>JAOWBP010001760.1:72748375-72819658 GCA_028571105.1 Tragopan temminckii | reverse complement strand
ACAGTTAAGTAAAAATATAAATAAACAAATTTGATAAAAATATTTAGGATGCTTCAGAATGTAAACTGGGGTAAAAATTGCAATCCATCCATATGCCATAAGGGCCAGCAAATGGACTTTAGTCTTAACAACTCCAGTTTCTCAAAAAATATTTTGAACAAAGCCAATTTAGAGAGAATGTGATGTAAAAAATCATAAGACTCAATTTGGCTCATGCCTCCTTACACCTGTTTTCTGGGTCCTGGATCTCTAAGAAGAAAACAGATAGAGAATTCTTAGGTGATGACAGTCACTCTCTACTAGAAAAACCACATTTGCTGTATGCGATATAAGGCAGTGTAAAGGAAACCCATGTTATCTTTTGTTAAAATGAAAGAATCAGAAAATGGCTTGGGTTGGAAGGGATCTCAAAAATTCCCTTGTTCCAATCCCCCTGTCATGGGTTGGGTTGCCAACTGATAGATCAAGCACTAGATCCGGCTGCCCAAGGCCCCATCCAGCCTGACCTTGAACACCTCCGGGGACAGGGCATCCACAACCTCTGTGGGAAGCCTGGGCCTCACCACCCTCTCAGGGAAAAGCTTCTCCCTGACATCTATTCTAAATCTCCCCTCTTTATACCTAAAACTAATCTCCTTGTCCTGTCACTAACTAATTGTGTAAAAACCACTCAGCTTTGTTTTTTGCCATACCCACCCTCCTCAAGATCACAAACTCTATCAGGGCATGGTCGCTACAGCCCAGAGTGTCTCTAATTTCAACTTCTTTAGTGAACTGCTCTTTATCAGTGATCATCAGGTTCAGCAATGTGTTTCCTCTGTTTCGTTTGCCTAATACCTGAATCAGGAAGTTATCCTCAATGCACTCTGGGAGTCTTTGGGGCTGCTTACAGTCCACCGCATTGCCTTCCCAGCTGACATCCAGGTTTTTGAAATCCACCTTCAAGATGAGAGCCTGTGAGCACATTTCTTGTAGTTGAAGCAAGAAAGTCCACAAGCTCTTCCAAACCAGGCTGCCCCTAGAAGACTCCAGCCACCACATGTTCGTTATTGATCCAGTCCCTGATTTTCACCAACAAACTCTCAATCTGTTCACTGCTGTTCTCAGAGACAGCTCTTTGCACTCTATCCACCTCTCAACATAGAGGGCAACATCCCTGCCCTTTCTCCTCTTCCTGTCTCTTTTGAAAAGCTTGTAGCTCTTGATCATCAGGCTCCAGTCATGTGAATCATCCCACCACATTTCTGTGATTACAATTAGGTCGTAGTTTTCTAATTGTGCCATGACTTCCAACTCCTTCTGTTTATCTCCTAGGCTGTATGCATTGGAGTAGAGGCACTTCAGTCAGGCTATCAGCAGCATTACCTTCTCAGAGGAGCCCTCTCGAGATTGTTTGGGACAGTTCTGAGGTTTTTCCCTGCTGTTTCCTAAAGTGACAGTGTTGGTTGTTCTTATCTTCTTCTGCTCAACAGGAGCCACCTAAGGCTGGGAAAAAATTTTCATAAGTGCCATGCTGTTCTTTCACTGAGAGAGAAAAGGAAGGTACAGAAATGTACAGTTCTTAGAATATTTCATGATCTATTTAATTCTAGATATCGTCCAGTTTGTGGTTCATTTGATTTTTCTTCATGTATGTTACATTTAAGAGCAGATGAAACAAACATTACTAAGCTCTTGGTTCTAATACAGAGAGCTTATTATTGCCATGAAATTCCAGAACTATTGTTATTTAAGCTACCTTCTAATTTCTAGAAGCATGAATCTGTGTTCATTGTTAAGTGACTTTTTCTCTTTTAAATAGGCCATAAAGGTAGCATGAGGTAAGGGCAGCAAAGTCAACATATATTGTGTGATGAGACATAAACCACCCTACAGTGAAAAAACTTGGCACATTAGTAGCCCCGGTTTGAAAGATCTGTAGTGAGACATGGGTAAAAAGAACAGTTAAGCAACAATCCACAGATACAGTGCTGGCAGCAATACTATCCATACTGGGGAAATCAATACAGTTGATTTGGTCTCTAAAAGTGATGTTGAAGGGAGTCATCGGGGCAGCTTACAAATGACCTGAAGAAAGTTAGTAAGTGATTGGCACAGCATGTATTTGAAAACAGTAAGTAAGCCAGAAGCTAGATGGAGGAGTCATATGTGCCCATTTTAAAGAAAGAAAGAAGAAGACATTCTCAGCATGGTCTTAAAAGAAATTCTTTCTTTTCTAAATAGAAAAACAAAACAAAACAAAACAAAACAAAACAACACCTATAGGTATCAATAATCTAATATATTTGTGCAAACATTAACCACTTCCAGACACATAAAGAAGAAAATTATCAGGAGCAGTCAACATGTCAACATGGATTAACCAAGGGGAAGTCATGCTTGACAACCTTGATAAGCATCTATAATTAAATTACCATCCTGATGGGTGAAGGGGAAGCAATGCATATTGTCTTTCTGGACATCATTAAGACCTTTGACACTGTCCTGTCCCTCATCAGATCTTCATAGAGAAGCCGTTGAAGTACAGACTGGATGAGCAGAGAGTGAGGTAGACTGAGAACTGTCTAAACAGCTAGAACCAGAGAGTAGATCAGCAGTACATAGTGTAGTTGCAGGCCAGTAATGCACAAATTCCCCGGGGATCTATACTGGGTCCAGTCCTGTTTAACATCTTCATTAATGATTTGGACAATGGGGTAGGGTGCATTCTCAGTAAACTCATAACTGATACAAAACTCAGAGGAGTGGCTGGTTCACTAAGAGTCCATGCTGTCATCTAGAGGGACCTCGGTGGGTTGGAGAAATGGGCTGACAGGAGCCTTATGAATTTCAGTAAGCAGATGTGCAGAGTCCTGGACCTGAGGAGGAATCACCTATAGGTACCAATACATCCTTGGGATGAGTTTGCAAGAAAGCAGATTTTCATAAAAGAACCTGGGAGTCCTGATGGACAGTGGCTGGACATGGGTGAACAGTGTGCCCTTGCGACTAAGAAGGTTAAGAGTATTCTTCACTGAACTAACCAAAGTATTTCCAACAGTTAAAAAAAGAGAGATGATCCTTATCTTCTACTTGGGTAGCTGAGGAACCACTTAGTGTACTGTGTCCAGCTCTCGGCTTCTTAGTACAAGAGAAAGCTGGATATACTATGAAGGGTCCAAAGTAGGGCCACCAAATGATCAAAGGACTGGAACATCTCTCCTATGAGGAAAGGCTGAGAGAGCTGGAATCATTCAGCCTGCAGAAGAGGCTCTGGGGTAAACACATAAATGCCTGTAAATACCTGAAGAGAAGGTACAGAGAAGATTGAACTGGGCTCTTTTCCATGGTGCCTAGTGGCAATACAACAGGCAACAAACAGAAATTGAAATACAGGAGGCTCTCTGTGAACACCAGGAAGCACTTTGTTACAGCACAGATGATAGAACATTGGCACAGGTTGCCCAGAAGTTGTGGATTCTGCTCCTTGGAGATCTTCAAAACTCACCTGAATATGATCCTCGGTATCCTTTTCTGGGTGTTCTTGTTTGAGCAGAGGCTGGGCTAGATGGACGCAGAGGTCCCTACCAACATAAACCAATCTGATTCTCTGACTTTTCTGAACTGTAATAGGATAGAGATACTCATGCAGAGCTTAAGTATTCATTAATTTGGGGGTGACGGTAGAGGTGAATTTTTTAGCTTTTGCTACTCTAATATGTGCTACTATTTTCAGAGTATGATTGTTTTATTGGTTAGCTAATTATAGTAAAATATATACTTCCCTTAATTCACAACAAATACTAAATAAAAAATGGAAATCTCCACTATTTTCTGATTTTTCTCTATTATTCCTAATTCCCTCTTGAAAAAACAGTGATGCCTCTGCGGAGCTTCTGAGCTCTGAAAAATTTTTTGCCTTTCATGAATTTATTTTATGAAGGCAGAGGTTTCATCAGGTATAGGTATAGGAGGAGATGATTGTAAGAGACAGTGTGTCTGCTTTTGTAAGAAAGCTGCAGGCATGTGTAAGCCAGACAACAGGAGAGAGATGCTTAGTGACATCCAGAGAAATACTTAGTGGTACAACCTGATAAGAAGCTAGAAAATAAAAAGTCCTATACAGTTTTATGGCTGGGAAAAAAAAAAAAAAGAAAAGCCTTGAATTTACGAAGAAATAAAGAGTTTCCTTTTGTTTAATTTATGCAAACTTGAGAGTTTTTTTATTTTTTTCCAGAAGAGTGTGCAAAAGTCATTTGTGATAATGAATTTATCCCTTGCTTCCAACCATCACAAAAAACAGCAAACAAACAGATAAATGAATAGTTCAATGAAAATCAGGCAAGTAAACCATTAGCCTTTTTTTTTTTTCCTCTAGGTGCAGAGGCAGAAAGGAAAATTATTAAATGAAACTTAAGCAGTATACAGACTACTCATAGTATAGTTTGTCAGGGAGTATGGAGAAAAAGGCTGAAACAAAACTTTACTGTGTTACTATTATACATCAAGAATATAATATTTTTTTTTTCTTGAGAGTGAGATGTGGCAGGGAAACAGAATGAGAGACTCATAACCCAGAAAGAGATAGGATTTTAAATATCGTTTTAAAAAAATCCATTTCTTATTTCAGAAAATTTTTATAATACCAAAACAATTAGTTTAGTTGGAAAATTAGTCTTGCTCATTTAATTTTTTTCTTTTAAATGTTGCAATTCCTACAAAGAAACCCTGTCAACAAAACTGTTTCTAGCTTATTATGTGAGCCTTACTCTCTGTGGTCTTGCAGGTTCTTTATCCTTATTTATCTTTACAAATTTACCCTTCTTTATCTTTAATCATCTTTCTGTTTCCATTTCACTGTATATACCCTGGCAAAACTTCAACGTTATTCTGCTAACTGAATGCATTATTACTTGTTCTTGCTTAGTCTTTTGCACCCTAAGGTGCTATGTGCATTTCTATAGACAACTTTGCCAAGCCAAATCTCATCATTCTTACCTGCCAAGGGAACTATATATTCACTGTTAGTAAATAAGTAAATACTGCATGATAAGAAAGCAGATAGTGTTAGGAGGATAACGATGCTGTACTCTTGCAGATATATCTCTGCTTTGTTGTGGTTTTTTTTGCTCCTGTTTGTTTGCTTGTCTTAACCACACTGTAGAAGTTCCTATAACTTTGTCATTTATTTCATTCTAAAAGTATTTTCTAAACATGACTATTTATAAACATCCATTCAAATAAATCAACATATCATTTAAAAAAAGCCACAACACTCTTTGTATCTTCTTCATTTTCAGGGAAGATAAGAAGTAAATATTCCGTAAGCAGGCAGCAGAGATGCACAAATCCAGACACAGCATTTTTCTAAAATCAATCTCACTTGGTTTTCTGAGTTGTCTGAAGTTAAGGGACAGAATGGTGTCTGTATTTTCTCAGACAAGGTATAAGCATTTTCAATTTTTGTCTGGCTTTCTTTATCGAAATCTTTACTTGGAAGGTATCAGAAGACTAATCTCTAAGGATGGACATGGACAAGATCAGATGACATGGGATAGAGCCATGGACATGGGACTTACATAGATGGTAGTAGTGCTTCCAAGTGCTTGCAGTACAAGTTGTGAGCAATTTTATTACACAAAATATCTGTAGTGTTTAGGAGAAATGAACTGACAATTATCAAACATGTTGAATAGTGAAAGTGTATTGATACGTTTACATTTTCCAGGTCAGTTATTTTCAATAACTAGTATAGCATGAACTTCAAAGGATTCACTGAGGGCAAGAATAAGTGTTGTTGCTAACTCAAGGCTCTCTTTGTAATAGCTTGGGAACAAAATAATAACAAAGCTAAAAAGGAGAAAGAAGATCCATTCATCATATCCAAATGTATAGGAATGGCAGAGTGAGAAATCATCATTTAATACAAAACTGGGAGAGTTAAGGATGACCCTGTAAGAGCAGTGTGCTTGGAACCAAGACAGATCACATCATCCAGGCGGAGAAAACTCTACCACCTGATATCTTCATTGTACATGCAGGAGGACAACTGTGGAAGACTATTTGGTCTGGAGCTGATAATAGGAACAGGAAAAGCTGTCCCTACTGTTTTGCTACATACTCTTTTCAAAAGGCAAGGAAGGTAAGCAGCGACAGTAAGACACTAGGGTTTTTATTTGCTTGTTTGCTTATGGGAAATGGTTACATTTGCTGATTGGCACTGTCTGTCTACCAAGAAAAGGTTCTACTGCAAAGTCTCTGACTGCTGAATAGTGACCTTTGAGGTAGCACATCAAAATTTATACCTTTCTCGTCAAAACAGACTGTTTCCATTTACTTTAATTATTCAATGGGTTAAATCTGTATTAGCACATATTTCCCTGAAGGATGGGAAATATGTATTATCAGATCATCGGAGATGGGCTCCCTAGACCTGTGATTTGATATGCCCTACAACATTCATTTAGATAGTGTAAATTGTATAATGAGCACAATTATCACTGCAGCTAGCTAATGATAACACTGTGAAAGGTTATGCTGTGGTATGAAATATTTCTTTTGACTGATAATAGTTATTGTTCTATTATTTCACTTAATTGAAGTGAAAGGATTTGCTGATGTGATTTAATATTGAGTTTTTAATTTAGATTTGCTTTGCAAAACTGTCATGAAAATTTACTAGTAGAGGAAAAAATCCATTAACACTACTCTTCACAGTAGTGACCATTGAAAATGATAACACTTGGATATTTTAATCAGCTGTCAAAGATGGCCCATTTAGCCTGAATGACTAGAATTTGAAAAGGCAGATTTAGACAATGCTTTGTTTAAAGTCAAGGCAGGCTCCATCCAAAATATTTCAGATGTGGCTTTCAAGTGCTGCACCATATACAGTCTCTGTTATGAATTTAAATTTAACATTTTTTAAACTAGATAAGACTGAAAGTAAATACTGTAAAATTAAGAAATAAAATAAACTATAAAATACATTGGACCTCATGGATTCCAAGTGAAATTAAACAGTTTTTTGGGAACCAGTACTCTTAGGGACTCCTGCCTCAAGAAACTTCACTGCTGATGATGTTGTTTGCACCAAATATATCTGCTAGATGAAGTGGGGTGATCTCATTGACTGTAATTGTGTACTTGGTAGTGCAATTTATATGATTTTATATTTATTCAGACATAAAACTGTAACAACCTAGGCCACAGATATATGTCCTGGAAGTACATGACATTTAAATCATTTTGATAATTTTGCATCTTCTCCCTGAAGACTCAACATCAGGAGATGTTAAAGACCTATTGAATTATCAAAATTAATCTCTAGACAAGTAGAGATGGTATCTTGACGAGTGATCCATTGCCTGTTCAGTGCAAGGACACACCTACTTTTATCTCCTGGTGCTGTACCATGGACATAGGGCTTACACACTGTACTCACCGTGGGGATGACACTTTGAATCACTCACTCAAGTTTCCTCAATCATTGGCACACAAGCACACATGACCCATGGCCCAGCCTAACTGTTGGCACTCTGCATAATCTGTTCTGTTTTATCCTCCCTGTCCTTATTTTTCAGTTTTTCCTCCCAAATTATCCAAATGCATATCTTCCATTACATTTGATTCCCCCCCCCTAAACATTCCATAGTAAGCCTTGTGCCACTGCAAAATGCTCTTCCACTGCATAATACCCCAGCTTGCTCAGTCCAAAAGGGGACCAGGAGAACTGCTTCTGTTGACCTATCATGATAGGCGCAAAATTAATCACACCAATATCCTACAATTCTCTTGAGACATTAAGTGGTCTGCAATTGAGCTTACTGAGACTCAATATTGAGAGCCTATTTTAGTCAGTCTTATATACTGAATGAGTTTTGAGATGCTTTAGTACTAATATAATTTCTTTCAAAAAATATATGTTCCTGAGTCTCATACTACCAACATTTAAAAAATATTTTTTACTATGCAGTTCAAAGATGAGAATTAGGTAATATTCCTCTTCAGATCAAGGATATCAACTAAATGTTAATTCAGTGTTTGACTGCATACAGTGAACTGCAACACAGCCACATACTCTATCCCTTGAAAACACCTGAACTGTAGGATAACTTGTTTGTGCCTGATGCACAGCTGTGACCAGATGTTACTTCATAATAAAATGGCTGTGAAGGGAAAAATCCATGTAGGAAGCAGTCATAGGGACAAATAATGGTTTTCAAAGGCATGTGCAATTTTTTGAATGATTATGCACTCAGAATGAATCATAGAATTTTGGAATGGCCTGGGTTGAAAAGGACCACAACGATCATCCAGTTCCAAACCCACTGCTATGTGCAGGGCCGCCAACCACTAGACCAGGCTGCCCAGAGCCACATCCAGCCTGGCCTTGAATGCCTCCAGGGATGGGGCATTCACAAGCTCTGTGTGAAAAACTTCCTCCTAATATCTAACCTAAACCTCCCCTGTCTCAGTTTAAAACCATTCCCCCTTGTGTTATCATTATCCACCCTCGTAAACAGCCATTCCCCTTCCTGTTTATATGCTCCCTTCAAGTACTGGAAGGCCACAATGAGATCTCCCGGAGCCTTTTCTTCTCCAAGCTAAACAAGCCCAGTTCCCTCAACCTTTCATCGTAGGTGAGGTGCTCCAGCCCTCTGGTCATCTTGGTGGCCCTCTGGACCCACTCTAAGAGCTTCACGTCCTTCCTGTACTAGGGACCCCAGGCCTGGACGCAGTACTCCAGATGGGGCCTCACAAGAGCCGAGCAGAGGGGGACGGTTACTTCCCTCTCCCTTCTGGCCACCCCTTTTTTAATGCAGCCCAGAACACAGTTGGCCTTCTGGGCTGCAGGTGCACCCTGCTGGCTCATGTCCAGCTTCTCGTCCACCAGGACCCCCATGTCCTGCTCCGCAGGGATGCTCTCCAGGAGTTCTTTCCCCAGTTTGTATAAATATCTGGGATTGCCCTGACCCAAATGCAGCATCCTGCACTCGGCCTTATTGAACCTCATTAGGTTTCCATGGGCCCACTTCTCCAGCCTGTCCAGGTCACTCTGGATGACTTCCTTTCCTTCCAGTGTATCAACTGCACTGCTCAGCTTGGTGTCATCCACAAACTTGCTGAGGGTGCATCCAATGTCATCATCTATGTCATTGATGAAAACGTTGAAGAGCATTGGTCCCAAGACAGATCCCCAAGGGACACTGCTTTTGACCAGCCTCCACCCTTACACAGAGCCACTGATCACAAACCTTTTCTAATCCATCAAACAGTCCATGCTTCAAATCCACACCTCTCCAGTTTAGAGGGAAGGATGTGGTGAGGGACCATGTCAAAGGCCTTGCAGAATTCCAGGTAGATAACAACCATCACCTTTCCCCCATCCACCGAAGCTGTCACTCCATCATAGAAGGCCACCAGATTGGTCAGCAAGATCTGCCCTTGGAGAAGACATGCTGGCTGTCTCGAATCACCTCTTTGTCTCGTATGTTCCTTAACATAGTTTCTACGTGGATCTGCTCCATGATCTTCCCAGGCACAGATGTGAGGCTCACAGACCTGTAGTCCCCTGGGTCTTCCTTTCTCCCTTTCTTAAAAATAGGAGTAATTTTTCCCTTTTTCCAGTCACCAGGGACTTCTTCAGACAGCCATGATTTTTCAAATATGATGGAGAGCAGCTCGGCAACCACATCAGCCATCTCTTTCAGAACCCTAGGATGGATATCATCTGGCCCCATGGAAAACTCTGAGGGCAACATTATATGCCCAGCTAGATGCAGACAAAATATTTACTTTCTTACACAATACAATTAGGATCCAGGACAAACATTTTTTCACTATCAGCCATCATGAAATCATGTTACTGAATTTGGTAAATCTACTGAGATTCTCTAGACAGCTTTTCAGGGAAGACAGCAAAATGTAATCTTCAACAGCCTTGATCATGTAAGCTTCCTTCCATCCTTGATACATTCTTCTCCTTTAAGGACAAAATTGGGTAGTACATCCTTATTATCTGCAGGTGATCCCTTTGAATCTATTTTATAACTCGTATTTTCATTTTCATTTGACAGCTTCTGAGGACATTCTGAAATCTTGCAAGAAAGTTTTTCTGAACTCTTTTATGTCCAACCACAAGAAAATGGTAGGGGATATTATTATTATTACTGAGTTCCTTCTTAAAAAGCTCAGATTTTTTTTCACATGTTTTTATTCCTTTGCTTGTGTGAAGTTGTTCTGTTGTGGAGGGTTTTTTTTTAATGTTTTTTTTTATTTTTATTTTTATTTATTTTTTTTAATATATGTATATGATTTCTTTTTATTTTTCCTTCACAGAAATCAATTCTAAGGACAAGTAAATTTAAATATATTGCTTTATCTGACATTGTTATTGAAAATGCTCCCAAAGTTGATAAATCTTTAACTGCTAATAAATATGCAAAATATCCTCCTGGAGAGGTTTCATCTCTGCATGAAATAACATTGATGCTGCAAGCAGGAGAATCTCTATTTTCAGGTGTATCAAGAAAGAAATCTGGCCAATATTGTGTCTTCTTAGCCTGCTCTTTTCTGACAAATTTGTTGTACACATGCTTTCATCCAAGCATACACAAATAAAATGATTTAAAAATTCATGTGTTAATAAGGGAACATAGGTGGCTGTGTTAAAGGCATTAATAGAAGATACAGGAAAGGACAGCAGATGAGTTTTATTCATATGGGACTGATTATGCTACTGTGTTTATCTCAGAATTTTAAGGGTTTTTTTTTTTTTTTTTTTTTTTTGAAATATTCGCATACTATATTTTACAAGATATTGAATGCCTGCCAGTCTAAATGTTTGTTTCCAAGTCTTTCTTCTCTAAAAATTGTTTTAACGGACTGTAATCTGGTCCTCTGTTTGTGGTGGCTCATGATTTCACCTTCATTGCCACTTGAGAGCTAGAGTATTGCTTTCTTCAACACCGCTGTCACTTAATTCACATGAGAACCCATAGAGCTCTTTCAAAGTTATTAAATAGAAACAGTTGCCTGGATCAGCTGAATGGGTTTAAATAGTATCTCACTTAAATTTAGATAGATGACATCTATCTGAAAATGTAACAAAATACTTAAATTCAGTGGGTTAGAGTTTTACTGTACACAATCAGGACACATCCTCATACTGTAAACACTATTCATATTTACTTTATGAATAAGCTACTGGAAATTAATTTATCTTATGTTTATTCAAAATGTAATCTATGTAATCAAAATCAACTGGTTAATGTATCAGTCTGTGACAGTACACTATTTGACAATGGACAGGTTCAGGAAATATCTTCCAGTTTTACACATGTGAATGGATGAAAGTGTAAATGGAAAATACGTTCTGTTAATCATCACATATGCACCTTCCGAATACTATATTTCATTCTAGTCTTTCCTCAGGTTTTCATTTTCTTTTGACTCGATTTCAGTCTGAATGAACTCCAACAATATCTACTCAGGAAAGAAAGATCAGATGGAAAAGTGCAAGAGTGTGCAGTTGAAAGGAGATGTAAAAAATTAAAATATAATAAAACTCAGCTGTTCTGCAAGTGAGAGCCAAAGAATAAATAAACAGCAAAAATGAGTCCAGCCTGTAACAGAGCAATAAATCTGTTTTTAAATAGCTAATATCTTAGGGGGGAAAAAAGAAAGTAAAGAAATTGAGAAATATTTATCATGACCTTTCCATAACATACAAATCTGACCATTCCTATTTCCAATTAATTCTAATATTCCCAATAATTTTGTGATCTTGCTTGTTCAAAGCCTCTGCACATTCAGTATTGTCTCATATCAAAGATTATTCTGGAAAGAAGTTGGCAGGTCCCTCATTGGTTCATTTCAGAAGTATGAATACCATTCATTAGAAGAGCTTTTGGAATGAATTGCTTGCAGCATTTGGGTGAATGGTGCATTTGTGGCTGATGTAAATCACTCATTCTTCACTTGCTTAGTTTCACATCCTTTTGGAAATGGCTGCAGTCCATGACTCAAACCCCAGATATAATAATGGTGGTACAGTAAATAAAAAGAATATCATGTCCTGAAGTCCTAGTAATGGAAAACTCAACAGCTAGCACTTATCAATAAATTAGACAAAAAGTGCCTGTCGGTAGAGAGTTAGAGAAACTGCATAGCACAAACAATCCTGAACCAAATGTTTGGCAGCCTATGGTCAGTCAGAAGCTTATAATCATTAGACTTTTTCCAGACAACAATCTCCAGAAATTCGTTAAAGAGAGAATAAAGTAAAAACTGCATTTCCTTAAGAAGTTTAAAAACTGTATTGTCAACTTTCCTATCCCCTCATAATGAACAACCGGACAGCCCTGCACGATAATCTTTTTATCACTTCTATATTGAATTTGAATTACAGTTCAGATAATGTCCTGATTTTTATTGATAAAATATAGTATAGGTGCAAATGGAGTTTGGTCCTTCCTAAAGGATTCATGATGCAGAATGATGTCACTGAAAAAGGTCAAATCAGGGCCATGTCTGCGTTTCCCAATACAAGTTTATTGAAAAGGAGCCTGATTTGTGTGACCCAGGGAGATAGTGCACAAGAAGTGGAATGTCAACTGTTTACAGGCTGGTTCAGCCCGGTTCCGTGACTAGCGGGATGGAGGGATTTCACAAATCTGCACCTCTGGAAAAAGGAAACAGGTGATCCCAAAATAATTAAAAACATCAGCACAATCTGAGGAGAAACAAACTAATTTACAAAATATAGTATCAGAATGCAAGATAACACACTATAATACAATATAATTAGAATTGAAGCTAATAAATCAAGTATAATGAGAGAGGGAGTTTGAAAGGTGGATAGGCCTCACCATAAAGCTGAGGTGAGATGCGCAGTCTGGTTGAGCAGCAGGGAGGAGAGCCTGACGAAGAAGGACCATCAGATGACCTACCAAGGCCTTATATCTGCTCCTGCTGAGCAGAAATGATAACAACACAGTGAACAGTCTTCTGGGGAATGTAGTTCTTCTCTTCTGGGACTGGTACCTGGAATTGGAGCATTAACACCTTAACTCCCAGTGCACTACATGGTGTTATAATGTGGAATACCAATAACCAAAAATCATAAAATGATGACAGGAAGTAACTGAGTCACTTGAAAAACACACTCCTGGTACAAAGAAAAATCCTACTGCAGGCGTGCTTTCAATGCTGCAGGAGAAAAATCCTACCCAAAGGGCATCTTGAACTGATTCACATCTTTGCCTGGTCTGAATGGGTGACATCCATCAAAAAGACAATCTAAACTACTAGTTCAAGAAGGTGCTTTAATTTTATCTATTTATTTATGACTTTTTCTTTTTCTTTTTTTTTCCCCCAAGGAATATTTTACTTATCTAAGTAATTAAATATTCACTGGTACAGGGACTGGCTTTAAGATCACTCACTTCTCAAGTGGGGGAATTATGTTTAGGCTCCTTAGATTTAATCTACACCACCAGAAATAGGAGTAAGTGCTACACCCAAATCCATTTACAAAGTGTCATTTAATGGCTCCAACACTTTATTATCAGAATGGAGCTGGATTCAAATTCCCTTAAGCAGAAAAAAACATATGAATCCAAGTACCCTTTATAGACACCTTCTTAAAAAGGAAATGCTTCCTCCTCCTCTGTAGATGTGAGCACCTTGTGCTCCCTTCTCACACTTTTCTCAATGTGATAGAAGTCATTTTTTCTACAGTAACTTAAATGTTGAAATAAAAAAAGAAGACCTTGTGAAGTGAAGATTATGCTGGCGCCTCTACTGAGGCTTTATAAAATTGGGTTTCTTCAATAATTCCAATCAAGTTTAAGGCAAGAAAGCCACAAGAAGGAATGCTGTGGCATATCACTTTACCTTTTGCTCAGTGAGTTACCCAACAGCAAAATTAATTCATTGAGTCCATATACATAATGGATGGTATAAGTGACATTTTATGAAATTATGTTCAATTCAGTTATTATAGAACATGCACTGTCATTTTAATAAATAATTATTAAAATATGTTGCATTTATGTATCATTTTTATCTTAATATTTTAAATTCCACTATCTTTGCTGAAGCCTCAGAATACTGTTGACTAAGATGGTAACTCTAATTTTGCACTTTTTTTGTAATGGAATGAATATTAACATCAAATACTAATACACAGTGATTGTAAAACCTTCATATTTTCCCAACACTCTCCCTTTTTCTCTTTATAAATATATGAAAAGTCGTCTCACTGCTCTGCTTGAAATCTCTCCTTCACTGTTTGTTCTTCTGAAATGCCTAAAAGAGCCATGGGAAGAACTAAGTATGCTGTGGCCTCTGTTTTTCATTGGACTCTTGGAATTATCTCTACAGCAGCTACTTTATGCTATATCAAATCCTCCTATCTGACACAGCACTTAAGGAAACAAACTTTGCCTGGAGGGTTTTCAGATTGCAAAACCTCTTCCAACAAAGTGCAGCCTTGAGAGACCGTCCTCAGCATGACCAGAAGGCAGCTGTAGCCACACTTATCTCTCCTGAAGCCAGAGCTTCTCCCTGAGTTCTTGTACCTGGTCATGTTCTCTGCTGTGCCTGCGTCTGTTAGAAACTGGAGGTCAGTCAACTACAGACAGAATAAGGAGCAAGAAGTTGTGGTGATGCTTCCCTGACAATCCAGTTGTCCTCAACAATATGGCAGGGTAGCATGAGGAAGGATTTACGAGGGAGGCAAAAGCGTCTTGGATTCTCCTACATTGCAATAATATGTGCGCTGAGTGCCTCCCTAAGTGTCTCCCTATGACAAAGACAACACCCTCTCCCAAGAATATAATAATTCTTACCATGCCTACTGCTCATTTCCTTCCCTACACATAGTGAAGCTAATTTGTAATGTCTCATGAAATTGCAAAAACTAGCAAACATATTGTGAATGATTTTTTTTTTTCCCCAAAAGATTAGAATTTCCAATAAGAACAGACCGGACATACTTGCAAAGTATTTCTTGGAAAGTGAAGAATTCATGCAAATATTGACTTCAGGAACATTTATGCTGTGCTATATTTCAGCACATTACTAATTCTTCAATGAAGGCTCAAAGGATTTTGTTTAATTTATTGTGCTTTTTTAACCAATGAAATAAATCACTATATGTTTATGTATATGTGATCATTTAGGTGTGGACCCAGGAAAGGTTATGTCCTGGAGAATGGCAAGTAGTATGGATACAAGATTACAGTCTGGATAAACGTAGAATTATTGATGCAATATGTCCAAAACAGAGTAAGCACAAAGTTATGCTGTAAAACAAAATGTGTTCTTTTTTTCCCCAAGATTTGTTCTTGTCATTGGTAAAGAATCTTTGCTGGTTTATTTTTTCCACAGAAGTGCAAACTTCTTCATGTCAGCGATTATGCTTGCTTTGCACAGTAGAGGACAGCATGCATTTTTTTCTTTTACTGCTGACTCTATCCACATTTTGCCTGATGTGCTTTTCCATCCCCACCTTCACCTTCTGCACCCTGTGAACATAAAAGATAAAAAATAGATTAAATGCAAGAGAGCTGAAGAAACTGAAGTGATCACGCAGCTCCTGATTTTCTCTGCTCAAAGTAATACTGTCACTTTCTTCAGTAAGAAGAATCTCTCATATATCATGTGGGATTCAAATGAAAGGATATCACTACATTAAAAATTCAAGACCACATTTTGTCTTTGTCCCTTATTATTCAAGTATACTAATTGAAATCAAAGGCAGCATTTGACACAAATGCATACAATCTGACCTAGAAAATTTTGGAGGCAGGCAAGTTGTGTGCAATGATCGTGGTTGTTTTTTGAACAGAAATGTCTTAAGATTACTTTAAAACAATGGTATTCTGCAATTATCATTTTTTTGCCTATTGCAATGAAAATCTTTATTGTAAAGGAAACTATTACTCTCCTGGTTTCAGTCAGTTTGACACACTAAGAGGTTTCTTTGTTTTTTATATTTTAAGGAACAAACAGATCTCCTATTTTCAAACAAAATACTTTCTCTTCAGAAAAGGAACAGTGGCATCCATCGTGTATGTTTTGCCATTGATTTTTACAGGAGTGTTGAATAATGTAGTTCTGTAGCACAGGCATTCTCACTGTGTCTGTATGTGTGTTTGTATGTCTGAGATAGAGACCCTTTCTCTCTCTTTCACTCTCCTGTTTTTGGCAAGCTGAGCAGGAGGATCTATTTTTTGACAAGCTGCCACTCTCAAGAGGGCATGAAATCTGCATTTCCTTTCATCTATCTGGATTAGGGGATTATCCTGCAGTCTGCTTGGTGTCTGAAATTCTTTACATCCTTCATTTTTGAGTTCTTAAATCTAATATAACAACAACAGGTGTGTTTCTAAGATTTGCACTTGTTTAGGCAAGTGAGAGGTTTTATCATATGGCTGATTGATATATTATAACCACATATTTTTTCACAAAGACCTCATTTTAGAAAGTAAGAATATCATAATAAGGAAGTCATGCTTTTTATTTTTCTTCTTTTTTCAATAAAAATACATCAAACAACAAAGCTGGAAGCCTACCTCTATTATTTGATCCAGTTTCAGAAGGGAGGAGGGATGGGAAGCAAGAGAAGAGAAGAAAGGAATTAATTAGAGCAGCAAAAACTACGTGTAACGAGGAAGGTTTATACAGTCTCAAGTGTAATGCTGGAATAAGAAATAAAATTTAAGTTAAAAAAACTTTAGAAGCAAGTGCTGTTCCAGTTAATTGCCTCCCCATTTCCATACTAATTATAACAACTCTAGACTAAGTGCCTCCATACTCCCAAAACCTTCACCCCACAGGCAGGAATACCAAATCAACTGGAAAGGAGCAAGCAATGGAGGTATCCTACCACTCCCTGCCACCAGGCATGCATTGATCATCCTGACCCTTTTCCTCATTGAGAGAGTCTCCATTAGTTTGGGCCAGATGTCCTGGGCCTGGTGTGTGGCAGCACTGTGGTTTTTGCTGTAGTGTTTCAGGGAGGTGTCACTAGTTAGTGGCAGAGAAGGTGAGCAAACAAACAAAAGACAGTCAATCCAGCTGGAGAGAAAAATAAAGATTAAAAGATATAATTTTGCCTATTCAACAGGATTATTCAATCCTATTATAATAACAAATCTGAGAAAGTGGCCTGTACATTTTAGGCCATTTTATTTTTTTAGGTCTTTCATATTTAAACCAAACCTCTTCTCTTTTCTAATACTCAGCTCCTAACCTATTTTATCAATAATTAATTCTGCTATCTGTCACAGAATATGTCAATGAATTCCCTATCTCTCTGTCACTTTAATAACTTATTCCTCTATTTTTTGTTGTTGTTGTTGTTTGTATCAAAAAAACCACAACCCTAATGATTCTTCACCTTTTGAAACTGCTCTGGAAGGAACATCATTAATCCTTTCTGTATTTGCTTCTGAATAAGAACCTAGGCATTCCCCAAGCCCTATGTTTAGAAATCAACTGATATATATATAAACTGTAATATATATGCTGTGCATAATGATTAACTTCATTTAGAATGGAGTGGGCTCAAAATATCAGAGATATTTTTTGGATCTAATTATCTTTTTCTGCTAGTACCAGAAATGTAGAAAGGATTTTTAGGCACTCAAGACCATATAGTCTCTACCTAAAGAGGATCATGCAGTCAAAATGAGGCAGAACTCAGAGGAGAAAAAGAGCAAAGGGATGTTTGTGCACATCATCTTGTTCTCTGCCTGAGTGAATAGCCATAGTGTATTCTCAAGTTGTGGATATGATAAATAGTAAATAAAATAAATATTTCACAAAGTGAAAATAGGGTCTTACAATTAGAGTTATTACATTTTCAAGTTAATTTTTCTTCTTTGCTTTAAAACACTTATTCCTTAAAACAATTAAATATTAATTTTTGTCTTCTTTTTAGGAAAATGGAAAATTATATTTAATTGTCTGGAAAGGAATTTGGATGCCGATATTAGATGACACTTAACTATGTGCTTAAATTTTATACAGAATGCCCTGAGCATAACCACAATGAAAATAAAGATTTTATTAGTAACACACCCAAGAATAAAGAGAAGTTCTAGAGATGATGACTGTGCAAACCAAACTAAATAAATTGGTTGATGAGGAATGAAAAGCTAATTTTCTTAGGCTTAACAATACCAGAAACAAAGTCTCTTTAAACTTAAAATCAAGTGCTTTATTGTGCTAGCAACACAAGTCACACAGTCATAGAATCACAGAAAGGCTGGAAGGAGCCTTAAGGATCACCTAGTTCCAATCCTTGTGCCTCAGGCAAAGTTGCCAGTCACTAGGTCAAGTACTAGATCAGATTGCCCAGGGCCATATCCAACCTGGCCTTAAGTACCTCCAGATATAGGCCATCCACAGCCTCTCTGAGCAGTCTGCGTCAGAGCCTCACTGCACTTTCAATGAAAAACTTCCTCCTGACATATAATCTAAATCTTCCCTCCTTTAATTTAAAACCATTCCCTCCTCTTCTATCACTATCTATCGGTATAAAAAGTTGATTTCCCTCTTGTTTATAATCCCCCTTTAAATACTGGATGACTGTAATGAAGTCTCCCCGCAGCCTCCTCTTCACCAGATTGAACAAGCCCAGCTCCTCCAGCCTGTCTTCACAGGAGAGGCACTCCAGTCCTCTGATTATCCTCCTGGCCCTCCTCTGGGCCCTATTCAAAAACTCCACATCCTTTCTGTTGAGAGGCCCAGACCTGGATGCAGTACTCCAGACGGAGCTTCATGAGGATATAGCAGAGAGGAACAATCACTTCATTCTCGCTGTCTCCACCCTTCTTCTAATGCAGCCCAGGATACCCTTGGCATTCCAGGCTTCAAGTGAGCTCTGCTGGCTCATAGACAGCAGCCCAGACAAGAGAATGAGATACAAGACACAAGGAAGTGAGATGAGGGAGAACAAGCTGTAGGCTTACCATTCCTTATTCATTTTGTTCTGAAACTAGCAATAAGACATATGAAGCAACAAGAACAGGAAAAAAAAAAAAAAAAAGTGAAGAAAAGAATAAGAGCAATCCGTAAGAATGAGGAGAAGACAGAAAAGCCAACATTGGTGTAGAATGAGATAGCAGTTCTAATCAAAAAAGCAAAGAGCTGGAAAGTTTTGCTTCTTACTTGAGGCAGTCCAGAAGTACAGACCACTTGCAAGGGCATGACAGGTGTGCTGTGTTCAGGAAGAATAATAAGAAGGGAGAGTTATGCACTGAAGCCATGGCATTTAGTACTTGGAGAAATGCTGTCTCACTCACAAGAAGAGGTTCTTATAGCCTGCATATCTGCACCTAGCTAGACAGTAAAGTGACATATTTGAACTAAAATTATGTAGCTTAATCATCAAAACTCACATTAATTTCCTAGTATGCATCCTTTTACATTGCAATGTAATTGGTATTCTCTGAAGATCAGAGTGGTGGAACTTTGATGATGCTGCAGTGCTGGGACACACGTTGCAAGAAAATACTTTAATATTACAGAACAGTCACTATCAGCTTTATTTGTCCATTTTTATCAGAAATGTGTATTATACTGAACAGATTTATAATTAATTCTAAACACAAAGTAAGCAGAAGCTACTAAATTGGATGACTGGTGTTCCCATGAGTGTACTGCATGGAAGATACTTTATGGGGGCACAAGAAATCTTACATTGTGTTGATTAGAATAAAAAATACTCCATCCCAGCTATTGCCAGCAGCGTTGGTATCTACAACACTGGCTACAACATACAGGCCACATTACTTGTTCTGACTATAGTTAAAGACTGTCATTTTATCTTCTAGTTTAACAGAGGGAGATGTTAAATCAATGAGGAGACAGAAATCATTCACTAAAAATATCTATGGAGGGAACTTCCTGGAAAGCAAAAGGTTTCAAGTCCGTCCACAGTGTTGTGCCCAGAGTAATTCAGAGGAGCTTTCAAGTGTATCTAATAGAGGAGCATAACGCCTCTGTGTTTAGACCCGGAGGTTTCAACGCGGCAAAATTAATAAATAAATAAATAAATAATGGCATTTCACTCTAAGCTTTCCTTTGACATGTATAATTACTTCTATTTCATTGAAACCAAACATTCTAATTAATTCAAAATCCTTTTTTTGTCCAGACTTGTGATTGAATACAAAACATAAAAATTTCATATGAAAGAATTTTATATCAATATGTATGTCTATAAAAAGAAACAAATTCAGAAATCCACTTTCATTTTTATTCTAAGTCCTTTTCTCAAGTCAGTTCATTCAAAATCAGTGTTTTCCACTCCACAAAGATGATGTAGACTTCATTTTTCTCGTTATATGACCTTGTACATGTTCAAATTAACCTTACCATCTCTTTACCAAATGACGCATAGCAATCTTTATTACCAACCTGCCTCTAGTATTATTTACTTCTCTACCGCTGTTCATGTCACCCACAAATTTATTTGTATTGATTTTATATTTTCTTCTAGAACACTGATAGCATCACTGGTCCCTGGTGCACATACAGGAGAACCTGTAATCTATAAACACTCAGTTGATCAGTCTTTAATACCTTGAGTATGGATTTTGAACTGTGGAGTTTGAACTGTGCCATACTTTTAGCAATTTCTTATGGCTTAAGACAAATAGCCTTGTGTTCTACCTCTAGATGAATTATAAAGGGTCTAGTTACTATCTTAGACCAAATGCAATCTCATCAAAGAAACACCATTTGTTTGATTGGAGCCATTTATTACGAAGCTATGTTAATTGTCATTAATTATTTTACTTTACTGAGTACCGATTATCTTTATTGATTACATCCCATACTATTCTCTATTCATGCCATGAAAAGCAGTCTAACTTAGCAGCATTTTCTGAGTTTACATCTTCCTCCTTTCTTGAATTTTGCTGCAATAAAAACTCTTCTAAAAGTCTGATCAAGTTAATACTAGAGAACTGGGAAAAATTGGCCACTTCTAGCTGTCATAGGCCACAAAACAGTGAATCTCCTCTGTCAAAGACAGCGAACTCCAGTTTAACAGCCCTCCACCCCCCAAATACTTTTATTATAGATTTTTATCAGATTTTTATCATAGCCAGTTTACATATGCTTACCTTTAGTCCAATACTATTTGTTATCATTAGTGGTCAAACTTTCCTCAGAATATTTTCCCTACTCTTTTCTGAAGTATCTTTCAAATACCAGTCTTATGCTTTTCATCTCTTCTTCTGCCAGGTAAAATGAGGTATAATTTGTTTGTCTAAACAAGAGAAATATCCTATTCTGATTATCATAGTGTTAGTTTTCCCTCCAACAGTTTCACTTTGAAATACATTTTCTTGTGTGTGACCAAGATGCACTTACTACTTAGCAATGCCTAATGAGTTCTATTTCCTGTTTTAACTGGAAATACGTCAGTTGAAGACGTTGGTTTTTTCCTGAGACATGCTAGGCCACTTGTTAACAGATATTCTGTTGCTCACTAATACATCCACTCTCTCTTTTCATTTCATATGAGAAACACCAGATAGTAACTGATTCAAGATCAGTAGTTCACAGACAATTCTATTCAGTGATCCAGTCCTGTGATTTAAAAATGTTTAACATCTTTAATGGTGGCTGTTAATCATCCTCTTGAGCTAGTAATAGAAGAGAATGTATTTCATTTTCACTAGAAGATGTGAACATCTGATCTTACTTCTCTCCAAAGACAGAAAAGTACTCAATCAAGTAGTTCAGCCTCTTCTATGTTATAGGGATGGCTATTCTTGTCAAAAATTTTAAGCAGATCCCTCTCAAAAAAACATGAGGAATATAATTCTCCTGTTAAAAGGTTTCTATATATAATATCACGGCATTTTCTCATCTTTTAATCAGAGCAAAGAGAAGCACTTTGGAAAAAAGTTAAACAGCTATATATAATCGTAATGATTAGGTTTTGAGTCATCTTCTGTGTATTAAGAAGGATGAGGAACATGAACTTTGATGCCCTTTTTTAAAACATCTCTCCTGTTTTAAGTTTCTTTTATATGTATACACATATTTCTGAAATAAATGGACTTTCCTTGAATATATTAAACTGTTGAAAAAATTTGTAAGTTTTCTTCAGAGATGTTTGGGACCTCCACTACAGATTTTGTAAAATGTATGTGGTGGCAGTAACAGAGACAAGGAAAAATGGAACAAGTTAGAAGTGAAACGTTATTTCAATTCCAGAAAAGATAGATTCAAGTTTCATCATTAAAAATGGCTAAGAGGTAAAAGATAGCTAAAAGAACTACAATACCACTGGAATGGCAGCAGGTGTCCCTTGTTAATTTGCCACTCAGATGCTATAAATCAGCATTTTTCTTCCCCTATCACACACATTTATGAGCTAGGTGACTGATGACTTAGAACTTGTTACTATGGCTTAAGTTCTTACTCCTGACAAATATAAGGGGCAGAACCACACTAGAATTTATTAAAGTTTTCTAAAAATGATTAGGTATTCTTGCTGAAACCCAGACAAAGAAGAGTATCACTACTTACTGAAAGCTGCTTGGAATAAGTTATTCCTACATCAATTTTAAGATTTTTGTACTTTCTCTTATACCTGTTACTATGTGAAACGCTATACTGAGCAAGATAAACATAAGATTTAAGAGAAGAAAGCCAAAAATGATTGATGTCAACTGATACTATTTAAATAGTAGTTCATATTCCCTTCTTCATATCCCTATCCATTTTTTACTGTCTTGGAAATAGCTACTTCTTTCTTCACATTATGCATTTAACCTCCTTATTTTTGCCTGAAGAATAATGGGAGATGTAAGAAGCTCGTACCCAGTATCTGAGGGCTAAGTGCTGCCATTGTTGTGTATAGCCTAATAATGTACAAGAAGACTTTAGTCTGCTCACAAATGAGTCAGTCTCTTTTCCCTGTCCAGGAGGGTTTCGTGTCACTTACATTCTTGCTTTCAGTTTCATTTTTCAAACTAAAATTAAATAAATTTATCAGACAAAACAGTGGGGCTCTCCCACTGTAGCCTGCTAATTCTGAAAGCACAATTATTTTCCTTCCTGATATCTCAAAATTTTATATGAAATGCATCACATCTTTCCAAGGACTTTAAAAAGACATACCGTCTAATGGGTGGAATGGCTGGTGCTAGAAAAAAAATCTTGCTGAGTACTTTGAATATCACTATTGTTTGAGAACATTATGAGAAGTTTCAAGATCTTTATTTGGTATGTTTGGATAAAAGATTTTTCACATACTTTTCAGAGATTCTAGGAAACTTGCATTATTTTGGCATACAGTTGAGCTCTCTCTGTTATGTTCTGCACCAACTCAAGCAGCCAGCAATAATCCTGCAAGTATCTTAACTATGATACATCACTTACACAAATGGACATTAAAAATCTTCCAAGGATACATCTGCAAAGAGACATGCTATTGTACTGTAAAACATCTCTTTTGGACAAAAAACAGATCTGAGATGGAAATCAGTATTCCCTAAATAAGGCACAGCTGGGTTTCTCAACCTCAGCAAGCCTGGCAGATCTTTCTATAAAATATAGTTCAACATATCACAAGGAGAGGAGTGAAGGGCACAACAGTACTTTTGGCTGCAGTGAAGTACCTACCTGCTACTCTTAGCCAGGGCTCTCCTAGTGATAGGTGTCTGATGAGGTTGGTCTTTACTCATAACAAAAAATTACTTATCTCAGCCTCACTGAGGCATCATTCACCCATCATTCACCTCAGGACCACATCTTTCATCAAGAATGAGGAAACCTAGCTCCTTCTTTTGCCTTGTTTCATCTGAAACTGGATACTTTCATGCCTCATAGGAGACTGACACAATTAGTATCCTTTCAGCGGTTTTTGGACCCCTGAGTGAGAGATATTTCACATTCTACAAATAAGTAGTATTCGGCCAACAGAAAGGAAAAAAAAAAAAATGAATGTTTATCACCAGTGTATGAGATAAATTAACATCCACTCTCTTGAGATGAAGCGCCACTGTCTTTGAATGTCTTCTACAGTTTCTAGTCATTTGCACAAAAAAGGAATGCTTCCAACAAAAGGATGAGTACAGTTTGTCCTGATATATTGACTTTTCTGGTGGTTCAAGACTCTCAGCTAATGAAGAAGTTCAAAAAAGAAAGGCATGGATTTAACATCATTTCTTGCCTCTCATTAAATTTTTGACTGCAGTGACAGTATGCAATCATGGATGGGTGCAACAAAGTAAGAAACCAAGAATTTAAGAAAAAATAGGTTAAATTACTCTCAGTTGTGTGAAAAGCCGTCTAAGACAGACTTGCGGTTGAACTTTTTGCATGATCTTTGGTGGCACTGTGCAGCAATGACATCTCAGGAAGCATGCAGCATTTTAGCACTAGAAGTTTGGCTGTTAAATGATTGTGAGACGAATGACACTGGGTTTAGGATTCTGAGATTCTGTCTTTTAATTATGTGTGAGGACATCTGCCTACCCTTTCTTCTACAATTTTTTTATTAACATAGTTGTCTGCATTCATATGTATAACAGAATACTTGAACATTTAAGAGGTATGTTATCTCTCTTTCTTTTTTGCCATTTCATATTTATCATAAGACAGCTGTGTAAACTGTAACTAGGAAAAAAAAACCATAATGCTTTTGGAAGCATCCCTACCTGGAGGTGTTGTTTTAAAAATGTTTGATTCAGCACTGTGGAGTTTTGAATTTCAAGATGAATATTTTATAAAATCTTTTTGTTCAAAAACAAGGTAGTGGCCGGCAATGTGGTTACACCTTGAAAAAAAAAAAAAAAAAGAAAGAAAAAGAAAATCAGCAAAATGTCAAACACCTTTTCATTTTTTCTTGTACAGTGTAAAGTACATAATTAATTGCATATGTTACCATACAATTCACATGATACTGCATCACACAGTTCTTAGTGCAATCACATACATTTCTAGCATGAAGAAATAAAGGAATCACAGTTGATATCAAGCAGTTTAATTTCAGGGACAAGGGATCTTCTCAGATGATCTTATAGTATTTCATAGGAAGATTTCTTGGTGGTATCTACATCATGCTAACAAACCAAGCTATTAGGGACTTGACATAACAATGTAATAGCTTGTTGTTGACATAACAGCATGTTTAGAACTTCACATATTTTTATTAACTATTTTGTAATCCAACATGACTGCCTCCCTGATATTTTCGGAATCTTTTAAAAATTGCATGATTTTGTAATCTTTTAAAAGTTGTATGATTTTTGAAGAATTCTTTCTATTCAAATGAGTTTGAAAACAGAATTTATGCAGCTCTCACTTTTGTGAAAGATTCATTGTGATTTAGACATAATGATGATTGGACCACAGAGATATGGCAAGCTATATTTCTCTGTCTATAATTTTCTCTAGGAATAGAGATGATTATTGCCACATTTCTTCGTCTTTATTTAATTACATATCTTAGAAGTTATACAAAGTGAAGATGGAAATAAACTGAAACATTTTAACAGTAGGGAAAATTAACTCTGAAACAAATACACTTATGCAATAAGTAGAGTGAATATAAGCCAGAGTATCTACACTGTTAAAGCTTCCTCGACTAGAAAGAAAACTCACTTGTTCCAGACTAGTAGTGCTCACTCATCTATACTAGTACAGAAAGTTCAGTGATGGTTGCATCATTATGTTGCTATAATAGTTTCCCCAGCATACAAGCTGTTTCATGGGCATATACATTTTCCTTGTAGCAAATGCTTAATCTATGACCTATTTAATTCTCCAGAAACAACAGAAATTTGCGGAGGAAGACACTGTCACTGTAGGTTCCTTTTGGCTGTAAATGGCCCATTGACATCTACCACGGGGCAGGCTTTCCCCTGAATCACTGGGGTGTGTAGTTGCTTCTGTCAGCTGAGGAATTTACAAAGCCAAGTTAATTCTACATGTTCACCCACAGTCTCCAGACAGAATAGCTTATTTATCAGCCTGTCTCTGCTATATACGAAGCATGATGTGGAGAACCCTGAGCTAGCAGAGATGCAAGTCAGTAAATCCACATGGTGCAGATCAGCTCTATGCCTGACCTAACAAGCTCTGTTCTGCAGCTATCTTTACTAGCTTGAATGCACTGCTGCACAAATGTGGCTTAGCCCGCAGTCAGACCCAAGCTGATTCACATCCAGTTAGCTCAGGGAACTCTGCAGCATGCACACACTGCTTCTTGTTCTGCTTATCATTAGCAAAGCCAGGTCAGATGCATTTGTGCCCCTGCTGTAGACCAATTTATGTGTCTGTTTGGAAACTCATCTGAGCAGCACACCGTTGAAGACAGATACAAACCACTAGTTCAGCTTGGAAAAGCTTCATATTTCTTAGAAATTTTGATATCTGAAAAAGTTACTGTTGTTTATTTTTAATTAAATAAAAATTATCAATTAGCAGTAGGAATTATTGTATACTATTAGTTTATTTTTGTCTTCAGCATAATAAATTTACCATTTATTTACTGGTAAACATTGCCCGAAAACGAGAGAGTACCTTTGAAACATTACACAGAAAAATGCAATAGCAGTTCCTTCCCAGAAGTATTTTTAAGCTGATTTTTAATGTGTATGCAAACTTCTAATTTCTAGGAATCCTCAACAATGAAAGGTTAAAACTAGAGAGACCTGCACTTTCTGCATAATTAAAGCCACCTATCCCTTTTCAATCTACATAATACTCATAATTGCATGCAAATTACATGATTTTCAACTGTTTGAGGAATCTGTTTCTATAATTAAATGCAGCACAACAATGTTTTTAAGAGCTCAGAGACTTGACTAGGAATCACGTGTATCCTGCAAAGCCTCATTATCACAATCAGAACTCAGAAGACAACAATCTTGTAACAAATATTGTAGTTTGATACAATGGATCAGGCATGAATAGTTTAAGGAACCATGGCAAGATCTTGTTGATTGCTTCTTTTAACATAAATAACAATGGTAACACAGGCCTTTAACAAAGGCATGTGTCTCTGGGGAGATGGCATTTAATGCGATTGGAATGGAACTGGCAGTGGTCCAGCCTGTGAGTGTTCTCACTTAAAACCCCTACAATTAACTTGGTTAATGAGAATCATGTTATACACAAAGTAGTTCACGACATAAAGTTGAGAAAGAATCATCATGCTTTGAGTTAATAGGGGGAGAAGGGACAAATTAATCCAATTACCCTTTTTTTTTTAGTTATTCCAGGGAAAAGCAAATTTCTTGACAATCAGCTTTCAATGCATTTCCCCAATTAATGCAATTTAATAAAATGAAACAAATTCATGATGTCATTAGCTGAGTTGTGCTTAATGAAGTTGGGCTGTATGAAACATTAACTGCAGTGCTGAAGCCATTTCTTTCGACTGGGATATATGCATTTATCATTTCAGTACATTTACTCTGGAAGTTCCAATCATGAGGCCTTATCACTATAATCATTGTGTCCTGATGAATCTTCATAAATTAGCATTTTGATCGGTGTCGTCATTAAGCTCAGACTAGGAAGAATTCTATCACTCGGCACCTCCTTGAGAATAGAAAATTCTCAATGGCAAGAAGTTACCTGATGGATAATTGTCAGGCTGGAAATGCAAATAACTGTACTTCTGTTATCAGCTTTGTTCGGCTGCTCTCTCTTCTACAGAGCTATGAACAGCAGAGCGATTGCTGTAATGTTCTTGTATAAATAACAAAAACTTTCCTCAGTAATTATAAGTACTGTCAGAAATACATCCATGCTCCCACCCATGACAAAAGTTTAATGTTCTCCTTTTTCATTTCTATGATTTTTTGTTGTTGTTGGTTTGGGCCGTTTCATTTTGGATTTATTATTATTATTTTTTAAAATTAAATGGAACAGTGTTACTCAAAATATGGAAAAGATTCAAGTCTGATACCTAATACTGCAACATCTGTTCATGAGGCAACATTGTTTAGAAAAATCAGGTTGGACATACTGAAAGCAATGATTACTTTTATGTGGGCTATTGGACTCAGGCAAAAGCTTCTGACAATACTATGAACATAGCAACTAAATCTGCTGAATTAAAGCAGAAAAATGGGAATGATCTTTCTAATAAATGTAATATCATTCTCCCCACAAAAACTTTACTGCTATCATCATTATGAAAAGGGAAACATCAGAGTGCTGGAAATTGTATCCCTAATATTAGATTATCTGGCAGACGTAACAGAGCAGAAGAAATGGGGTAAATCACATTGGGAAGTTCAAAGAAAAGAGAGGAAGAAGCATTTCACACAACTGGCCTACAAAGTGTGTAAAAAATGAAATGACTAGAGATAGCAAGTCGTATGATTATAGTAGGGTTACTGCATTGATAAATGTTTGAATATTCCTGCATCTTCGTTTCCTAAATTTTCACTTGTGTACAGCTTTAGAATTACAGCCAAGCTGTTTAATAAGATGCCAAAGTATTAATTTATTTTCATACAATAATATTGGTCCAGTGAAGAAAATTAGCACTCATTTATATATAAGAGCTGCCAGTATGCAAGTTATAAGCAAGTTCTAACAGGCTTTATAATGGCTGAGTGTGAGTTTTATTTATTAACCGGCCTCATTTGCATTATTGTCATCTCAGTTTAATTTTGATTATAGTTGAAAAATAGCATTACAAATAAGTTATCATTAAAAATAAAATTTGAAACTGATATGCTTGGCTTCGACAAAACTTTGACAACAAAAAACACAGTTTGATTCATTACATATTTGCATATTCTTTATTCTAGAACAATAGGGAGACCATGAGCATTAATTCAAAGTTCTTGCATTAATTCAGTACTTATTGACCTTTTACTAAGAGCAAGCATGGAATGCAAAGTCCCATCCAGGGAGAAAGCTGTGAATCAGAACTTACTGATTTTCTATGTAATTAGGTCTTGCTTCAGGTTTGTAGGCAGACCTGTAATGAAAAAATGATTTGTAGGCAATTTCAGTCTTAAAATTAAGGTTTAGTTTGCCATGTAAACATTTTTGAATATTAAGCAAGTCATATTAAAGAGAAAAACGTCTTTGCATCTGTTGATAAGATTTGTTTAAATAATAAATACTACGTAATTTTACATTTATTTTAATATCTGAAACTAAAACCAGAGGAAACTTTCATGTTCAAAGTCACATAATTCTGAAAGTGTTTTAATATCACTTTTCAACACTTCAAAATTGAAAAGAAATTTTAAGAAAAATCTGCAAGATCTGCATTATCTGCAAACTTCTCAGAGTATTAGTAACTCTGGAAGAAGAAGCAGTAAAAGTGATAACACAGTTGCTATTTCATTTAAATGCACTCACTGAAAAATGAATGTTTCTACAGCTTTACTACTAGTTTGTTCCATCCAGTTGTAGCTAAGCAACGAGAGTTTTGTCAAGATTCTGCTGTCACTGTTAATGTCCCCAAACATATGGTTTTCCAAAGCTATAATTACAATTTAACAGTCGTAAAACAAGATGGCAACTATCATGGGACACAGCCTTGCAGATCTTCATGCTACAAATTAAGCCTATGGTAATTACATTAACATTGCCAGAAGCAACCATTCCATTTTCTTACATAAAATCAAGTATTGAACTATGCAATTTTCACATAAAAATTTCAACAGTTATTTGCATAATGTATAATGAGTTATATCAAGTTTTCACCGTACTCTACTAAAGCAATGTAAAAATATTAAGCATTGTTTAATCACAGTAATACTCAACATCTGTCAGGTATTTGGGGGTTTGCTTTCATGTTTTTTATTTTTTATTTTTAATCAGTACCTAAACATGACCTGGTCCTGTTTTATGTACAATACTGAAACCTGTAATGCACATACTTCACAACATCTACTTACACTGATAGGAATTTTTTTCTAAGTAGACCCATTAATCTATGGTTAGGAGAGCAGGCCTGTCCTAACACTTCCTATAGTCATATTTTAAAGTATTTTATCTTTGTTTATTCCTTCTATATGAAAAGCAAAGACTGTTGCCTACAATCACAGTCTTGTTATTGTTGTAGGGAGAATTGCTAGAGAACAGGTGAGGAAATACTCTAGAAAATGGCAGTTGAATTTAATCCAGATTTCTGTTCAGTGGAATCTGAATGCAACTGAGATCTCAGAAATTTATATATACTGTCATTAATAAGATTTTTAATTCTAAAAGAATGCTATCATAGAGATGCAGGTTGTTGTGAGCATATGATAAAATCTCAGCGATTTCAAAGCACACAACAATAAAAAGAATCACTATCACGTTTAACCTCCAGTACGCTTTCCAGTGAAAAAATATCTAGTGAATTCCATAATGATGATAAAATATCTAATCACTTGACAAAGACAAAAAATAACAAGTACTTTTATTTTATCAGGAGTGTGATACTCACTTTGAGTAGATTAAAATTTCACAAAAAGTGTTCTGCAGTTCTGCCTCTTTGAATATGATTCATAAATGAACTTAAAAAAACGAAAACAAAAATATGTCAGAGCTTTATATAGAAATCTTTCCAGAACATCAGACAATGTACTAACCTAATAGATGCTAAAAAATCTGCACCTAAGTTCCAGGCCTTATGTCTGCTTCTGAATTCCTGCTAAATATCTTGCACTTACTATCACATTTGTTATATATAATAATATTACAGTGTAGTTCATCTGAATTCCTTTGTAAATTATTATTTTATAAAAAGCACAAGTCCAATTACTTTCATCTATTTATTACGTATTTTCATCTGTGCCCTCATTCTACCTTCAGTTTGAATAGTTGTTCTTATATTCTCTCCCAGTTTGCTGCGATTTGCAGTAGTTTCATAATGTTTGTCATTCAGAATGCTGTAGAACAGAATTGGGAAATGGGGAAACCATGCCTTCCACTGACTTAAGTAAAGAATATAAGTAATAATATGTATAAGAACAGTTTTTCCCCTAATTCACCATTAAAATATTTTTTCTCTCCTGGTTCACGAGGAAAGGGGAGAAATAAAGAAAGAGGAAACTTTAACCTTTATGTTAGACTTCTTAGGCTAAAAAGATAGGTTAAAATTATCTTGAAATAAAGATAATTTTTGAATTTGAGAAGGACCTTTTTCTAATTTCTTTTTCAAAATACAATTTCAGCATGAAAGGTGAATAAGTCAAATTATATTAATACAAAGGAGAAAAACTTATAAAAACATGTGCAGAAGAAAAGTGTCCCTATGGCAGAGAGTTAAGTAGAACATTTAACAAGCTTTGATACAGATCTCTGTCCATTTCTCTGTTTCAATAAATAATAAATATGATACCAGATTGGATTATGAATTAGATTAAATATGTATTATTGTTAACAATTATAATTCTATCATGATGAACTCAGTTTGGCCTCAATTATTGCTGTGTGCATCAAGTAATACCTTCCAGCCATCTTAAAAAAAAACAGGAGAAAGAAGAAAGCAAATGAAAAAACAGTAGGAGAGAGCTGCCCAAATAACAGATCACTACCACTGCTTATTTCTTTGCACCTCTGTACTTCTGTGCAGCTTGCTTGATACTCCTATAGCTAGCATAAATAAAAAAGCTTCCAAACTAACAGGAAAGATTTAAGAAATAGAAAGAGTTAATGAAAGGAGTGAATGAACTGAGACATCTGTATCACTTAATACACTTGCAGCTGAAGGAGATTTTTGTAAATAATACTCCTCTGTTCTAATTAAGTATGCACTACACGTTCAGGGAGATACTCATCTAACATTGCTCAGCTAACACTCAAGGTGTCAGGCAGTTAAGCAAACAGATACCCTCTGTTAAGGAAGATAAATAAGCCCCTGTCAGTGGAGAATGCAAAACATCCAAAAATATCTATCTATGTAGGTTGCCATCAATGCCTCTTGTAGGGGCCATTAGCATTGTCTACAAAAGAATGTAGTACTTAGTTTGTAAAGATATTTAATCTTTCAGAGGCTGAAGAGAAGTGAGATGGATCCTACTCATACTGTATTTATTGCATCAACTTATTATTCACAGTTTAAATACTGGAAACTTATAAACTTGATTATTATAAATTACAAATATACGACCCAGCTCAACAGAAGCCTGACCTTTGTGTGCCTGTTGACACCTCTGAGTTTCATGTTCATATATAATGAAATAATTTGCTGCATTTCAACCTTGACTTTTTTTCTCCTTCTTTTAGGAAGTCAGATAAACAAAACCTAGAAAAGACAGTTCTCAGGGACACCAAGGGAAAAGAAGGAAGAAATGTGGTTTCAATGTATGTAGGCCATATTTTAAGAAAATTACACTTTAAAACTAAAAGAGTTGCTCCAAAATAATGCCTCCTATTTTATCATGTCAGCCCACAACACTGGAGACAGATGTTGGTAATATGGTAGTAGAGGTTGAACCTTCCCACCAAAATTCCATTAAATTTTTTTTTTTGCTGTGAGACAGATGGCAGCAGAGGGGCAGTCTGACAAATAGCATCTGACATGGAAGTGTGTATGAAGCAAAGGTGTGTGATTGAATTCCTTCATGCAGAAAAGTCTTGTACCCACTGACATTCGTCGATGATTGATAAATGTTTATGGACAACAAACAGTGGATGTGAGCACAGCGAAGTGTTAGGTAGTGTGTTTCAGCAATGACAATAGCTACTTGAAAATGTTCCAAGCAGCCATGAAGATACTTAAGAGTGTGGCATGCAGACTCCTGTTTATTGCTGGCAAAAATGCATAGCCATTGGTGGTGAATATATTGAAGAAGAGCTGAGAATTTGTTCTATCAAATAGTGTTATTGTGCTCTTTGTATCTGCTGTATTTTCTATGGAAATAAATAGGAGGCATAACATTCAGAGCAACCTACGTGTTTTGAAGCTCTACATTTTAAATCAATAACCAAGATGTGGAGCTACGCATACACTCACACACACCCTCACACACAGACTTCCATATAGTTTCTTTGTGTTGGACTAAAAGAATGCTGACTTCTGTCTCCTAAGCCCATCTCACCACCATTCAGTGCGTAGGTAATCCACTGTGATCTGAGTGTTTATTTAAACTACTACTGAGGCTTAATTCAATACAGACAAAATTGTTTAAAACAAACATTTACATGTGAAAAAAGCTTGGTGGTCTTCATGGTGATAGTGGAATGAGCAGGGGGAGATAACTGCTGAACTGCAGCCTTTTGCTGCAAGTATTGTGAATACACTTGCTGAACACGTAAAAGGAAAATAACTCATGCTCCTGCTGTGGCCTAGTGGTGGCCATTTAAGTTTTACTTTCCCTTATGTGTTGTAGGAAAAATGCTAAGGTATAACATTTCTTTATTCAGAATATGGCCAAAGCACTAGCTGATCAAAAGGGAATGGTTGAAAATAGGTAACAAACATCATACACATCATTTACACGGTTGCATCTACTACTTCACTTCCAAGCTTAATGGGTAGCTTAGGAGATCTCTGCTGAGTTTATTTTTAACTGGCTACATCTGGAGTAAACTAAACACATAGTTCAGTCTTCCGTCCCTATATATCTACTTCCACGGAATTACTTTATGTTACCTAGTCTAGATAGATGAACATTTCAAATTTAACACTTGCTCATATCTCATTCAAATACTACTGTTTAATTTGAAACATAACTGTGACCTTGTAAAGTGTCTGTTTTTTTCAGAGAATAAGTATAAATTGTTATCAGCTATTGTTAGTTTTATTACACACATCTATATCAATTAGTTTATTTTGAAAGAAGAGAATAAACTTATAAAATTGAAATCAGGTATATTATATATTCTACTGTATTTTTATCTCTTTGAGAAAAAAATATTGCTTAATTATTTTACAGATACATACTGTATAAGATTATTTCTGGAGCATGTAAATATTAAATTGTGCCTACAACAACAACAAGATTTTAGGAACCTTGATGATTCATCTGGGGATTAAAATTGCATACTTCAGTTTTTTTAAAAAACCTAAGGCTTTTTCAAGTTAAAAATTATGATGAGATTTATAGGTTGGTGTAAATCCTGACAGTGTTTGGAAGACTCTATATTATAAAGAAGAAAAATAAAATATGTATAAAGGAAATTAATAGAATGTTCTTTTAAAGATAAACACATATACTAGTACTGAAAGATAAATCTCTAAAACATTGAAAATTAAATAATCAAAACCAAAATATGAGTTATTTTTGCTCATTAATGAATACCTTAATTAATGAACAAAATTAATTAATGAACAAAATCTTATAAAAAGTCATTGAACAAAAATATCTTTGAGATTTAAACATATTTTGTTTATATATTTTTATATTTCTTTCTACTACTCGGATGATAACAATCTATATACTGTCAAGAGAAGAACAAAAAGTAGTTTCTTAGGGTTGTTTCCTCTGTCTTCATCTGAAATGAAGTAACGTTTAAGAAAACCTCAGTATGAAACATTAATGGTTCTAAGGAGTCTTAACTTTTTTCTACTTGTGTTCAAACATCCTGTTTTGATTCTGATCTCCATTAGACTGGCTATATCCATGCAGATTTCCAGTACAAAACTCACTTACTTGTGTCTCCGCAGAGAGCTTTTCTGGGAGGACTTTCTGAAACATTTCACCAACATGTCATCGCAGGATCTATGGTGTTCAGAGCCACTTTGTATGACACAAGCCTGGTAAAATCTTGTGCCACAATTTGTTATTTACTTAATATCTCAGTTATTAGGAGGCTAATCCAAGAGAAAAATAAAAACAAATTCAGTTCTCCTCCTGTTATGAAGCCTCCTGTTGAAACATAGTCCCCTTTAGCTTTATCTATAGAACAACACTACCTGAAAACCTCACATCTTCTTTAGCAGTTATTTGCGTGTTCCTGAAAGAAGAATGCAGACTGAAGATTGAGTGAGGAAGCAGGTAAGAGGAATGTAAAAATATCTACAAGCTCTTTATTATGTGTGAATTACATGAAGGTAATGAAAAAAAAGGAAAGAGTTAAAAAAATAGAAAAAAAATGTTGGGTGCATAAAAATAATACAACACCACATTTACTTAACTTAAAAACACTTTCTAAAATGACCACTTTGACAATTCATTCTCAGTTTGCCTGACTTCTAAAGAGATGAAAATAAACAATACAATATCTTCAATATTTCAAAGTGGTCTTTCTCAAGTTGGATGCTTTTAAAAGCATATTTCATCCCAAATCTATTTTTCCTCTCTGTAGATTTCTTTTCATGTTCAGGAGCTTCATGGGCAATGTTCAAATAGTTATTGAAGTTCTTTTGATTCAGCTGTTCCTTTTTCTTTCTTTCTTTCTCTCTCTCTCTTCTTCTTTTTTTTTAATTCTAATATTGCCTTTATAATTTTCAAATAAATTTTCAATCAATATTTTCGTATAGATTCTGTACAGCCTCAGGAAACAACAAATAATATTCTCTTCTAGCAGTGATACAAAATACACTGTTTCTCTAGATGCACTGAATTTGTAACCTCCATTTTTCTTTCTAATGTAACATTTTTTTTCTCTCTAGAAATTAATCAAGGTCTTTTGGGAGTCTGAACTAGGTCTCCTGAAACTCAAGTCATATCAATATCCCTGTCTGCATCTGATTTACAGGAATGCATCTTCAGTTCATAGCTCATTCCCCTTACGCTGTCTGCATCAGATTTTACTTGTACCTGGATATGACATCGGCTGAACTAACATCCTCTCTGCAGCTCACTTCTTGTTACTTAATGTCAAATACTGTTATTGCAAAAGTGCCAGCTGGAGTCTGGGGGAAGGGATACAGTGGTTTCCTAATGAAGATTTCCGATCAAAACAGAGACAAGCAAAGCGTTCATATTCAGCATGTTTTTACAATACAACAATAAAAACAACAAAAACCCAAACATTACAGATTAAGCCCAACTGCTCAGGAACAAAGTTAATTAGTTAAACTCTCCATTTCATAGGGTTCATGTAGTTGAAATTTTCTAAGCCTTCTGAAAAATGTTGCTAAGAGAAACATGAATCATATTGTCTAACACGGCAAATTCCACACTTTCTTTGGCAACTTCATTTCCTATTTGGAATTTATTGCACTAAAAAAAGGGAATTGTATTTTGTTCTGATGAAGTTATTAGTGTCATATGTTTGGGCATGAATGTGTCAAAGTTCTCCATTTACTTTCTATTCAGCTTGAACATATAGTTGGATAATATAATTTCTTTGTTTTGTATAGCCCCATGCCTTTTAACTAGCTTGTGATGAAAGATTATCAGCTTTCTACCACTTGGGATTTCATTTATACTGTGGAAGGTGCCTGACTTGATTCATGTTTACAAGGAGCTTTGAAAATAAAGATATGCTACTTTGATCAATTGTATGTGTATTTGACTAGAATCATCAATTCTAATCTATAAGGGCCCTCAATTGTGGGCATAAATATAAATCAGACACTGAGAAAATCTGCACAGGAGAAAATAGTGCCTTAACTAGGGATGTACTCTGGCAGGTTTTTAAGACCTACTTTAGTGATTAAACTTTTGACTACAGATTTCCTCAAGTAACTTAGATATTTCTTTGCCTAGATGTGGCTCGTAGCCCGTTTCTTCTAATGTAAGAACTTTGAAGGCAATGGGAAGACAGAAAGATCTCTGAAAATCCAGTCTTCTCCAGAATATAGATCTTTAACTGGACTGCAAAATTAGAGAACATAAGGGAGGGTGGATTCCAGTGCAAAAGAGCTCGTCTAAAGGCAGTTATACGATAATACTGTAATAATTGTAGTACAGATATTTTATTTAGACCAGTGAAACTCTTATTAACTCATAAACAGAAAATGTCACTGATGACTAGGTATGTTCATGAGATCAGGCTTCTTCAGAGATCTTTATTTACATTACAAGCTATACACTTAACCCTGTACTGATTGAGAGCTCAGGGAAAGAGAAGTCTTCCAAAACAGGCACTTCTGAACAAACATGTATAACTAAGTTTAGTCTCATTGAATGCTGTCAACTACCTAAGATAGCACCTAATTATTTTTTAATAAAAATGATATTTTGAAGATAGATAGACTGAATTGCCATCTAGTTATTAGATGATGGCTAAATTCCAGTTTAGGGAACATGTATGGATAGGTATTTGCTAGCAGTCTTGAAAAACAACGAGAAATTGAGATTTGAGGAGAGAAATTGCAGACCAAATATTCCATGGGATTGCATATAATCCATTGTTGCATTCTTGTCACTTCCTGTAGGCTTTACAATGGGCACATATTGATAAACTCTTCAGGATATCTCATTGTCTAAAACGCTCTTGGAGGAACCATACGAAAGACAACTCTGTAAATGTCTCTTTTTGTTTCAGAAATCACTTTCTCTGATGGGACCCAGAAATGAGCTCTCTGCACTGTTAGTCATTTAATCCCTGCCAGTGAAAAACATGCTGGTGGCTGTCAAAGGGGATATAGAAAAGAGGCTAAAAAAATCATTTTGTATTTGTGATAAGGAATTTTGCCTTCTATAATACTTTTGTTTTTATAAATCAGAGAATGTGCTGCCCTCAATACTCAAAATACACAGTTTTTAAAATAAACTGAAGGAGAACATACCTAATTTAAAGCACAACAGCTTGGATCTCTGCTTGTTTTTCTCTGCATTTTATTTTATTTTATTTTTATTTACTTTTTTTTTTTTTTTTCTTGATTAACAATATACCTGACAGCAGTACAATATAACGCACACAGTAAATGTTCTCTCTGTTCAATGGTCATGGATTTTCTATTTCATCTATCTTTTACAACTACAGTGATGTCTGTGCAGCATATGCATCAACTTTTATTCCAGCAATCTCTAAAGGTTTTTGTGTATTTGAGATATTCTAGGCTCAAAACTCTACAAACAAGATTTATACTTTGATTAGCTTTACTATTTGAAGTGAGCTTTGGTAACAGGACATAGAATATAGAGCTCTATTAGAGAAGAATCCTTCTGCTTGATGAATGCAGGGGAAAAGGGAAATGGAATTTTAATGATCTACAGCACCTGCATTTTTTTAGGTATCCAATGGAGTTTACACTCCTTAGCCTTGTGGAAACTGTTAATTCTATTGAGCTTCCAGGTCTAGGAGGTAGGGGAATACCAGGAAGAAACATGTTTTGATTTGGAAATCAAATAAATTTTAGAGACAGCAAATATTATAAAGAAAAATCTTACCATGAGAATATTCTAAAGCCAAAACCAAAGCCAAAACAAAATACTCACTACTCCTCATGTTTTTAAGCCAATCCCAGTACTGTGACTCACTATTTTAGGATCTTTACTGTCATTAATGCTGAGAAGGGCATAACTTCATCTCCTCATAAAATACTCCAATAATAATTTAATAGCTGTGGAATGGGATCATTTTTACATTGCTTATGCTTGTCAGCAAAGTTAAAGCCTGAACATTTCAATAATACACTCTAATCTCTTGTTTTTCCATTTGGGAGACTCTTAAGTTCTGTTCCCTGCTATAGATAAACTGATCTTTATTCATAGCTTTCTTGAAAAATAGTGATTACCCTCTGTCATTATGGGAGAAGGTAATCCTTGATCTTGTTTGTGGAATATTTTTTTTGTGTGTTTATTTGCTAATTCATTAACTCTGTATATCTGCAGCATATTTACTATCAGCTCTGCTATTGGCCCCAAAAACAGTAAAATAAATAGAACAAAGGCAAATCCTACAGGGCAAAGAATGTGGACAAGTTAACATTTTAAAAAGTTTTAAAGGAAAGTATAATTTAACCTTATAATTCTCTTTTCTGTAGTACTCCACTGGCTTCCACCTGCCAAAAAAAAAAAAAAAAAAAAAAGTCTCTTTTAACTTTCACATGGACAAAATTGAATTTCCTTTGTAGCAAAATCATAAGGTCATAAGCCTTATGAGGTAATATAATTTCTAGTACAACTGCTTTTACAAAAGTGTTGACATGCCCCTTAGAAAGTACTCAACCACCAAAGTTCGAATGGCTTAAAAAAATTACCACTTGAACTAATATGGTAATCTGTCCTTTCCACTTAAAATAAATTAATAAACGGTTTTTAGGAAGAAATTTTAAAACAAGAATTAAAAATATTGCTGGTGTGGTCACACACAAAGGGCTAACTTGACCCATTCTCGTCTTGTTTTATGCTCAAACTGAATTATTGATGTTCTTTTCCAATAAACTAAAAAGAATTCACAGTTGCTACATGGAATGTGATTGATGATTCGATCCTCCATCTGAAAGATGAATGGTTTAGATCAGAGTAGATTTACAGCTTCACAGTAAGATAATCCAACATGTTATCTACTTGTTATACAGAACAGTGCTCCTGACCCACAGCCATGTCTGTCTCATCAAATAAAGCAGGTAACTTGAGAAAAAACTATGCAGGCAGGTGTATATTTCTGTGTGTGGTACCAAATCAGATTTAAGCCCATCTTCCTTACAAAAGGTTTATAATCTGTCTGAAGAAGTACCACAGATTTATATGTGTTTTTGTAAAAAGATACTGCCATTCTTTGGGCCAGCAGATGCATGACAATAGTCAGAATGTTATAGCTCTGTTTCTGTTAACTAGAAAATCAGCAGAAGCAGAAAACTGGAAAACTGAACTGTTTCCTTTCAAAATAAGATTTTACAGTATTATACATATTTAAGACTATTCTTGTACTACTGCTGAAAGAGCTATAGCATCTACTAAAGCTGTACCACAAGTCTGTTTCATGAGCCATAAATTGATTGTATCAGAAATTATTAAAAGAAAAAAAAGTGGTCCAGACTTTTGCAATGATAGATCATAAAAGTGCCAGGACTATGCCTCATCTAGTTAATTTTTCCATCCCAAACAATCTCCAGACTTCACAGTAGTTATATGTGATATAACATATTGCTAATTGAAGATCTCGTTGAAATTCTAATGGTTTGAAATCTGTTGAAATCACAAATACAAGGAATATTTTGTAGTTTTGGTATAAGAAGACTCTGGCTTTGAATCACAACTTCAGGGCTTTATTGTTGTTGTTGTTGTTTGTTTTTCTTTTTTCTTTTTTTTTAATCAGGCTGACAGAAGGCATGTCTGCCTTTACTCTTCTACTATTGCTGACTAATGTCCTAATGCAAATCCACCTTCAAGGCTGACCCAGCTTCTGTGCTCATCTATGAGCTGGATATCTGACACCCAGTCCATGCTCTGTTCTGATGATTCTGCTGTACATTTTTTATCTCTGGCAGATGCTCAAACCCCTATTTTCAGAAGCCAATGATATCCTACAGTAACAAGTTCTACATTCAAATTGCATATCAAGTGAAAGACCACCACTTTGTTTTCAAAAGACAGTCATTTTTAAACAATATACATGCCCCTCTCATAATAGGTCAGCACTTCTGACAGAAAACATTGTGTAAATACCTAAAATAAAAATGAAATTCAGTTTATCACACAAGCTTCACTGTAGAGACAGGATGATGATTTTCTGAAGATAGCAACGTTTTGTAAGTTTTGTGACTTGAAACTATGTCAGAGGACTAACTAATCATTCCGAGTATTTAAAAAATGCTTGTTTATTGTGCTCTCCTTGTGTACCTGCAGAAAACAAATGTGTAAGCTGCAGCAGCTCTTGGAATTACGGACTTTAAAATAGAATGTTAACTGTATTCAGAGTTTACTGAACTGTATTCTATAGTCAATCAATTAACTGTTTTTGCAGCAATGTTCAGAGATTATATTGGAAAAGAAAAAAAGTGCTGGTATTTGCCTATGCTCTATTTGGAGCAAATGCTGGAAGACAGGAAACTTTATGTTACTGGTCTGAAACAATCCTCTTCTAAACGGTTCCCACATTCTGGTAATTAACCTTTTCTCCCACTTCACAGAATTTACTGGAGTCATCATCTCTTCTCATAGCCAAATTCTGTTCAGTGTTTCACATCTCTCCTTCCATGAGATGCTTATATCCCATAGATATACTGAGTGTGTTACTAGTGCTTAATCATTTCCTGAGCACTGTCAATCAGAGCCCACTTCTGCCCCTCTTGCCCCTGCTGCTAGTACTTTCCTGCTCTAAGTAGATGGTGCTCTTCAACATCATTATCAGTGACATAGATGATGGGATCGAGTGCAGTCTCAGCAAGTCTGCTGATGACACCAAACTGAGTGGTACAGTTGGTACGACAGAAGGAAGAGACAGTATACAGAAGGACCACAGAAGGAGTGGGTCCATGTGAACCTAATGAGATTCAAGAAGGCCAAGTGCAAGATGTTGCTCTTGGGTTGGAATAATCCCAGATGTGTGTACAGTCTGGAAGAAGAACTCATTGAGAGCAGTGCTGCAGGGAATGACCTGCAGGTCCCAGGTGGATGATAAACTTAACATGAGCCAGCAGTGTACACTTGCAGTCCAAAAGGTCAACAGTATCCTGAAAAGGGAGGTCAATGACCCTCTCTGTTTTGTCTTCGTGAGGTCCCATCTGGAGCACAGCATTCAGGCTTAGGGCCCGCAGTACAAGAAGAAAGTAGAGCTGTTGGAGTGGGTCCAGAGGAGGGCCACAGCGATGATCACAGGACTGGAGCACCTTTCCTGCAAAGAAAACTTGAGGGAGATGGGCTTGTACAAACTGGAGAAGAGAAAGCTCTGGGGAGGCCACACTGTGGCCTTCCAATACATGAAGAAAACTAATAAGCAGAAAGGGAATACAATCTAATCATGATAGGACAAAGGGGAATGGCTTTAAACTAGAAGAGGAGAGTTTTAGATCAGACATTAGAAAGAAATACTTAGCTCAGAGAGTGATGAGCCACTGGCATAGGCTGTGGATGCATAGAAAGGCTGTGGATGCGCAGAGAGGCTGTGGGTGCCCCATTGCTGGAGGTATTAAAGGCCAGGTTGGATGGGGTCCTGATGGCAACCTGATCTAGTAGATTGCAACCCTGCCCACTAAAAGGGGGTTGGAATTCAGTAATCTCTCTAGTCCCTTCCAATCTAAGCCATTCTATGGTTCTATGATTGGCTTGTGACTCTCTTGTTTGCCACAGGTGGGAAAAGAGTCAAAAACCTGTTTCTTGCTCCAGTGAGTAATCCAACAGAAGAAAGACCTTTTCAGGGTTCTTATGCATCTGTGTAAAAGGCATTATATATTTTTTTTCTTGCCAGAGTATTCAACTGGACTAGTTCTTATTGAAATTTAATCAGATTTAAAAACAAAAATATTTTTAGTCTGGCATTTCAGCATATATTTTGTTGAATATATGGACTGAAATATTGTGTTTCCTGAAATTGTAAGTTGTGATGTGGTCATATTTTTTTCTTAAATTGACAGTCCTTGTAACTAGCTTTCCTAGGGACCTAAACAGGACTTGCTCTTTTTTTGTTTGTCAGAAATATTCCAATACTGAAAAAGGTTAAGCAGAAAAATATTATTGTGATAGGAGCTAAGAATTGTATTCTCTTACATTGAGATTATGCACTCATGACATTTTCATATTCATAATTCATAATTCATAATTTTTGCAGATGAGAGTTCATCATACAATGCATAATATACACATTGATAATACACATTTTTAGTTTAGAGAAATACTGTCTCACTACCTTGCATTTCAAGTCAAGGGTTTCATGTACCAGCAGCAGATGAACATTCACTTGTTAAAGTCTAGATATTGTCTTGTCCTCTATAGGACATCACAGAGACTGAACTAAGTTTAGTTCTCATAAAAAGTGTCAGAGTTCTCTATAAATAGGACTTTCCTTTTCCCTGTTCATTGATTTTCAACTAGATGGCAAAATAAAAGGCTAGAATATAGCAAAGTTGTAATGTTCACAGCAAGAAGCAGTGTAAGCATTATATATTGTCAGTAATTCAGACTGTCTGTTTTTGCTGGGATGGAGTACAGTGTATTTCTTTCATGCAGTACTAGTGTCAAAAAACACAACAATAATATCCTTCTCTTCTGGAAAAACATATGCACTAAAGCAAATAATTCAGATAAGCTGACACTGTATAACTCAATAGGAAAAAATACTAGTATTAGATGCCTATGGAATAGGAAAGTCCCAAGAAAGTGAAAACAAATTTGCAATGGAAAAAACTGATCATTAATGGAGACACTGCTAAGTTTATGCAGACTGTTTTCCATGTTTTAGCTTCTATGAAAGATCAAAGCTAATTTGTCATTGCTTCATTGTATTTTTTGTAATAGAAATCAAAAGAAATTGTACAATAATGAGCTTTGTCTCTCTGAAGAGACACTGAATACAGATAATAACTGTAACACAGTCTCTTGAAAATATATTTTGCAGGTCAGTCACTCCAAAGCCATTATTGCCACACCGTGATCAATTGCTGTTGTTTTGTGTCAATCAAGACCTACCACAATACATTTTGAACTAATTTAATTTATGTAAACCATGCCTGTTTGTCATTTTATGAGTTACTATAAAATAGAATGTTCAGAAAATGAGAAGACATCTCACATTATAATAACATCATTAAAGGTGTATTTTGACAATAAATCTGCCTCAGGGAAAGGCTCTTGCTCTGTCATGCCTCGCTTTGCTTCACGATGAGCCAGATGTTCTTCAGAAGCTAATGTAATGACCAGTGCTAAGCTAAATGCTAAACTCAAGCTAACATGCTTACTCCAGTGGAAGTCTCAGCCCGGACTCAAAGCAGGCAGAGCTAGCTCTCTAGCTGTTAGGAAGTACTTCGGTATTTCTAAAAGAGAAACTGAGAGCACAGGGATGTTTGTACACTCTCACTAGTCTCCTAAGTCCAGAAAGTAAGCAGGTCCACCTGGCAAGCACCAAATACTTTATTTTCCTTCTTTACAGCTTATTCTTTGAAAGAATTGACTCACTGTATTTTCTTTCTCTTTCTTTCAAAAGTAAACATACTTCAAGTAATCAGCCTTGTCGTTGTTTTCTAATTCTGTTCAAGCATCTATATTACAGGACCTCTGGGGGAGAAAAGCAGATCATGAAACAAAACTGAGTTGGAACTGATCTGATATGGAGCCCAGACACTTGTGCTTTGACTATAAAAGAGGAGTGGTGTCTGCAGAGAGAGGCCTACACTGAGACATAAGGATTTATAAACATAACCCTTCAGTGTTAAACTGTGACTAAGTCTGGATTTAAATTCAGCCTAAGTCTTTCCTGTGATGTCTTTATAGAATTCAGTCTTCAGTGCTTCAGCCTGCCTCCCCAAGGTCATTCCAGTTATTTCTACTGACTTCAATAAGAGCAGGATAAATCCTAAGTAGGACTGGAATATGGTGCTCTGTCATGGTTTAAAAAATGTAAAGCCACAACACTATCACTACACAAACATAATACTAAGTGTTTGCCTGAACAATCCTGGAAAACATGGCTGGATTTCCTCATAACTTCAGAAATAAATATTTTCTTCTTACTTTTTCAAGTGTATTAATTTAGCCAAGGATAAACTGAGCAAGATCTATCCTGAATATTGGTGCAGCTGTTATGTAAAATAGCTGATTAAGTGCCTGTACAGATTAACTTTTAGAGATAAAAGTTTGCCTCAGGTACTTTCCGTGTTTATATTTTACTTTTCATTTGCACTTCTTTTTGCAGATGCATCAAATCAGTCCTAATAAACAGAAGGGGGGCTGCCAAAAGCATTTACTATGAATCAGATTCGCCATTCTTGTGTCATATACTTCTCTATGTATGAGGTAATGTTTTCTTGAATCTATCATTATTTCTGTTAGATTTTTGTTTTTCTTTTACCTTCAAAAATTCTCAGTATATGTGAATGGTAATGAGAACAATTTGTGATGCAAAAGTAACACAAATTATTCTCACCTGTATGAACATCATGATTTTCTAACATGAGATTAATGAATTAATAATGAAATAATCCATGTAGCAGTCAGTTGTATCAGTATTAAATAAATAAATAAATAAATAAATAAAAATGTAAGTTTGATTTGACTAGAGAATTGAGAGCACAAAAAGTTGCTCTATTTTTTAAAAAGAAGATTTTTCCTATTGTATTTCAGAATTGTAGATATTCTTGAAATAAGAATTTATAATGAAAACTTGTATCCTTAAGTACAGTATGTTGATATACTTTCTGTGTGAGGTTGCAACACATACTACGGCAATATGTCCTATTCACTATGTCACTGATACCATAGATATAATTCCTTGGTCATATCCACATCCACATATAAAGTTATCATTGTGGGCTTTCAGGACCAGATGGCATGTTCTCATGTTTGAAACACTTCTCTTCATGATACTAATCATCTCAGTATGTTCTTAACATGTGCAACAAATAGCAAAAGACCTGAGTTGCATAAAGAACAAAGCACAGCATTATTCATTACTATTTTCATTCAGAAATGTTTTCATTCCTTTATGGTCACTTTCTTTTATTCCTATTAAATTATAAGTTCATATCACTTCCTTCGAAGTACCATACCTGGGTTCAGCTGCCTTCCGACTGACTCTATGACGTACTAATTATCACATTAGTCCCTAGCAGTTAGAAAAAGGCACAACAGTTGTTTTTCATGTTTAAAGTTATACAACAATTTAATAAAAGCAGCCATTTTTCAATGCAGAGAATGTGGTCTGTGAATTCCACTCACTCTGTTGAAAATGTAGGGACAGCTTTATAGTCGTGTATGCCTGAGCTACACTGTAGATTTTGTTATCCATCATAATAAGAGATAATTCTTGCTGTGCTGGGCATTTTAACATTAAACACAAGGTGTTCATTGTAGAAATAAGTGTATGAACTGTTTGCAATTTTGTCAAATTAACCCCCCTTGCAGAGAACTGACTATGATATAAGAACCTACTCAACAACGTTACACAACATCGTTTCTTAGGCTTCTATACTCAAGATCATACTAAATTTGTAAAAGCATTATTCATTTTTTTCAGCTTAAGAGCCCCGAAAGTGAATCCACGCTGATAAGCATGACAGAAATCCAAGGAAGAAAATATAATTTGTACCAAAGAGTTTGCAAGAGAAGAGGTGACAAGTGTGAGTAGATGGAACTGATGAGACACAAAAGCTGTTTTCTTACGCCACCAGTTTAATCAGTGAGTATCATAGATTGAGAAATAGTCTTTTGAACAAGATTAAAAATACAGGCATATTACATGAAATTTCAGCTAATGTTTTTTACTTTGATTTGATTGACTTCTGGATAAATACCTGTCTGAGCTGGTTCCAGCGAATCTGGTGGGGGGCTGAGAAAACATTTAATCACAACAGCTTTGTACACTTCATGTTGCCACATCAAGCTGAGAAGAATAAATAGGAGAAAGGATAAGAGAAGAATCTAAGATCTCTAGAGTCCTTTCAGAAAACCTGTGCCTCAGTCAAGCAAATATTTCCTTTTTATCATTAGCAATTAGTACACAATAAATCCAACAGAGAGTAGAATCAATAAGTAATTGGTAAAGTAATGATTGAAAGCAAAGCTTTGCAACCTCCTTCATGTTTCTAGTATTTAATTTTTTTAGTTCTGAAGTCCACCAGGATTATGAGTGTGATTCTCATACTCAAAGTAATTTAGTCACTTTCGTAAGAATGCATTTGATTCAGATTCACTGAGGAGGGTGAATATATTGTTCCATTATATTATGATACAGATGAACACAGTAAAAGTTATGAGAACTCTTATTGTTGGCTTTAAAAATGTCAAGGTTGATTTAATCCTAAGTAATTAATGCACAGAAGGAAGAAATTAAAAGGAAGTTACATATGAAAACTGAAAAAAAATGCAGTAGCAACATTCTTAGGAGATAGAGCAACAGAAAATATTTTAGTTTTGAGGGGAATGAAGAGAAACTTCTAGAGACATCATCAACAAAATCATACATAAGAGTAAATCATCCATTTATCCTTAAGACTTTGTAGGCAATTGTTAAAAATTCCAAGTGTAGGTTAAATTATGCAAGAGATCAACACTCTTAATGTACAAAAAAATCATACTATCAAATTTAAACTTGTATTCAGTTCTAAGATGTAGGTCACTCTGAAAGAAATGCAGATATCTATTTATTTCCATGTAAACTACAACAGATACAAGGAGTACAATAACACTATTTGATAGAGAAAATTCTCAGCTACAAAACACTGTCACTGCTGTTGAAACACACCACCCACCACCTCACTCTGCTCCCATCCACTGTTGGTTCCCCATAAATATCAAGAAAATATTGATGAATGTCAATGAATGCAAATTTTGGTGGTATTACTTTTGGAGCAGCCCTCTTGTATCAAAAACTTTGAGTAGCATTGAAAGCTCTTTCCTTTGTCACTATAATACGTTGTGAATTTGGGAAGTTATGTACCTCAAATGTTGCAATTTTTCCATTTCTAACCTAACATTCTTAGGATAATGTATGAAATTTTAATTAATGTTCTTAAAATTTTCTTATATTTCTGAATGAAAAATAAGGCACTAAAAATCCAGATATCAGTTAACTTGATAAATAAATGTCCTCTAAAATTAAATAAAGTATTAGATGTAGAGATTGTTTTAGATATTCACTCAAGTGTTTTCCTGAATTCATTCTATAGTGGTGCATTCACTTAGACATTCTGCATGTCAAGATATGTTTATTTGGAAGTTGTAGGGATTTGTAATATGTAGGAAACAAAATTTATCTCAATTTGTTTTCCTGGGAGGTACTGGGAATGTCTTTTGGCAAATAGGTGCATAGTCCATGATTTTTTTTTCGTTCATAACTCATTAAAAAAAATCCATAATTTCAGTTCATATTTGATGATTAAATCAAATTATTAAAATAAAAACAAAAATTACCAATCAATTCACGTTATTCCTATCCAAAGTACAAAACACTTTGCCATGCATTTCATGACCACTGCACTTGGATGTCACAGCCTGTATGGATAACTCCATGTTTTTTTCTGGAAATATCCAGAATCAAATGTTAATTAGACCAGAAGAATTGCCTTTGTTGTTGCTGTTGTTTTCTTTTACAAAAGTTTCTCATCCTCTGCAACACATATACATAGATTCAATTTTACATCAAAAGCTCTAAGGTTCTTTGAAAACTCAAACTATGTTTGAGACTAAGAAATATGAACACCAAAAATAGTTAAAATGACAGAAAAATGATGTATTGCATAGTCCATCATCTTTGCTTGTCACCAAGATCCTAAAAGTGAACTAACTGCTTGCATAGTGGCATGAAATCTGATTTGCACTAATCAGCCAGAAAGAAAGGGAGCATGAAGTAAATTAGTTGCAGTGATTTTATGTTTTATGACATATATTTCCCAACAACACAACAAAAACCCTCACAAGATCCAATTAGATGTTGATGCAATAAACTTCTGAAAAGTCAGTTGAGGTGGTTTCAGTTTTCTGTAGTATGTGTTAAGATGTATTACAATCTGCAGTATTTGAATAGTCTATGTAGTCCAAGACTGCCTAGCACAGACTTAACAGAAATATTTTTAGAATGACATGGGGTATCTTTGTGCCTTTCATTTTTTTCACATATACCCATGAATTTTCATGGGCAAAGTTGTAGGCTGCAAGAGTCAATTTAATGAAATGAACAATACATTATAAGAGAGTTTCCCACCAAATTATTTGCTGGTTACACGTCAGTAGAAAATCTAATTATCAAAACAGTATTTACATAAATTAATTTAAATGTTGATAACCAATACTAATATAAAATAGATATTTAATACAGAAACCTGATAGTTTCTCTGCTATTAAATATCTGAAGTTAGATCATCAGGACATGGAAATTAATTAGGTAAATAAATACAAATTATTCCTTTTAAATTACACTGAATCGAATACACACAATTTCTCTTTTCAGAAAAATGATTTAGGATAAACAGATTGGTGGTATTTTTATGCGATTATTTATGCTCAGAATATTGTTAAATCTGCACCAATAAATAATAATGTTAACCAGAACCAATCATCACCCTAAACCAGTAATTTTAGTTTTGCTCAGCACTGAGACTTCCTAAATATTTCTGAAGACAAATCTACCAGACCTGCAGCCACATGCTGGAGGTCAACTTCAGCATTAAATGTTATGAAAAATGAAAACCTGCCAAAGGAAAAGCTGGACACAACTAGCATTTAAAATTTTCAGAAGTAAAGGTCTTATAGATTCTTATGTTCATCAATCTAAACTGAGGTAGAAATGTATAGTATCACTTCAGCAGCTAGAGCTCTCTCAGTGTTACACTGACACCATTTATCAAAAGAACATTTCTTTTAAATAACAGATGAGTGTCACTTGTTGACAGCCAGGCACAGAAAACAGTTACGATACTGAATAACACCAAAGCTCAGTCTCCTTTCTCTTTATCCTTTGCCACCACTACTAAGAATAAAAGAATGCCATTAAAAGATCAAGAGCTCTCAGAAAGATTGAGGAAATGAATAGCCCGCAGATTAGCTTTAGAGAGAAATTTCAATATCTGTGTCTGTCTAACAGTACTTTAAGCAAAAAATCTCTGCCTTCTTGCAGTTCATGGAAGCTCAGTTTAAGAAAATAGTCATAGAATCATCGAATGTTTTGGGTTGGAGGAGAGCAAGCTTGGAATGTCTAGATTTTTTAATCATGTCCTCGAATATTTCATTTTGTATGGGAAAGTAAATAACTAGTTAGAAAGGTGTGGCTAAAATACTAAATTTGGCATAATCTTTCAGATATTCTAAGCAAAAACTGGATTGAAATCAGACTTTTCAAAACTTCTCATTATCTTGATTTTTATAACCTAAATCCAATGCTCTACTAGACAGTGTTGAAATACAGATCTCAAGTGAAGTAAGCCCCTTTACTTTATTAGCTACAAAGTAAAAGATGCATCTTTCATTTCATGACCATTATCATCTGGAGACTTGAGAAGTGCAAAAACGTTAATGAGTGCTTCCAGTTCTAGTCCAGTTCCTCAGCAAACTGCGCAAGGCATGGGAGGGCCAATCCAGATCTCTGCCAAGGCAGTGGGCTTTAGATTTTGAGTGGTAGAGCAGAACCGTATCTGGATACAGACAAGGCGCTAATGATATTAAATCTGTCAACAAGGTCTGCGGTTTTTTGTGCAGCTTGCTGCCCCAGAGCTGAAGGTTATGCAAGCACAAAGCTTCACAGTCCCTAGCCTTCCTCACTATTACAGGTAAAGAAAATGTGATAGGAATGAAGTGACTTGTTGTGAGGCCACAGGAAAGTTCAGAGGCATAGCATAAATCCAGTCATCTTTCTGAGGCCACTGTGGTTATAAGATTATAGAAATGTCATGACAGTTTGTTAGCACAAACTATTCTATTTTAAACTATTTTAAGACATTTACACATTTGTAAATAGTAGTCAGGCCCAGCAAAGGAACTCTCTACTCTAGATCTGGCTGTTCACAATCTGACCTGCTCTGATCTGCTTATGATCTGTCCTCAGTTAAACATGTTCAGTAAAGAGACTAATTGGGAAGTACATACAATTCTACCAAAATAATGAAGAACAGAGTAAGTCAGGTTGCATGCTCATTTTTGAAAGCTGTGGAGAACCTCCAAACCATCTCCCTTTCTAAGCAGCTAGCAGTTCCACATGGCACTGTGCCAGGGGATTCAGTAGTCTGGTCAGCCAGTATTTACAGTGACCCAGAATGTATTTCATGAGCTGTTTGAATCATCTGCTCATCAAGTTCTGCCAGGGGCAAGAGGTTAGACATTGAGACCGCTGAGACATCAATTATGAACTGGTATTGAAAGGGAAAATATTGTATCAGAGGAAAGGATCCACAAAGCATAAGAAATATAATGCAGAAAGCCCCATTCCCAGACCTGTGGCATTAAGAATTTGAATCTCAACACCCTGACAAGATATTTTCAAATGGGACAACATACAAGCAAAAGTACTAAAAATTTTATGAAGAAACATCATTATTGTCAAAGTTTAAAGGGTTTTAAAAGAAAGCAAGCCAACCACTGGTAAAATGTAAAGATTCTTCTGTTCAAAATATTTGTGAAGATTTTCTATCTGGTTTTATATTCAGAGCTGCATGCCTGTATGCACCTCTAAGCTGAAAAGAATACAAATCAGTGCAAAGGTATTTGTTCAGTAGTAATAAATGGCAGGTGAACTTCAACCTCAGATGTGAAAGGATTTTAGAAACAGAGTAAAATAAATATATATATACATGTATATAAACAAATTAAAATAAATATTTGTTATACTATTAGAAGAAAAATTTCTTTGTGTTTGCATCAAGATATTTGTATTTATGTGTTTTCATCAATAATAAACTTGATTCAGGTGGCTATTGGTTTGAGAGAGCACATTAAATGTATTTAAAACTACTTGCCATAACACATCAAGTCAAATAAACTATCATTTGTAATATACAAAGACATTTTCCACAATTATTCTACAGGCAGCATCAGAAATATTATGCTTTTAATGACTTCTGGATCTTTTACACACATATTTTAGTCAACTTAGCTTCCATGCCTGACTATTTTCTACAAGGTGTTTGAAACACTTACTATGAAAAGAGAATATGACAGAAGTTTTTAAGTGAATACCTGAACTTCTCATGCTATAATCTGGAACATCAACTTATTTCAGCTATATCTGATTTCTGAAATGATGGCATTTGACAGCGTCATTTTCCATTTTATAATCTGTTGCAGGCAACTGAAATAGATATTACTTTTTCCTTACTTCCTGCTAAATTGTTAGTTTATAAGCTTGAGTTGTCTTTAAGTTTCTCTTCTCTGCTTCTTGTTCTCATATTAAAACAATATTTTTTCCCTTGAGAGTTTCCTCTGCCTGCTTTCAGACAACATTTCTGCTCTGTGAAACCTAACACTAATATTATCGTGTATCTGTTCACTTTCTCTTACCATTAATCTTTCCTAGTTTTTTTCAAAACATACTTATGACTTGACTAAGTATATTTTTAAGAATTACTATTTTCTTTCTGTGATACTCCCAGTAATTAAAAGCTGAATTAACTTTTTAGGCTAGCATTAAGCTAACAGGAACACTGTAATGTGCACTGCACTTAGCATGAGCATCTGCACCTTGGCTGTGTTTTTGTCTTTATACCTAAAGATGCACTCTGCAATGTACAAAATACAAGAAAACAGTACACTAAATTTAACAGATAAAATTATAGGTAGTGCATAGTTATTTCCAAGTAAAATAATGTTGGCTTTTTTAGCATCCGGAATGTTAGTCAGATTTGGGGTTGGCTTTTTTTTTTTTTTTTTTCTGGGCTCTCCCTTGTGAGGAAGAGAAACTGGTGTTGGAAACACAATTCTTTCTTTCTGCTTATTTCCCACGAAGGTGTACAACTCACTTTTCTGGAACATAGTGGAAAATAGATGAGGTGGCCATGTCTTTACATTCTGCCTCCACACCAGCACTTAGTACTACCCTCTCTCAGGAACGTTATCATGGGGAGAAGCCCAAGGCCTATCAAAAGGGACCTTAGGCCACTGGGGCAGTTAGTTAAGGGAGTGGAAGCTCAGCAGGTGTTTTCCTCTATCCTTTCAGTAAAAGGGAAAGATCATGAGATGAACAATAAAACCCAAGTGATCAACACATGGCTTAAAGGTTGGTGCCATCAGAGGAATTTTGTTGGCTTTTTTTAATCATGAGACAATTTATTCAGCACCAAGCCTGCTGCCAACAGATGGGATCCACATATCTCAGAGGAGGAAAAGTATTCTAGGCCAGGAACTGACAGGGCTCACCGAGAAGGCTTTAGGTTTGAAAGAGAAAGGGAATAAAATGAGGCTTATCAGCAATAAGCTTAAGGGCAGCACACCAGAACTGAGGGTGAGACTGATAGCCCAGCTGAGGTGTATCTACACTAATACTTGTAGCATGGGCAACAGACAGTAGGAGCTAGAAGCCATTGTGCAGCAGGTAAATTACAATTTAGTCACCATCATCAAAGCGTAGTGTGATAACTCTCATACTGGAGTGCTATAATCAAAAGCTGTAAGCTCTTTAGACAGGACAGGTAAGGAAAGAGAGGTGGTAGGGTGTCACTTTATGCTACAGAGTGTTTCGATGTTCTAGAGCTCAGTGCTGTGAAAAATACAGTCAAATTCTTATGGGTAAGGATGAGGGGGAAGGCCAATAAGGTGAGCATCCTGACAGGAGTCTGTTATAGACCATCCACCCAAGATGAAGAGGTAAATGAAGCACTCAACAAGCAACTGGCAAAAGCTATATAATCACTAGCCCTTGTTCTTGTGGGGAACTTAACTTACCCAACATTTGCTGGAAATACAAGACAGTTGAGAGGAAGCAGTCTAGGAGTTTTCTGGAGTATGTAGAAAACAGCTACCTGAAGCAGCTAGTGAGAGACCCTACCAGGAGAAATGTTGCATTAGTCCTGCTGCTTACAAATGAAGAAGGTCTGGTGGGAGACATGATGATCAAAAGTTGCTTGGGCATAGTGAATATGAGATGAATATCTCTCAGTCCTTGGTGAAGTCAGGAGGAGGGTTAACAAAACTGCCGTTTCGGACTTACAGAGGGCAGACTTTGAACTTCTTGGGACATTGGTTGGGAGAATCCCTTGGGAGTCAGTCCTGAACGGCAAAGGTGTCCAGGAAGGCTGGACGTTCCTCATGAAGAAAATCTTAAAGGCACAGGAACAGGCTGTTCCCTTGTAGTAAGATGAGCCGTGGGGGAGAAGACCATCTTGGCTGAACAGGGAGCTTTTGAAGAGACTTCAGGAAAGAAAGATTTTAACATTTTTGGAAGAAGGATCACGCAGCTCAGGAAGAATACAAGCATGTTGATAGAATATGCAGAGAGAGAATTAGAAAGGCAAAAACCCAGGTAAAACCTAATTTAGTCAACGTTGTTAAAGTTAGAAAGATTTTGATAAATTGATAAATATATTAACAGCAAAAGGAGTGCCAAAGAGAATTTCCGTCCTTCATTGACTGAGAACTTTGTCATCAAATGACCACCTGAAGTTAATTCAGGGAAATGCTACTTCCAGAGAAAGAACATGAGTTAAATGAGAGTGACAGGAGAAAAAAAAAAAAAAAAAAAAAAAAAAAAAAAGGCAAAAACCACTATGTAGTTGAAAAAACAAAAACAAACGAAAACACTACCTAAATTCAATTCAGTAGTTATACTCAGCCATTAACTGAAATGGTAGGAGGAGCTATAGTCAGAAATTTTACAGAAAAATACTTTTTGTATAACTAGGTCAAAACTCTAAGAAAATGCATTGATACTGTATGGATTTTAAACACAAAGTACAGGAAATCTCCTGGGAAAATGTGTTGGTACCTAGACTTCCTTTATATTAGCAAATCAAACATGCCTGTGATTGCTATCTGGCATGAATGTCAAAGTGCAACTAATCAATTTTTTCTACTTCTTTGCTCTCAAATCAAAATCCCTTGAATCCCTATTAGGACTGAACCCTGGATTATATGAAGCCATGACTGATGACTAAGAACTCTTTCGTGGAGTGCTAAAGTAGTTTGGTTCCAAAGTCTGAGAATGTCCTTTTTTAAACAAATGATTTGCAGAAACTGTGCATGTTTGACTTGAAAACATGAGCACCAAGTATATAGAATATATTACTAACACTGGATGTGTTGGAGTAGGAGAAAAGCAAAGTAACAGTGGTTCATATTACTGCTCTAAGTACAAGAAAGTGTCTTTGCTATTTAAGTATCTATATAATTAAAGGAAAAATAGAAAATATGATAAATGTTCTTTAGATATGCATTAATATCTAAAGTAATATGTTATCCATATATATGTAGAAAAAATGCCTATTTAAATATTGAGCTTATATTGGGGTTCAGAAGTGCATCTGAGCTATGGATTCTACCTGTGTAGAATGTTACTGCTTCCTATTTAAGCCCATTTTATTTCCAGAAGAGCACTAACATAAGAAAGAGACCTTTGAAAATTGCATAGACTCAGAACTCTTATGTGCAAATACTGCAAGGCTTCATGCGTTAAGTAGGAATATATTTTATAAAAGGGATGCTCCTATAGATCTGAGAAAATACACATAGGAAGCTAAATACTAAATGATAGTAAAGGGATAGTATGCTGGGGAGTATCACTATTTTAGCCCATTCTCTTCCATAGGCATTCATCAAGTGCTATTGTCTGATACAGAAAAAAGGTGTTAAACAGATATTTGATCTGGGCTTGTACTACTGTTCCTGCTCTTCGCTTAGTTCATGACAATTACTGAGACAATTTTTTTTTTTTATCATTGCTTAGATTTATTGAGAAAATCAGTGGTTTACAAATGATTCAGAGATAAGACAAAATATTATTGAATAAGCACTATGTGCTGACACATTTGAGCTGCAGTGCTTTTAGTATAAATCAAGAAATTAACATTCATGATAGAGGTCACTCCTTGACTGACAGAGACAAATGGACGGCTAATTGATTGATAGATTATTGAATTTGCTTTTTTTGGCAAGCTATTTACTGAATTATAACAAATCCATCAATGGACAGCCTAAATATGGTTACCTTGATAGCTCTAGTAATCATAGAAATTTAGGGTTGGTACTATACATAGTCATCTGGTCATCTAGTCCATTTCACTGCTTCAGGTGATGCAATGTTTTAATATGAAGGAAAGGAATTCTGAAAATAAAGGTACATAGCAGAGGGTTTTGCTGAACTTTGCTCCCGGGGCAGCAGTGGTGGTGCATTCATAATATATTCTCCTCAATAAATCTAGAGCCGAAGACCTGAAAGTTGTAACTTAAATATGGCTAAGCAAAACTTGGAAATGTGAGGAAGAGAATCAGTTTTTTGGAATTACCAAAGACCAGTTTCATCTACTTAGTGATCTCTGGTGTAAGTTAGTTTCAACATTCTGAAACATACTTGCCTCTTTGAAGAGAAGTCTTCAGCATGTACCCAGCTTCTTTAGCTGAGGAAACCTACCTAGACACATTCACTACCTTCCCATCCCGACAGACTTAAGATATTGTATATTAGGATGGCATAAGAATTCATTAGCACTTGAGTTCTGCCTACTGTTGTTACAAATACCAAAATGGGAGTGGGTGACATCGTGCTTGAAGTATCACCCCGGCTGTACATTTGTAATAATAATTAATTAGGCCCTATAATATATTAAAGGTTTTCAACTAACTTGAAATTGCAGCAGGTTCTTTATTTACAATTCTAATAAGTTCTTACATGTGGCAACTTAGGAGACAATTGACACTTCAGTATCAATAGTTTTGTTTTTTTTTTTAATTAGAAGAAAATATATATTGGTGTGTGCTTTGGTGTCGGGTAGTATGAACTGCATAATAGCGCAGATATTCAAGGATATTTTTTTGTATGATTGCGTATGACTGTAGTGTAATAGGGAAAATGAAATTTTGGCATTAGCAATCTTGTTCTAAAAGTGCCAGCTTGATGACACCACTGTAAGATTTATGGAGTAAGCAAGACATTAGATCAATACAATTTTCTAGGAGCAACAGTAATGTCTTCTGTACTCTACTTTCTCCTCTTAAGAGTGCTAATTGTATAGCAGTGCCTCATGGATTTAAGGCTTATGCTCCACTGAGGACTGATCTATGAAAAATTACTGAAGAGGAAATCTTAATGAAGCATAATGAAATCTAGTTAAACCCATCTTTGCTATTTGATTTTTATTTCAAACCTGATTTCAGACTCAAGCACTATGCTTAGAGTGTTCAATTTCAGTTACCAGAAATCTTTGATTCTTGCTATCAGCACCTGGCAGATAGCTGAAATGTGCAAAGACAGAGATTTCAAAGTGTACAGCAATTTCTTCTGGCAGAGTTAAAAATACATATGGTACAAGGTGAACTGTTTACTCTGTACTTTATTCCGTGCCTTTCTGTGATAATTCCAATAGTTTAACACCAACACTTTTTATCCTGTAAGACAGCTGCTATATCAGAGAATAGAAGACTATTTCCTCTCTGGATACCTCCATATTGCTGAGAAATTAGAGAGCACTTTTGTGAAATGAAAGAACTGAATTCCAGAATAATATCTGAATTAGCATAAACTACCTCCCAAAGCTGTAACTTCCAACCTCTTTTTGACCTGCTTTTACTGAAGATGTTCCTTTTTTACTTCAAGAAAAAAAGGCAGCTAAATACACTCTATTCTTTTCAAGTAGCATGCAGATTTCAGGAAGAATTCCCAGTGTAGGGAAGGACATGATTTTCAAAGAAAAGGAACAGTCAGTCTGACTAAATACTTCTGACCATTTCTTTTTTTTTTTTTTTTTTTTTTTTTTTTTTTTTTTGTACTTACACACAGTTTTACAAGATCTTATACAAAATTAGGTAGAACTTTTAATAAACCATTATTTTAAAGGCATAATTCTGTTGCTGTAGGACTACTTGTCCAGAAAAACCTTAAAGGCTTCTCAGCACAGCAGAACTAATAAGGTCCTTTTTGAAGCTCTTCAGTGCATGAGGCCTATTGAAGAGATAGCCCTTGTGATAAGTTTTAATGGACTATTCAGAGTGCAAGAAAATACGTATCAGTCCAGACAGAGTCAATAAATCAGTGTTTTGAATGAGAGAAAAATCTGTTGCAGTAAATAGGATTTATTTTGCAGACAGATGACTGTAAACAAGTTTTAAATGGAAAGTAAATTTTAAAAAATTAAGGAAAAAAACTGAGTGCTATACTGCGTGTTCTCATTATAACTCTTACTGCCTTGGGAAAGGATTTATATCAAGGCAATTAGGGTCCACACTGACTCACAGTGGCATGAGTTAGTCAGCTAATAGCCCAGTACTGTCATATTCTTTTTTCTATTTCTGTAGTTGGTGTCTTTTTTCATCCTAAACACCAGTTTCCCTATAGAGACCAATTAAGATTTGGGGTTTGTCTCAGTTCTGAAAAGCTAGAGTAGTTCTTTTAAGAAAGGCCTTGGAGAAAATCAAATGTGTACTTCATTTTTTAAAGCAGTGATCTATCTACAGCAGTGAAGACTTCATAGTAAGGCAACACTGAGATCTAAATTTTAAGTGTGATTAAATCTCTCAATCCAAGCCATTAAGAGAAAAAAAATAAGTAAAAATGGCACTTATGAAGTCTTTTAGGGACAGAAGAATTTTAAATACATATTTTGCATGTGGAAGTAAATTTTTATTGAGGTAATTGAAAGAATTTTTTGAACTATTTTCATTTTCTTCGTATTTATTGGGATTCCTTTTCCTTAGTTACTGACACACCATATACTCCAAGCTTCAGACACAAATATACACCTTGATATCTTCTTAGATTCATAGTTCTTTGTTAGAATTAATCTCATACCCTTAATCAGTTCATTATTCTGTTCTCTTCATGCAAGAATTAACCCACAAGACCTCCCAAAATCATCAGCTAATTTTTAATTCCAGTACAGCCAAGAATTGCCAGCTGCGCTTCATGTGAACTGTTGGACAATTAAAGCTCAAGGCAGAAAATTGAGATTATGAAATTATGACTGGGATAACAAGACTTTATAAAGGAGGATAAAACTTCTTCTGGTCTTTTCTCCCTTCCCAGTAGTCTCCCTGCCCCTTCTGGGTTTCTGTGATTCAGAGGAGATGAGCATCTCCACATGTAAGCATTTCATAAACAAAGCTTTTAGCCTTGATGACTTGAGGAAGAAGATTCATTGTCTTCTATCAGGATGTCTCATTCCTGTACTGTTCTTCCTACACATTTATCATTCCCAGTATTTTTCCTGTTGGTCGGATTTAACTTTCCTGCTGAAGCATGCCAATTCCTCTAGCATCACACCAGAATAAGCCGATGCACACACATACACTAGAAGCTGATAGCCTCTTGGCACTGTGGAGTAGGAGAGGACAACCAGGGACGTGTGCTGGGGACTGGTTTTAGAATGCTTGGAGCTGAGTCTCTGAAGCGGGGAAAGGAAAAGGAAAAGGAAAGGAACTGTATGGGTCACAAGTGTTGAAGGACACCAGTGGGTGGCTGTGCTGAGGGGCACAGCATTTATCCCAGAAGACTGTGGTCTAGGAAATGTAATCCTGCTAGCCAACATGCAGTGACGAATAAACTGCCTGACCTTGTAGCAGTAAAAATGCTTTAAGAGATTTAAGATCTTAAAAACAAAGCTACAGTATATCTCATCTTAAAATGATCGAATTTTCAGAAAGATTTCATAGGATACTCATAATTTCCACATCAATGATATTACAGTACTGTTCCTATTAATTACCAAATGTCACTCCAGCAGATAAATGGTGCATTAATTACCTAATTATTTAGTAAGGAAGTAAGCAAAGAAATTTTATTTGACTTAAAATTTCAGGAGAAAATAAATCAATTATTTTTAATTCAACAGCTATTTACTTGGTAATCATTTACTAGTTTTGAAATTATTGATAGGTTTCAGTGTCAGCTTTGTTTGGGCTAATTGAATATTCTTAATTAAAACAGCTGAACCCAATCCATATAACTTTAAACGCAGCCCCAAAGGCAGCACTTGGTTAAAAAATGTTCAAAGAAAATTAATATTTGAAGTACAGCAAATACTCTGCTGGTTTGCCAGATGAATTACTACAGAGGTTAATAATCAGACTTTAGAAAACATTGACATAAGTTTAATTCCCCTTTTTTGGATGAGGCTACTAGTCACATTAATTGGTGCCTGTCCCTGAGAAGGGCAAAAATAGTAACTTCATTTTTTATAACAGCATTTCACAGAGATAATGCATGCAAAGATTATTCTCTCAGAATGTGCATGTTTTGGAACACAATAAATTTATGTTATGTCCCTTCAAAATACATGTAATTATTATCTGTTTACAAAAAAAAAAAAGATGCTGTTTCCTAAAGAAAAAATAATCAAGATACTAAGTACGTGTTCAAATATTTCCCAGAGATACCAAATCACTTACATTATCTTTTGTTCCTTATATGATATCCAAAAATAAAAGCCAAAATAAATTTTCTTACTGCAAAAATGTTCAGGGAAGCAAATGCTAAGATGACTCATGAGTAAATGCCCATGAAACCACTTTGAAATCTTGTGTGGTTTTGAGACTGGAAAGGAAAAGAGTATTTGGAAGAGGAGTACTAGAGGACTAACATGATAAGAGGTTATGAAAATGCTACAGTCTGGATATGTTTATTCCTTACGACAGTTCCTGAGGTGTTTATATTTGGCCCATCAGTACAAAATGTATTTCATAGAATGTTTCAAAAGAGACTTTGAAATACACTTTGAGAGCCCAAGAGCATGGTGAAATAATTTCTATCTATTAGAGAAAAACAAGCCTGTTTTGTGAATAGATGTTTTTATCTCCTGTGTGCAGAGTGTATCTTCTGCCTTTTTCCTATGATGTCACACTGAAAGGGTATACCCTTTAATATCTCAACATCCCCTGTACAAAAGAGTAGTATTCTACATACTATCTATTGGGTTTCTAACTACTAAAATCCCTACGCATTGATTCTCAATTTTAACAGAAATTTATTTGCTTCGACAAACTCTGAAGGTCAAAGGGACCTTTAGGTCACCAAAGCTGATTTGCATATCCAAGATAATACATTTTAAATAATTGCATTCAGGTATCCCCCTTTCTAGCCCAATAACTGGTATTTGATTGAGGCATAGGTATGCTGTGATTTCAAGAAAATCCACTTCTAATCTGAAAACATGAAGATACTTGAATAGCAAAAATTTCCTTGATTCTTTGGTAGCTATTTATCACTTTATGATTTCAAAGCTCTCACTTATTTTTCATTTGGATTCTATTACAAGTCCTCTTTTAATTTTGTATGTCAAAGATGTGCAAGGTTTTCTGCCTGTGAAGATACTCACATAATAATCACCTCAGCCTTTTACTCGTAACAGACGAAGAAACAATATATATCAATATGTATCACTATATAACCCCCAAATTATACTATAATTTAGTTCAAAAGGAACATCTGCATATTATTTAGCCCAAGCACCTGCCCAAAGCAGGGCAGTGTTCAACAGTGATGAACTTGTCCAGCCATGTACTGAATATCTTGAAAGACTGAGTTCCCACAACCTCTTGTGACAGCCTGTTCCAATGTTTGCTCACTCCTACTAGAAAAGTATTTTATATACATTTTTGAATTTCCCATACTATAAAAGTGGACGTTTTATCACAACCTCATAACAATATATTCTCTCCAGTTCTTAAATCATGTTTCAGATTACTTTGTACACTTTCTCTGATTTCTCAAGAACTTTTAAAGTATTTCTTTTGGTGAGAATGCTAATGCTCTGTTACTCGGATCACATATATTGTAGACCATTCTAAATTACAGAATTGCCTGTGTCTTTCCTGTCTGCATTCTTTTTTTTGCCATTATGTCACACCAGATGCATCTGCTGCTGTGTTTTGTGGTTACTATGACTGTCATATCCTATTTGAGTCACTGTTGTTTAGAGTATATAACCCTTTACCCACAGCAGTCTGCAGTCACTGGTCTTAGATGTATAGTATAACTTTGACTCTTTGAAAAAATACTTTGTTTGAAGGATTGCAGTTACTGAAAAAAAAAAAAAAAAAAAAACAACCTGGGATAGTTTATTGCCTCATAAATTCATCACTATTTGTCATTTTATTAAGTCTTATTTCATCAACGTTATTTTAAAGTATGTTGGCAACTCTGAAAATAATACCTCCTATTTATTTCCATGGAAACTACAACTGATATAAAGATCATTTAATTGCTCAGCATATTCAGAAAGAGTTAACGAATCACCTTGAAAAGACATTTTAGATTGAAAAAAAAAAAAGTTTTATGGAAGTTAAAATCGACTCACCTCCAATTCTAATTAATAATTTTTCTGTTTATATTTTAAGAGCATTTTTGTAAGAATCAGGATGCAGGAGCATTACTACGAAAATACTGCCGGAGTTGTGCCAAGTAGTGAGCTTGAAAACTAGTTCTCTAGGATACTGGAAGAGAAATGTGCAATTAATCATCCTTTAATTGGTAAATGTATCATTAACATAATTTCATTATCCAGGCTAAGTTCTCACTACCTGGAAGTACTAGCATTTACTGAAAAATAAGTTTTGTCTTTTATTTAGTCCATAAAAAGAGTAGTTTGTGGTTTATGGTAGAATATATAGTACAATATGATGTTACAGGAGGAAAAGGATGCTTCAATACATAGTAGTAGACATCCTTTATTAAAAATATTCTCATAAGCACATGATATGTAATAAAAATGCACTTAACACAGAATTTATTCATAATTATATACATACAAATTTCTAATTTAATTAACAGCAAAGCTTCAATCTGGATATCAGTTTCATTTTTTTTTAACATCTGAACAGCACCTGGCTAGATACTTATTACTTTACATATTCAGTAGAAGTCATCAGCACATGATCTTGCATCTGAATGCTGAGTAAAATCAGTATTCAGTCAGCCAATAATGAAGGGATATTGCCAGATGGATCCTGCCAGGTGTTAGCAATTAATCGTTGATATATTTGGGGAATATTTAAAAGGATATTAAAATATAGAGTCTTCCTGCATGAGCTTGCTGCATTATTGTTGGTTGCTGATTATGTGCATTTTCCCTTCTTACCTTACACAAAATGTTGAAAACAGATCCTTCGGAAGAAATCAAAGACACTCCCTCCAGCAAATTATTATATGTCCTATCGAAATCAAGGTTTGGAAGATGATTTCAGAACATGTTTTAAAAAGAAACAATGATAACACAGAAATTTATTGTTCATTTTCAGCTTGTTTGCAAGGCTTCTTTCCTCTTTAAATGCATATTTCAGTAACAAGCATAATACACTAAAATTAAAAAATAAAATTAAAAAAGCATAACCTCTTGTTAATGGTCCGATTATGTTTTTAAAGTACTGAAGGACAAACAGAAATGCAATTTAGCCAATCTACAATTTATGGCATGTGATGCAATAGTTCAGCTGACAACACTAAAAGTTGATTCCACCTGTTCCACAGAATAGGGACAGGAGTGGAAAAGTTACCATAGAGGCTTATTCATACTTTACCAGTAAGCAATGTTTGTCAAGCCTCTCCTTGGTACTGTAGTTCATTCTTTGCCAGCTCAATTTCAATGTCTCAGCTGGATGGCAAACAGCAGTGACAGTGGAGTCTGTGATAAGAATACGTGTCTATAGCATCTAACCTGTATGATCTAGGCTGAGACCACTCCATAGGCTTCCAATCAAGTTTAGAACTGATATTGTGATGTGACTGAATGAACTTAAAACATGACAGTTAATTTCAGTTGCTGTTAAATATCAGCACTTTTTTTTTTTTTTTTTGGCAGTGCCAGAAAGCACTCCTTGAGCCTTTTTCTGCTCCAAGGTAATTCTGAAAGATTATTAAAATAGTTAGAATGGGACATAAAAATTGTTTGTTCTTTTGTACAGGAAAAAAAAAAGGTTGGATTCATTTCACCCCATTTTGGTATCTAGAATGTTAGAAATCCACAGAGTATTTAATTTGACCCATATGTCTTGGGCCCCTTTTGCAGTTTAATAATTTGATTGATTATCGTCTATGAAAGAGGCTGGAACAAAATAGTTTTAGAAAGATAAGTATACTATATATGCACAAGTTACTCCAAATGTAATGCCTCCTATTTCTTTCCATTTCTTTTCCAATAAATACAAAAAGCAATGTAACACTATTTCATAGAGAAAATTCTCAGCTGCAAAGCACTATTCTTCAACATGGCCACCACCATTAACTAGGTGTTTTGGCCACCAATGAAAAAGAAGATCCTGCATGCTGAGCTTGTAAGCATTTGCATGACTGTCTGGAACACGGCTTGTCTTTCACATCTCTGTCACCACTGCTGAAACACATCACCTCACTGTGCTCACATCCACTGTTTGGTCACCACAAACGTTCAGAAAGTGCCACTGAATGTCAATGGGTGCAGTTTTGTTCTCACAGACAAATTTAATTCCACATCATTGCTTTATATGTATCTTCATGTCAAAAACCATTTTGTCAGACTGCACCTCTGCTGCCATCTGTTGCACAGCAACAAATTTAACGGAATTTTGGTGGAAAGGTTCAAACTCTACTGTGGTTCTACCAACATTTGCCTCTGATGTTGTGAGCCAACACAATGAAATAGGAAGCATTACTTTTGAAGCAGCCCACATATTTAAATATGGCAAATTATTTTACAGCTAGATATATTTAAAACATTTATGTATTACTACAGAAAGAGCTCAGAAAACTTTTTTTTCTAATGTTATGTTGCCCACAGAGGAAGGATTTTCTGTCACTTCAACATTTTTAACTAGTTCATATTTTTCTGGAATACCACAATGTGGAGAGAAGTTATGAGGCTGATACTCAAATCATGTTTAAATTTAGTGGCTCACATCACAAGAAAAGTCAGGTAAAAGGAAATATTCCATTCAAATTCAGATGTTATGTGTAATTATCTGTATAGGTGTCTCCCACTAGAGAGGTCTGGGAATCAATTTCTTTTGCACTCCCTAGGTTCTCCTGCGCAAGCTCTCTCTATAGTTCTGCAAGGTCAGGAATCTAACATATGCCCTCTCTTACATCTACAGATCTACCCTGGATAATCTCAAATGATCACAGGTGCCTGTGCATTTAAACTAAGCCACTAGCTAATGTAATCAGCTGAACTTAAAACATAATTCTGCTGAATGTAATCATAACCACGATGTGATTTTCTTACTCCATTATAGGCATCCAGTAGGACGCCCAAGATTATCAGAAACATCTGCACATAACCAACAGACACAATAGAGGACTTATGGGGAAATGTTTCTTTCTGGTGCACAAATCAGCTGTGCGGCTGGATATAATCAGCCGAACTGCTTTCAAGGCTCATCTGAATTATACCATGTTAGCTTCCACTGGCTATAATGAGATGCTGAGTTACCCAGCATTAACAGGGAACAACCACGTAAAGATCCCTAACTTAAAGTCTTTTAGTCTTGAGCTAAATTCTGCTCCTGAAAGTTTAGAATAGTGCCATTATCTTCCAGACTTCAGAGTTCATGCTCCACACTTCCCGAGACACATCAAAACTGAGATAGGAATGTACAGAATCAGAATTACTATTATTCCGTATCTGCTTGCTCTAGCTACAGAGTTTTATGGTGATGCATCAGAGCAAAGGAGCTTGAATGCCATCAGGCATCTGGCTACTCCTCAGGCATAAGAATTTCTCTACCAGGTATAGAGCAAACACAACTTGCTTCTTTATCATCTTCCCCTTTTAAAAACAAAAAGTTTGTGATAAAGAGAGCATGGGAAGCACGCTGCTCTGCTCCAATGATTTCTTGGCAAAATTTTAGTCTCCCAGGGTTCTACCTGGCTGTAGCAGCTTGACCAGTCCTGCAGTTCTCTTCTGTAATTCTGAAAGTTTAATTACGTATGAGATGAATACTGATGTCTGTGTTTAAATCTGCCTGAATGTTTGCATCCTGGAGGGCCATTCTGGGTATCTTTGAATTCTCAGTGAACATAGGAAAAAAAAAATTAACTCTTTCTATAAGAACCATCACTGTAAATTCTTTTTGAGTAGGTAGTGCCTCAAGATTTAGAGAGAAAAGTTATGATTTGGGGGAAATATTCAGACTGGAATCATCATGAAAATTAAGGACATGGCATTAATGGAGTCATTTGTGGGATAGAAATGGGAAATTTAGACTGGTTCTATTGTCAGTGGAGAGACTGAGGAGCCTCTGAAAGATAAAAATCCCATGTACATAAAACAAGAAAGACCTTAAGTAACTGATTGGGCTTGAGACATGTTAGTCCTGGAGCCTAAGACGCTGAATCAGAAATGTACATTAGGCACCCGCATCCATACAGTTTTTTTTAATGATTGAAAATAATTGGATAAATTTCGCATTTACAGCTGAAGGGGGAAATTAACTTCTGAATCAGTAATTCATGTCTAAGCTACATGACACAGGCACCTGAGCTGAGCTCCTGGATTGCTGTCAACAGATCATAGAATCATAGAATGGCCTGGCTTGAAAAGGACCACAATGATCATCTAGTTTCAATCCCCTACTATGTGCAGGGTTGCCAACTTCTAGACCAGGATGCCCAGAGTCACATCCAGCCTGACCTTGAATGCCTCCAGGGATGGGGCATCCACAGCCTCCTTGGACAACCTGTTCTAGTGTGTCACCACCTTCTGTGTGAAAAACTTCCACTTTATATCTAACCTAAAGCTCCCCTGTCTCAGTTTAAAACCATTCCCCCTTGCCCTATCACTATCCACGCTCATAAACAGCCATTCCCCTTCCTGTTTTTATGCTCCCTACAAGTACTGGAAGGCCACAGTGAGGTCTCCCCAGAGCCTTCTCTTCTCCAAACTAAACAGTCCCAGTTCCCTCAACCTTTCCTCATAGGAGAGGTGTTCCAGACCTCTGATCACCTTAGTGGCCCTCCTCTGGACCCACTCTAAGAGCTCCATGTCCTTCCTGTACTGTACAGATGCCAGGTCTCAATCAGCTGCTTGCTACTTCTGTCCCTCCAGCTCCTGCCTCCCATTGCTTAGATCACACTCTAACTTACCTAGCACTCAAAATAAGACAGGGAAGTTCTCTTCTCAATAGCAGATTATGTCTTTCAATTTTATACATCGCAAAATGCATGCAACCTTGGCTGGTCCTTCTTAGTGAGACTAACATGCGTTGAAAAGCTAGTTCCATATTAAACTTTCTTAATGTCCAAAAAGATCACATCCAAACAGCATGCTGAGGATTGCCTGACCCTCTGTGCTAGACTTCTAACTAAGAAATGGTATAGATAGTCCTAAATTTGTACCTGTCACTCCTCCTGATGTTCAGGTGTTACTCTACCATGTGCAGTGAAATGATGGAAGCAGAGGAGAGCAATCAACAGAAGATGGTCCTTCAGGTCACTGACTCACTTTTTTAGTTCCTTTTTTCAGACACTGGATTTCTGATATCCACTCTGGAACAGGTTAAACCAATTATCAAAGGAGAATCTGAGTCATAATTTCTTGTTGCATGTACATTTCTGAATGACTTGCTGAAGATAGTCTGCATGTGACAGATTGCTAACACTGTAGAACATATAGCTTTATTACAAATTCTGCTATTCAGTTGTAATTTTTTTCTATCTCAATATTCATGTTTTTATTTGATTCAGTGTCTGATTCAATTGGCTTGTGTATGTATATTAAAGCAATTTATGATTCTCTGTGAGAATCTATGAAATGATGTCTCACACTGTTAAAGATAGAAAGTAACTGGTCTGAGAGCATGGTCATGGCTTCAAATAGTCAATTCATTTGCAGTGATCACACATCTGGCACCTTTTTCATATCAGTCCATACTTGCATTGACGCAGAGCATTGTGTTTTTACTGTAATCTTCCACAAACCAATAAATCCACTCTTTATCATCTAATTGAACTGAATACTGCGAGAAACCTCTGTGAAAGTAAGATGATATAAATATTAACCAGTTTAAAAATTAGCATTTTTGTTATCAGCAATATTAACTAATGAAAAATATTTCAAACCAGTGCCAAACACGCATTTTAGCCTAGGATTAAATGGCGAGGCCGGTGACCCTGCACATGGCAGGGGGGTTGGAGATTTATGATCCTTGTGGTCCCTTCCAACCCTGGCCATTCTGTGATTCTGTGATTCTGTGATTCTTAATCTGAAATTTTAATGGGATACAATCCAGGTGAAATTGTGCAATTTACAAGAAAATTACCGAAGGACACAACTGTAAACAGCTAAGAATCCCAATTTTGTCCTCTACCTTTTTACCCAAGAGAAAAGATGAGTTTTCATAGCTGTTTGGTTTTACAACATTTCTCTTTGAAGAAAAGCCATGGCATGGCTCTTTTACTGTTCTACCTTTCTACCTTGTCCACAAAAGAAATGAAGTACTTACCTGTCTTTTCCCCAACTTCCACCTGATACAACCATTCTTTTGGATCCTACAATGAAATGTTCCTTTTTCTTTAATTTTCACCAGCTGAACAAGGATATGGATTTTTTTTTTTTCTTGTGAAATTGCCTGACTCCATTAACCATCCCAAAAAACAAAGAAAAAGAAAACACTCCCAACATTTTTGAAGAAAGGACAAAATTTCCCTGTTCTCTGAGGATTGACTCTGACTTCACTCCCCTTGACTATGACATCCATGCTATCCTCCAGAGCTATCCAGTTTGGAAGCTGCTTTCCTGGAGCTTCTCTCTGCTGTATACAGTGTGCTCACCCCTATGGGAGAAGACAATCTTTCCCAACACTTCCAATGCTACATTTTCCATATGACCAAGGATGCAGCCACCAGAACAAGGTAAACACGCACTCTTCTCCTGCCTGCCTCCACAAACATATTTTTTTCTGCAGAAACATTGTTGAAGAACCAAAATGCAACTGCTTCTACTACTTCTACTAGGATTTGAAGGTACTGATGAATGGCAAGCTGGACATGAGCCAGCAGTATGCCCTCACAACCTAGAAAGTCAACCATAATCTCGGCTGCATCCAAAGAAGTGTGGCCAGCATGTTGAGGGAGACGATCCTGCCCCTCTACTCTGCACTGATGAGGCCTCACCTGGAGAAGTCTCCAGGGAGATATGATAGCAACCTTTCAGTATCTAAACGGGGATAAGAAAGAAGGGGACAAGCTCTTTAGCAGAGACTGTTGTGATAGAACAAGGGGAAATGGCCCCAAACTAAAAGAGAGGAGATTCAGATTAAGTATAAAGAAGTCTTTTTACAATAATGGTGGTGAGGCACTGGATCAGACTGCTCAGAGAACTGGTGAATACCCCTTTCCCAGAGACACTCATGGTCAGGACAGAGAGAGCCCTGAGAAATCTGATCTGGGTGTAGGTATTCCTGTTCTTTGCAGGAGAGTTGGACTAGATGACCTTTAAGGATTCTTTCCAACTCAAAAGATTCTATGATCCCATATATTATATCACACCAGACTCCTCTTTTCTTCTCTCTTTTCTCTCTTCTTGTCATACTCAGAGTACATTTCTAGGAGAATTCTTGAACTAGAGTATTCTCCATGTTAGAATGTCATATATTGACAGTTCCCATGAACTGCAAAAGCTTGCAAGCTTTTTCTGTGTGTGTGTGCAAATGTAAAAAATGGTGTGAAAATACAACAATCCTACTGCACCAATGTACTATGGGACAAGTTAATTGCATGATCATATTCAGTTTTTTCTTTTTTTTTCTCACCTTGACTCACCTCATTTCCTATAGAAATTAGAGTACAGAAATTAAAGGATAAAAAACAAATATCAGAGCCTGTAAATGGACTCATATGAGACAAATTCCTTTCACATTTGTGATTTGTTTGGTGTATGTACATACTGAGAATAACGCTGGCAAAACATGCAAATGCAGCAGATGTTTATTTAATGAATGATTAGAAAACAATTCATCACTGCTTCTTGCATTATCTGAACTAAGGTTCAACAGAGAAGTACCGTAGGTAGAAATACAGATGCAGAGAACAATGAAAGAATATTAGATCAGTACGCACAAAACACAGATTGAAAAGACAATTTTAACATACACTTTCATCTACTTCTGAGTGCTTTGCTCAGCAGCCATGAAGGTTTATTGCAATGGCTTTTCATATCAAATTCACAAGAAAAGAATTCTACCTCTTATCATTTTATTTATACGCATACATTGAAATATTTTCTGTGCCGTTGGCTTTAGGATTAAAAGATATGATTAAAATCTTGAAATCCACCTCGAATTAACCATGCTGTCATGGAAATTTAAAAAAATGTACTTACAATGTCACATTTAAATCACATTTGATATTAGGTTGTTTGATATTTTTCAGGTGAGAAGGCTTTGTCTTGTAAGATTCAGAAAGTGATCTATTTTTAAAAGAAAAAATGTATGTCCCTGTAATATACAGGAGAAACCATTTTTCACGTTTTCTTTTTATCTTGTTTTCTTTCTTTTCTAGAATTTCAAGTTCCAGCTGCAAATTTATTGTGATATGTTGCATACATCTTGCTACATATATGCATCAATGTAGCTTTATTTTAAGGCAGTTGCATTAAATTCTATCTGATGAGATTTGAGTCCATTTCACATCATCATTTTGGAATTGAATATGTAGAACTTTTGTAAAATAAGAATATTTGCTAATATACTGATAACAAGAGAGTTTCATTTTGATATGCAGTTTCCAAAGAAAAGGTATGAGAAACTGTAGCAGCATTGCTTGGAAACCTTTGTGTCATCTTCTGATTGAACTGAATGAACTTAACAGAGACATTTGTCTCATAGATTAAGGTGACTAACATGCACATTAGTCAATGTGAGAGGTTTATCAGGCCATGTTTATACCGAAATTTTGCTTAATATCATGAAACCGATTAATGCACAAAGAGCCTCATCAGATATGCATTAAGGCCAGTGGGAATCTGGCCAATGGGAATCTTTCCAATGGTTTCAAGGGAGCTTTACTTCCATTGTTGAAACATGTAGGCCTTCATTACGAAAAAAATTCTGGTATGAGGATCTCTTTTTAATTTATTTTATACCAGGCTTCATCTTTTCACAGGAGGTTGACTCTGACGCTAACTGTTTACCTATTGACTGGCACTGCAGATTTTCAGGAAAACATTCTAATTATATCAGCATAGTCATTCGTACCCTTACCAGTGACTCACATGCTTCTGGTGTGACACTAACATCCTTGCGCGACACAGAGGTATGCATTTTAGCAATTATTTCAATAACAGTGTTTCTGCTCTTTTATACAAAATTGTTTAGCATTTCTTGCATTTGGAAATTCGGCTAGTATCAGAAGGAATAGTTAAGAACTCAAGGTTGTCTTCACAGAAGCTTGCACTTGATTAGATGGGATTATTGAAAGAAAATAAAAAGTGTCAGATACATACTGGTAAGTGAAATATGCTGCTCTAGAAAAAGCAAAACTAATACCTTAATAATTATCACTGAAATATTGAATTTTTGCTCTGCCTGTTGTAAAAAATTATCCAGTGAGGTCTAAAAGTCACTCAGTTCATGTAACTGATGTAGCACGTGTGGAATTGGGAAACTAAAGGAAATCAATTATTACATTGCTTGATTAGTTTCTTTAATTTATTATTAAGTATTTTTTTCCTTTGGTAATAAAAAAAATTCTGTTGCTGTCATGGTTTTATGACTTTTGGTGATCAGTATTCCACATCATAACATCATATAATGTACTGGGGGTTTGACTGTT
>JAOWBP010001760.1:72732288-72748275 GCA_028571105.1 Tragopan temminckii | reverse complement strand
TGTTATTGTGAAAGGAAATAAGTTACAGAGGGATTTTTTGTTCACAATGCACACTTTTCAGATGATGAGGGGCCTGGAGCATCTCCCTTATGAAGAAAGGCTGAGAGACCTCAGACTGTTCAGCCTAGAGAAGAGCGAGAGAGGATCTTATCAATGCTTATAGATATCTAATGGGAGGTTGTCAAATGGATAGGGCCAGGCTCTCTTTCTTGGTGTCCAGTGACAGAATAAGGGGCAGTAAGCACAAACAGGAATATAAGAAGTTCCATACAAACATGAGGGAGAACTTTACTTTTACTGGAACAGGCCGTCCAAAGAAGCTGAGGAGGCTCCTTTTCGAGGGTATTCAAAAGCCATTTGGACAATTTCCTGTGTTATCTACTGCAGAGAACCTGCTTTAGTGGGAGTGTTGGACTAGATGATCTCCAGATGTCCCTTCCAAACCCTGCAATTCTGTCATTCTGTGATTTTTTGAGTTACCATTTTCTTCTAAGATGCAAGTCTCTGAAGTATAAGAAATGAGCTATGTTACTGTGTTTACAGTTTGAGTATTCCATTCAAACTGTTAAGCTGGCAGCAACCCATTAGTTACTCTTAAGTCTCTCTGTGTAAAGCACATACAGTGAGCAAAAAAAACCCCATGGCCATGAATATTGGTCGGTGCCAACACTGGATCCTGCACCTGCCCTCTGCCTTAGGGATGCAAAAGTATAATGAGACCACCTTTTGGGATTATGAGGGAAATGTATTCTTACTCAGGCCAAGGAAGGAAAACAAATACCAGTGAAAAATCTAATATTGTGAAAATATCGTATCAGACCACCTTGTCACTTCAACTTTTAAAGTAGCATTTGTATGCTCTGACCATTTCAGTGGATGATTAATCATGATGTTTATGCTGATTGTTCATATCAGCCCTCAGATAAGTCAAAACAGCTCACAGGTTTAGTGCATACTGAATTCCTTTTCTTAGTATTATGCTGAACAAATATGCAATTATATATATGTTCCCTGTATATTTCATACAAACAGAAGCAATAGACCAATCACATAACTTATATGAATTATTTTGGAAAAATCTTGTAATTGAGACTCTTCAAATTGGAAAATAAGTAAAAATATTTCTTCTGAAAAATGCAGTAGTCCTATACTCGGAGTAACGTAAGTACTGGATGCTCTCAGTTTACTCAGCTGATGTCAGTAGAGGCTGTGAGTGCTCAGAACACTGTTTGGCATTACTGTGAAAAGAGACCTCTCAACAAACTGGTGCTGTGAGAAGTTTCTCTTCATGAGATTTCTCTCTGTGACTAGTGAACTGCACTCCACTGTAATGATAGCAATAATTCACACTCCCCTCACATGTTCTAATCTAGTTCAGCTAGCAAGAATCTCGTCACTGTATACTATACTTGCATAACTAGTTTGTATATCTATTCATTGGTATAGCTTTCACATTTAAAGAATTAATTTCCTGGATTATGTTGAGAAAGAAAAAAAAAAAGAAAAAAAAGAAAAAAAAGGAAGGTAAAAGGTAATCTACTGAAGAATGAACTATCTGTTCCCTAAAATTACAACGTATAACCTCTTTAGTGAATTGCTTCAATTTTTCCTATTTCCCTATCCAGTGTTACCGGACTGCATATTGCTTCTTCTCAAGTCTTTTGGCATCCTGCTCTCAGGATATCTACCTCCTGTGGAAAAAATACTCTTGGGATTTAATAATTTTGTGATGAGAAGATTCTTTCTCATCAGCATATAAAAATACCTGAAGGGAGTGCAAAGAGAACATAGTCAAGTTCGTTTTAGTGGTGTCCTGTGACAGGACAAGTAGCAATGGGCACAAAGTGGAACACAGGATGCACATTCTGAGTACCAAGAAATGCGTCCATGCTGTGTGGGTGACAGAGCACTGGCATAGGCTGCCAGAGGCTGTGGAGTCTCCTCCTTGGAGATCTTCAAAAGGTGCTTGGATGTGGTCCTGGGCATCCTGCTCTGGGTGTCCCTACTCGAGCAGGAGCTGGGCCAGATGAACCCAGATGTTCTCTTTCAGACTCAATCATCCTGTGATTCTCTCATTTCTGAGTGCATTGAAAAGTATCTGCTTTGTTACATTTCTGCACAATGTGTGTCTCTCTTCCAAATGTTCTAATTTTATATTTAGCACCACACTGTAGCATTTGGTATCTGTGTATGATATAATAAATAGGTGATCTGAAGAATTATGTATCTAAGTGTTCAGTAATCTTCCAGATTGGAAACAGAGAATACATCATATATTAGGATGGTGACTGCATATAGAAATAAGTAGCTCCTAAGAGGTTTTCCCCAGGCTTTGATTCACAAAAAAGTGCATATTACCTTATTAAATTTGCAGAGAAAAAGGCATATAAAACTCATCTCAGACCAGTGTTTTGCCAAAATTCATTTACCCTTAGGAAGATTGTAGTTAACATTCTGTTTTTGTATTTCCCTCCTAAAGAGAAAGAACTGTGGGTGAACTTCTTGGAAAAGAAATTGTATTTCTTACCAGTTTTGATATTATAATACCTCAAGATATTTTTACCAAAGGAGTATCAATTGTATAGACTTCAGTAGTGAACAGAAATTTCTTCAGTGAGCTCAAAGCAACTGTTGTTCTATTGATAGCTGTAGTAAAAGAAGGAAACAGAACCCTGCAAAAGACTAGAGAGGAACATTAATGTATCAAGGAGTGAGTGGGTGGGATAAGATTTGAAAGGTGACATCCTGAGGATTGATTAGGTTGAATCTGTCTAAAGGCTCAATAGAAGCCAAGTGAGTGTTATCTGTTTTCTGTATACCAGGAAAGACTTTTCTCTCTCCATGATATGAAATCGGGCTTCCTAGTTATATTTACTTGCTTATTTTAATTGATAGATCCTGATAAGATTTTGTTTTATACAAACAATTTGATAAGAACCTTATGTCTGCGTTCCAAACAGTAATTTTTTGTGTTTTAGTGAATATACATCCTCCCTAACACACCTCAGTAAGAAGACTACCTAACAGACTCATGTGCTCTCTTAAATAGGTCAACAGTGATGTCATGGTTGGCTGGAACAGGCCTCACTAGCTGGCAATACGTAGAGAGGAGCCATGTAAGAGACTACTTTGTTGTGCAAAGCCGAAAGAATCTGTAGTAGAAGATACAAGTGGTAAAGGAGATAGTTTTGTCGTATGGATTTGCAAATACTGGCAAAACAGATTTTCACAACATGAAAGCATGCAAATCAGCATGGAATGATGCTTAAGCATTGTACAAATAGAAGAAACTCTCATGCAGGGTTCTGGCAAGATTCACTGCATATCACGTTACAGGGAGAAAATGTATAAAATACTACTTACAATCCAGTTGATCCATTTTTTTTCTGTTTTATAAAGGGAAATCCATCAGACTGGGAATTTTTTACTAAATGGTGTTCTAGAAAAAATATACTTTCTTGGGGAAACCCTGTGCTTGTCTTTAGTGATTGAATAGTACACGTGAAATGCTGCATTTCTGATTAGAGGGCAACTGTACCTGCCATGTGTAGTGGTTGATTTTACATTTATTTTTTTACAATTTTTTTGTTTGTTTGTTTACTACCCGTATATATTCAAGCCAAATTCAAGTAAAGCCTTTATTTTGATGGTAAGTACAGAACGTAGAGTTGCTAAGAAATATTTGCATATTTCCCCTAAAGGGGTTCTGACCATAGTTTTCCTGGCTTGTGTCAGCATAGTACACACAGAACAATAGGGAAAATGCTGTCAATTCCCTTGCTTCAGAACATTTACCTGACAAATCTGAAGTAGGAAGAAGCTGAAGGACCTGCTCAGTGATAGCCAAAATCAAAGAGAAATAGATGCAACACGTTGTTTTGTACTTTCAGCTCTTGGGAAAGTACATATTACTCAGGGGGAAAAAGAAAGAGGAAGCAGTTCTTCTGGCCTACAGAGCATCCTGAGCATCCTGAGCAGTCACTAGAAACATGGATGCAAATTACTGTTTTCCTGATGCCAAAGAAACTGTGACGGCAGTGTCACTTAAAGAACATAATGTGGTAGAAATGAATAATTTCTGCTCAGTTTCAGAGGTGAATCTGATATAACTAGACAAAAACTAGACATTAGTGTGGCCAGCAGGAGCAGGGAGGTGATTGTCCCTCTGTACTCAGCGCTGGTGAGGCTGCACCTCAAGTACTGTGTTCGGTTTTGGGCCCCTCACTACAAAAAAGACACTGAGGCCCTGGAACACATCTAGAGAAGGGCAACAAAACTGGTGAGGGGTCTGGAGCACAAGAGTTATGAAAAGTGACTGAGGGAGCTGGGATTGTTTAGTCTGGAGAAGAGGAGGCTCAGGGGAGACCTCACTGCACTCTACAACTTCCTGAAGGGAGGTTGTGATGAGGCGGGATTTGGCCTCATCCCCCAGGCAACAAACAGGACCCGAGGAAATGGCTACAAGTTGTACCAGAGGAGGTTTAGGTTAGACATAAGGAAGATCTTTTTCTCTCAGAGAGTGGTCAGGCACTGAAATGGCCTGCCCAGGGAGGTGGTGGAGTTGCCATCCCTGGCAGTGTTCAAGAGACATCTCGGTGAGGTGGTACAAGGTATGATTTAGTAGCTTGTGGTAGAAGTGGTAATGGGAGGACAGTTGGACTGGATGATCTTGAAGGTCGTTTCCAACCTTGTGATTCTATGATTTTATTATTCTATTAAAATTTTAAAATTATTTCAAGAAAGCAGTTTGGAAACAGGTTTTTGTTTTACAGTGGAAAGTTCTGGGTGAGAGAGAAAACTGTCAAAAGATTTGAATCACACAAACTACTAATAAAGATATATCAATACGATGTCAGAATCTTATAGGCAAGTTTAATTTCTATGCGGCAAAAAGGTATGGAGAAGTCATTTGCCATGGAAAATATAAACACTAACAATTTGCAAACTTTAATAACCTGGTATTATGAACCCTATCTTTGTCTCTTACACTAAACACTGTACATATATTTTGTTCTCTTAAGAAAAAGTCAAGATAAAAAAAAAAAGCTTTAATTTGAACATGAACATCTGAATTTGTTTTACTTCTGTAAAGAGCAGTGAAGATTACAAAAGTAATGTTTCTGGTTATCACAGAGCCAAGAGTTTAATGAAACTGGATTTAGTAAAGATTTGGTGAATTCCACTGTTTATTTTTGTATATATTCTGCACTTTTACAAATCTTACAACAATATTTTGAGGCTGAAATATATGAAAACTGTAATTAAAATTGAATGTATTTCTTTCTGTACGAGTTTTGCAGACAGACTTACAGACTCACAAATGATTCAAGGATGCATACCATGAACACTGATGAAAAATTATCTGCAGCAGTAAATACCAGCATGAATAGCCCCACATAACTGTCAATTTTAGATGCCAATTTTTATTAAAATTAAAACTGAATGCTTGATATGATTGATAACTCCTATTATCAGTTCTAAAATTTCACATAACTTTATTTGATAGTCATCAACATGAATAGTAATGCACATTATATTCTTATATGCAGCTGAAATACTATTCATGGAGGTTCCAGAAACAAGGAACAGGTAACTAACTGGCTCTGTATGGGGACTACATATTGGAAACATATCCTATCTCTTGTATTAAAGCAATACAAACGTAAATGAAGATTTATTTAAAAGGATAAGATTATTCTGTCTTCCAATTCATATTTGGAAAAGAGCAAGACAAAAACATTGGGTGAACAGCATCAGTTGTTCACATTCACATGTGAAAGCCAAGATGATTTCTTTGAGAAAGTGCCCAGAGCTGATGCAATGCTGGCAAGTCCCCATTTCCTTTTAATAGCTGAGGATTTCCTATGACAGCTTTGTACTTTACTATCATTGGTTTCAGTAAAATACACCAGAGAAGTACTTGAAACGACTGTATGTAATTCAAAGGAGAAAAGGAATGATTCTCCAGTGCTCCCTGGATCTTTTTGATTTAACATGATTAAGAGGCATGCTCTATTCTGACCCTGTTATCCATCAGATATCATTTTGTGATGAGGGAAAATGAATAGCAAAAATGTTGAGTGAGTCCCTGTAACAATTCAGGAAGATTTCAAGCAGTTTTAATTGGTTCCAGAGGTCCTTGTCAGATAGTTGCCTGACTGGTGCATCTGACATGTAGCTTCACTAAATAATATTTTGTAATGACTTACTGAAAGGGTTAAAAAGGCATTGCTGCAATTATAGCTATTATGACTGCAAAGCTGAACAATGAAAAATCATCACAGAGATCAGGAGAGAACATTAATCTCAAATGCCAGCTTGGTTCTGAGTGTTCATAAACAACAAAGAGGGAATAATACCATCCCTTCCTGTCTGCACTTCATTAGAGAAATTCTCAGAAGACTAAAAGGGGAGACAACAAGTAAAGAACTTGCAACTCGGTTATGTTAAGAAAGAACAAAACAAAATACATGATTCTCTGCTCTGCTTATACTCATAATTAAATCTGACTCTAAGGCACAGTTGGAGGAAGTAAGAGTGAGAATTACCATGAGTAAATATTACTAAGAAATTCGTTAGAAATTCTCCCTGTTTTAAATCCATTTCTGATATGTTTATGACTCTTTTGGGTTAGTTCTTAAAAAGGACTTCTATGCACTAAAGAGAAAGTTCACGCATTCCTTTAATCTAAAGGAATCTTGTAAAATACTCATAAAAAGGGCATTTTGAAGTAGTCAATATGATTGTCTGCATAAAAAAAATATATTCACTCCAACTACGGAACATAGCACTAAATTCACCAAGAACTTTTGTTTGTTTGTTTGTTTTTAATTCAGAGTACTGAAAAAAGCTGAGAAAATTGAGAAAATCATAAAATCACTAGTGTTGGAAAAGACTTCCTTGTTCATGTAGTACAATAGTCCATCTACCACCAATATTTTCCCAGTAAACCACCTACCTTAGTACAACATCTGAACCTCCAGGGTCTGTGACTCAAACATCTCACTGGGCAGCCTGCTCCATCAGCTGATCTCTTTTGGAGAGGAAATTTTTCCTGATATCCAACCTGAACTTTCCCTGGTAAAACTTGTGGCCATTCCTTCTAGTCCTGTTGCTAGTCATGGGAGAAGAGGCTGACCCCCACCTCTCCACAACCTCCTTTCAGGGAGTTGTAGAGAGCTATAATGCCTCCTCTGAGCCTCTTCTTCTTCATACTAAACAATCTCAGTTCCCTCAGTTGCTCCTCATAAGACTTGATAATTCTAGAAGAGGGACAAGATAGAATATAAAATTCCTATTATTTTTAAAAATATGGTGTGGCTCCAGGACAGATGTTGGGAGATAAATGAATTTTACAGTTAATTCTGAAGTTTAATAAACTTTTCCTGCTTAACATCTGAGAACTTGTAAATGTCTGGTCTAGCAATACCCTAGAGAATTTCCTTTCCTGCATAATCAATGAAGTGATGTAGGTCTTTGAACTGTTTTTACAGTTTTTACAGGACTCAGTTCACACAAGAAACAGATGATTTTCTCCTAAGGTATTTTCAAAGAGGGTTGTAGATGTTTTTTCAAAGAAGCATTAAACATCTTTTGATGTACACCTGTAGTGAATTGTATTCTTCAAGAAAGGTCTTAGTTCCTGTATGGAAGAAATGTGAAAATTGTAGGAATACTCCTTGAAATTGTTCCCCAGAAAATGATATTTCAACAAATTTAAGTGTTTAAAGATGATCCATGTCATGGAAAATCTTAACTGAGAATGGCTGAAGTATTTTCTTCTGAAAAGATTAGAATAATTAGCATATATTTTTATGATAATGATAATAAAAAAAGGACACCTGTTGTCTATCAAATAAAACATTAAACATATTTTTTCTATATGCCTTATGTATCATAAATCTGAACTGTTAATAATACAAGCAAATAAACATGTTTTATGTCAAGGTTTAAATAACATTTAAACCTCTGTGCTCCTGTACCTATTTTACAGCTAATTTAACAATATATATAATTGTTAATATATACATAATTGCTTCTTAATATATATTTAATATATTATTATTGTAACAATTAATTTGAATATAGTATCCTCATGTTCATTCTACCATTTTTGGAAGGAAAACTACCTACACTGTCTAGCTACTACCTGTAGTGTTGGTATTAGGTTTTTATTGCTCTTCAAATCCAACCACATTTAATAGTTAATTTAGCATTTGAAGTTTGAGGATTTCCACAGAAATATTTAATACTCTTCTCTGCTTAAAGTAGTTCTCTAACATTTTCTGAAGCTAAAGATTTATCCTAAATTGTGAATGCACTCTGGGGAAGTTTCTCACTAGCTTTCTTCCTCTAGAAATTCCAACTGTTTATTTTCCTGATGCAATTCTTACATCTCCAGCAATAGAAAGATTCCTGGTTTTGGCTGACCACAGGGTCTTTGACCTCCAGGATGACCCATTTTTTCTAGGGAAGGCCTTAAATAGTAAATATATGAAGAAATTAATTACATGGCCTTATTAGTAATAGACATCTATATCCATATCTCTGCAGTGTAAGGAAAGACTGGCAGAAGCCAGAATGCCCTCTCAATCAATTGGGCATTTCATCTCACTGGTAATGCTTGTAAAATTTCAGCATTTCACTCTGATTAAAAATTATGGCTTACTTAACAGTATAAATAATATCAGTTCCTAGTCTTTCTACACACTTCTCAGCATTTTCATCTACAGCTAACTGTTGCACTCTTTCCACTTCCTTTTTCCTGTAATCTATTTACTTTTTATAATTTTTCTTCTCCCACCTTGTAGTGTTCTTGCCTTTATATATAGTCACTCCAGATTTTCTTCCTATCTGGAAATAACTGAAGTTTAATTTTTCCTCTGCCTCCTTATGCCCTACATTAGCGATAATATCCCACTAATCCCTTTCCCTCAACTTCAACATCCACAGAATCCACCATCAGAAAATATTTCAATTTTTCATCCCTTTCCCATAATTTTAAATTTCCTATTCCACTAAGTTTTTAATCTGATATGATATTTTTCATTTTCTTCCTTACTTCTGCTTGCTTTCCCTAAAACCTTGATCTGTCTACCAACTCCTTAGTAGCGGTAGATTCTATTTGTGTGTCATCTCATTCATTTGGTCCCGCTACAGCCACAGGTGTACCCCATAACATCATCCAACCTCTCCTAAATGTTTATTTTTGTAGCATAATATCCATTTTCTTTTGCATTTTTTATTCTTTCTCTTCCTCACCATCCTCTTTGTTTGAGGTGTCTTCCTAGTGTTCCTTTCATATTTGTTGCCAGCTTTCTCCTTTTCCTTAGCACTGATCCTGAATTGGATATAGATGAGCTCAGTGTGGTTACTCTCCCCTGCAATATGGATTTTTTCTCATTTAACCCTCTTTATTTCTCTTTCCCTTAATCAACAGAGCCCAAAGCCACTTCCTTTGCTTCCCTCCCTCCCCACTTCAAGCTCTCTGGGAATCCTCTTGTTTTGTCTCTTTCTTTTACTAACTGTTGTGTTAGCAAGAACCAGACAATTCACTCTCTCTTCTTCCTTCCCTCTGTAAGTCTATGACACTGTGGCAAAAGACAAAAGTAGTATAAAATCGGCATTAGCTCCTTTCAGGGAATCCTTTGAATGCTTTTCCTCTCAGCTGCTCAAGCCTTCTGATCAGACAATGAGAATCAGCTGCTGATGATGTGAATTATCACATTTTCAGTTCAATGTTGGAATCTCAAGGAGAGTACTAAATGAGATATTTTCTACTTTGCTCAATTGACATTTCTTTAAGAAGTTACAGGAATTCAAGATGATCATGAAAAACAACTTTATGTTGAAATGACTTTAGCTGTGAGCTATTTCCTCACTGAGCAATGAGCATCAAAGAAACAGAAAAACAAGCAAATTCTTCAGCATAATCGTGTAACAAAAACAAAGATCTAAAATATTTACTAAGGTAAAGAATTCACTCCTTTAATGCCTAAATCTTCCTTTAACTCCTGCTTCAGGTTGCTCTTTCTAATGCAAATAATTTTCAGCTATAAAAATGAGTTTACCCAATTCAGATGAAAAATACAACTGCATCATTCAGAATGATGGGCTTTGCAGTAGTGCACTGAGAAACTAGCTGCAGGAAGAAAGATCCTGCCACTTTACGCAGTCAGCTGTGGCTGGACAGAAGGGGAATTGACCCTGATAGCAATAACTGAGTTGTTACAGAAGTTTTTTTTTTTTTAAAAAAAATCCAACATCACCCTGCAGAAGGAACCTCAAGCTCTGTAACACCAACTGCTGATCCTTGAGGAACAAGACTCAAGTATTGGCTAAGTGCTATGTGTCTGTATGTAGTTAATAAACGGTAATGCTTTTCAAGAAATAATGTTATATAAAATACATTCTAGTGAACATAGCAAGGATTTAATGCATGAGAACAATAAGTAGTTTGAAAAAGGTAGACTGAATTTGTACTTCATTTGTATAAATGTACTAAAACTCTTCAACCTGACTAAAATACTGTTGCTTTTTGTTGCACTCAGTGAAAACTGCTGGCAAAACAGAATCCCACAAGTAAGGTGCATCTTGTTATACTGCAAAAATGAACTTTCACTTGTTGTATCTATTCTGCAATTTGTAGGTAGACTCTTCCCCCAGTTGTCTAAGTAAACTCTTGTAGTCTCCTACTTGATATTATCTCTTCTGGGGAGGACAGAAAAGAACAGCAAGGTAATGAAAGCAGATTCCCTGTGCAGCATTTCTGTTATGGGTGATTGAAGTGACAGTGACTACAGCCAGAAACCTCAAGACAGTGTGCTACTGAGGTGTGCTAGCCCTATGATCTCCTGCCATCCCACAGACCCTTCCCTAAGCAGATCAATGCCTAGGGATTTCTTCACCAGTCAGTCCTATATTGTGCTGGTGGATTTTTTTACCTTATCAGTGGTACTTTCAAATGAATTATACACACTTTTGTCCTCACAATATAAAGAGAGATAAACAGTGCATTAGACAGTCTTACAATTGTAAGCGGATCGAAGGAATCAGGAAGGATGCAACAGAAGCTGACCCCTTGCATAACTTGCACCAGAACCCATCACGTAAGCTTCAGCATCAGATGCCTTATCCTGGTGTTTTGTTCAATGCTCCATTGCAGCTCTGCTTACCAAATTCTGTGTACAAAAGGTAACCCCTTGAGGACTCCCATTCCATGACTGTTAAAAGATATCATTTCTTACCAGAAGGGAACCTTTGCTGTCTAACATGGGGATGTTTTGGCATTCCAGCTTCCAGACAGTTTAAAGCATTATGCAACAAGGCCTTCCTGCCCCCTTTGCCAAATCACTTCTCTGTCACAAGATACCAAGGCTGAATTATTTCATTTGCACATGCATGAACTGTCATCCCTCCACCATCATTTCTTTTTTATAGAGAAAAGGTGACAATAACATCTAGTCAACATTCGTCAAAATCTTTAAAATCTGAAGATAAAAGAAACAACATATAATTACCAGGTATCATCATTAGCTGTAGTAGAAAATTTCATAAATATCAAACTGTGAGTACATGAAGCAAAAGACAGCATCCGGGAGACCTCATGCACTTGCCATCAATATATTGACAGATTGTTATTAAAAAACTATGCCTGAGCTGGTAGTTACTTGCTTTGTCATGTAAATATAAAGGTTTATTTCTTCTGAGGCTGGGACAAACATAAGCTGGCAAGGACAACTTGCACTAATTGTATTTTGCTGAGGTGTGTATTTTCTTCTAATAAATATAGTAGCACTGCTTTGTTCATTAAGTGGAATTTGAAGAAAAGGGGAGAAATATGTAGGCACTGAAGAAAATCCAGAGATTTAATGCCTTCAGAAAGGGTCTTAAAATATTAGGCAACAATTCTTATTCTCAAATTCCTATACCCACAGTAGACTGGAAATGTATCTTCTCAGTGATTTGTGGTCTTGCATGTCTCCCATTTCAAAACGTGTTTTATCAAAAGTAAAGGGAGTAAAGTCTGCAATTTTTCACAAAATGGGATGTAGGGATGTGAAATTGCAATAGAAAAAAAATGCAGTTTCTGTGTACAATTAATCCATAAACTACTTTGGGAAAATAATAAGACATTATTTCCTTGTTAGATTTAGTAAGATTTGTTGTCTTCTGCAAGTCTGATTATCAAAACACTGCAGTGGGCAAAAGGTATTTCCTTTTCAGTGTCATAACTGGATAAAAATATGTTTTATCATCCTTATTCCACCCACAAGCTACTAAAGGAAGAAATAATATGCAAATTACTGTTATTTTGAAACAGGTTCATCAGACAGATACCTTAATATAATGAATCAAAGAAAAGGCAAAGAACACCTGCATGACTTAGAAAATGATAAAAAAGAACTAAAACAAAGTTTCTTTTTCGTTCTCCTTTCTCATACAACAGACAGGTGCTTACCATTTGCACTAAGTGATGTTGTGAGATTATCCATGCCTTAAGTACTTCTTGATTTTTAAAGTGCTCCTCCCAGGAGTGAAACATTACGGGAATGAGACAGGAGAGATAAATGATATGCTGTCTACCATCCCCTTTCACATAAGCAGAAGTCACACAATTTCCACGCTTTACACAGTTCCAGTCTCTCGCTTTACGTTACTTAATAATAGCAGCAGGCTTTAAAGAGAAAACTGTACAGCTGAGACATCAAACAATGTTTCAGTTTTAGTTACAATAATGGACTGAAGAGAGCTAAGTATTGTCAGATTTTCTGGGCAAGTGCATCATCTACTAAGTAAGACTATTCAAAAGAAATCTGAAAACAGAAAGAAAGTAGTAAAATATTTTGACCCTTCAAACCGTATAATAGGCTTAATTTGATTGCTGATGAGGTTACTTTAATCTGGGACATATTTCAAAACACCTGACTTGCTTTGAAACATTATCTTTTACGACTCAAGGTGTATTTCTGGTTATCTTGGTTGAGTATGTAATTTTCATGTCTAAATGCAGTAAGGATATTTTCTCTTTTTCAGAAAATGTGGAAAAGGCTTATTTCCTTTTCTTTTACCTTCACCAAAATAACTAGAGCAGGCAAATCAAATTAAGGAAATGAATGCAAAATAATTGGAGAGGTCAAGTGATAAAGAAAGAAATAGATTAGATAGTTACACTAGATAGCCTGTCTTTCTCTCTGTAATTGAAAATAAAACCCCCTCCTATTTGTTGCCTCTATTACCTGAATGAGAGATAGGCACAAACATTAGGTTTCTGTTTTACATCAGATGAGTTTTTAAATAATTCATACGTAAATGCTTCGGAATAAAAAGGATGAGGGCCAGTGGTTTCAGAACAGGAACACAAAAATTGGCTTATGGAGACACGTTGTCTCTTTAAGAGTCTTTCTAAAATTATTTTTTTGATATAGGGAATACAGTTTTTGAACTAACATTGTGAAATTTCACTAGATTTTAAGAATATCCTTAAAAACCCTACAACTTTCCACTTTCTAATATTAAACAGAATGCTGACTGTAGCAAAGGAATATGAAACTAAGCAATGACTCAGCAAAGAAAGTAAGCACATTTGTAGGTTACTGGGAATATTCAAGGACGTAAAAGATACGTAGATGTGCAAATGCCATAAAGAGACAGATCTAGATGTTCTTAAAGATATTTTTCACTGTGGCTAAATGCAACATGCTTTCTATTATGATTTTTGTGTGAATTGGTAGAATATTCTTTTTCTTAATTTAAATCACAACTACGTTTGCTTTTGCTGCCCCATCAGTACAAAAAAGCTCTCTGGCTGAATTCTGGAAGTCATCCAGCTCCTGGATCCTGTTACATGAGTTAGATGTAGAGTTCATTTGTGTTCCAAAGGACTTATTCACAGATCTTTAATGAAAATTCTATACCAAAATTGTATAGAATATATTTATTTTTCTTGCCATTTGTGAGGGTCAAAGAAAAAAATTATGCAATACTTGAAGCTTTCTGAAGCATTCAGAATGCCAAGATCTTTGGCTTTAGAGTTGCAAGTGTGAAGCCAGAAAATAGATGGATCTGGCACTATCAAAACTGCTTAAAATAGAAATATTACAAAAGTTGCACACGTGCAATAATAATACTTGTTCTGATGGCAGGAACGTCATGTACTTTTTCCATTTTTCTTCTTTTTTTTTACCTCTTTTAAATACCTAAGTTCTGTCATCCCTCCTAATCAATGATATCTAACTCAGCCAATATTTTAACCATCAGAACAACAAATTGGAACAGCTTCCATGCAATGAAGTCTCGTCATGTTTCAAGCCTCCTACTGTAACAGGAGTGAACATTAACCTCGTCTTTCCTCTGATGCTTACACACTTATTGCTACCCCTAGAATTTTGATGATGAAAAATATCCAGATACTCACCTAAGAAGTGTGAACATGCATTAGCACAAGATGCAAAAATATTTGATATGGTGATTTTTCTGTTGCAATGGGAAAAACCATCCTTGTTCTCTACAAGAATTTATGATCAGTCACTGTTCAATACTTGGAGCTCATGTGAATGCATTCTGGGCCTTTCACAATATTTGCGTGACATCTGGACCAACTCAGTTTTTAAGTTCAAAGGAAGAAGAATTCACAAGTGTGTTCAATTCCCCTATGAGCTCCACAAAGAACAGAAATTACATTTACACTTCATTTCATACCTTTATTACTGTCACAAGGATAAGTGCACAGCTCTATCTGACGCTTTGTGCTGAAGGAATTAAAGGAGAAGCAAACTTATTCCTCTGGACCATGATTTATTAGAATGTGAAAGTCATGATCAGTGTGGCCACATAATTTTCCTCTGTCCTTTTGCCATGCTGAAACATCTTTCCTTGAATATTTGGCTTCTGTGGTTTGGGAGAAGTATAGAGTAAGGGGAAGAATACTAAAGAGGGAGATTCTCCTCCATGGCATAATCTCTCTGGAATTTTTCAACAAACCCAAATATTCCTGTCTGATTTTCTAATGAAAGATGGAAGTCATTAACATAAATCATCTCACTGAATTTGAAAATTCATTATTTATTAAAAATTTCAGTTGTGTGATATGCAGTACTACAACAAACTGAGGCTGGACACTATTTTGTAGCCTATACAGATCTCTGATTTCATCTCTTTTTTTCACCTGTCCCTTCATAAGTCTGTTAAAGTACAAGGGCTTCCCCAAAAATCATAGAATAGTTTGGGTTGGAAGGGACTTTTAAGATTATCTGGTTCCAACCTCTCTGCTGTAGGCAGGGATGCCTCCCTCTAGATCAGGTTGCTCAAAGCCTCATCCATCCTGGCTTTGAACATCTCCAGGGAGTGGGCATTCACAACCTCACAGTATCTCACCACCCTCACAGTAAAGAACTTCTTCCTAATATCTAGTCTAAATCTACCCTCTTCCAGTTTAAAGCCATTTCCCCTTGTCCTGTCATTACACAAACACACATAAAAAGTCCTTCCCCAGCTTTCCTGTAGGCCCCCTTCGGGTATTGAAAGGCTGCTGTGATGTCTCCTTGGAGCCTTCTCTTCTCCAGGCTGAATAGCCCCAACTCTCTCAGCCTGTCCTCATAGGTGAGGTGCTCTAGTCTTCTGACCATCTTCGTGGTCCAATAAAATGCCTCCTATTTTATTATGTTGACCTACAACACCAGAGGCAGATGCTGGTAATGTGGTAGTAGAGGTTGAACCTTCCCATCAATATTCCATTCAATTTCGATGCCATGCAACAGCAGCAGAGGTGCAGTCTGAAAAAATGGTGTCTGACATGGAAGTGTGTATGAAGCAATGGGGTGTAATTTAATGTATCCATGCATAAAAAAATTGTACCTATTGACATTCATCAGTGCTTTCTCAACATTTATGGAGACCAAATAGTGGATGTGAGCACAGTGGGTGCATTTCAGCAGTGGAGACAGTTGTCCCCTCTTCAGACACAGATTTTTACGAGCACAGTTTGCA
>JAOWBP010001760.1:72711103-72732188 GCA_028571105.1 Tragopan temminckii | reverse complement strand
CCTAGCTCTTGTAGAATGGATTTGGAACATTTGCCACACTCTGGGACTTTCGGAAGCAAGTTCTAACTATTATGCTGGAGTTTATGTTAAATTTGTAAGTGCCTACATGTTTGATGAATATCTAAATTTTCATATGGAGATGTAGTCAGTATGTTCACATCCATATAGTCAGTAGATTCTGGAAAGATATTTAACCCACCAAATCCTGAAAAGAAGATGCAGTTTTCTAGGTATAGATGCCTACCGTCAATTAAGATATCATGAGTCTTTCATCTATGACACAGAAGTTACTTACAAATATTGATTTTCTACTAAGGTTGGATGAGACAACCCATGCTACTTGAAATGACACCAGGTCTCCAGTTAAAACAGTTAGCGGGAAATAAAAAGTTGTCAGGCAGCAGAGAGTTTATTTATTTGGTCACAAGTTGACACAGAATCATTTATGTTGAAAAAAAGCTCTAAGATTGTCTAGTCCAGTCATTCACCTACCACCATTATTGCCCACTAAACCACTACCCTTAGTGCCACATCTACCCTTTCCTTAAATACCTCGACCATATCCCTGGGCAGCCTGCTCCAATGCCTAACCACTCTTTCTGAGAAGAAATTTTTCCTGATATCCAACCTGAACCCTTCCTGGTGCATCTTAAGGCCATTCTCTCTCATCCTATCACACTTACCTGGGAGAAAAGATCAACCCCCATCTCACCACAACCTCCTTTCAAGTAGTTGTAGAGAACTATAGTGTCTCCCCAAGCCTCCTCTTCTCCAGGCTAAATAATACCAGTGCCCTCACTTGTGCTTCAGATCCTTCTTTATTGCCCTTCTCTGGATGAGCTCCATGCCCTTGATGTCTTTCCTCTAGTGGGGGGCCCACAACTGAGCACAGTACTCAAGGTGTGGACTCATCAGAGCTAAGTACATCTCCCTGCTCCTGATGACTATATTATTTCTGATACAAGCCAGATGTCATTGTTCTTCTTGGCTACCTAGGCAGAGGGTGGGCACTTGTGCAGTCAAGCATCAACCAACACTCCTCGGTTTGTTTCCTCCACACACCTTTCTATCCACTCTGCCCCAAGCCCGTCACATTGCATGGGGTTTTTATGACTAAAGTGCAGGTCCTGGCACTTGGTCTTGTTGAATTTCATCTCACTGGTCTCATCCCATCAATCCAGCCTGTCCAGGTCCCTATGTAGGGCCTTACTACATACAAAAAGACATCTTGTGTCATTTGGGATATCTTAAGTTATCGTGTCCATTTACACAAATGCAAGTCCAGATGGAAAAGTCTTCTGTATGTTTTGAACTGTGTCTGCCACATCCAGTGGATATCTGGCAACCCAGATGTCCTAGATAAGACACTGAAAATGTTCTATGTAACCGGGTGCAGCTATAATACTAGTCGTTTATGTATATCAGTGTGTCAGTACTTTACAGATGATTTAAAAACATATATCATTTAGTCATAGTTCTGTTTGGTAAAAACAGAGACCCCTAATTTCTATGCTCATCATGCACACTGACAACTATATACGCATACTAATCCTTTTCTTCCAACTTTTATCTTCTAGCTCTCGTCTTAAAAAAAAAAAAAAAAGACTTCTGAGGCCTCAGTATGAATAAAGTTTGTATGGGATAAAGAATATTTCTGCCAATCTCACACTACTTCCTGAGATGACAGTAATATTGCTCTCTTCCCTGAATAACAAACAATAGTGTAATCACTGTAGACAGTATCAGAAAAGAAATGTCATGGAAATATTCAGTATCCAACTTCAGCATGCCAGCAAGAAATTCTGGTCTGGTCAGAGATTGACACAGTAGTCAGATTCCTCAAACTTCATTTCATTTTTTCAGTTGTTGCTTCTGGTGATTTATTTACATGGACTTGTTCTTTGACTCAGATATTTAATTTTAGTACTTTAGTAATATTTCCTATTTCCATGGCTGACAAAAAATCTTATATCAAATTATTATCCTACATCTTTAATTGATTTGCTGGACCTGCCTTTTTGAATAATTGCCTTTGTTGAAGATATATTAGTTGCAAGAATATAATTTCATCCATCTGCTCCTCTCCAGACAGAGTTACAGAAGAGAAAACTCATCCTTCATAATGATTGCAATCTATTTAGCTCTACAGAATTTAAAAATTATTTAGTATTTAAGCAATTTGAAATGCCTTCAATTCCAAGGCAGGGACATGCTTTAGAGTTTTCAGTCCTTATGCAAGTTCTGACACTGACTTCATGATCTTGCTCTCTGGCTATGGTCAAACATCAGGTGAAACAGTAATTCTATTTCTATTTCTATTACTGTACATGTGTGCACTAATTGTGTAATTGTTAAATATGGAAAAAAATTTAGTTGTCGATGTACTTTTCATGCAACATTTTCTACCCTGTACCTCTCTCCCAGATACTGCTGGTGGCAAACGAAAGGAACTTTGCTAGGCAGACTAGTCCCTACTGTGGAAACAGTGCCAACATTCCAGAAAAGTCTGTCAATCACACATGCATTTTGGTCAGGTGCAGTACTAGATAGGATTCAAATCTCTCATCTGTAAAAAGGTAATGGTCTACTTTGTCAGGATAAAATGTATTTGTCACAACTCAGGATTTTCTCCTTGTTATGTGTACAACTGTACACAACTTAGAAGCTACCAGTAAGTCTTACTAATTTGATAGGTTGCTCCTACTTTAGATGTTAATATCCTGCTTTTCAGGAGATAAGGGATTTTTTTGGTGTTTAATTCAAAATAATGTATTAAAACTTAAATATATTTGTCACAAAAATCTTTATTACAAACAAAAGGTTGTCATCTAAGCATCACTTAAAAGGCAATTTCAAGTTACTATTTTTTTTTCATCTCTCAAGGGTACTGTGATTTCTTCCTTTTTTCCATTTAAAAAGGGGGAAAACAGCATGAAGGTAAGGGAAATTGTTTTAAAAGAACCTAAAACTTGTATTCTATTTCTAGTATCTGATATTTTTTGTATTCCATTTAAAAGTTTCAACATCAGATTTCACAGCCACGAATAACAGTGTTTTTAATGCAACAGTACGAACAATCTAGAAGTTGAACACACTTATTTTATTTGCAGTATACGCTGAAGAGAATCATATTTTCTGAATAATATCATTAAATCATATATTAATGTTCTTCAGATGAACACGTAATTATTTTTTTCCTCTCTTAATAGGGAATAAATAACTGTTCAATATGGGTAAAACAATACAAAGCATGTTAATTTTTTGTTAATTTTTTGTTACATTCAAGTCTATTCTTATCAGTGGCGAACAATCACCATAAATGAAGTTATAATACAAATACTTCACTGTTTTACATTTGCTAAATATGCACATTATGGTTTTTTTTTCCTAGAAAATTTTACTATATTTTCTAATATCTTTTGTTCTTTTAATCAAAGATATGTGAGTTTTCCTTTTCCTCAGAAAAATCTTTTACAAACAAACAAAAAAACCCTCACAAAATAAGACAGAATGTACAAGTAAGCAGTGAACTAACTGAACACACATATTCAGCTACATTATACATCTGTCATTACACGCTTCGCTGATTTTTTTTTTGTCCATGTGGTCTACTTCTCAAGGGTGTTACCTATAGAAATACATTTTCTTCCAATATTTCTAGAAATACTGATCGTATTTAACAGATGAGTATTTGACAGATATGACTCCTGTGTGAGAGCATAAAGAAGCTTAAGTCTTAGTCTCACAAGAACCTCCTAGACTCAGTGACTATTTTCACAGAATCATAGAATCATAGAAATGCTTGGGTTGGAAGGGACCCCAAGGATCATCAAGTTTCAGCCACAGGCAGGGTCACCAACCTCCAGATCTGGTACTAGACCAGACTGTCCAGGGTTCCATCCAATCTGGTCTTGAGCACCTCCAAGGATGGGGCATCCACAGCCTCTCTGGGCAGCCTGTTCCATCACCTCACCACACTCTCCGTGAAGAACTTCCCCCTGACATCTAATCTAAACCTTCCCTCCTTGAGCAAAAATTTTTAATTTTTAATTTTGTTTAAATTTTTAAAATTAATTTTGATACTCATTCTCATCATCTTCTACTATTGACACTGTCACACCCCTTGTGAATATCTGTCAGTATTTTGTGGCATGGTCGTAAATGTTGTAAGGCTGAGAGGCTGCTCAGTTGGGTATGTGTGTGGGGGAGTTCCTGACCAGCACATTCCCCAGCCAACATTCCTTGGGTGAGATGTGACAGGTATTCCTAGCATGTTTCTGCCACTGTTAGTCTTGCACAATAAAGAACTGTGGACTTACTTATGAGAAGGTGCGTTATTGTAGACAATAGACTGAGATGACAGTATTCACCTGGTAAGGCAAAGTCAGATCTCTGTTTTTCTGAGTCTGTAGCAGCATCTTGATCACAAGCCTCCCTCAAATAATAAGAGTGCCTTTGCCAATGCGGCTGTGTCCTGTTGTGAGTCTTGCTGCTTGAACCTGTTCTACATTATACAAACAACTCTGCATTTCTTTTGACACAAGAACAGGAACTCTTCTCGCTGTGGATGAAACAGGGGGAAGGAAGAGATTTTATCCATACAGATGTAACATATGATATAACCTGAGCCATGGCTGGAGAACAGGCCTTGGTCCATTTTAATAGTTATGACAAGTAGCACTGTAAAGAGCACTTTCCCTAGTTTCAGTGCAGTACAATTAATATGTTATGAATATGAATATGTTATGAATAGATAAAAACAAGGCAACCGATATAGAAAATTTAAGTGGGTCTTCCAAAATTAACAAATGGAAAAGCAGTTGTTAGCTTGAGTTAAATAGTAGACTTCAAGACAGAAGACATAATGAAAAGAGGTGTGGGGAAGGGATTGGCAAACACACTACTCATTTTTTTGTCATGCTTCTGGCAAGTCTTACTATTTCTCTGAAAGAGTGGAAAGAGTGGTCAGGCACTGTAATGGGCTGCCCAGGGAGGTGGTGGAGTCACTGACCCTGGAGGTGTTCAAGGAAAGTTTGGATATTGTGTTGAGGGATATGGTTTACTGAGAACTATTGGTGATATTTGGATGGTTGGACTGGATGATCTTGTAGGTCTTTTCCAACCTTGGTGTTTCTGTGATTCTGTGAAGTCACTTATTCTCCCTGAAAAAACAGGAAAGGAGGGTCAGAAGACCACTTTCAGAACATCAGTGCTGTTTTGCTATTAAAATTGCATGCTTCATCAGAATTTCTGCTTTTCTTATTCTCCTTATGTTCCCTAGCCCTGTTCTGTAAAGTGATGGTACAACTTTAGAGAGAGTTGTGTGTTTCTTAAACCATTTAAACTGGGCAAATGGCAATTGCTAATGGTGACAAGAAGTGTAAAAAACAACAAGCCTAACATTTTAATAATATGCTGTACAACGGTGTGCAACAGGAGATGAGATAAAAATCCTACATCGCTAAGCAGTTTCAATACCAGTAAACTGTGATTTCTAGGGAATCACAGGGAGAAAAAAAGGAAAAGGAGATGTGGGTGAATAAAGAAATGCAAGTTTCCAGAATAAAATGTGAAGAGAGGGAGAGAATGCTTCAGTGCTTCAGTTCAGTAGTTCAAAATGTATTCTTTTCATTAAAATAGTATGTTCTTTCCAAACATCTCTTTCAGTAAAAAGTATCAGCTTCTGGTTTTGATCAGAAATAAATTTTGATGTTAGCAGAATCCTTATGGGGTTGAAATGCAATATTTTAGATTAAAAAATTCATAAGAAATCAGTGATGTTTAAGTTACACTGAGCTTTAAATCAGTCCCATTTTATAACTGAAAGGTGAAGAAAATCTGCACAGCAGCACATTCAGTTGTGCCAAGTGTGTGCATGTATTGCTCCTATTTCTCAAGTTCATATCCCTTGTCACTGAATAGCCAGTATCCGACAGCTTTTAATGTGTGTATTGTCATAGCACAAGAATAGTCTTATCATGAGTTTATTGACAGAGCACAGAAACTGTATGTGACTAAATGACTTGCCAATGTTCACCCAGGCAGTCTGACGTCACCCAGGCAAATTGAAGTCTGGTCTTCAGATTTCAATGCTAATGCCCTAACCTAATACTAGGTTTCCTATTACTAGAATTATCCTTCCTTATTTTGTATCATTTAGGAAACTTCTTTTCTTTTACACTGGTAGAAGATCAGTTCTCTGCCTTTGTAGAGATTTGATGGATATAGTGTTCATCCATTCTTGAATGTGTTTTTTAAACTGTGTATGAAAGGCAAACATGATAGGTTCAGAGCTTATTAGTTCTATGATACATATTTCATACTCTGTGTGAAATATTTTCCTAATAAAGAGTTAAAAATGTATGTTTCTCACCCTAACACTGTCCAAATCCCATGGCAGTGTGTCTCAAGTAGCTTTTAAAATGACGGAGACATGTGGTGATTCAGGGGTTGTTTGTTACATAGCTTGCATACATTGGCTTGTTTGTTACATAGCATGAAACCACACAATTTCAGTTCAGTCTTAATCAAGACAAAATGGGAAGATACTGAAATGAAGAAAAATTTAACTATATATTATCTTTGCTGCCATCTTAATTGGATATGGGTAGACCGTCCTACAAAGAAGTCACAGAAGGATGGTAATTGGGAAACCTGCATACTTCTCAGCACCATGGAGAGTAGTGGAAGTGATAACTTCATGTTCGTGTTGGTTAGCCAGATGGATGGATGAATGATTGCCCTAACTGTGTCCTACTGCTTTGCAAATAATTAAAATAGAATTGGACTGATTGTACTGTTAATCACATACATCTTTCTAAATATTTCATATATTTTCAATAAAATGAATCATGTATTCTTACATATTTCTACTGACAAAGCATTACGTGTTCCTTGAGTTCAGAACCTCATGAAAATTTCTAGCTCAATCATACAAAACATGCAGTATTTCCAGGGACATATTCAGATGGAAGGGGTTTTGATTGTTACTGAAATAAATATAAAAAATATGAAAGGTGAAAAATACATTTGATCAAAAGAATATGAAAGTTAGAACCAAAAAATTGTCTGCCAAAGTATAAAATCAGACAAGAAGCTGCCCATGAGGATGAAAAAGGAAAAAATAAGGCAAATCAAGAAAGATATCCCAAAAGTTGAGGTTGAGTGAAATCAGTCAAATGAAAAAGAAGGCAAGAGAGAGGAAGGATGAGAATACTAACACGACATATGGACAAAGATGACTAGACATGGTATATAAAATGATTCAGAGAAGTCACAAAATTTTATAGAGTACTGAATACATCTAAAATTTATCAGTGTTTCTGAAAGTGACCTGAATGTGTTTGACAGCCATCACAGACACTTAAGAGGTGGAATATAGATGCATCTTTTTTTAAACAGATTATTGGAGAAAATAAACTAGATACATAATATAATTTCATCTGAACCACACTTTGAGCTCAAATGGAATAACGCCAGGGATGTACAATGCAGTTACTTCTAATAATTGTCTGAGAGAAATATGGGATATAAAATTCTACAGTTTCAAAAATGTATAGAAGAGAAGTATATTTTTCTGAACAGTTTTAGTGTTGTTGTTGCTTTCTTAGCAAATTCTGACGTCAAAAGGCGGCATTTTACTGTGTTACCCTGTACCAGTTTCTCTGGACACATTTCTGTTCCTCATCTATATTGTTAATGCTATTTAAAATTGAGTTTGAAACATGGCTCGTATAATTATTTTGTGCTTCTAAGATTCAAATTTACTTGAAATGTAAATTTATGTGCAAACTAAGTTTTGCAAATAGATGTTAAGAAAGATAGGCATCTAAGATACTGAATACGGTAAATTGAAAATAGATTTCTCATTCTAGGAATGAGTTCTTGTATAGTATATAATATTTGGAAATACTTTTAGTATTGCAGTGTCTCTGTAATAGCAAAATTCATTCTATTCCACTCTGCAGGTCTAAAGTAGCTGGAGTTTTTCCTTATACAACCTTGTATGGCTCTCAGCAGGAAAGTGCAGGTGGATTAATTCAACTTAACGGAAATAAAATGACATCTGTCATAACAGAGATACATTTCTGAGACTTGTCACAGTCAGCCCTGGAAGGTGATGCAAAGATTAATGTAGTAGGGTGCTGCACAAAATGCATTCTAAAAAAGGAAGTTCTCCTTCAGCACAATGTATCTTTGAAAGTATGCATTCAAGGAACTCTAGAAAAAAAAAAAAAAAAAGTCTGTTTTTTGGCTGCAGAATTTCTTTTAGCTGGAACAGAAGCTTGGGACTTTTCTATGAACTCTTATCTCTTGTGCTGTGTACTGGACTGCATGATGTAACCTGCATGACATGTTGTCTGATGGAGAATTGTGTGACTTGTACTGCCATAATGGATCATAGTGTGCAGTCAGATTGTTGAGCCTACTTGAAGAGATAAGTGTAGAGTGTTCTTTGAAGTGTCTTAGCTGGGTTTGTCCCAGTTAACATCACATACCAGATAAAATGTTACAGAGTGCTTCAAGTAAACTGAAACTTACAGACACTTTTAAAACTACATTTTAGTGTTTGTGGAGCATGTTTCCAAAGCCCAACATAGTCCCTGGGTAATAGCACTTTCCCTGAACTTTGCTTTCAGCCTGTCTGTTTTCTGGAGTCATTTCCATCAGGACATACAGATTACACAGCATTAATCCATAAATGTCATTTAGCATTAAACTCTACCCTGGTAAAACGGTAATTAAGAAAGATGACACTAGTTTGTCATTCTCAGCTTGTCTGCAAGACAAATGATACTGTTGACTATTACTTACTGTTATCTGCTCAATAAGTAAAAATTTCAGTGATTTGTACAAAAGGCACATATTAAGAAGATTAATGTACCTTTTAAATCTAGGAGGAGAACGGAGACTCTACTGGGAAAGTACAAAGCGATGTAATTATTAAAAACATTTTTTTACTGAGGGTAAAGCATTTGGAGCAGGACTTTGACAGTTACTAAGTGAATTGACTCTTTTCTCTGAAGTGCTTAATAATTATCTTAGTTTGTAACTTTCTATTAAACTTCAAAGTTTTCATGTTGATACTTGAATCATTGTTATTTTTAAATACTTTTTAAATACATTCAAAATACCTAAGGAAAGATGTGGATCTTAATACATCTGTCTCAGCTAGAGGAAAAAAAATGCTTTGAGCCACTTTACGTCCTTGTTTGTACTTCAAGGACAAAGCAAGCAATTTTAGCAACATTGTACCTATTTGCTGGTGTGTTTCCCATCTTAAACACACACCGAGTGCACATTCACAGCTTTACTGTTCTCAGCCTGAGCCCAGGTATTAATGCTGCAGATTTAGCTGCAGTTTTCTATATTAAAAAGAGAAGCCCAAATATAGTTCAGTCCTTCACATAAAAATACATATATAAATATAGTTCAGGAATCTCCGAATAGTTGTTGATCAAATCACTCTCAAACACAAAACATGAAGTTACACTATTTGATTAAAAGAGCTCCAAGATTTCTGTTTTGAAGGACAGCATCAGTACTTAAGTCCTAACGATTAGGAAACACTCATGCCATGCTTGTTTTGTTCCCATTACCTGGGGAAGGAAAAAAAAAAAAAAAAAAGTGACACAAATTAAATGTTTTGTGAAAGATCACTTCTTTTATTATCACTGCTTTAATGACCTTGCAAACCTTAGGAGCAAAGCACAGCTTGCTTCTTTGTCAACAGACCAGTTGCTTCATCCCTCCAGCTTACTTCTTAAACTCAAAATCACATGTTCTCTATCTCTTCATTTTACTGCCTCTTGATTTTCTGATTACTTTTCTGTATGTTACAGATCTCATACTCAAGTACTCATTCTTAGAATGATCCTCCATCATATGGTGGCCAAATGCAAGCTAAGTGGAGTCAGCCTGAAATTAGCAACTGATTTCCATTGTGTGACTTGTGGAGATGGTAACCCGAGGATAAGAGAGTCAGAGTTTAATACCTTCCTGGAAACAATTGTTCTGTTTCCTGAACTACAGCACATATTCAGTATGAATGGGACAGGTGACAAGTTAAACAACCTTCGGAATTTAGGTTTCATTTGTATTAGTAAACGAATCACTAGCTTATTGGTATTCTGAGAATTCAGGGTATGGGTATGAGCCACTGTCCATAATGCTGAAGTGTTAACACAGACTGTCATAGTTCTGGTTTGGGCCAAATTACATTTCAGGCAGATAAAACCTTGTACAAAATTATGGGATGATAAGGAACAGAGACTGTTCCCATCTGGTAGTTTGGATGTTGATTAGAGAGTTACTGGATGGATGTCACCTGTGTCAAAAAATAGTGCCTAGCCAATTTTATTTACAGGCTCAGATCTAGCTAATGAGTCCCAGAAGAGAGTGGATCCAATGCAGCATGTTGGCAGCTGTCCTGTCCTTTCAAGCAAAAGATTTATAAGCAGATATATAAGACATAAAAGCTGTTAGAAGTCTGAGATCACCCTACACCAAAGAATGGAAAAAAAAAAAAAAAAAAATTATATATATATGTGTGTGTGTGTGTGTGTGTGTGTGTAATTAAAAAAAAAAAGAATTAGAATAGGCACAACCTTGGAAAAAAAGGTTGGAGACCTAGCTCCTGTTCAGGAATCTCTAACTGACAACTGGTATATCAAGTATGCCTTGCTTTTAGGCATCAAATTGCAGCCTGCTGTTTCAATGCTGTATTGTGTTGTAACAGCTAATCAGTCATTCAGCCTTTGTGTTCACCACAGTCCTCACCCACATATCCCAGCATGGGTTAAGAGGCTAGGGAGGTATTAGCCTGTCCTACCTCAGCTACTCTGAAGCAAAACAGTTTTAATTTCTTCACCTTGCCTGAATGAATTGTGAATCACATTTTTCGCAACTTCATTTTTAATGAGGTCTGTGATTGACCTTGTGATTGATAATAGTGGTTAGCATTTTCTGATAGAACAATACATTAAATTTTGTACAAGACAAGCAAGCCACTATATCTTATTCCATTTAGTCTAGATTTTAACTCATTTTTCCATTTTAGAGACTTTTTCAGTTGCTATAAAACATAACACTGTTTGTTTTCTAACCTTAGGTATAAAACTTGGCTAAATGTTTATATTCTTTAATATACGTGGGTCACTCTGAAACTAATGCCTCCTATTTATTTCCGTGAAAAATATAGCAGACAAAGAGCACAAGAGCACTATTTGATAGAGCAAATTCTCAGCTACGAAACACTGTTTTTCAACACAGTCACCACTATTAGCTATGTTGTTTTGCCAGTGGTGTACAAGATCCTGCATTCTGTGCTCATAAAAATCTGAACGGCTGTCCAGAACGTGGCTTGTCTTTCATGTCACTGTCATCAATGCTGAAATGCACCACCCACCACCTCACTGTGCAGAAGTTCAACCTCTGCTTCCATACCACAGACATCTGCCTCTGACATGGGCAAGCATTATAAACTAGGAGGCATTTCTGTAGGAGCAGCCGTTGTATAGTGTACACTATGATCTAAAACATATAATGTCTTCGGGAAAATATTTTACATTCTTTTTTATTATTATTATTTCAATTAAGATCTAAATCAATATTTTGGTATCACACACAGAGAATCCCTTTTGCTTTAAACACTCATTTCTACAATGTTGGCATCAAAACTTAATTCTGTGTGTATATATATTTTTAAATTATCATTCCTTTAAATATCACCTTTTTTGATGGATACCAGGGATGTACTCTCTTTAGCTAACGAAAGGTAAGAGGTAAGAGGTCTAAATCAGGCTTTGTCCATCCATAATCAGTGGAGAAAGACAGGCAACTCCAGAGGGTGATTCATTCACTTCTAAAATAAAGAGGATGAATCACCCTCTGGAGCTTCTTTCTCTTTACCCTTGATTGCAGAGGGAATCTTGATGGCTGCTGTATAAAAAGAGATGATTCTTGCAGTCATTTTAAATGAACACAAATTTAGATTGTCAGAAGTGTGGTCCCACCTTGCTCCATTGTTTCTGCATATTTCCATATCTTTTGTGGTATCGTGGAAGTGGGATTTCGTAGATGATCGGTTTAAAATTGGATATGGATATGGATTTTTTTGACCATGTTAGGTTTCATCTAGTTATGCTCTCTGATTTGGTTCTCACTGCAAATGCAGGAACTTCACACCAGTATTTGCATCTCTGCAAGCAGTAATCAGCAGAGCTTACTTTGAAGCCGTAGAAAAGCATATTCTTAGATTAATGTGACTGTAACCACAGACTTAATTGCTCAGCTTCTACACGAATATGTTCAGGTGAGATGAATCTTTGAATGGAAACTCAGTTTTGTTGCCTAAACTTGAGTGCCTAGTGCCATTTGAGACTGTTTATGATAAATAAAGAAGTTTTATTTTGATTTGGGATTTAGAACTTAATCTACTCTTAAAGTTTGAATTGCATCTATGGCTTCCACCAGCGAATCTATTGGAGGAGTGTGTCCTGAAAATTCCGTCCTTTTCAGATACAGACAAAGAACTGATGGCAATCTTATTTTCATTTACATACCCCACAGAAGGTATGGGCAGAAAGGCTCCCAAGAAACCCTACTGCATTAGATTGTGCAGCCCTAGCTCAAAGACCAATGTCTTCATACTTCTTACAAAGTACAAGCTCAGAGAGGCGTACATATTTTTTCTTTCCTATCCTGTGATGTTCATGGGATTTGTCTTCTGTCTCATTTGATGATTAAACATAGCATCTTTTTAGAGTTTGACATGAAACAAAAGTTTAAGAACTAAACTGAGGGGAAGGAATTACCACAGTGAGCACCTGGAACCTCAGTAGAGTGATGAGCCCAGTCTTTTCTATAATTAAAACTCTCATTTTTCAAAACAAGATAAACAATTGCACACAACGCTATCCCACTGAAAGATCCTACTAACTCTGAGCAGTGCCTTGTAATTGCTGCCCTGGGGCCAGAAGCACAGACACCAGCCATAATTCTGACAGTTAAAAGGTGTAGGTGATCCAGTGTCAGTGGCTGAACAGGACACTCTTCCACTCAGCTGTAGTTTCAGAAACATTGAGTGAAAACCATTGGCTGTCAAAAGGAAACATGAGAATAACCATTCAACTTGCAAACTGCATTCCTCACTTGATTTTCTTTCATTATGGCAGCATTCTCATTTCTTTAGAGAAATAATTTTATATACAAACAAGTTGCAGAGCTTTGAAGATTCATAGCAATCCCAAAGTGAATGTGCGATTTAGGAAATAAAAAAAACCTTTGCATTGGAAAAAGTATATATTTTTTCAGGAAAATTCAATGAAAAAACTTTAAGAACAACTAAGTAAAATATTCATCTCAGGATCCCGATCTTCAGAGTTACCTGCATCTACCTTTTTTTTGTTTGCTTAGAAGAGCAAATTTAAAAAGTGAAAATGCAAATCAAAATTATTCCTGTTTCCTTCACATATGCAAGCACAAAAAGACAAATCAGTTAGGTTTAATTCATTTTTTCTGAAAGTTAGACATCTTCCACTAAAACAAGATATAAACATTTTATACTGTTCAAAGTGTGGTACATCAAATTTGCTGTAATTGGGTGGATGTGATTTGCAAAAAATCAAAAATCATTTGAACAATTGTCTCAGCACATGACCAGTTATGCCCTCCTAAGCTCACCCCACCTAGTTATGCTTGTTGATAAGCTGCTGTCTCATTTGAAAATACAAGCTGCAGAATGATGGAGGCTCTGATGCAACAGAAGGTTCTCCATTCTGAAGCAGATCCAAAAGGGCTTTCTCTTTCGTGCCCAGAGAGGAAAATCACTGCAGTGATTGCAGAAAGGAAACACCTTTGCTCCCCTCTTTACATCTCTTTTCTGCATTTGATTTTTACCTATTTAGTTTGTGAAAAGAAGGGGTTCCAATAATAGAAATTTTCATGATGAAACTTGAAAGAAAGAATAAAACTGTAGCTGAAGAGAGGACTTGGACTATGGTTGTAAGTACAACCCAGTCAGTTCTTCCAGCACCTCATGTTCACACTCATGCAAAATCACAAAATGACAGTCACAGAATCATTGAATGGCTGAGGTTGGCAGGAACCTCAAGCAGGAACATCCAGAGCAGGGTGTGCAGGACCATGCACATCATCACTTACCACACTGTTCACACTTACCACAACTTATCTGATTTACTCACAAAATCCTGCTCGGCAACTGTCAGTTCTAACAGAAATTACAATCTCTTGATATCTTGGTAACTAACTCTGAGCTAGTAAAGTTCCCCTGGCATTTACCTTTTGCTGTGTAATCACTTAGTGGCTAATTGTGTAGCTTATATCTTCACCATTACAGGATTAATTAGACTAGCATCTCTCTGCCTGTCTGGCCTGTAAAACTGATGTAGTCATTATGTTGTCAGCTCAGCTGAAAAAAGATCCTATTAATTCTTAGAGCACAACTGTTTTGTGCAAACTCAGAGTGTACAAAAAGTTATCACACCTGTCTTTTCACTGGAGACAATGTTGGTAAACTTGCCTAGGAGAGGTGAAAACTTCAAGAGCAAATAATCACAGAAGAGGTTTGCAAATAAGCAAAAAAGGATTTTTTTATTAAAATTATCAAATGCATAGAATGACAGCAAAAATAGTTTGCCTATTGTAAAAATCAATTAGCTTCTGTTCAGAAAAAGAACTCCTTTACCTTTTCAAAGATGCCAGCACAATTCTTGGATCAGATAAGAAGAACAATAGAAGAGCAAGCCCCCTCTCATCTTTTCTTATCTTCAAAGACAGACTATGGTTGCTACTCCTTCACATTTTAAAATGTTTTTTTTTGGCAGCATGAATATAGGGAGCAGTTCTCAGCGTACTGTCAGAGTACGGTTTTGTCTGAGAAAACTGCAGAGGTGTGCCCTGTTTGATGCAAAATTTTTTTGAAGTTTATCTGAAAAGAAAGTCCCATCAGAACATATTCTTCTAGCTGTGCCCAAAGCCTGCAAAATTCCTCCTGGGTGGTGATGGGCGGAATTCCTTGTGCCCTATGGACTATAATAGCACGAGGAGGCCAGCCTGCTGCATCTAAGACCTTTTCCCCAGCAGCCTGGGGATAGGGTAGTTTAGCAGATGGTGAGAAGGTTTCTAGATCTAGATTTGAACTGCCAATTGTTCTGCAAACTCTGACTGAAGCAAACAGTGTTCAGGAAAGTTTTGTATTTGTCTTATGGCTTCCCATAAGCCTGAGAAGGGTGTAAACAAATGAAATTTTGGTAGCTTGAAGAACAAGCACTCAATATATATACCCTGTAGAGAGTTTAGGAACACAATGAGGAAGGAGCATAGAAGCAGGCTTTGGGAAAAGCATCCCTAAAAGTGCTAAGGAAAGACACAAGGCTCTAATGTCCATGAGCAACCTGTCAGCAACAGGCCGGAGACAAACGCTGGAAAACAGAACACTTCATGGGAGCATTAAGGTCCTTACTATAGGGAATACCGCTACACAGTAATAACTTCTATAAAATGAATTTTTATTGGATGTTGCTGGCATCTTGAACATTAAGGAACACAGACAGTCTCATAAGTAAAATTATTAGCCCATATTATTGGGTTAGGAAACTGTTCTCTGCCAACCCAGTACTGCTGTGACAAATTATGATCATCTTTATCAGCCTGAGTTTTGTTCTTAATTAACTCAATTTAAGTAACCACACAGCAAGCAAGAGCATCGTCTATTCCTTATATATATTTGAAGTTACAATTTGAAACAAGCATATGAAAACAAATAATAATGATAATAATTTTCATTATTATTTCAGGAGCTATTTCTAAGAGGATTTTATCTGTACTTCTCCAGGAAAAGAAAGGATAATGTTACAAAAGTATCTATTTCCCAGCTGGATGAAAGATATTGAGAATAGGACTAAGACTTACATAATTGAAATACTTGAAGACCAGAAAGTCCTGGCAGGGATATAATGATTACTTTTCACTAACGGAAACAAAAAAACTTTGAGCAAACTGGGAAGGCTAAATTTAGCTGCTATATGCATACATCTTACAGCAAGATCAGGACCCTTAATACTGATGTCCCAGGAGGCTCAGGAAAGGGGAAATGTTAATGGCAGATTTTTTTTTACAAAACCAATAACACAGTGCTATGAGTGTTATGAGTGCTATGAGTGCTATAATACTCTATGTTCACCATTGTTGTATCTTTCAATAACTGTTTATGGAACAGTGAATTCTGGGTCTCACACAAAACATATATTGTTGACTTATTTTTAATTCTTATCTGAATGTTAACTCACACATATTTAAAATCAGCACTTCTTCATGAATTTCATAGTTGCTCTTGGAATCTGTCCTACACTGCTAGAAATCTGTTCAGTGGAGCATCTCTGCGTGTTTCAGGGATGCCACCACTCTTAACAGCCACATGAAAAAGATTCTATCGCTTTAAATTAACTTCCATAAAGTAATTATTTGATAACTGCAAAGCAGAAAAAAATTAATTCCTTATCTTTGGCTATTTTCAATCTCCAGGTACTGTAAAAATAGTCTTTGACAATTGTTCATTACTATTTCCAGTAACAGTTATCACTAGAATTTCGGCTTTTAACAGTCACTGCTTGGGGGATAGAAAGGAAATAATATGATACAGTTAGAGGAAGGCAAAACTCATACAGAGAAGAATGTGTACTGCCACAAAGAAATCAAAGCTGTCTGCTAATCTCATAGTACATAGAGCATGGGAAATAGAGCTTCCCTAAATACACAAGTCCCTACCACTCTGGCTAAAGAAGACTTTTCATTAGCTGTCAGTAGATTAGATTTTCTGGAGGAAATGGCCAGAAGTCGATTGATGTTGGCAGAACTAAATACGGCTCTTTAATGCCTGTACAGATCTCAGCCTACATGGTCTATCTAGTTTCCTAACTGATACATAATTCACTGTATGGGCTGCTCACTGGCCAACTCCCTTTTACAACTATGCCAGAAAATATATCTCTGCTTAGTTGTTTAACTCATTTTTCTAAGGAAAAGAGGCTTACTTAGATTACTGGGCTAATGTTTGTACTTCTGTCTGTTGTGCTCATCTACTGCATTTTGAATCTTTTGGACAAATTTAATGAATTTCAAAGAAAAGAGGTTTTAGAGATAATTATTTCCCCTAAGTTTTATGAGAAGATAGGAAAGAGAAAACAGTATTCAGGCAGAAAAATCTAGGTTAACTACAATATTTGTGATGCCTTTTCCCATAGGGTGTATTTGAACTTAGGAAAATAGGGAGGAATCTTCCGAAATGTGAAAATGTGAGTGAATACTTCATCAGATGAAAATTAATTCCATTAATTTCCATTTAGAAATAAATAATATGTCTGGATTTTAATCTTTTTTTTTTACAGTTAGGAACAGTCTTTTCAAATAATGTTTTCTCCCCTCCAAAATCTGATTTTATTTGGTACGTTATTAATCTACTCTCTGTATGATCTTAATCTCTGCTCAATCTTTCATAAATGTCATAATTTTTCACATCTTTATTCATCAAAAGAGACCACCGAAATACTTACTGAATTAGAAAGATGGTATTTCTTCCATAAATCAAGGGACAGGCTCTTCTGATCATATTAGCTAGCACTACAGTTAGTTAAGATCACAGAAATTATATATATATATATAATTTTTTTTTTTTTAACTTTAATAACTCCCAGCTTTCATGCATCTATCTGATTTCCAGCAAAATAATAACACTGAAGAGTTGAGGGAGTGTCAATACTTTTTTCTAAGAGTCTGCAAAAGCCCCTTTGCCTTCATACTCACAGAAGGAAGTATTCTACATTACTACACTGCCTGACTTCCAAGATGCCACTTTTAAACAGTTTTTTCATAAAAGCACGTCTTATAGATTTTTAAGACTTTGAATGCTTCATAGTAAATACAGCATTATCAATTTTTGATTATGGAACCATACACTGTCTTTGTAATTTTGGAAATCTGAAATTCTTTGCATACACATGGTAAGACCCTTTCTCCACAGGAAGAAATAACCATACAATTTTATATAAATATTTGTTATATTGTCCTTGGTGAAGTACTCTTCTTACAGACTTAATTATGAAATTAAATGAAATTTATCCCAGATGATTAACAGGATAATTTTTGAATTGGATACATGTGAATATCTTTTCTTGTCCTACACAATACTTGGAATTTAGAATGGTTTATGCAGTTACAGCACTGTAGTAAAAAAGCATCACATAAGACAAATCTCATGTTTGAATATTTCAGATCAATTACTTTACATAAAATAAAAAAGGCCAGTATATCTATGAGCATAAATTTGTGGAAATTTCTTTATGTTTTGCAAGTAGAACATCTATCCTTAAGCTGAAAACAGTAACAGTGAGGAAGAAGGCTATGAACACCCCAGGCCCAAGACTGAAGTCAGCTTGATTTCATCACTATCAGTTTCTTCATGCTTTGGCATAGTTATTTCCATCACACAATTTTCCTAATTAACATTATGTATTGTAATAACTCTATAATTTCTTTTATTACAGACATGAAGCACTTTTGAAATTGGGTAACGTGGGCATATACTTTGCCACATAAGTGGCACTTGGACTCTTGAAGTAGGATAGAAGTAGAAATTAGATGGCTTAGATCTGAAAGCCTGTGCTTGGTGGAGTTGATCACAATGGAGATGATTGTGTTCATATAATTTCTGTTATCTGAATTGAATCTTACATAGCTCACTCCAGAAGTAATATGTCCTATTCATTCCCTGGAAAATGCAACAGATACAAAGAGCACTATAGCACTATTTGATAGAGAGAATTCTCAGCTACAGAAAAATATTTTTCAACGTAGTCACTACTGTTAGCTATAATTTTCACTGGCTTCAATGCTCTGGAAATGATGGTGGCCACACTGGAATATTGCAAAGACTGCAGCAGGTGGACTCACAAATGTTCACACGGGAACAGAAAGAACACTGTATGCAGGTTTGTGAGGACGTACTGAGCAAATGCAAGGCTGAAGGTAACAGTTTCCTAAATGTCATCATTGTGAGTGATGAGATATGGTGTCACCACTAAGAGCTATACTCAAAATGGAAGTCTGTGGAGTGGTGATATGTGAATTTCTTGCTGAAAAAGTTCAAGATATAGCCCTCAGTGGGTTAAGTGATATGTGCTGTTGTAGGGGAACTGCTGGATCACAGCCTGAACCTCTGATTGACCACCTGAGGCAAGCACTGAGTCAGTCACGGCAGCACAGGTGAAGGCAGTTCACCTGTGTGATTGGAAGGGGTGGAGCCTGGCTCCACCTCTCCCAGACCCCCATTTAAGGGCTGACTGCAACTAAAGAAGGATATCTTTCTGGAGTTTGCTCCTCGTGGAGTTTCTTGTAAGCGTACAACACTGGTGAGTGCTTTTCACTCATCTCTAATTATCTTTTTTAACTTGATAATCTTACTAGCCTAACTTCTCTGTATACTTACTGATCTTACAATACTTTACAATATTTGTATACTTATTAATCTTACAATTGTCTTTTGAGATATGAAAGATGTGATCTTTCTAGATTTCCTGGAACTCAGAAAAACCATCAGCTTTGAACTGCTGTGTTGTGATGCTGGCTAAGCTGAAAGTTTCAACTTACGGAGTCAGGCCAGAGAAAAAATCAGCCTTTCTCTTGCATCATGGTAGCAATAGGCCAGTACCAGTTTGAAGACCATGTAGCACACTGCCAATTCTGGCTGAACTGTTCTATCACACCAACCATATACTCTGGGTTTGGTGCTTTCTGACTTCCATCTGTTCAGACCAATGAAAGACAGACTACAAGGGTAACAACTTCCTGGGAACAACACCATCGTAGTAGCTGTGAAACAGTGGGTCATCTCTGCTTATGCAGATTTTTATGAACATGGCATGCAGGTTCTTGTTAATTGTTGGTTAAAATATACAGCTAGTGCTGGTGACTATAGTGAAAAACAGTGTTTTGCAACTGAGAATTTGCTTTCTCAGTGTTGCTTTTTGTATCATTTGTAATTTCCATGAAAATAAATAAAAGGCTTTACTTTCAGAGTGACTTAACATAGTGAAACATTCTTAGAACTCAGAATTAGAAGAATTTCACTATTTCATGATTCTCAGATCCTTATTTAATGAGCAGTAAATATTTGAAAGAAAAGGACAGTCATTCAATTTTAGAAAAAGTAATTTGAAATACAATGTCCATTAAAGTAATCATTCATAAAAAATTAATGTTATTAAAAATCTAAATACAAATACAGCAACCTTGTAATCACTAAGGTAGAGCAAAAGCATTTGTCCATGTAGTAGCAACAAAGTGAACTTTTAAGTACTTTGATGGCATTTTAAAATATTGATAGTGTTATAGATTGAGGTGGTATATTTGAGGCGCCTTACAGGAATAGACCAATTTAATATCCTCTGGTTCTTTTGTAATGGATAAGCTAGTAGTATGAAGGAGTAAATGTTGCATTCTTTTAATATGGGTAGATATTGACGGGATCGAGTGCACCCTCAGCAAGTTTGCTGACGATACCAAGCTGAGTGGTGTGGTTGACACAGTTGAAGGAAGAGATGCCATCCAGAGGGACCTCGAGTGGTTAGAAAGGTGGGCCTGGGTGAACCTGATGAGGTTCAACACAGCAAAGTGCAGAGTTTTGCACTTGCGCCGGAGGAATCCCAGGCATCAATATAGACTGGAAGGAGTGGTCCTTGAAAGCAACCCTGTGGAGAAGGACCTGGGGGTCTTGATGGACGAAAAACTGAACATGAGCCAGCAATGTGCCCTTGCGGCTCAGAAAGCAAACGGTATTCTAGGCCCCATCAAAAGAGGGGTGGCCAGCAGGGACAGGGAGGTGATTGTCCCCCTCTACTCTGTTCTTGTGAGGCCCCATCTGGAGTACAAGTGTGGAGTCCCCGGTACAAGAAAGACAGGGAGCTGTTGGAGAGGGTCCAGAGGAGGGCCATAAAGATGATCAGGGGACTGGAGCACCTCCCCTACAAAGACAGGCTGAGGGAGCTGGGCTTGTTCAGCCTGGAGAAGA
>JAOWBP010001760.1:72697623-72711003 GCA_028571105.1 Tragopan temminckii | reverse complement strand
GTCAGCATTTTTCCAGGAAAAAAATAATCCCATCTCAGCTAGCGTTATTCTTTTAGACACTTACTATCCAACCATTGTTTGTTAAATATGGTAAAAAGTAGCTTAGCTAAGTTTTGTTTCATTCTGAGAACCATATAAATCTTTATCTGTTATACTGCATATCTCAGGAAGTGAAAGGTACATTAAAAAGAAGTTATTTTCTGATCCCTTTTAATGTCATTCTCTTAGATATTTCTGGTTACAATCAGTGGTACTTCTCCCAACTCTTGACAATCTTACAGAAACTTCTGGCCTCCACATGATCAAACATCACTACAAAACACAGACTTCCCATGACATTTCTTTAAGTGATGTATGTTATTCCCCACTGTAAGGCTAAGTTCTGAGATAAAGCTTTAGTGATCATAGAAATCTTTATTATTAAAACCGACCAGACTTTTGTTGAGACACACATTGTCTTCTCACGATTTTGATCAGGATATGGATGACGTATTTACTAATCAACTGCTTTTAAGCTATTGAACTTGGGAAATCTGCATGAAAGTCAATAAGAGTCAGGAAGCCTTCACTTCTGAAGAGCTACTTTACACAGAAGTTGAAGCTAAGGCTGGAACTTTTTTAAAGAGAGAGAAAACAGTTCTTGTAATGTATCTGTCACAGAGATCTGTTTATAACCATCTATTTCAAACCTGCCTGGATTCCACTGAAAGAAATGTGGATTAGATGGGCAGCGTATTATTGTTTCTTGTGAAAAACAAAAGATGCAGTGCAACTCCTTAGCCTGCCATTTCCAAAGGTGTGAAGGCTACTCTTCTCAATGAGTGCTGAGTGTCAGCAGAGCTAATGAAATTGCACCGAGAACAGAGAGAACTGTTCGTATATAACACAAGACCTCAGCAGTGACCCCCAGAAACACAATCATCTAGGAGCAATGGTTCAAACATCATAACAAACCAGTGCACATTTTCAGTTGTGAAAAATTACTTTCTTAAGCACCAGGAAAATAGCTTTCCCCAGTAACTGTTCTGGGAAAATCTGCAACTAAAGAGATCCTCGTTTACAGCAACTGTTCAGTGTGAAACATAGTTATATTGCCCACACAGCAACTTTGCAGTCCTGGAGCTATACAAAAGTATTCAACCCTTTTTATCTTTAATTCTTTATCTCAAAGGCTTGCCTATTCTATTTTGAAATTATTTTTGCAGCTAAGGAGGAAAGAAGTTTTTTGGGCTGAATCAGTAACTCAGATGATTTTTGCATGTAAGTGTTCAACATGTATTTCTCTGATGCATGGTGCCCTAGACATTTCCTGGAACTGTGGCTGGAAACAGCCCTTTTATTGCCCATTTCTCACTGCTAAAACTCAATGAAATTCAATTATCACAAAAACAGTCAGTAGGCTTCAATTTTGCGTGTCCTGTTACTTTTTAAATTTGGAGTGCCTCCCGATTGCTGTCACAGCTATTGCATTGTCTAAATCAATTGCTGTGGCATGCTCACTAAATTGAGAAATGTTGTTGTGAATGCATAAGAGGTCTCAAGTATCAACAGAGCTAGGTGCAAACAGGGAGAAAATAAAAAGTAAGGGAATTTTTCATCTGCTACAAAACTTTATTCCTTTGTCTGATTTCCTCTGAGGATTCACTAAGGGACAAATAATATTTTGCCCCACCTGCCGGCACTCTTGTTTCAAAGCTTCTTAAATAGACAAAAGTACTGCAAATGCAGTAGTTCAAAGAGATGGTTACAGGTGGAAACTTTATGGCTCCAGGCCTGAAAGTTCTCTTTCAAACACAAATATTGTATTTCTTTTTCTGGACTATTATTACAGAGAGATGTAGTTAAGGCCAGATTGTATCTCATATATTCAGATGCTTATGGAAAGACAAAAACTACAAGAGCTCATCCATATGCTAAGGGACCATTTTCTCTCTGTTAAGAAGGCGTTGATAAAGCAGAAGGAAAAACTCCATTCTTCCCAAACACTTATTTGAAAGAAGGGTAAAGCACTGACCTCACCAAGGACACTGCACTTCAGTCTGGTGGCTGCGGAAATGCTCTCGACTCCTTTGTTTCTATATTAGCAAAGCCAAGGGAGGACACAAACTACCTGGCTGAAGTCACAAGCTGTTTTTTGCCTTTCTTAATGTTAAAAGCACATTTGGGATTCGAGGAAGAAGCCCTGTGCATTTGAAACTAGAATCTGGTTTCCACAGTTACACACATATGACTTTCATTCAGTCACTCAATAAGTGGAAAATGCACACAGGCATGCATTCATTCAAAGTTACAGAAGAAAGGGGACTTTGTACATATTGGAGAGAAACACAGTGCAGCATGGAGGAAAACAAGCACAATTCCTACTATGTAAAAGTATAAGCCTAGTGTAGATCAGACAAATTTTGCTCAGAGAGTTCTCTTTTCTTTATTCAGCTAGCTCAGAAAAATAAAGACACAATGGTTCAGCAGACTGGACAAAGCAAGCAAACAAACCAAAACCCAAGAATGGTGAATTGTCTAAGTGAAATGTTGATGTACTAAATATAAAGACAACATTTCTCAAGATTGGACTGTTCATTTACATAACTGAAACATTGCCATTTTTTATTTTTGTTTTATTGTCACATTAAAATATATAGATTGCATCTGAATCTTTTTTCCAAGTCAAAACTGAGTTCATCATGCACTGCTTCCTCTACATATAATTCCACTCAGATGCAGCTCCAGTTCTAAAGAGCATCAAGCCTGCATATTTCACATCTGCGAATTCCCAACTAAGGGTATCCTTAGGAAAAATTCAGCACCTCCACAGATTAGAGAAAGGATCTGGCTAGGAAATCTAAGAGCAGAGATGCTGCGGTATCGCACACCAGCCTTTAGTCTGACATACATTTGATCATCTAAGTCTCTCAGTCAAACACAGTTCACTCTTGCTGAGTACAATTGTATCACTTCTGCAGTTTTGTATCACAGGGGTTGGTATACTGGAATGTGCTTCATTCCTGATGTTTTCAGAGCTTCACAGGGTCTTCACTGTTGTTGCAACTGTGGGCTGCTACAGGGAGGAGCAGAAGCAACCACAGGTAAGGACAAGGACACCCTTCCTTGTCTTCATCTTTGGGCTGCTGGCTTCAGGAGGATCTTGCCTGATTTAAATTCAAAGTGTTGTGAGTAGGACTGGAAGAGGGTCAGTAGGGACAGGTACTGTAGAAGGAAGGACTAAAAAGGAAAGCTGGAGCTGCACAATGAGGCTGATGAAAGGGTGGATCCAGGTTTGTGGAGGTGAAGGGGGGTCAGCGATTGAGAATGTGGATTGGAAAAGAGGAGGAATAGGTATGAATGAGTGGTGGTGTATGGAAAAAAAAAAGAAAAGTGAACAGCCGCACAAAAATAAGAAGAGGTAAGACATCCTTTATTACTGAAAGGAGACTTAAAAAGTTTAAACGAGGACAATGGGAACATCACATCACGTGTGATTTCTTCTTCAAGATTCCTGCATACTATCACTCTATTATGAGTGAGTAGAATTGCTCTGGCATCAGTTGCAGTCAATCAAGGAGAGAGCAGTGTTTTCTGTAGGATCCTTTCTTCAGGAGATGAAATATTAAGGTATGGTAACTGGTGAATTAGACAAAAGGTGAAAGAAAGAGCAAAGAGTTAAAGCAAATGAAATCACCCAGGAGAACTGTACTCAGTCCATGATTCTGAAAGGAAGAGTCCTCATCTCAGCCTGGACAACTCATGTAAGCCAGAATGAATCCTAGACTTTTTAATCATCATTTTCTGAGATCGACTACTTAATATTAGTTAGAGATTTTAGTCTTTACACCTCTATGTTCGTCTTCTCAGTTTGGTAGCCCCAAACCGTAGTTTGGGAAGAGGAAGATAAGAGACTGCATAACTGTCATTTCGCAGCATTCACTTTTGACCACTGAAAAATATTGTATTAAAAGTGCAATTTGTGGAAGAGTACTTAATAATAAGATAATGTAGTGTTACACTAGAACTTCTTCACTTTTCTTAGTTTGCAAACTTTGTAGTGTACTTGAACTTTGTTATGTGATCTTCAAAGCCTTGCAATATTTACATTTTTTTTAATATAGATTTTGAATTAAATTACTTAGTCACATTTCTTGTCTATTGTTCTTTATCTTCCTGTGCCAAAATCACTTCTAGTGTTGCAAAGAATCAAAAATAACAAAATCAGTTATTTTGTTTCCATGCAGGATTAATCCAGGAACTGGATTTATTTGCTTCTCCAGTAAAATGTCAAGTTTAACACTGAAAAATTGCAGGTATTCTTCCTTATTGTTTGCAACAAGCCCCTTCATTTCTACATTGCATTGTGAAGTATAGTATTAAAATACTCTGAACACATAAATTATAATTTTAAACTACTTTCTAGAAAAAAAAAAAAAAAAAAAAAAAAAAAAAAAAAAAAAAAAAAAAAAAAAAAAAAAAAAAAGAAAGAAATAACCTCTCTCTAATCCTCTTGTTTTTCAGGCTCAAGAACCTCCAGGCTTGTATTACAATAGCCACGCCTCTACCATCACTAAGTACACAACAACAAAAAAAATTCAGGTAAGGTAGTTAAAACACCTGCTGTAACTCTGGAATAACACAGAAGGAGACTTTGTTTGAGGTAAAATCTGTCTGCATTTATTAGTGTAGTTCTAGTCAATGAAAAACTCACTGATTTTGCAGATACTGGGAAGAATTCATTGTGACTGCATAGGGTTTCAGCAGCAGTTCCCAAAGCCAGTGGTAAGCCCTGCAGTTGGGAACAAACTCTATTTCTTTAAGTACTTTTAAATAACCTTAGTGGGTGTCCATGTAATACCTTGTGTAATCAACTGTGAAGAAGTCTCAAGTTCTGTCTTCCAGTCCTTCTAGCTTTGCAGATGTTCAGGTTTGGGAAATGTATATAAACCTTCTCGGCAATTACACAGTGCAATAGATTTCTCCTGAGAGGCAGGTGGTGTAATGAGCATCACTAGTCTATCATCTTCCAGAGGGTCAAAAGGACAGAGATTCAGCCAAAATATGCACTGTAGGACTTGCAGAGTTTAAAAAATAGATTCCACCTCATCACCCCCACTTTTTTTTTTTTTTTTTTTTTTTTGAGAAGTTAAATGTATGAAACTTATATAGGCAACTCTTACTAAAGCTTTATTTTAAAAGTCATCATTAGCTTTCAGTCAGTGGAAAGATAAAAGATGGTGCTCTCTTCCCAGCCCTCTCGCACATTACTCTGGTGCTGTGGCTGCTCCATGTCCCTGTCAGAGATGGAGCTATAACACTGTGTTTTACCTGCTTATGGCCCTAGTATTATCAATTGCAAATGCTTTTCACAAAGTCGTGAGAAAAAGAACAAGGATCAGAGTGATGGATGGAGACACTGTGAGGAAAAAAAATTCCTTTAATGAACTGCAAATCTTTTTGGGCCAGTTTCTGAAATAGCCATTGTTGCACATACTGGTTGGAAAATGGGGCCTAATTCATTTTTTCCATGTGAACAATGTAATTATAAGGGGAACAAATCACAGAGAGAGCCTTTTGATGTGTGCATACATGCATGCTTGTTTAAATAACCACACAAAAGACTGTCACTAGAAGTGCCTGGAAGCCTAAGATGTTGTGTGATATGTTTTTGTGAAGTGTAGTTAAGAGTGGAAGGTCTGGAAAACAAAGGTTATTGACTGCTCAAAGTGAACATGTTCCATTGTGAAGAAATGGCATTTTTCACCTGAACTCTGTGAGTATTCACTGTTGAGAGATTACTGCTGTAAAATGATCAGGCTCTCTGCATTCTAAGGGAAGATGTCTTATAAGAGGGGTTGTCTTCATAATGATTTTACATCTTCAGCTTCTGGAACCCAAATAGTGAAGAAGGTGTACTGGGAGACTCTCCCACTAGAATTGTAAAAGGTCCACAATGGGGCAAAAGGCGTAGAGAAAATCTCTCTAATCCATACCACATCAGCATCCAGTCCTAGGTAACTGTGAGTACAGCACTTTCTTAACATCTGCATGTGGTCAAGAGCTTGTGACCTTTCTTTCAAAAACAGTTCTAGCCTCTATTATCCCTGCTTGAGACTAAACAGTTTTTGTTCTCCTATAAGTTCAAAAACTGGAGTTCTACCCTTTAAAAAGTGCAGTTACAGTCATCTCTTTGCTAGCAGGTGCAAGATGCACTGAGTAATTGTTCTGAACTCATCTTCTTGCACCTGCTTTGAGGGACATGCAGCAGTTCTGGCTGTCCCTTACACAGCTGTGCAAAGAATATAGTATAAACTAGGCTACAAGATCCTTTCTCAGTGCTGGAATTCATATACGTCAATGAAGATGTACAGATACAAGAATAGGATCTCACCAGAAATACACCTCATCGAGATAGATTAAGTATTCAGCAAATAGATGTTGTCATCAAGGCCTGCACCTGCTGTGTTATTATTTCTACTAATTTATTTACATCACAAGGTAAGAAAAAGGGTGGGGAAAAAAGATATTTTCACATCATTTTCTTGAATTCTGAAGGCAAAACTCAGAATGAATGCACATGGATAGAAATTTAGTAATAAGGCATCTTACCTGAATTAGCACGATTCTTCTGTAGGCTAGCAAACTGGCTGCTGTATGCTATATACCGTTTTAAACTGAGCCTCCACTCTTAATGGCCAGCTACAGTACTGAGACGTAAATAACCCTGAATGATTAGCAATAAAGTTCTGGAGAGCCCTAGGCAGAGGAGTTCCTACCAGATAAATTAACTTCTAGCACTTACAGGCATGTGGCAGTTTGGAGAAAGTCTAATCCTTTTATCTGACACGCTGGAGGGCAGCTGAAAGAAATCAGACCTTCTTTGTCAAGGATAAGTGCCCTGTTGTGCAAAACCAATGAGCTGAAAAGAAGGGAGCAAGAAGGACTAAGAAACACTGCAGAGAGTCTCTATTGTTAGCTGCTTGTCCATCCAGCGTTTTGAAAAGGCATCTAGGTAGAGGAATTATACGCGCTACTCAGACTTCAGGATTACATCACCCCATACTGCTTTTCTTTGTGTCCTAGTTGCCTTTCTCACCTTCATGACAATTCAGATCCTATTAGAAGGTGTACTCTGAACACTTATGCTCTTAGTCATGAACTTCTGCCTTGCTGCTTGTTGGGTAGCTTCAAGTTGCAAATGTCAATACTCACAATGGAGTTTTTTTTCTAGTAAATTGTCCTATACAGAGTGCCCTCGTGCATCTGAATGACATGCACTTAACAGGTACTCTTGGAAGGGATTAATTTTATGAATGGAGGATAATGGCACTTGTGTGTTATCGCAAGAGTCTATAATGTAACAAGAAAACTGCTGATTGATGTAACTTGTCCTGAAGTAAAACAATATCAGCTATGTAGGTGTTGTCCAAAGCTCAGCAGAATAGCGAGAGATCCTTACACAGCATATATTGGCTTCACTTCGCTAGCCATAAGCATTTTTGTTTTTTTCCCCTAGCAAGAGCCATTTTAGGATTTTTACAGCATATATTTCTTGAAAATCGTGGTAGATATATGCCTCACAGATATTGTTGTCTAGTGAAAAATTAGTATTTATTTAACGATTGAAGAGGGAAAATCTCCTTCCTCTAGCTATTTGACATAGTTAATAATTAATAAGATTGCTAAAACCTCCAGAAGATAGTATTGTTTTTCTCTGTAACAGGGTCATCTAGAAGCATTATTTTATGTACAAATTAAAAATTCTGAATAAAAAGTAGATATACGTATTGCTCTTAGGCAATTTGAAGGAGACAAATGGAATGACAATATGCATCTCGTTACTTGATCTGCAGATAAAAATATTTGTCTGTCTTTGTGACCAGTCCTGTAATATCGTTTGTCTGTTTCTGTCCCATCCAATAAGGAGGCTTCATGTTGGAATTTTCCTCTGCTCTGTCAAGCACTGTCAAGTACTGAGCTACTCTCTTTCTAAACTTAAATTTGTGGGAAGACGAAATCTTTTTCTGAGTCTTGTTCTCTCATAGATTTGTTTGTTCCACACTATAGAGAGAGATGCTTCAGTATATGCTTCTCCCTCATTGTTTCCTCAAGATCTTCAGAACTTTATTTTTAATCATTCAGGGTCTTCTAGCTCTCAGTTGCTGTGGCTGGCCATTAAAACTGGAGCATTTTTCTATACAAACAAAAGCTGAGAACTTTGTTACAAATCCCAAAAGGAGAGTGCTTCAGCAGACATCTTGTGCAAGATCTCAAACATAAAGAAATGTGAAATGAGCAATATATCCCATTGAGTTCTTAGTACCTTGCTATGACAGTAACTCCTGTACTTCCTACTCTGCTTTTTTAATCATCTTTCTTCAGACCCATAACACAAAATGCGCTGGTGAAGCTACTGAAAAGAAGGTCAGAAAGATGTATACTAAAGCTCTGTAACCCTCTATTATATCTTTTTTAATGACTTGTCTGTACCACCAAGGAAGCTAAGCAAGGAGTAAAATGCTAAACAGAAAAGTCGACTATAATGGGGATGGCTTCTGTTCTGTGCTAAAGAAGATTGCAGACAGCAGTTGTACAATGGTTATCTGGCTTCTGAATAAATTAAATAAAGATTGTATTTCCATATTCAAGATGTGTTATCTAGTTCTTGACTAGTCAGTACTCATCCATCAGTTTTAGAATTGCCTTTCCATTTATTTCTGGCTTTGCTTCCTAGAGTAATTTTATCAGTGAGCTGCCATGCTAACCAAACTGCCTCCATACCAACACTGGAAGACAGATCCTTTGGAGTACCTTGCTAAACTTTAATTGACAGCTCCTCTTGTTATGTTTTCAGTTGATAAACTGTCTGTTTCCTTGATCCACCTGGTTGTCAAAAACCAATGCTCAACTGCCAACAAACCGTGAAAAACAGAAAAAAAAAACAAACCAACCAACAATAAAGTTTACAAATACATCCTAACAGAGGAAAACTGTTTCAAATTCATCTGCAGTCTGATATTAATGCTCCCGCTATTCAGATACTTTTTTTCCTATAACAAATTCTTATAAGGATGAACAAAAGGTAGGTTTACTGTCTTAGTTCCCAACGAAAAGTAATCTAATCTGCTTAATCTCTTTACCATTTTTGTCCATTTTGTCCAGTGAATCAAGAGTTCCTGGCTGTATTTGCCAGTGGAAGTTGTTTGAAAATACAGTTCAGTCTTCGATAATGATTAGTCATAATCAGTAAATATATGGACAGGTACAGTTGCAATACCAGTATTAGGTCCTGAAAATCTATATTCTAGTATCTAGTGCATACTGCATATAGTATTACTACATTTTGTGCATCATGCTATCTCTGTTCTGATAGCTAGACAGGCTAACCGCTGCTATGTTCTCATTGTTTAATCATACACAAAGACGTATATTGTTCCTATTAATAAAATCCAGGAACCTAATCTGCAGAAGGTTTAGTCCTGGCTGTCTCTTCTGAGTTCATCAAGGCTTTAGCACAGAGGGACTCTGATCTATGACTAGAGCATCCAGTCACTCATGTGAAGAGGAAATTCAAATCTTAACTGTTCAACCATAACAATTCAGGACTGAAAAACAACCTGATTTAGCAGGAAAGAACACCTGCCTGCAGAATCAAGTTAAACTGGCTGGAAGCAGGAGTGCCAGAGGGGGAAAGTAAACTCCATGCTGATAGGATAAGAGATGTCACAATGTTGATTTATACTCTTCTTTTACTTAAGCACAAATGCAGACTTAATTCACCTCAAGGGGTACAACAAAAAATCCCCTTCAGTTTGATGTCAGAAATGAGATTGCTGCTCATTGAAGTAACAGAAGTGACTGGACTGGAATTGGAGGGGAGACCCAAGATGACACCATCACGAGAGGTAAGAGATCCTAATTTTAAAATGTCACTTGCATATGATCTCCATCTCTACACTGTCTCCTGTCTGGCCATCACATTAGCAGTAAGTAAACCATATGCCATTTTCATTTGCGCTTATAATGTAAAGATCAGGATGCAATTAAGAGGATGAATGCTTTACGTTTTGTTAAAAATGTAAATTTTGTGTTCTGATTTCCAGGATTTTTGAAAGTGCTGAAAGCTCAGACTGCGCTCTGGAATAATTTCTACTGGTAACAAGAAGTCTCCTGTGTGAAGCCAGCCTAGTGAGAAGAAGCTTTTGTTTAGCCAAGTAAGAGAAGACTGAGAACTTCTCAGTTTGAGAGAATAAAGTGAAAGATTTGTTATCTTGGGGATGCCCAAACTTCTTCTATCCCTTTGTTGTGAATAGACCTTAGTTTTGTGCTCCTTGTCTAAGGAGAGTCAAAAACAGATGTGCAAAATGGATCAAGATTTCTCCTGTCTGAATCCAAAAGACCATTAGGTTCCATAAGTCATGATTTTAAGTGCCTGTCTGGGAAAGGGAAGGGGAGAAGCCATGGGTCCAACATTTCCACCAGCAGAATGGTTGTACCTGTGCCAAACCAGAACTGCAATTTCTAAATGAGGGAACATTTGACTGGAATAAATTCACTTTACTTTCACCACTGCTTAGGAGATGTTTTTTTTTTTTTTCTTGGGCATGATGGTGAACAATCACTGGCAGAAGTCTATTATAGCTAGCTGTCAGAATAAGAATACAGAAATTGAAAAACAGAATGAGAAGATTAAGTCAGGCAAAAATAGAAGTAAAATTCCTTCTAGAATTTCTGCTACAGCACCTAAATTTTTATATGCAAGTACCTAGTGTTACTATACCAGACATACTCCTGTGTCTTGATCCTCCGAAAGATCTCTTATAAACTTGAGTGCTTTCTAATGCAACTCCATTGCATATAGTCTAACCAGTGGTTCCAGTTCAGAAGTCTGCTGAGGCAGGTATCTGTGTAATTACAATGGTTACACAAGAAAAGTTACCTTATATATCTTGTGATGTAGGCTTACAAGTACATCTAGATTTACAGGATTATAATGTCCCTCAAACTGATTCTTCAGAAAGATTCTTGTTCATTGGTGATTATCCTTCTCAAAGGATAATTGATTCTGGAGCTTCTTTTTCAACTGCTCAGAGCTCAGAAAGCTGGTCTGAAATATTCTTTTAAGATAATTAGTGCTGTGGGAGTGGGTGGAAGCATTATTCTCACTTGAGCCAACTCCCTTGCAAACTGGCCCACAAAGTGACAAGCATGCCTTCATCCCAGGTCCAGACGTTTATGTGAACTTTATGGGATTGGAACCACAATTAGGAACCACAATTTATTTTTCCCCTATGGCGTGTATTTGGATTTTTTACATCATCAGACTGGAACAGTCATGCTGCTAACAGCTGAGTTCAACTTGGAGATCCTTCCCAAGGTTCTGAGTGGTGGACTTTCCATTCTAATGATATGGGAAGACTCTTAGGACCTAAACTAGTAAAGATTAAATGTAAAACGAATCATGCCTTCCATTTGTTTTCCTTTATCTCCTTTCTCAATAAGCTGAGGAATACTTGTATCTTGTCAGTTAAACAGAGAGAGGAAAATAGACAAGCTAGGGAGACAAATCTGGAATTTTGTCCAAGATCCGTGAAAAATCAATGTTTTTATTATCCCAAATCACTCAGTTATTTACAACCCTCTGACTATTCTGACCTTTATCCCTCCACATTACCCATGTTGCTTTAACTGAACTTCTGCCTTATTCTTTAACTCTCAGCACCTTAATTCATAGTTTTATTTTGCCTTTACATCTCAGGGACAACAATACACCTACACTAGTTTCCTCAGTGGTACTATGAATTACTTAGTGTTTTCTGTCACTACTCAAAATGAGGTCTAGATTCTATTATAGTCCCAAGTGTCTTAGTCTTCATAAAGGATGGAGATGATTTTCTGGTAGTTTGCTCCGTTTTAGAGGCCTGAGAAGAAGAAGCATTTCATCTAGTTTTTGCCTTAGCCAAGAAAGAGCACAAAGCATCCCAAAAGAAGGTGCTATTCTGTAACCCACAGGCTGAGTACCTGGGTCATATAATTTCAGAAAAGAAACACCGGCCAACTCCAGATTCTCTGCTCATCAATTTTGAAACATGACTACCAAGAAGCAGCTTTGCTTTTTGCTATGAGCAGCTTTCTCTACTTTGAAATTGGAGCTTGCTAAATCCCCAGCAATTGGCATTCCTGATTATAGCTAGCCCTTTACTCTCTTTTGTAGTGAGACTGCATGTGTTGTTTCTGCTCTCCTATTCTAGAAGCTGTGCAACTCCCATAGACCTACTGCTTTCCTTTCTTACTTCTCTAGAGGCTCTTGCAGCAGTTCTTCTTCTATGCCTTGGTGCTGTGTAATGTGATTTAGATGTTCTTGAGAGCGTCATCACTCCATGTTCTGACATCTGATATTCCTCTATCCATTCCAGACCTCCTATTCTTTACAGATGGCTCTTATCTGAAAAATAATGTAGGCAAACTAGTTGCAGATTACACTGTTTGCTCCCAGATTGAAATTTGTAAAATGTTTTCCCTCCCTGCTGTTTCAAGTGTACAACCTGCGGAGTTTGTTTTGCTCACTTAAGCATGTACCCTCACATTGGGAAAAAGTGCAAATGTCTATACATTCACAGTATGCATTTAATGTTTATCATTCTACAAGTTAATTCTGCAAACACTGAGTGTTTGTTGACTCCTTTGGTTCCCTCATCTGGAATTTCTCATGATCCCCACATCTCAGAGTTACTATGTTTTTTTCGCTTCATACTACTATCTCTAAAATGCACTGTTCTTCTCATACAGGTGCATTAGATGAAGTAAGCGTTGGCATTGCAAGTGCTGATGCTGCTACCAAGAGAGCTGACCTTGATGGGTCTCCACTACATTTTTATATAAGGCAGTTCTTAACTCTGACCTTTCAATTTCTATTCAGTATTTTGCCAAATAACAGAAGTTAACTTTAGAAGAACTTGTGGTTTTGATGTGACTGTGCATTATGCTTGGATCATATAAGGAGATCTCATGGCAGCAGAACATGGACAGTTTTTACAATAAATAAAGAATAATAAAGAACTACTAAGGAAGGATGTACTGTAAGGATCTACTTTTGCCCATTGCTTGAATGTATTATAACATGAAGAATATTTTGTACTTGTAAAAGACAGTATAGATTCAGATTATGCTAGGAAGAATTTTTTTTCCTGTGAGGATGATGAGGTATTGGAGTAGATTCCCTGAGAATCTGTGAATGTCTCATCTCTACAAGTGTTCAAGGCCAGGCTAGATGGCCTGACCTAGAGAAGTATATCTCTGACTCTGACAAGGATATTGGAGTTTGATGAACTTTAGGGTCTCTTTCAACACAAACTATTCTATGAGTATTTAACATACCAGATGGATGAGGATTACTGG
>JAOWBP010001760.1:72686348-72697523 GCA_028571105.1 Tragopan temminckii | reverse complement strand
AGGGATCGAACAGAGCGCGGCGCAGGCAGCGCGGCGGAGGGGCTGCCAGCCGCGCGAGGAGCCGCCGCCGCCGCCGCCGCCGGACTCAACCATCACTTCCCACGGAGAGGGGAAGGGGACGGCGATGCGCGGCCGAACCCGCAGCCGCCCCGCGAGACCTCGGGGCTACCGCTGCCCCCCGCGAGCCTCCGGGGACCAAAGCTCCTTCGACCCCACCGCTGCCCACAGCCCCCCGGGGGTTCCGCCGCATCCGCATCTCCCCAGGCAGCCCCGGGCGGGTGTGCGGGTGTTGGGCGAATTGGGGTGGGGATCCCTTCGAACTCAGTCCCCGTACTGGAGGGACGGAGGCTTTCGTGTCCCAACGTGCCCTGCTGCTCACGTCCAAGTTGCTCATCAGAGCGAGGTGCACTTCCTAAAAGAAGGTGAGGAGCCAGCTCAGCTCTCTCCTTGAGGAGCGCTGCTTTGCCATTACCTTGCCATGCCCAACGGCTCCTGTGGCCGAGAGAAATTTCTGCCATTAAGTAACCTTTCAAAATATTAAACGCTTCAAACCAACCCATCCCAGTACATAGCAGCATCGGACAGTGCCTTCTCCAGCACCACCCCAAACCCGAGATGTTGGTTCCATGAGCTTGTGGGATGGGTGCAGAAAGCTGCAGGACCTCGTGGTGAACCATTCAGAGTCACAGAGATTGCCACCACCACCACACGCTGGGCCTAACGGCATAATTCACACTCACCTCTCTCGTAATTAAAATACAAAGGCTCCCAGGAAGGAAAGAGCCACAAATATCTTTGGAAAGCTAGTTTCAAGGTTGTAATTGTTCACTTATGATGAGTTTTTTCTTTCGTGGTGAAATATGCAAAGTTGTTTTCTCATTGTGAGTTGCAAGAAGGTGGTGAATGAGCCCTGAACGAGGTAGGCTGACTTTGTAATAAGCTTGTATTTATGGTTAAACGTTGCGGTTCTCAGTCAAAAAAGCCCTTCGGGCCCGGCGAGCTACCGAAATAGACGTGGCACTGCTGCCATCTCGTGGCCACCCCTTCCTCCCTTCTGCCGCTCTTCCTCTTCCTCGCCTTCCCCGAGCTTCCCATCAGCTCCAAGTGGACCAGAGCACTTTCACAGCATGGATGAGGCCCTCGTATCCATTCTTGTTTTAGCAATGCCTCGGGACTCAAGTTGGCATTCGTGACAGTGATGCTATGCTGATAGGTGTTAGTGCCGGCATCATACAGCCAGGATGCTGCACAGTTCCCCCATCAGTGCTGCTCTCTGTATACACCTCTCATTTACCTCTGATCAGGGGCAAGGGGAAGTCCTAACTATCCCCAGGGAAGAATCTAAACCAGAAAGGTCACTAACCTTAAGTTGGGATTCCTCCTTTCTGGCCTGCGCTAATCTGAGAATTACATTTTTGCTGAGATTCTTCTACTGCTGCCGCAGTGGGTCCAAGTGCAGGTCATGCTTCTCACTTTCGTTTCATCATATTGTCTGTTGTGCTGGAACAGTTACAAAATCATAAACCCCTTTCCATGTATGGGTCAGGGTCTAGCTGCAAACGAATGCTTGTATGATTTCTTGCTGCCCTGTTTAAGTAAACACTCTGAAGCTGAGGAGCTACTGTTTAACCCTTCTCACAGCACACTCTGCAGAAGCTCCAGTGTGATACAGTGTGTTGGCTCATCCTTGTTAGATTTACTGTTTCCTGAGGCTTGCCGTTCTTCTGAGGATTTTCTGGGCTTTTGGGAACTGGTGCCTTCTTTATGGAGTTAAACAGGCAGTAATTTCTTCCCGTCACAGCTCACAGATAAGGCCAAATAACCACGAACCATAGTCACTGTCACTACAAAAGAATCCCTTCTCTCCTTCCTCACATCCTATAACAGTGAGCCATATAGGTAAACACTGGCCTTCAGCACATTATCCCTTGTCCCCTGCGTTATTGCCCTACCCTAATAAACAAAAAAGCACAGATCACTGGCTGCTGCCTCAGGCTCCATGTAGACTCAGGTAGAGTCACTATGACTTTCCCAACCCCTGTGGGTCTCAGCAGCTTTGCCAAACCCCACGGAGCCCAACGATGGCTGTGCATCTGAGGCTTTGCACTCCGGGTGGAGAAGCTCTACCACCCCGACTCCTGCATTACCTAAGCACAGTAATTACAGCAGCTGATCTAACCTAATGACTGTAATCTCTCTATTGTATTTTAAGCACCTAACGTAGTACCATAAAATCCCCAAATTTATGAGTTTGAACAGAGGCAATATTTCTCTCTATTCCCTATAGACGGTATGGGGGAGTGTATATGTCAAGACTGTTTGTACTAATCGGAGTGATTTAAAGGGAACTTGACAGGGATTTATTTTTAATTGAGAGCTTGTCCTTTTGCTTTCCTGTGCCATATATAAAAAGGTCTGAAATGTTAGATTTCCCCTTTTCATTTTTCACCTTGTTACATCAATAATTTTGAATTCGATTTTCTATGTTTTTGCTTTCTGGGAAGAAGAAACATCTTGCTGTGTGGTGCAGGAATATCCGTGCATATCTAAGCAGAGCTACTGGTTTGGAACAGAGCTGAGGACACGTCATATACTGATTAAAAACGGATGCTTGGGGGAACCCATAAACAGACTTAGTTCTCACAATCTGAGACAGAAGGCAGCACCAGAAGGTTATTGTGAAGTCTCAAGTTTAAGAATCTGAAAGCTTGAAATTCAAAATAGTATGCTAGAAAAAAAAAAAAAGTCTTTAGAAAGAGCCTTTGGTGGAACACTGACCTAGGGCTAGCAGGTCAACTTCAGGGAAACTTCATCAAAATGTTGGTGGTTGCAAGTTTTTTGTTTTTGTTTTGTTTGTTATACATGCTCTTTAGTTGCTAGCAAAAACAGAGTAGTGTTCCGAATGCTCTCACTTAGCACATTCTCCTTTTGATAGCTATTTTCAGACTTGAAATATTTCATGATCTTTTCTGTCCTAATAGGTTCTTCAAACTAGAACAATGAAAAACTTGTTCATGTACATATGTTCCAAGCCCCAATTTGTTACATCATAAAGAATAAAAAAGATGTTATGTCACTCACAAACTAGGTTAGAATATTTGTTTCTGAGATTCAGATATGATTCTACTTTCTTTTTTGTAGTAACGTTCTGTCCATACTAGAAATTTATCTTGTTATGTTGACGATTATGATTACTCCCTCTACGTGAGCTACAGCTACATCATTACTTTATACACTGTACCAGCACAGACCAATAAATGTAAGTATCAAAAGTCTTCTAAGCTGGAAAGAACACTGGAAAGAACAGGAAATTTTTGTAAAAAAGAGGTGTTTTATGGACTGGCAGGCAGGATATGTCAAGGTAGCGTTAGCCAACAATTGGGGCTGCTACTGAACTCTTGTTCAAGAGGACCCATGGGGCTAAATTAATTACTCTACTACATTATATTCCCTCTGGAGCGCTTAACTGAGGGGAAACAGTTGGTGAGGCTGTGGGGGGAGACCTGTGCTATCTGTTTTAGAGTGCACTGAAGCACTACCTGTCTCTCTGGGGACAGGCTTCAGCACATCTTCTTGTCTAAACACCTACACTGAGCTCATCCGTCCTTTAGGTGATATTAATAATTGATGTTAGGAAGATGAGACTTCTGATGGATATTTCTGTCTTCAAGGGGAGGTGGGATTTGTAGATACTTGCACTCAGGGTGCCTGTAGGAGACAACACCAAGGACATCTGTTTAGGTACGGTTACTTAACCATGAGCTTTTTAAGGGTTAACAGAAGAAAAGGAAACTTTATTGAAGCTGTTCCAGGAAAATAGCCAGGCTTCTCATTTGCTTGTTTGATCTAAGTTGTGTGTAAGGAGATCCTGCAAAGCGCGAGATGTGCAAGGGTGGAAGTTTAAAGCAGACTATTAACAGTGGAGTAAAAGTAGTCAGCATTATGTTCTAAACAAACAAGCAAGACAGTATCTTGACACTGAATAAAATGTGAGAGTGTTAGGAAGCTTTCAGAGTTCTAAGCAGTAGTTCCTATCACATGGAAGAGAGAAGGAAGAACCAGTGGAGGGAGGCAAAGAATAGCTCAGGCAACAATCTTTTTTGGCAGCAATCCTCATAAACATGGGAAGGGCAAGTCTGCTTTTGTCAGATATGGAAAGATACTGCTGTTATTGAGATAGCAGAATGGAAGTTTGATTGTGAGGAGACATTGGTTTGACCTTTCTGGAGAGTTCCGTACCCACATTTACTGAGAGTCTGAGGCAGTGACTCCTATTTATTTCACTTGAGCTTGTCTTGTCTAAGAGTGTCATGGTGCTGAATGATGTACAGCTGTGCAGAGAGATTTAATTATGAACACATGCTGAGCATATTAAGAAAGTGCTCTTATTAGCATCTACTACATGAACTGCTGTAACGTGAACTACCATGGCTCTCCTATACAATTTGTTTAAGCATCTGCAAGAGCCGTGCTTCATCCTAGCTCTCCTCCTATGGTTTCCTCTTGATGAGCCATACTTTTAGTCTTAAAACTCACTTGCTTGGATCTAAAGATTTTTTGTATATAGTGAAGATGTAAATTAGAATCTTGACTTATGCTTTGAATTAAATGAAAAAGAAGGGTTTGGTGTAAGGCAAAAGACAAACTTTCCATTTTATCCATGATGAGTTGGAGCTGTTGGCCACATATACATGAGATGTTGGAAAGGCAGTCTGAGTTTTCAATTTGGACATAAGGAGATCAGTCTGGAGCAGACTAGTATACCTGTGAGTCATTGGCAAACAGATGATAGTTGATTCTGTATTTGCTGATGAGATCACACAGATAAAAGGTGTAGCGAGAAGAAAGAAAGGAATCAAGGACAGAAAGCCCACACAGTAATTTGAAGAATGGATGAGAAGTCACTGTGGTAATCAGGTGGAGAGACAATTGTTGGAGACCTGGATGTACAGTATTCTAAGAAGAGCTGTGTGTCAGGTCAGAGTAGATGGAAATCATGTCCTCATGAAATTCAGCTGAAGTGTAGGGCTTTTACAGATAATAGTTTCATAAGGATCTGAAGAAGGTTAAAGCTAAAGCAGAGAAAACGAAGTTGGTTGGAAAGGAATTTCTGAGAGTGCTGTATTAAGATCATGAGAGAAGAATTAGCTGATAGCTGGGAATTGTAAGTAAAATAATAGGAAATGTAGGTAAAACCATGACATTTCTAAGATTGCAAAGGCTAATTCATAAAAAAATAGAGGAATAAATTGTCAGAAGACAGGAACGAGGACAGTGAGAGTACAGGTCATGAGAAAAATGGTGAGAAATTATGAGACAGAACAGATGACTGGATAGGATAGAGGCACTAAAAGAACTAGTGGAGTCAAATGAGGTAAACAAAAAAGGAATTTTTGAGTCTGTAACCAAAAAAGACAAGAAGAAAAAAGACAAGAAGGGAAGGAAAGAGAAAAGAAAGGGGAAGGGGAAGGGAAAGGGGAAGAGGAAGAGAGAAAGGAAGGGAAGGGAAGGGAAGGGAAGGGAAGGGAAGGGAAGGGAAGGGAAGGGAAGGGAAGGGAAGGGAAGGGAAGGGAAGAGCTAGTAGCTAATGGAATAAAAAAATAATTTTGAGCACTTATTTAAAAACAGTCTATAAACATCTCTTTTATCTGGTGAGAAGACAAAAAAGAGGTTTGTCGTGAGATTCTTATTTGAAAAATTATTCCTCAGCTCTGATGGTGGGCTCATTGGGTGTGCTAACCTGGGAAGTAGTAATAGTGACAGTTTCAGTAGAACATCTGGGATATAAATAATCTTAAGAAGCTCACAAACATCAGTCTTGCAGAAATAACTTTTACCACACCTCAAAATCTTTCTTGACAGTTCATGAATTTCACCCGCGAACCTGAATCACCTGATTTGTGCCAACCCACACTCCAGGGATCTTACATCAGTCCCTCACAGCAGCCTGTGAAGGCCTGCAGAGGGAAACTTTCAGTGCTTGCTGGATTTCACAGCTAGTTACCTCTTTATTAATTGGAGAGAGAATCTGACCATCTTATTTAAGCAAACTACTTTACAGAGTTAGGATTTAAGGGACTGAATATCTCCAAACGGTATTTCTTTATGTGTTATTTCATTTAGGTATTCATCTGGTTCTAATTCCTGTTTCCATTTCATCATATGGCTACACAGATGAGTTACAGCATAACAAATGGGATGTGTTTATGGAGATAGACTAGAGCATTTTCTTCCCCTTGTATGAATTTTAACACTATGAAAAAAGTCTTGTATTCCGTTTTCCTTCAAAAGAAATTCCCATAATTACTGTGAAATAACAGTACACATGAATGTACACTGCAGTTACCCAGAGAAGCCTTTGCAAACTAGGAATCTGAACTAAATGGCAGCCTTATTGCTGACTTCAGTGAGGACTGAATATTGTCCCATGTCTTACATGAATATCAAGACTAGAATCTTGAGTGAGAAAGAAGTCTTAAAATTAAAGCATCTGTTCCATTAACATTTCAGTTGCAGTGTAGCATCAAACATCTCATAACTTTACTCTTAACAACTATTTATGTTCTTATATATAAACAATGTACTGTTCGAATTTGCACCTGCAAAAGAGAAGCTTAATGTGTTCTTCCAACAGCAGCCCATTATCAAGTTAATATCTCCCTCCATAGGAAGAAATCCAAGAGGCCCAGTAACATATAGTGATCAGAGAGCGATCATATATTCTCATTTCTCTACTCACACATTGCCCAAGCCAGATGGGACCAGCCAAGTATTTAAAATGCAAAGTTTGGTAGAATTAACCCATCAGTGTAACCTCAGTTGTCTCTCCAAATATTGGGTTGCCTGACATTAGGCTGTAATTGGCTTTGCTGGTATCATCCGAAGGCAGGGTTTTGATCAAGAGCCTTACTGTAGCTTAAGTAATGGTGGCAAAATGCTGATCTGAAGAGAAACATTAATGATCTTCATCAACAATGGGCTTAAGTATCTCTGCTTGCTTTAGCCAGTCATGAATTTTTCACTTGGAAAAATGGAAAGAGCACAGAACCACATTCTGTTCTTCATGTATCAAACTAAGGGAGTTTCACTGAATGAACATTTTGCTCTTTGCCATCTAATTTCCTTTTTGAACAGCATTTTAACCTGCTGTTCTAGAACAGTGAGTTGTAGGCAGTGATGATCTATCCTTTCTCCCTAGTCCTTCACAGTTCATTTAATTGCTGAGTTGTCATTCCCTTTCCTCTCTCAGCTTCTAACTTAGATTCCTTTCCATCTCAAAAATATTCATAAGCTAGGCTTTTTTCATTGAGAATCAGTAACTCAATCTGTCCACATGACTTATGTACTAAGAACTGAACTTACCATAGAAATAGTCTGCTTCTAGATTGACCTTCCACTTTCCTGGTAGTTCCCATTCCTCTCTTTTAGTAAGTGCAACTCGTAGATTGTAGATCTGGAAGAAGATGAAAAGCCAGTATTACTGTCATTTTTCACACGGGCTGCTTTCTGATTAAATTATTTACCATCCATTTTTTGCAGCACATGCATGTCATGTTTACTTGACATTGTATAAATCTCTTTGGTTTGAGTCCTCCATAATAAAGTATGAAATGATTGAAAAGTGGAGAAGGGACTTTCACTAGCATCTATTTTAAGCATGTAATAATATACTTATAAATTTAATATTATTAATATTAAATAAATTTAAATATTAAATAATAATATTTAATATTAAATGAATTTTAAGATCTTTGAAGGGCTAGGTAACTGAGTAATTTAGAATATTATTAATATTTGTGATCATTGTTATAATTGGAAAAAATAAAGAAGTAACTAGAAATTCTGAGTGTTTTTGTTTGTTTGTTTGTTTGTTTGTTTGTTTGTTTGTTTTTCTGTGATTCATTCTTCCTCATGGCAATATGAGTATTTCTATTATAAATTCTTTGAAGATTTTGGGTAGGTGACCAAAATTCATTTGATCCTCACAGCACCTCACATTTTCTCATGGTATTGTGGAAAACATTAATTAGTGCCTGCAATGGAACTGATACACTCTAAAATTTTTTGAGCTCGTGAGATTGACGTGGGTCATTTCATTAAAAGAAGATATAAAAAAGGTCATTAAAAGGTAGCAGAATATGGCCAATTTAGGTTTGCTGGAGATTTAGAAACAGTTTCTGCCAATCTGGAAGGCAACAATGAAGCATCTGGAACAGTCATCCTATTTTTTTTTTTCCTCAGGACCTTAGTGCTTGATTATTTTTTTTTTTTTTTCCTTAGAATTATTTACCATACTAGTTACCAGAAAATAGCATTATGTGTAAGAAATCATTTCAGAAATTGTTCTGATGTGTTGGACTCTACACAAATGGGTGGTAATGGTATTAGTGTGTTGCTAGTTCCTAATATATTCCAGAGGTATTCATATTGCTCCAGGTCCCTAAATTCAGAGCTGGGGCTGTCTTTGTAGTTAATGGACAGAGAGACCAAGACCCCTTTTACCTAGTTTTAGTCATCTAGCTGAGAGACAGAGAGCTCAGACAGTAACTGATCACTACCCAAGAGTGTTTTCTTCGTTCCTTGTGTAGATAGCTTGCAGAAATTATATGCCTAATATTAGGTAGATGGCTACAGTCCTGTTAAGTAAGTGGATGAGTGACTCTTTCTGGTCATCTATCACTGGTGCTGATGTGAGATTTTTCATCTTGGCTGGACTGATGTACTTTGCACATCAGAAATGAGGCAAAGCTCATCTTGGGAAGGACTAATATGATCCCTAGACCAAGAACAGAGAAAATTTTGGTGTCTTTTCCATTTTGCATGTTCACAGATGTCTCTGTCAGTCATTACCATTCATTCCATCAGATTTAAAAGCAGGTCTATTGCAAAATAAGAAAACGTGCTCTTTTATGACACAGATAACTCGCTTAAGATTTGCAATGAATACAAGAGTACATAACACAAAGTCAGCACTGGGTTGATTTGTTATACTGTAAACTTCTGGCAGAAATTTTCAAAGGCACGAGGGAGTAAGGAACCAAACTCCCTTTGGCATTCAGTGGGTGTTCCGCTTCTATCTGCCTATTTCTGCTTTTGAAATATTCCCCTGTACCAGTAAGTGGTCGAATTGTAATGGGTAAGCCCATAAAAACTGGAGCTGTCTGTACTTTTCTGACTTTTAAAATGATACCTCTTTGAAGAATAAAGTTCTTAACACAGAAAAAGAAATATCAGTGAATCTCTTATCATTGTGGGCTTTATTCATGCCATGAAGCACATGCAGGGCAAGCATTAATGTTAAGAAGAATTATTCAGACTTGTAAGGGATGTGTAATTGGTAATATATTCTTGTTGTTGCTTAGAATAGGTCTCCATAAGAATCAGGCTATAGGTGGACCTTCCATATGTTTCACTTTTAATCACAGGACTCAGCTTTTTAAGGAGAATTCTGTTTATTATTAGGAGAGTGCAATCCTTTTTTTATAGACGCTAGTGGTAGGCTGAGACCTCCCAGTGCAGTGCCACCAGCCAGCCTTCTTCAGAGGCATAACAGCATAGCTCTGAATGCAGCTCAGCACAGCTCACATGCTCTCATCTCTTCACCCCCTAAATGCTACAGAGACCCTATCCTGGAAGTGGAAGTGTGATTTTCATTTCCCTGTCACTCTACCAAATGGTAACCACAACAGTGTACATCATCACTAAAGATAAACTGTGCAAACTGTTACATTTCAGACAGACCAAACATCAAGAACACTTAACCAGGCCAAATGTAATGAAAAAAACCTTGAATTAGATGCTAAGACACAGTTCTTTTTCACACCAATAAGGCAATACTTGTGCAGAGGTATGCTACAGGATAACACAGTGTCAATAATGGATAGCTGATTTTGAAAGGTCATGGTCCTTTGTGTTGCTCAGTTGGGTTTGCAACGGTTTGATGTGTTCAGTTACGTTATGTTACGCGCTATGAACTATGGTCTATTTTGTTGATTATCCATATGTTTAAATTATGTGACCCCTATTCAAAATTAATTTATCCCCTTAATTTCATTAACAGATCTGTTCTGTAGACTCCCATTTAATGTGTGTTTTCACAGATTCATCTTGCTCATTCTCTGGGTCATTTACTCTCATGCAATCTGCTTGTCTGTGATGTATTTTTTAATAACTTGGGTATCTGCGAACTATCCTCCTGGGCCTGGTGGGGTTTTTTTTGTTGTTGTTGTTTATTTGCTTGCTTGTATGTTGTTGTTGTTGTTTAGTTTTCCCCAGGTACTTTCAAATTAATGTTATTTTAGGACATTGACCCTTAGTGATATTTTTCCAAGTGAGATTCAGAGAAATGTAACATATTCATGGAGACAAACATTCTTACTTTAAACTTCTCAGAATTCTCAGAATTTCTAGAAATTCAAGATACCTAACACTGTAAAGGATCCATGTGTATGTATGTATAGTACTTTTCTCACTATTTGCTATTAGCATATCAAAATTTATATAGTGACTATAATGCTAACAGTAGCTGTCAAACTTGCTCACTTTGGTTTGATTGTCTTCAATTTTCAAAGAAAACTTTCTATAAAACTTCTCCTCTGGAGATTGCTCATATGCTTGGACTTTCCATAACAATGTTCTTGACAGCATCAATTGCACTGGGTAAAGATATAAGTCTGAGCACATCAGTTTTAACAGGAGAGAAATGTAGTCATTTGATACAAATCAGTTCTTTAACAGGAACTGATGTGTACACTGCTACCATGGAATCATATAATCGTATAACCATTAAGGCTGGAAAAGACCTGTAAGATCATCTAGTGTCACCACCAACCCATTACCACCATGCCCACTAAGCATGTTCCTTAGTGACCCATGTTTTTTGAACACCTCCAGGGATGGTGACTCCAGCACCTCCCTGAGCAGCCCTTTCCAGTGCCTTACTGCTCTTTCTGAGAAGTTTTTCCTAATATCAGTCCTAAAAGACTGAATAATTCCACAAGGGTTAAGAAACGTTTTGGTAGCCAAGGTGTTCAAATAGATTCTCCTTTACTATATTTGTTCCTGAGTAGTTTAAATTCAAAAGAAAAGAAAAAAATAGAAAGAAAGAAAAGAAAAGAAAAGAAAAGAAAAGAAAAGAAAAGAAAAGAAAAGAAAAGAAAAGAAAAGAAAAGAAAA
>JAOWBP010001760.1:72634071-72678071 GCA_028571105.1 Tragopan temminckii | reverse complement strand
GAAAAGAAAAGAAAAGAAAAGAAAAGAAAAGAAAAGAAAAGAAAAGAAAAGAAAAGAAAAGAAAAGAAAAGAAATTTATCTACGCTTAAGTAGAAAAAAGCAGGAAATAGCTTGATTAAGAGGTTAGAATTACATCACATTTGGTGAGGATGAAAAAAATATTTGATGTTTTCAATTTGTGGAGGTAGCTAAATGATATTTCATTTAGAACTACAAAATGAGAACATATTTTAACATATCTTTTTTATTACTTCACCAAACACGGAAGTTTGAGAATGTTTTAAGCATGTTAAAATTGTAAAGGAAATTAAAATGCAACATGTTGTAAAGCTTAAGAAAAAAACAGTAACCACCTGGGTAACATCTGTACTCTGTACCAAAGGTATTAAATGTACATGTATTTATAAAGTGTAAATAAAAAACTAACATTGTTATCATTTTGAAAGGAATTGTATAATATGTGCACAGGTAGTGAACCCAAGGATTCTGAATGTAATTTCAGCTAGCACACAAAATTAACCTTTCATACGCAAGTCTGCATTTCCCCAGAGACGAATTTCCTGCCATATTTCACAAGCAATTTGGGCAATGCTCAGTGTTTTAGCCCATCTGAATTATGAATACACCTACACATTCCATAATGTAACTAAAGAATGTTTGCAATTCTTGGGCATGATGCAAATTTATTCTAAATAACTGTAAAAACCAATCAAGCATACAGGAATAAAGCATACTTAGTGAAGCTAATCCCACACATTCTTTCTTCCACTGTCTCAATACATCAAACAGTAATTATCTTGTATTTAACATAATAGGACCTAGAATATTTAGCCTGAGAGTACTCAAACCAGTTAAATATAGATAAACATCTACAATACGGAAGAAAAAATCAGCTTTCTTCTTTAAAGGTCACTGACTAGTAATTATTTTGCTGATAGCAAAAAAGCAACAAACAGAGCTACTACAATATGGATTATGACTGAACTTCGCAGTATTATCTTTTTGCTATGGCAAGTTGATCCATGCAGTCACAGAATGGTTTGGGTTGGAAGGGACCTTTAAGATGACCTAGTTCCAAAACCCTGACTTAGACAGGGACATCTCCTACAAGACCAGGTTGCTCAGAGCCCCATCCAGCCCAGTCTTGAACACTTCCAGTAAAGAATTTCACCCTAATATCCAGTCTAAATGTACCCTCTTCCAGTTTAAAACCATTTCCCTTCATCCTATTGCTACACGCCCTAATAAAAAGTCCCTCCCCAGCTTTCCTGTAGGCCCTCTTCAGGTACTGGAAGGCCACTATCAGGTGCCCTCAGAGCCTTCTCATCTCAAGGCTGAAGTGCCTCAGCTCTCTCATCCTGTTCCCATAGGGGAGGTGCTCCAGTCCTCTGATCATCTTCATGGCCCTCCTCTGGACCTGTTCCAACAATACCATGTACTTCTTGTGTTGGGGGCTCCAGAACTGGACGCAGTACTCCACATGGGAGTCTCATGACAGCAGAGAGCCAGAATCACCTTCCTCGGTCTGCTGATCACGCTTCTCTTGATGCAACCCAGGATTTGATTGGCCTTCTGGGCTGCAAGTGCACATTGCCAGCTTGCGTTGAGTCTTTCATCACTTTCTCCTGTTTCTGTGCTTGGGATTTCCACTACCCAGGTGCAGAACCTTGCACTTGGTGTTGTTGACTTTCACAAGGATGGCATGGACCCACCTCTCAAGCCTGTCCAGGTACCTCTGAATGACATCCCTTCCCTCTGGTGTGTTGACTGTACCACTCTGGTGCCATCTGCAAACTTGCAGTTCAAATTAAAATGTCGATTCCTGCTGTTTTAGGGGGGGAAAGTTTATATTTTTCTTTGCTTCACGAGAACAGAGGGGACCAAAATGAGAATGGAGGGAAAGGAGACTGGATATGATAGCTGTAACAGGAGTGCTATTAATCTTGATCTGAGACGCTTATTTGTTCCTATTCATACACCACAGTGATTTCCAGTCTCTACACTATTCCACTATGCTATAAAGAGGAACAAGATCTTGGAAAAAAGGTGGAAAGATTCATTCCTCATAAATACTAATACAGCATGATAATCACTTTATTCCTCAGCCTCATGTTAGTAAGTACTTCCAACTTCAGCCTACTTTTTCCTGAAAATGTCACTGAAAATGTTTATAAGCCTTGCACTGACTGTGAACTTTTGAGAGGGATTTAATGGCAGAGCACGAATGAAAAATTCACATGGAATTTCCATTCTGCAGACTTTTCTACCAGACAGCTGACTGCACATATTTATTGTGAAAGCACGAAGTCGTTCATGGAAGTATGCGATTTCTTAGAATTAGGTAATTAAAATTATCCAAAATTTAAATACCAGAATAGACACTTCCCTGAATATTATCAACTTTTTATTTAACATAATGGATGCACTTACTAAATAATAATTAGTCCTTGACAACTTATCTTACATATATATATACAACATAAGAATAAAAAATAAGATATTTAAGTTTTCCATTAATTCTCATTTGTAACATTTGATACTCAATATTGTTTATACTGTTATGGGTCGATATGCACACAAACAAATCTTGTTTTTTAAACAAAATAATACATAAATAAAATGTTCTTTTTCACTTGTGCGTTAGTAAGTATATCACCTGGAAACTTAGCAACAAAAAAGTTATAAGGTAAAGGTTATTGTTCCTCAAGTAATTCATTCCATCAGCAGGATTGGTTTGAGTTTTCTCCCAGTAGTAAGGTGTCTCAATACAAAGATTTTAGCAGGGCTGATTCTTTTCCCCCATCGTATCTGGAAGGTCATGTGGTCTCTCTGTCAAGGATTTTGTCCCCCTCTGTGATGGTCAAAGCCAGATTTGTAAAATCCTATCTCTCCCAGCCCACTAGAAGCTTTTGATGAGGAAACAGGATAGCATACAATGCTTAAACTGCCTCTTAGACATTATCACGTTGGCTATTCTGTCCAGTAAAACATTCAGAATTATCCTGTGGAGTACCAGGACTGTACAAAGAATTGAGTCTCCATAGCATATTCCATCAACTGGATCAGACAAATCATTGTTCATTGGATGATCCTTAGTTCTAACCAAAGCACTATTAACTATTACTGAAAAGAATGAATAGCGGCTTTGTATGCCCAATAAGCTTTTTTATTTTTATTGATCTCTTTGAACATAAAATCCCATAATTTTCTGTGTGCAACAAACATGCCTTTAGTTCATTTATCAGTTCCACTTCCAAAGTGTTCAGGGACAAAAGGTTGAGAGGCCTGCCTACATGAACAGCAATGCAACTTCTCCTACACTGCATGTCTGGAGCATAACAAGGCTTTGAAATTGTTGTATTCTGTATTCCAGTCATTTTCACCAAGCCACAGTTCTAAGTCAATGCAATCCGCAGTGTTGGGTCTCTATCATTTGAGGTGGTGAGAGCTACAAAATAAGTGGCTAATAGAAATTAGAAGCTTATCCAATGGTTAGAATTACACAGCTGCATTTCAGGGCTGTGCATATGTGCACGCCCATGCACTGAGTCAGTGATCCAGGAAGCCCCAGCTGGATAAGAAATGGACTGCTGTGCAACATCATACCAACTAGAGCTAAGATGGCTGGCTGAGCTACTGGCCTCCTTTTCAACAGCACATGTAATTGGTGCAGGAATCTGTGGGAGGGGAACTTCAGGCCTTCTCCAGAGGAGCTCCTGCTGCGTATAAATACATTTGTAAGTTCCAGTTGTAGATCCATGCCAGAAACTCCCCAGGCAGGTCCTGCTGCAAAACTGATCAAAGTGCACATAGATACATGAAACAGTACAAACCTTTCCTAATGATGCAGTCACATGACTGACAGATTTCTGTACACAGTTAAGAGAGGTTCTGCTAATCAGTGGCCATTAATTGCATATATACTGAAGCAGTCAGATAGGAATAAAGGCCAACTATGTTACGGAAATTCTGTAGATCAAGTTCAGTGAGTCTTTTTCCCAGTGCAGCTGGATACATCCCTGCAAGGCTCTTCACGATGAAGACTCCTATTGCCAGCAACCGACCACAGGGTTTAAGAGCTAATGTCCCACACATGAACATTACCCAGTGCTAAACCCCCACAACCTTGTCTGTTTTTAACAGTTTGTTAGTGTCCGTGTAACAACAGTCAGATATTCAGTGTGTATACGACAAAGTTACATTTTTCTTATAAAAAAGATCCACGTCTTTTCACCCTGAGCTAAATTCTCCCTTTTCAAAATATCTTATGAAGTACATCCTCCCACAGTGTTTCAGCAAGTAGGAAAGTGGTGCAGCAGCCTAGCATCTAGCGGTAACACAGCTATCAGAATATAATGTTCATAGTACTGCTATGAAGTAAGCTCTGTAGGTTGTAATTATTGAAGAGCCAGGCAGCATGTGCTATAGAAGTAAACACATTTCATAACTGATGGAAAGGAAAGTTCCATTGGAAAGCACTAGTAGCTGATGAACAAGTCAGACTCAGCAGGTTACCAATCTTTCCTGTCTGCCTAGTGCTCTGCCTACCACCTGGCACTGCCAAACTGCAACCCCTGGAGTCCTATTGATGAATAAAAGGCCATTCAAATGAGTAAGGACTGAGGAGGAGGTCAGGATCAGCCCAAGAATTGGTTGCAACAGATTATTAAATATCATGAGTCAGATCTATAAACAGTTTTCTGCAAGAGCTGTAATGAAAACTCCCTTGGTGCATGCCTTTGGCATGTTAGACATATCTAAGGAGTGAAGTATTGTTCTGGCTGTTGTGTCCTATCTTCGTGCTCACAATGCAACCGATCACCAGAGCTGGTATGGGGCAGGAAACTTTCCTAGCATCTAACTAGAATTAGTTAATGTGGGTGGGGTGGAGAAGGAGAAAGGGAACTCAGTCTCCTCAGCTTTCAACTAGGACTACATAGTGGTGTCAACCCATCTCAGTGATTTTTTGGTGATTAGATACTTAGCTCATATCTGTGTTCCCCTCTGGTATTCAGTATAATCTGTCCCAAGGACTTCAGTTGAAATAAAATTTGAATTTAATTTAAGTACAGGTAAAGAAGGCTTAACAATCTAGCATTACATAGATCTATGCCCACATATAAGTATAAATACATACACATATACATACACACACGTACAAACATGAACCAGTGCCTTAAACTCTTAAACAGCACTTCCACACAGGGGAAAGAACATATTATGCCATGAATATCTTATCTTTAACCTTCTACACTGCACTCGAAATGTGCTGATTAGAGACACCCACTATCCATTTTACCCCGTTGCTAATGAAAACAAGCCCTGCATTCAAAGCTATTTTTACTCTCCAGATTTGCATAATATAGCTGTGCTCTGACTCAGATTTCTGCAGATGAAGTGACTTTTTCCTTCTTCATAAAATTTTCTAATTTGAGGTCTAACCAGTAAGATGATTCAAAGACAGTTTTCAGATCCCAGCTCAATTATTCTTCTTAGTTAGCAAAAACTAATAAAACTGAATTACAGAGCTGTAACTCTAGCCAGTTCATCCTGCTTCATAAGCATAAGGTATGTTTCTATCATGGGTTCTCATAAAACCCCCTCATGAAAGAGATCCAAAGAGAAGACCACTTGAATATACAATTTTTCAACAAAACTGACAGTATAATTACTTTCTTTTAATTAAATCTCCTTATTCTTAAAGGCCCATGAGAGATAAACTTCAAAGCAAGATAACGCATCTGTTATTCTTCTGTACATACATACATTAAAATACTTAACACAGATAAGAACACTGCTTAGCAGATAAGATCCCAATTTGCAAAGAGAGAAATCAAATCCCTCTTTTTATCTGCATAAGTTTTCTTGTGACAACACTCATATTCTTTCATCCCTAATTCTATTAAAAACAGGACAGCAGGAAGGAGGATGATCAAATACTATTTTAACAGAAATTGGTATAGTAGAAAACTCACACAGGGAAATTCCATCTAAGGCTACTAAATTCAGAAATAGTACATTTGGCTCAAGAAGTCCTGAGCAAAAATAGCTGAATCTTTAGAATCTACAGAATCTTTTGAGTTGGAAGGGTCCCTTTAAAAGTTGTCTAGTCCAACTCCCCTGAAACGAACTGGGACATCTACAGCTCAGTCAGGGTGCTCAGAGTCCCATCCAGCCTGACCTTGAGCATCTCCAGAGATGGGGAATCTGTCACATCTCTTGGCAATCTGTTCGGTCCCTCACCACACTTACTGTGAAAAACTTTCTTCCTTATATCCAATCTAAATCTCCCCTCTTTTAGTTTGAAACCATTTCTCCTTGTCCTATCACTCCATAACACGAGCACTTGCAAGCCATCAGAAAAGTATGTATATGTGGTTTCCCAGTTCTGTGCTCTGCGTTAGCATTAAATCTTTGAACCAACATAACACTGATATCCTTTCTATTTGATGATTTAGAGATATATACTCAAGCTCACAAAAACCAAGAAAAAAAAATTGGCTCTAAGAGTTTTCAGAGTACTTTCAACTCTTCCTTATTAAACAGTAAAAAGATCGAGTAAAAAGATTTTCAATATAGCTCAGAAAGCAGTATAAGAGAATTTGATTTCACTTACAATCAGCATTCAGTATCTTAACAGCAGTTTCAATAACACTTGCATGTCATTGATGTGTTCATTTGAAAATCTATGTTGTTTCAGCATCGTATCATTTCTTAGAATCACAAAATCACAGAATATCCTGATCTAGAAGATACCCACAAGGATCATTGATTCCAGCTCCTGGCTCCACACAGGACCACCCAAAATTCAAACCCTATGTCTGAGGGCGTTGTCCAAATGCTTCTTGAACTCTGGCAGCTTGGGGAGCCTGTTCCAATGCCCAACCACTGTTAATTTTAGACTAACTTAAAGATTAATCCGATTTCTTATGTTAATGTTAACAGAAATCAGAACACATTAGAAATAACTTGAAAATATAATAAGTTTAAGTGAATTAAGTTGTTTAATGATAGTTTTACATTATTTAGTGCTTACTATGCTAATGTTAATTTGAGGAGGAAAGCATTTCCTGATAAGTAATGAAAAATATTTGCTTCTAGTTAATTACTAAGCTGATATATTGCATAATATAGCAACGTATCCTACAGATTAGTTATCATTTGTTCACGTAGAAAACAACAGAAGTTTTCCACTATGATAAAATACATAGCAGTAACAGAAACATTTAATTTCCACCCCAAATTGAGGTATATCACCCTAGGATTATCTTAGTGAAGTTGAAAGATTCTTGAATGTTTCCCAGCTATTAAAAGTCTAATATTAATGTCAGATGAGATCAAAACTCTAAAGTTCTCTGAAGACGGTGGATTCACATCCAGTGCCTGAATAATAATTATATATAAACTAATAAAATTTAAGCCGCATCTAAAATTTAACTTCAGGGTGTGTTGTCAGAATATTACTTTGATCTGTACAAACCACATAATCATTAGAATTTAAGTTTGGCTTTACAAACTGCTCAAGTATTACTTGAATATATCCAACAAAAGCTGTTAAGCAGAAGTAAAAAGTATTAGGTCAAATGTCTTATTATTAAAAACTTTGCATATTGCAATTTATTTCACAAAATAACACAGGTAATTTTATCAACAGTTCAAATTTTGCTAAATATTGATCCACTAGCACAGAGTTTACCTTTAATAATGTAAAATACAGAGTACCTGAACAGTAGCAGTATTAAAATCACAGTAAAAAAGGCAATAATAAGCAGGAAACCAAATGGCCCCCTCTCTACACTTTGTTTCCCTCACATGTTTGGAAATAAGGCAGTCAAGGCTGCAATGCAATCTTCTATTGACACTTTCTAGAACAGTTAATGGGAATTTGGGTGGTTCTTCAGAATCCACACAAATAATTTATAGAAAATATCATCAGTGCGCCAGCTGAAGGCATCTCATTATATATTTTATTGTAGTATCATTTTATGCACACATTTGTAATGTGAATTTTCTTTGTGTAGGAAATTGGCAGATAACCCAATAATCTGAAAGAAAATTGTTTAGTTATGTGATATTTCTGCAGAAGTGCAACGTGTTGGATTACTGCACTATCTTAAGTAGAAGATAATGTCTTTACTGGGTGTCTGGAAAGAAAGAGGGATAAGAGCTAATCAAATGGACTAATGCTTAGCTACTGTCTGCAGTAATTACTGGCACAACATTCAATATTAACTCCTTCCCTGTATAATCTGAATCACAGTGCACATTTAATGGTGTTTTTATTTATCCCTTAAACAATTTCCTCTGAATGCACTATTTTGAAGAGATGACATTCTTAAAATAAGAATGCATTAGCTATCATAGTGGGAAACACAACTCCTGCAACAACAACAACAAAAGAAAACAAAGGAAAAGAAAAGAACACTGAATTAAGCAAAGATGGATCTGCAACAAAGGCAGAACTATCACTTCACAAGTTGTCCTTGACAACTTGTCCACAACAACAAAAGCCCAGCACTGAGATTGTAACAGGAAATGAGGGCAGCTTTCATAGTTTTCAAAACACAGAGCAGATAAACAAAGGAAAATGTACGGCAACTATCTGCTTGTTGATCATAAGGAATAGAGTCGTGAATACACATGAAAAAGGAATAAGGGGTATATTACAATATAACACTTAGTTAAAGTCTTAAATACAGCTCTATAATTTTTATCTTTATTAGGTTTTCTTTTTTAAATAACATTTTAAACAAGCTTATATTACTTGAGTATTACAGTATGTTCACAATTATATTTTTGGCCATGTCTGCCACAAAAGTATCAAATGAACAGTCTATCAAGCTGAATTTTATTTTCACAATCTATTTTTAAGGGAGGCCTTCTATTCTCATTATCCATACCAGAATTACTGTTACTTCTAACTTAACTCAGGGTATGCTGAAATTAACTGAAGCAACAGAACCAGAATTCAAGCAGCTTCCTTTTCATCTAAGGAAAAAACATTTACTGTTGCAAAAATTATGGTACAATATCTGCACAGGTTATAATCTGTTTTGATTTCTTCAGTATTTTAGCATAGGATGGGGGGTTGGTTTTTTGTTTGTTTGTTTTGTTGCTGTTTTACAATCTGGCTACACAAAGAATGAGGAAAGGCAACCAATTACACAGTTCATCAGTAACTTTGCAAAACTACTAGCAAATATAAAGTGTATTCCTTTCCTCTGTTTTGAAAGATTAAGGAAAAGATTAATTTTAGGACTTTTGGCCGTGTATCATCAGGTATGAAACAATTTACTTTTTGCAGCACGATGGACTTCTAGTCATACAGTTATTGATCTGGAAGGGAGGCTGTTTAAGATATTTCTATTTTTTCCTGTGCCAGTGAAAGCTCAATAAGAACCCAACAGCTTTACTACCAACTGCTACTAGATCAAGCTGAACATTAAACAGATGGAAACTATTACTAATAAAATTGTTTACTAGCTAGTTGTTCAAAGAACCCTGTTGAATCCAGCCATGTTGCAGGTTTGCTGTAAATGATAATGAGAACAAGAGGATTGTTGTCTTCAATAACAAAGTCTTCTAAATAAATCAAAGTTCAAAGGGGTACAAGGGCAATAGTGCTCAGTAAGACATCAGTGACTAAAAGTTTGAGTCATCCCATGAATTAGTAAGGTCTATTCTGAAAACTGCAACTTCAAAATTACTTCAAAGAATTTGTATATTTAAAATACCTCCTTAAATAAATCATAAATTGTATTATTTTGTATGGTAGTGAATCAATTTGTATTTTTGCTGACCAAAGAAATTTAAATTGATAAACTAGACACAATTCTGAATACGTTTCAAGTTCTGTTGCATCTTTTCATAACACATTATGTTTTTCAACATCATCTTCTGGCTGTGACATTTTTTAGCATATTCATAAGAAAAATGTAAATACCTAAAATTCAGAAAACAGCATTTCCACTCAAAAAATAGCAAATATATAAATGTCTGTACGTTGATTTTCTCCATAAAAGCCTATCAAATCGTTAAATGGCATTATGACTCCAAACATGTTGACACAATCACTGAAAACGGACCTTAAATGAATACAATTTTATGTTTATTACTTGGACCTAAAACTATGGGGTTTTTTTTATTATTTGCAAGATCTGCAAACATGATTACTGAATTATACAAATGAGCAGCTATGACTCCTTTAGACTGGTTGTCTAGAATACAGCTAACTCGAACAGACAATTTGATTGTGAGGGGGAAAAAGAAACAAACAATCCTCTATGGAATGAACTGGTAATATTTAGATGGCACTAGATCTTCCTTTCCATGACAAGATAAACACAGTGCAGATGAGATTTAGCAAAATCACTCCTCCACAGAAGCAGCGGAGAAAAGGTTCCTTTGCACATGCAGGGAGATGGAAGAGTACTAGGAAACTGTACATAGAGATAAACGCACAGCTCTGTGTGAACTTGCCTCAAGTCTTCCATTTCAAAGAGGCTTCAGAAATGAGAGTTGCTGTGTTTTCAGCACTGCTGCAGCCTTTGCAGTTACAGCTAGCGTGGTACATTACTTCTTGTGTGCATGCATCAGCTGTTGCTTTGATCAGCACCAAAGAACTCTAAAGCCAAAAGCAGAACCCACAGTACTTTGGTCAAGAGAGACAAACCTCATATACAGCAGCAGAATTTAGTTCATTTCCTTATTGCTAGTGAGGGGAAGTGATAATGTACATTTACCAAGGGGCTACGTATGTACCTGTCTATGTCTTTCTCAGACAGGATGTAGAGAGGTGCTCCATAGTGAGTATCAATGAGTTCCCTGAAGTACTTTTCTCAATCAGATGTGCTTTCCTTATCTAGTTCACACAGACTATCAGAAGAAGTAAAAGAAGGATACGTCACCATATCAACTCAAGCTTTATATACTTATTTGATGGTCTTTCTTTCACCTCTGCAGTACAAAATAAAAAGAAATCTGCAAAATAAACTTTTCTATTTAGGGTTTACCACTGAAAGTATATGGCTTAATAAGCTTTATTTTCATAAATGCACAGAGCCTTTTGGATACAAAAAGCACCCGAGAAGTAAACAGTTAAAATCAGTTACTATATATATATAGTATATATATATCTGATCTGAATATTCATTTCATATTATTAAAACATCTTAACTCAAACCCCAAGTACTGCTACAATGATAATCAACAATAATTAAAAGCCAAAAGATCTTTCTCTCACATCAGCAAAAATTACTTCCCAAAAGTAAGTTTACCTAGAGAAACCGAGGATTTATTCAATTTGGTTTTAGCTGTCTAAAAATTAGGATTTAGATCAAGGTGATTAATTCACTGACTGCAGTGGGAGTCCTGATGACCACCTTGTTCTAAAAGCTTCAGGAGATACCTAACAAAATTGAAAATAGTCAGTGGAAAAAAATAGGAGCATGATTCATCACACTGTAGCTCTTGACAAAGGTTTCTTCAAGACTAAGTTCTAGTCTTAAGCTTTATATGGTTAAAGATAGACTCGTTAAAGCCTACCTAAATCATCATTTAAATCCCACCTAAAAGCTATTCAAATCCACATATGCCCCTCACATGCACAAACCTGCACTGAAGAGTTGAAGAACTCTGAACAAGTGAGCTGGCATCACTGTAACTTACAACTGCAGCCACACAGTCTGTCAATGAACTTCAACAACATAAACACATGTTAAAATATGCTTCAAAACAAATGCAGTTGTGTTACTGAATTGTAATCTGACAGCTGGCAAGAAAAGCAAATCTACCTCAGATTTATACCCTCAATTCACTGGTATTGAATGGCAATGAAACTTACTGGGCTGTTTCTTCTACTGTTACTACTACAATAAATTTCAGTGTTATTTAGATAACAGCCTCTGGACATTCTCAGAAAAGCTTAAAAACTGGTAAGTTTGTAAAAAGAAATGGGTTTGGTTATCTTTTCTTATACCAGATATTGCCCCTCCCTGACATCGAACAGCCATGCTATGAAGTTCTTCAGGCTAAATTCCCATTGAAACCGAAGTGATTGCCTTGATTAGACAATGCAGAGGGTCCAACAACACTGGCATAAGCAGCTTCTCACCTCCTTCCGATGTAGTTACCTGTTCTTTCACTATTTTCTTTTTTCATCATAGTAATTCCCTGATGTTGTTCATGCTGCAGACCCCCAAACTGCTATGATTGCATAAAATGATCAGTGAGCTGAAGCACAGGAGTTTCTATACCAGGCTAATTATGAATGCCATTCTTTAAGTTCTGGGTGTAAACAGCCATAGTGTTGCAGGTTAAATTTTATTAATTTTATCAAATCTTCACAACAGATTCCTTAATGTGAAGAGAAGACATTTTCCTCGTGATCTCCTCACTGACACAAAACCAAGATGGTAGCAATTTGGAGAAAATTTTGCTACCACACCTCAGATTTAGTACTGCCTTAAGATACAAAAAATGATTCTGCAAGGAAGCTTTGATCAAGGAATACAAACTAAATTATAATCCCATCCTACTGTTGACTGTAGCAAACAGAATATTCACAAAAGTCAAATGCCCACTGACAATATTCATTTCATGAACTTGCGAAAACTTGTGACCAACAGGTAGCTGAAGCTAAAACTATTCTGCAAGATACAGCTGGCATCATCATCCTTCTCCCGAGCTCTGCCCAATTACTAAAGCATTAGTGATGGAAGTTACCACTCAGATCTGCCTAATGCAATAATATATATCTATGAAGAAATTTCAGAACAGTAATTTGGCACTAGAGAAAGTCTTTTAAGCACTGATGTTTTTCAGATAAAGGCAATCAGCATATGTTTTCAAGTCTCCAATTTGCCTGTGGCTGTATAATCTGTTACTTTATTTTGCATAATCCTTCATCCCAACCCCCTTTTGGAAATATAATCCTATAAACCACAAGAAAGGTTCAACACATATCAAAAATGTATCAGTAATTTTACTCTCATGAGTAATGTCAAGATGAATAAACAGCAAAGTGAAACGCTCTGACGGTACACATAATCTTCCAGAAGCACTGTTGTAGCATGACACATTTTAAACATTTCTAAGGGAACAATTACAGAGAAAACACATTTGAAAGGCTTCTGTTTATTAAGTTCCCTGCCTTCCATCCCCTTGCACCTGCCCTCATCACTCCCAGCATACCTTCACCCTGCAAAATTCATCTTCTTCATAGATAACCACTTGAAAGTGCAATTCAAATGGTTAATTTGAGAAATCCTTCTCTTCCAACCACATGACAGGGCACTGCTTTTTTTCAAACAGCTCCATATGCGTGCAGAGGTTAGCTGCAGTGAAACATTACAGAAGAGGAACCTTGAGCTATGATTATCTTGTGACTCCTATTCCTCTTTTTTTTTTTTTTTTATTAAATAGCAAAGGGTAATAACACCAATTTTGATGAACAAAAAATATGCTTTTCTTTATATTCCTCAGTAGCATAAATAACACTGCCTTGTTCTGTTTGGTCCCAATAACCTTTATACTGAATATAGTCTGGGACAAAATCGACTCTATATATTTTTAAAATGTATTTCAATAGTTTGCTTTGTTATTATTTAGAGGAACTCAACGAACAGCAACAGAATTGCATGATATTGTACCACATGGTGCCAGCTGTTGACTGATACTGGCTCACACCATTACACAATATTATCAGATGGTTGTCTCTAACATGTAGTGAAAGTCATTCTGGCTCTCATCCAAACTTTAATAGGGACTTTAACCTTCTAGACAGCACTGACTGCTGTTAGCAAGAAAGAGCCTGCTGGAGTCCCTCTAATTTAGACACATAATGTTGTGTAGTCGCTTTTAGAGAGTGAAGATCCTAAGGCTATTTCCCATTTAAAGAGACTGAATAGATAATTAATATGGGAATCAGAATGAAAAACACTCCAAGTCCTCCTCAGGAAGGATATGGATTATATATTTGTATCCCAGAAGAACTACAAAATTGTCATTACCAAGAAGAAATCAGTGCTGCTATTCAATAACAACATAGGAATGATATGTGGAAATGGATTATTTTCCCTACTCTAACTAGTAAAACAGTATGTTTGGATTCATATTGTAGTTATTTTGAGACAAAACTGATCCAAAGGCTATCTACCTATAATAGTGCTCCATCTCTGCCTCAGTGCTTCTCAGTGTCAACACACTGGGGCTAGAGACAGCTTGCTCTGTATCTGACAGTTGCCAGTTTCATTACAACTAGGTGTGAATCCCATTCACTATTTATCCAGCACATACTTTGTATGAAATGCAATACCTAGGTTAACCATGATATCTAGCAATGTTTTAGCTCCAATACATCAGCATGCTTGGGAACGTATCTCATTCGCAAAATACCTTCTTCGTAGTCAAGAACAAGGCTAGCCCTTCAATTTTTATTTCACATTTGAGAAACAGTTGGTTCTAGTCCCTCCTATAGGACCACAAGTCTTTTACAAACTGGTGCAAAGCACTAAATAACAGTTCTGTGAATTTCAGGAAACTGCTGGGATGGAAGCTGACACTGAATGGAGCCACCAGAGAACAGATAAATATAAAGCGACAGGTTTGTTTTCAGATCAGGGTACTACATCTAGAAAGGAACATCCATCATAGCGGAGATCTTAAATTTTATCACTGCAATAAGGGCTACACAAATACCCTGACAGTGAACTGACTGATAAAATACAAATACAAAATTTTAGAACTGAACTACAGCATTAAAGGCTGTGAATTTTTAATATTTGAGGGTTTACAGGACTGTTTTTGTCATACTGACCTCTATTTAAAGTGATAATTTCAATAATCTCTGCATTAAAATTAAGCATACTCATTTTTTATCTTAACATTTGTCCATAATTTAAAAGACAGATCTGTTTGCCTTACAGATTTGCTGAAAACTCCCCAGAGAGACTGGAAACACCCAAATGAGAGCTCTGGGCCACTGTGACTCTCACAAGTAATGTCCAAGAAAAGGTAGGCAGTAAACTGCAGGGTGCTGCCTGACTGCTGCATCTGACTAGACTGGGAGCAGCCAATGTATTCTGAGGGAAATGTTTGTCTTCAACAATCTTGGGCCATGGTATTCTTGACATTCAACATGACTGAGAGGAATCACTTCGACATCAAAGTTTTTTGGAAGATGTTTTCTACAAATCTGCAAAAATACTTCTGTAGCATTTTTGGAAGAGTTTAGCATACGGTTTTGCTGAGAGGAATGAGGCTTTGTTAGATTAAAAAAAAGTCCACGTAGTGAAAGGTCGCATGAGCATCAGACATCTGGCAGAAAGGATGATGAACCTCCACAAGGCTCCCTAGATTCCACACTGCACGCACTGAGTTTATGATAAAGAAATACACCAAATCATATCCTGCACAAAACCTTAGAGTCATGTGCAATACCATAGCACTAAAGAAATACATTCATTTGCTACAGAATTATCTGATTTGAAACCTATATTGGCAGCAAGGAGATAAATATGGCAATATCATATATTTTGACCTCAAGCTATAGCCAGTCTTCAGAGCACAATATATTTGAGAGCAAAGCTGCAGCGTTTTAAAGAGACTTCACATTTGATAGCTTAAATCATTGTAAAATTCCTACACAGCTGGACAAAGTGTAGTGGATAAGAGCTCAAAATTTTCCTTCCATGAAGTACACTTTCTCTTCCTTGTGTGTAAATGAGATAAACACAGCTGTTTCTTCACTGACTTTTTTTTTTTTTTTTTTTTTTTTTTTTGTTTTTTCCATCTTTGACTGTGATGCTTAGCTTATCTCATTTCAAGACTGGAATACACAGATGAGCAGCTCAGAACTTCCCCCAGGATTTATATATTTTTTAATTCTGAATTAGCTAATGCACTTGAGGTCATCTGGAGAAGGATGACACGTGCCTGTTATCATATATTTTAGGCTAATAGAAGACTTTTCTAACACAAATTCTTAAAAACTTTCAAAGCTCATAATTCAAACTGTTTATACAGTTCCAGATATTATTTCCCTAGACCACTTATACTGGGACACAAAACAAGCCAAAGAAAGATCACTTCCTGGAAAATCTATATAGAGAGAATACTTAAGATTTAAGAAAATAAATTCAATTAAAAGACAAAAATAAGTTTTGTTTAAAGAGTTAATTATGTCACAGCAAGATGCATATATATGGTGAGTATTCCAAAATTTTCAGTAGAGTGTCTGACAGGGATACTTTATAAGGTTATTTTATAAAACCACTGAGATACATACAATTTTTTTTTAATCTCCTTAAAATAAAAATATGATTTTTTCTGGCAATACACACAGAATGCTTGGTCTCTTATACAAAATAACTTGGTATTCTTAATCTCTTTATTTTTATATATTAAATGTTATTATATATATTATATATATATATATAATATTCTTAATTTCTTAATAATCCATACCAGCCCCTTTTGTTACCAAAACATTTTTTTAAAAGTACAAAAATATTTAAGTACCCTTTTCCCCTCCCCGTAGAAAAATAAGTGCAGAGGTTTGCAATAGGATACTGAAGGTATAAGTTCTATTTTTTCAAAATGTGAAACAGCAAAACAACAAACAGGAAAAATTCCAGTGATTAATTTAAAAGTGAAAACCTGGTGATGTTAGAAATGTGTCAGTTTTCAAACAGCTGTAGGGACCTCAAACCCAGAATCCATCAAATGTTTCAAATCACTGTAACACAGAAAATAGCACCAAAAACATGAAAGTTATAGATTAAAAAAAAAAAAAAATACACAAAACAAAGCCTGGCAATAAACAACAGATTACATAAAAAATGAAAAAGGTAATGTGCCAACCTCATAAAGTTCAATAAGACCAAGTGCAAAGTTCTGCACCTGGGTTAGGGTAATCCCGAGCACTGGGAGCACAGGCTGGGTGGAGAACAGCTTGAGAGCAGCCCTGAAGAGAAGGATTCAGGGGCGTCAGTAGATGAAAGATTCAACATGAGCCAGCAACATGCACTTGAAGCCCAGAAGGCCAACCATATCCTGGGTTGCATCAAGAGAAATGTGATCAGAAAGTCGAGGGAGGTGATTCTGCCCCTCTATTCTGCTCTCATGAGACCCCCCCTGGAGTACTGCATTCAGTTCTGGAGCCCCCCAACACAAGAAGGACATGGATTTATTGGAGCAGGCCCAGAGGAGGACCTTCCCTATAAGGACAGGATGAGAGAGCTGGGGCTCTTCAGCCTAGAGAAGAGAAGGCTCCAGGGGGACCTTATAGTGGCCTGCCAGTACCTGAAGAGGGCCTAGAGAAAAGCTGGGGAGGGACTTCTTACAAGGGCATCTAGCAACAGGATGAGGAGAAATAGTTTTAAACTAGAAGAGGACAGATTTAGACTGGGAAAAAATTCTTTACTCTGAGGGTGGTGAGACACCAGAACAGGTTGCCCACTGAGATTGTGAATGCCCACTCCCTAGAAGCATTTAAAGCCAGGCTGGATGGGGCTTTAAGCAACCTGGTCTAGCGAGACGTGTCCCTGCCTATAGCAGGGGGGTTGGAACTAGATAATCTTAAAGGTCCCTTCCAACCCAAACCTTTCTATGATTCTATGACCTGATTAAACATTTAAAGTATTGTTATCTTTAGGACTGCAGCTTCTATTTTAAAATATGAAGCTAAAGTTGGACAGAGAATAACCCAGTCACTGGATTGTCCTGAGACACTTTTCCAAGCATTTATTTCTTTAAGTTCTTCCTTTTCCATCTCTTCTTTTTGCATTTCATGTCAAGACTATTATGTGTAGTTAATCAAGTTTCTGCCTACTCCAGGCAGAGATGAATGCTGTACTGGGTCTGGATTGGATGAATTCACTTTATTCACTACACAAGAAGAGAAAAGCATTTTGGTTTTGACTCTTAACTCTTGAGGAGATTGCTTTCGCTGATCTACAGAGTTCGAATGCATTTGTTGCCCCTGAGCTGTGCCAGAGTCCCATCCTCCCACCTCACCCTCAGGGTACACATGACTCACAGCAGTCTCTGTAGAGACACTTCAACACTTAGATAATTTAAAAGATCTAATTTAACTGTCTTAATACTTAGACATCGTTATATTAAGCCAAATCCCTTCTTCCCAGTATTTTTTGCAATGCTGTCTCTTTTCCTCTACATGAGGAATTGCATTATCAACCATATTTAAGATCTTGGTTTCAACTTTGGCCATTAAGTAGCAATCTTCTCAGATGTAATTCTCCTGTTTTCCTATGCAATTATATACAAAATCATTTCAGTTGGAGATAGCATTTTTAGCAACACAAAATTCCACAGGCAAAAAAAGATAATACTGATAATAACTCAATATGTGCATGAGGAATACAGCATGGAAAACTCTTCCCTAGCTTAGGAAAAAGATTGAAGAAGTCTTAACACAAGAAATACCTCTTTCTTGGTGAGGTGTTTGTGTACTGAAGCTCTGCAAGAAAAATCACATATACTTGCGTCACTGAAATTCGATTAAGGTAATGTTAACTCTATTTCTTCCAAAATATTTTGTACTGTCTCTAACCTACATCATTTTCATCTTCTCTTCGTTTTATATTGAAGGATTAGAAATAGGTCTCAAACCTTTCAATATACTCTTTATCTTTGATATACATTTTCATTTTTTCCTTCTTGCCCTCAGTTAAACAGCTGAGTCTCTGATTATAAATATTGATAAATTATATCCAAATAGGTAAACAGAAATGCATTTGCCACATTTTCTAAATAAGCTTAGAGGAACATGTCGATCAGCATCCAAATCTCTGAAGAATAGCTCACTGTTGCAGAAGAAGATTCCTGTTGCTTTATACCTTAAATTTCCACACTGCAAGGCAGCAGATAAATAATTGAGATTTCATGTCAGATCTGTAACACATACTACACGTTAATCCTATTCTATTTCTAATAAGCACGATGAGATCAACAGAGAGAGCCCCCATCTATCAGGGCCTCAAATCAGTCCTAGCTCGTCTTCTACAAACACCTACTTGACAGAGTCCTGGGAAGATTTTCATATGATGAACTTCTCCAGATTTCAGGAAGTTCACAGTGGTGAGCAAACATTACTTATCTTTTAATTTTCAAAGGAACTGAGATTTAGAAGGCTGCTAAACAGTTTGTCAAAGCTCACATTTCCTAGGAATCACATCAAAGTTCGTCAAGGAAGAAGCCTTTATCTCCCATGAGTATAAGAAACACAGTCTCTTTTTTGAGTATGATCTATGAGTATCTGATTAATGGCAAATATAGAGTGTAAGAAAAAAATATCTTTAGCTGTGTTACTTATTTTGGCTTGGAAGTGGGGAAAAGAAAGAAAGGCAGAAGGAAGTTAGTCTTCTTAAGCACTTACTTATCTATTTTAGCAGACATACAGAGATTGAATGACTCGTGTGAAATAAATCTCAGTCCAGTTGCCAGTGAACAGACACCCAATTTTGCAAGCCTTTTCTCTCATCATGACAGTGCAAATGACTTACTTCCTTCAATTGGTGAGCTTAAGTAACTGGCCTCAGCTTGCAAAAGTGAGATTAATTTCATAAGGATGTATTTCAGCAGCACTTTTATACTATCTGTAATTGCAACACTTCATTCTATGAGGTAGTGTAACAATATAATTTCCTACCTTGAAAAGAAATTCAGTAATAAATAAGTTTAGCTAGGATCTTTTCACCAATAAGTAAGCAGCAATACTTACATCAGAAATATCTGTTCTAAGCGTAGAGTTAAACCTTCACCTCATGAAATATCTCATAATAAAAGAAGAATCATTTTATTTTTTGAAGAGTGAAGATTTTTTTTCCCTTCTTTTCCCTTCATTTCTAAAATCACTCTGTTTCTCTTGGGAAAAAAAAAAAAAAATTATATATATATTTTTGTCTTTGCTGTAGCTTTCCTCATAATTTCTTCATAAATAACCATGTATAAACCATTGCACAGATGAAATATGCCACCAGGAATATCTTTACAGTAGCATGAGAAGTTCTAGAGCCATTATGGGCTTCCGGCATATAATCAAAAGAAAAAATACATTCACAATACTGTGAGAACAGCTGAAAATACCAACAAAAAGCCTCCTTACTTGAACAGTTAATATTTATTAACATAACACTTCAGTAGTGGCCCAGTGAATAATGCACATCTGTAAATGCTCTCTATCCATTGGGACACTTAAACGTAGATGAAAGAAAAGAGTTCCTAAGAGCCTATACATTGCCTTTAAATTACAGGCAACTCTTTTGAGGCCTGAGTTAGAAACACCAGATGCCATTTAGAACCTTCACAAATAAAACTGATAGGTTTATTACTGTTATGAACACTAACATGCACATAAATACAGACAGTATCAATGTCAGCAGACAACAGGCCATAAACATAGTCTGGAATCCAAAATATAATTAATAAGAAAGGAAAATATCACCACAATGGGCACTTAAGGTATAAAGAATTCTTCACTGCCCATCATTAGAAATTCTCTCTTATCAGAGAAAGGCCAGATTCTGTTACCTTGAATATAGCAAGTAAAATCTTACTGCTGACTTCAGTAGGGCTGGAGCACATATGTGGATTCATATTTTCATTCACCGGTTCAATCATTTTTTAATTTCAATATTTACAGCCTTTGGCATTCCAGATTAATGACTTCAAGCTTCAAAAAACAGGCAATTGGCTTTCAACAACTGCAGAGTTTAAAAGAACATTTAGGCTTCTAAAGATCATCTTTTAAGCTCTTCTCTAAAATTACTAAGATGACTCTTTCCATTTGATGTAATTGAAGATATTATGTAAGAAGGTGGATTTTAGAAACAAAGTTTTTAAAACCACTAACTTTTGTGAATGAGCTACAACATATCAAAAAGTATGTCATATCAGTATGATATGGTAGGGATTATGACACAGTTATGTCCTGGAGTTTATTAAAGTTAGGAAGAACTGACAGTCCCACACATTTAAAACCACAGAAATACAAATGAAAAATCAGAGGACGGGCACCTTTCTCTTTGAAACAACTACAAAAGGCCACCAACAACAAAAAAAATCATGTACAAAAATATTTAAAGAAAATAAATGATTTATTCTGCTTATGTCTTATGAAACTGGTCTTTTTCACTTTCCTCCAATATTCAGAAAATTTTTGTTGCTCGCTATAATAAATGCATAGAAAAAAATTCTTCTGATTACCTTGCATGAACTCTCCCTAACCCATTTTCCAAACAGCAGCTGATTTGCTTGATAGATCTCAAAACCCTTCTTAACCCTGTCAGTTCTGTCCCAGCTTCACTACTTCAACCAAGCTGGCTGGAGAACAGCCACAGGGAGATATCTTCCTTCCTGATTTGCTCAGGACTGTGTCAGGAGGAAGATAAAATGACATTACATCAGTGGTTCCCATCAGATTGCAGTTAGGAGAAGAGCAGAAATTCTTCTGATTTTGATGCAGTGGAAGGGAGGAGTGGATCAGTACTGATTTACTTCAGAAATCTGTCACATTTTGACACAAAAGGAGAGATGAGAAAGGACGGGGAAGTATTCACTGCCTTAGCAGGACCCACTAGGAAATTAGTGTTAAAAGGTGGGCTAATGGGACCAGTCATCTAAAGGCAGCATCCATCAGGCAGCAGGGAAAAACGTTAAAATTACAGCTTTCCCAACAATTGACAGAGAGATCAAGGCATACGTATACCCGTGCATATACAGAAAAATACTGAAATTAGTGAAAGATTGTATTATTGCCTGTTAATAGAATGATAATGACTGAACTGGATTAGATCTTGCCTAGGAAACAGAAGTACAGGTAACAGGAAAAAAAAAAAAATATAGTAGAATTTTAGTATAGTAGTAAGGCATGATTGGCATGCTGTGCAGAACACAAGCCAAGGCTGAAGAAGAATGCTACTTCATCTGTTGAATCCAAAAAAACTTACATTTCCTTGAATTTGAGTTTTAACAGAATTAAGAGTACAGTATTAAAATAATGAGGCAATCCCTCTGCACTACCTTATGAATCCTTAATACGACTACTGCACAGCACCCAGAATAGCAGCATTTTCCTTCACCAATTTTCACTAGAAACAACAATAGCAGGCATTCCAACAACAGCAACAAAAGTTCACATAACTGAAAATAATCCATGGCATTCAGAGCTTGATCTATCATCTCTCAGATAAACAATAAGAAAGAGACGTCTAAAAATATGCATTAAGATTTGATCCTCTGATGAATATGGATATTCTCACAATCCTTCCCTTTCTTTGAATTTAGAGTTACATAACTTCTATTCTACAAAATCAATGTGAAAATGATCATGGTAATTACATGTAATTTCAGTACTCTTTGTGAGTATTAATCTAATTGCATTTGAATTTAAATTTTCCTCCTGAAAAAGACAAGGAATTCCTTGCCTGTTTGTTCCTTTAAAAGATGTTCTCTGAACTAAAAAAAAAAAAAAAAAAAAAAAAGACAACTGCATTTTACAGAAGGAAATTCTGATTTTTACATTAGAAAACTAGGTAAGAGTAGGTTTCTCTTCCAGTGTTTCGAGAGACTCCTATTTTCATCAAAATGATAACTCTGACCAAATAATTCAAAGATAAATCAATTGATTTTTGCCCAAGATAAATGCTAAAATACTGATTATCCGACAGTAAGCTATTTTTAGTATTGCATACATTTGTTTACACTAAGATCAGTATCATTTAATGTATTACACAGATCAGGTACTGTCAATATATGTACATTTAAATTACCAGTAATACAGCACATTTTGGTCATGATTGTGCTATCACCCAGTAAAAAGACCTTTAAGATGGTTAATTTTTTGCTCGCTTAGTCAGAGCATCACGAACATGCCCATGACCTCAGTGTTCTATTGAAATTCTGGCAGCAAATGTTTTATGGCTGTTGTTTATACAAGATTAATGAATGTCATATTAGCACAGATTCGTTCCTCTTTGCATTCTATCCCAGCTCATAAAAAGATCAAATTTGCTCCCTAACTTTTAAAACAAAACAGTTTTCACAATTGCAGAAAGGGACAACAAAAAGGAACATACTGTACTAAATATGCTCATGTTTTTCTGCCCAAACAGGTGTTACAACTTTTGTTGGAATATGTACAATTTTTAGAATAATGCCTGGTGCCCAAACTAATTGCTGCTTCCTAAAGCTAACAAACAAAAATCAAGTACTACATTCGATGGACTCATTCAAGAATGACTGCTTAATCACAGAAATCTAACTGGTGGCACACATGCCTTCATTCCGTGTCCACGTAAAATTCAAGCACAATCTGATCAACTGCAGCCATACATTTTGAAGAATCATCTGAAATCTCACCTGTGTGGTTCCCCAAACAGTCAAAGACTTATTTGACATTCTGATTAAGGTCTTCTTTGGAAGGTCAGGTTCAGACAAAAATTTTGAAACTTCTGAAAAATCTGCTGACCTAACATTAGATAGCTCCTCTTATTCATCCCCACTTCTATTTTTATGTCAAGAGAAAGAAATAGAAACAACACAACTGTCCTGATTTGAGCCTACGGTACAAAATGTGGTTATTATTCACATAGTACCTAATTTTCCTACTCACTTTACAATGAGCTTAAAATACAGAAACTAAACTCTGCACTTAGTCAGATCAATTCTCCCTCTCAGTCCTAAAATGGAGCAAATAACACATGGAAAACTGACAAACAACTTCATTTTCAAGCTAAATAAATAATATCTCTCACCAAAACTAACATGGACAGGAAAATAAAGAGTATCTGCATTTTAATCTAGTATGAGTGCTATTTAGATTGATGCTTCACGATCTACATTAGAAGGCCATGTGTAAGGTTCAGAAACTCAGTGAGGATATGTAGGAACAACTGAGCTTGTATGAAAGGAGTAAGGTATACAAAGAACAAACTATCCCTCACTGGGCTCAGTTTTATTTAGCAAACTTTAAGAATGTTGAGAAAACATTTTATGGACATTATAAAAAAAAAATTATCTTCATCATAATTCTCTTTAAGTGCCTTTACAGTGGCCCATGGAGTAAGATCAGAAACCAGAACAGGAATCACTATACTCCTTACTCTCTGTGTAATAGAGACAAGGCCAAAAGAGGTTACAGTGCTATATCAAGAGCTCTGTTACAAACAAGCAGTTAATGAAATGACTTGAAAATCACTACGGGTAAGATCTAACTAGCACATTATAATGCTCCAGTCACATTTAAAGTTACAGCTTCTTTCTAATGAAGCCATAAGTAATCTTTGAGAATATTAGAAATTTTAAGTACTAAATATTTTTTGAGTAGTTTTTGATGTGTCAACTAACACAGTTTTTATTTTTATTAAGAATTAAAGCAAAGCTTAAGTGTCAGAATTTTCAGTCAAAAGAGTTATTTCCATCTTTTTCAGATACAGTATAAGAAAAAAAAATAAATCTACATACTGAATTTATATCTTTTAGTGAGCTATGGAGCACTGTAGAGAGTTAAAAATGGATCTTTCCAATACGGCTTTATTAGCTTCAAATGTTGTCATTTTGATTTTGTTAACATTTACATTTTTAATGTTGAGAACATTGAACAGAAAATCAAGTGAGTAGTCCTAAAGGATGAAAAACAATTGGTCTCTGGAAATGTTTTTCTGCTGCTGCAGAGAACAATGGCAGTAAGCGATTCTTGTCACAATAAAAGATAAATATTTCCGTAATGCTTTTGATACGACTTTTTTGAGCTATTATGATTGATTTTATTGTCGCTGCTATATATTTTTACTTCATCATCATTTTCCCGTTCTCCAGCCTTATATTCTTGACATGTTCTTGCAAGTGGAAATGTACAGGTCTCTTCCCTCTTTATATAATATATACTTTATGTACTCTATATACTTCCCTCTTCATACTTCAATTTTTTTATTTGAAAAAAGTTTGGATTTTTGTTGCCTCTTTTATTGTTGTTAGAAAACTATTGTATCACCTTTTTGTGCATTCAGCCATTATTACAGATGTTCAGAGAGTACAGCAAATAATCGTTTTTCGTTACCTGCTACAACATGGAACAAAACGTTCAGTGTTCTACAATCAGCCACCACATTTACCAAATCTCTGCATATTTGAGATAGTTTTATTATGCAGTTTACTGTATTATGAGAAGTAGTTTCTCTTAATATACCACAGTCAGAAAGACTTCACAACTGATTTGTGGCAGCTAATTTAATCTGAATTCCTCTCCAGTGGATCAGATTGAAAGTTTGTGAATTTGGTAAGTTCCTTATCATACACGCGTTTTCCATGGATGTATTTATAGTATTTCATTAATTGAGCATATTTTAATTGATGCTTTTCTAGGTATAAATAGGCTTATGGAAACTTCAGATACAGCCTTAATTAGCAAGCATCATATATTAGTCTGACTAGTGGTCTTTCATACTTGATCACTTCATCTGTATTCTTATTAAAAATAAAACTGAATGCAAGAGGTGAATGTCTATGTCAATTTAAATTTCCAAATTTTCTATGTTCAATAAAATTCTCTATTTAAAAAAATGCTGCAGTTCATAAGAAACTAGCACCCTCTTAATAGAAGTGTGGTCTAGACACTGTTAGCGTGCACTAACATCAACTCAAACATCTTCCTGTTATAGTTTTGGTAATAGCTGTTTATCAAGTCTCCAAAACAGATCAGAAGTGCTGAGGTATGGATTTCTTGTTTCAGAACCAAACACGATTCTATGATCTCAGAAGAACTGCCTTTTTTACAGCTATATTTTAGTCTTCCTGCTAATGTCACAATATTTAAAACAAACACGCTATTGTTTTTCCTGAAGTGAGACAGGTTGGCCACTTAGAATCTCTAAGCATATATGCAAGTCTTAGGAATTCTTACAGAAAGGCCACAGTAAGATAATAAACTGAATAGCTATACAAAGACCTAAACCAAAGAGGTTTCCATCTTTCTGTGAGAAGACTATGGAAGAGTTGAGATTTTATAGTTTTTTACTCCCTTTAAAGGACAACATGGATTCTCAGAGTAACCTCCTTGGTATATTGTCTGGTAAACACAAGGTGGGCCTTAAAGAGCTACTAATTCATTATCTCACTGACACATTTCCAAGAAAAAATATTATGAAAAGCATTTACTCCATTATATAATTTCTCCTTCAGAATCAAAACTCTGAAATACTACCCTGTCTGTAATAGATTTTCTATCCCTTCCCAAAAGCCAGCTATGTCACAAGTTCTCAGAAAGATCACTGCTACCTGGTAGGTTCACACAGCTTCGGGAAAGAACTCCAGCAAGTGCTGTCAGAAACAGGAAACATTCTTCCAACTGCAAAGACCAAAATTAAGATAAATTTGGGAAAAATAACACATTTGGAAACAAAATTATCCTCTTCCAAAGCACTTCACCTTACGTATAGTTCTAAATTAAAAACCTGAATGTGTTTTCAGGCACCTTACAGAAGAATTAACTATAATATAGCCCTTGGGGGCAGAAAAAGTGTTTCTACACTGTTGCTTTGCTAGCCATGACCAAAAATACTGCTGCCTAATTTTATTGCTAGGTGAAGGACTGAATCTTTCATTTACATGAAGTATGGTTTCTTGCTGAAAATCTGAAAATTCATTTTTGAAGCTTTCTGGTAAAGACCAGCTCTCTTAGTCTAAGATAACTGAAAAGCTAAAATCTGATGCATCAAATTTTGTGTGGCATTTTAGTTTTAGTCCTATTCTTTTTCAGAGCCAGACTTCAAGCTGACATCAACTTCTCCAGTGGTGAATTTCTACTGAAATTCATAATAATGTACACTGATAAACAACAGTCATCCAAAAAGCAATGATATGCACATTCAGAAGCTGGAACTTTTTTCTGTATTCTTTCTTTCTTTCATGTTTTAAGATGGAAAGCAAGACAGGCAATATACTATTCAAGATATGTAAGTCCTTAATAATAAAAAGCTCTTCAACACTCCCTGAGATTCCTTATAAAATTTCACAGAAGACTTAACACTGTAGAATAGTTTGTATTTGTTATTGTGTACTTCACTTCCCTTTCTAAACCTTTCCTTTCTTATTTTACCTTTCCACTACCTTTTTTAAAAGGAGAATAGAAGGAATACAGAGCTGTTGCATAGAAAGGGAGAAAACACAGACTATGTATAAGCAGAATTACCTTTGATTAGAGTCATGTCAGAGTTTTCTCTGAAGCACCATAAGCACTGAATATTTTAGCGTCCCATGTCATAGAAATCAGGTTTTGCTAAAAAAATGAAAGACTAAATCTCAAAATTAATTAGATCTGAAGAGTTAAGGTATAAATGACAGTGCTATTCATTATTTGGTCAGGAATATTGAGTAAGAAAAAATATTTCTGAGTTGCAAATGCAATAAATTCTGTCTTAGACTTTTCATTTTATATGACATCTTGGAGTTCTATTTGTAGGGCTTTGTTATAAACGTTTCAGATAGCTTTCAGATAGCTTTCTTTACTGAACAGGGTTAGAGAAGCTGCTCTGTGACTTCTTGGATCTAACATAAAATTCATATCATTCACAAGCTTTTTTTTTTTTTTAAAAAAAAAAAGAGAAGCAGGAAGGCATTGTTTCAATTATTGATTTATCTGACTTGCTGACAGAAGATCGGGTGGGAAGGCAAAGAGCTCATGAAGGTGAGTCATAATGATAAGGTAAGTGCCTTTGAGAAAGATTTTTTTGTTGTATGGTTGTTTTTTCCAAAACTTTTCTTGAAAACAATGAGCCTAAAAAGAATGAAAACAGGTCTGTAGCCTACTGAGTTTTCTCAGCATTCTTGGTTTCATGAAGCAACTTGTTTCATCTTGTTCCTTTTTATCTGACGTCGGAGACAAACTTGAAAGCCTATGAGAGAATCAGTATTGATTTCTTAAGGATGGATTAGAAAATGGGAGTCTTGAGGAAAATAGCTGCCATTTCTCTAGTGCGTACTTTAAAAGGGGAAAAAAAAAAAAAAAAAAACACATTGCATCTCTAATAATTGATTCCAGCATTAACAAGTAATAGCCATAAAATACTTCCCAGTAGTTAAAACTGAACGAGGCAGAAAAATCCCTTTAGTCATGCTGCTTATCTTTGTCTCACCAGCACAGATCTATCCAAATATTAGCAATGCTGATGTCAACAAATGCTGAAAGACGTACGCTATTGATGTTACGGATTACTTGTCCAGTATCTGAAGAAACCACCAATACCACCTTATGGAAATACTTGTATACTTCCTTATTTTTCTTATCAAATGTTTTATGTCACGCTGTATATGCAGGGTTTCAAAAATTGCCGCTGTGTAAACACTGAATGAGTTATTTTACTCATCTGGACCAGTCACTGACGAATTGGGATAGGTTTTTTTAAAATGATCATTGGTGAGATAGCATCACATTAATAGCATCTATCTGCTATACAACAATAACTGACGTTTATCATAATGTAGCCATTAGGGACATTACTATCTAGGTGAGAAATTGAGATAGAAATGCAATTTAGTACTTAAACATCTGGTTTGAAATAACTCAATTCCCTGGAAATAAAGATTTCAAATCACTGCAAAGCAGCCTCAGATCTTAGGCTTTCAAAGTAGTCAAACTAAATACCATGCAATTTACTCTGTGGGGATAATTAGACTACTATTTAAGAATGAAGTTCAGTCTGCTGTGCAGGATTACTAAAGATCCAGCGATACTATTCATGGGAAAAGTCTCAGTCATTCATATGGGTCCATACTGAAGCTTCTACATTTGTCAGGCTAATAGACGTGCCAAACAGAAATATGAATAAATTCAACTGTATGGCAGCAACATTACTAACACACATTAGGTCCTATTATCTGAATGACTGTGTAAAAACATAATTCCGTGAGACTTCAAAATCAAATTCTGCACTAGCTAGACTCAGAAATGAACTATCAGAAGCAACTGTCTACAATAAAGCTCTTGAACTTCTGGAACACTTTCAGTTAGCCAGCATCACAACAACCTGAGACTCTATGGAGTAATCTGACAAGCCAATTCTTTAGCTATACTTTTATCACCTTCTTCTTTTCTTTTCCCCCACAAGGAGCAACATGATTTCATCCACCAGGAAGGGCTTTTAGCAAACAAATTCCCAGTTTCACATGGAAATTTCTAACTTCCCAGTTGCAACCTTCTCATATTTTCCTCCCTCTTGTTTTTTACGTAATCCTATACGATCCAACTCACACTGCTACCTGAAACGCATCTAGCAGTAAGAAGTGCTAGCATCAGCCTAGCCACAGACTTCCATCTCATTTGTTATTTCCCTCTCTATATACTGTTTCTGTCATCTTACAAAATAATCCTCTATAGCTACTTAACAAATATATTAAAACTACTATCTGATGAATCACTAACATAGAAACTGTCAAGTCTGTTTTTGAAATATTAACTATATACTGAGCAGAGCTTCAAGGTGGGACACTTCCCAGTTTTGAACACCCAGTAAGTGCAAAGCAAGAATAATCTGGCCAAAAAATACACCATCCCTGTTCTTCCAGTATGTATTTAAAATGTATAGCTAAGTGTTTTCAAAAATTAGCATGAGAGAGATGTACCACATCTAACTTCAGCATGTAATCTTCAGCACGTAACCTTAGGCTATGTATAGTCAATACAGACATAGGCACCTCCATAAAGCAATTGGTCCGACCTTTCTTAGACATCTCTGCAGATACGTGCTTCCACCCATAATTATGAATGGACCCACAGTGACTTACATAAGTACTGTCAAGCAATGAGAGGCAAATTCCATCTGAATATACTTTCAATTCACTGTACAGTCTGTGCAAATTCCATGTCGTCTGTGTTGCACTGAAGCATCAATATTATTTGATTTGGTGAGTCTCATCTATCTCCTTTAAATTGGATTTGAATTAGAGCTTGAATAGTGCAATTGTCTAGGACAGAATTTCATACTGTCATACTGTGTGCCATTTACATATGTCCTTTAGATTGCTAAAATAAAAAAGCTCAAGCATTTCTTTCTCTTTCAAAAGAAAATTCCATGCATGCCTACCTTGGTTATCTCAAATCACTTATTTTCTCTAATAGCTTGAATGCTGAATGAACATAATACAGAACTGAGAGATACAGTAGGAGATGCATCCCCTTCAAAATTGAATATTTAATTAAAAATTGTTATTTCTGAAAACAGAACTATTACAGAAGTGCTGGAAGACTTGCTGCAGGAACTAACAATACATGGAGGAAGTAGGTTTTAATTTCTTCCTATTTACTCCACTTATCTTTTTTGATATTTGCATGTGTGTACACACACATATGTAAGGAATGTTATTGAATGTTCCTGCTCATAAACTAAAGCATTTTAAACAGATACATACTTTAAACAAATACATTTAGTTTTGAAAATAAACTTTGCAATACAAAATAAGAAAGTAGATCAACAAACACTAATAGAAAATCCTACACTGGGGACAAAACAACTCCATGCAACAGCAGCATCCCTGGAAAACAAGTAGAACACAAATCAATAGTGTATCCTTGCAACAGAGAATGCCAACTACATCTTGGGCTGTATTAGCAATAATCCAGTCAACAGGCTGAGGACAGTTACCATCTCTTTCTCTTCTACACTTGAGAGACCATATCTGGAGCGCTGTGCAAGAAAGAGAAAGGCACGCAGGAACAAACAAAAGAGCAAGCGAAGATGGCAAGAGAAGTATGGAGAAAGTAGATGTTAAGGAATTCTGTGGCTCCTTGATACTGCTTTAGTTTGGCAGAAATAGGAGAAAAAACACTAAAAGAAAATCTCTTCCTGCAAAGCAGGAGACTCTTCCCTACAAGACTAATGAATCTTTATATAAATCCATGCATTGATAATCATCTCTTCAGAAAGTAGTGCACTTCTCAAGCAACCTGAACAGGCAAACATATGTTTTTACATATAATATAGGATAAACTAAGTAAAATTATGCTTTTAAAAACTAATTATGTAGAGATACTAGAGAAAAGAGCAAGTGGAAACGACAAGAAAAGTATGATGAAAGCAAAGCTCATCACATTTAAACAGATGGGGAAGCAGAAGGCCAAAGTTAAGTGATCTGCCGAAGGTCACACTGTTAACTAACGATAAGACCTCACAACAGTCACTCAACATGCAAGAATGTTCAGAACTCAGCAAGCCTCTTGCACTCACTCTTCTTTGGACTAAAATTTGTCTGTCTTTCAGTCAACATACTAGGGACGAAATTCAGACTAAATTTTACATGGAGAATTTTCTTCCTTAAGAAACTTAACCAAGGTTAACATAGAGCAAAAATGTATTACAAAAAAAATAGTTAAAAAACTAGTAATTTCATAATGTATTCTGTTCTCTTTACATTCATGTTCATTTTGCACTACTACATAAAGCAGAAAGAAGAAGAAAAAACAAACAAACAAAAAAAAAAAACAGCTTCTAGCCCTTATATTCTGATATGCACGAGGCAACACCCTATAAAAATACATTCGTTTCAGTAATTTTACTGTACATTAAAAAACAAAAATAAAAATAAACAATAATTAAAAAAAACTTAACTAACTGCAGTAGTACAATACTTCCACAGCAATAAGCTTTTATGAGCAGAAATCATAGGGAAGAAATTTAGAATAGGAGGCTACTGAAAGAAATATGAGACTCCTTATCATAAGAAGTGAGAAAATAGATTTTAAAAAATCATACATGGTTATACATAAACTCAAAATGGGATGAGATTTACTGATTTACTAGAGATAGTAGATATAAAAGATAAGAAGGGTTAAAAAACAGGATTAACGTAGCAGATACATGGACATATTTCATTTTTTCCCCATGTAAATGAAATTTAAGATGTGAAGCAGGTGTGTAACAGTGAGGGTGTTGCTGAATAGGACTATCTCTTATGTGTTACTTAATGGTTAATGCATTGCCACATTTCCCAACTACTGTTTACCATCTTAGACAGCTTTAGTTACACAAACTAGAATCCTAAAGCCATCACTAGTGAATTTTTTATTAATTAGAACAGCAGTTTTCCTAGGAGAAGACAAATTAAAAATTTTAGATGACTGTTAGAATCTGACAGATTTTTCTTTTTAACTCTATTTTTGGAATATTCATAATTGGTGTCATGTTTTTCTTCCCTGCTCCTCTCCCCATTGTGTTCTAATTGCTTGTAATTCAACAAAATGTCTCTGTGTTTGCTATTTCTTAATTTGCGCCTTCTGAAATTAATAAGAACTTATTTTTAAGGAGGGCACATTTCAGAAATGAATTTAAAGCAGATGGAGAAGACAGCAGGAGAGAAAAACCAATAGGCAGCAGGTGAACAACACAGTAGGAGACATTTTGTTTCCTTGATTTTTGTTTCTTGCTACTGAAGAAGAAAAAAATGTGCAAAGAAGATCTGTAAAGTCAAATTCCTATTAATCCTCAAGGTGTAATTTCCTTAGTTCTGGCTGCTCTTGGCATTCCCAGAAGAGTTACTGAAAAGAACAACTGTTTCACAAGCTTGTTTTAAACATTTTCTGCCTTATGACCATAGCCACTAAACTGTCTAATATCTCTAATACTATCTCCTATGTGGTTTATTTATTGTCTCTGACACCCACTGGTTTTCAAGTTGGCAAGTTGTGGAGATTTCTGTCCTTGCAGCACTAGCTGACTTGACTTTCAAGTTTTCATAGAATCATAGAATCACAAGGTTGGAAAAGACCTACAAGATCATCTAGTCCAACCGTCCTCCCACCACAAGCCACTAAATCGTAGCTTGTAGCTCCTCATCCAGATGCCTCTTGAACGCTGCCAGGGACAGCAATAGACCACCTCCCTAGGCAGGCCATTCCAGTGCCTGACCACTCTGTTTTATACAGTGTTCCATAAAAAAAGCATTTTCTGCATGCTCTGCCCACTGGACTCCTGTTTTACAGCCTAGCTGTCTGGACAAGCTGCTTTTGATTATATGCTGTCTAGCTTAACAGAGCTGCAATGTTGTTCTCTGCTTGTTTCTACTTTTAAGCTCTGATTCCACGTTTGGTCACAAAGCATTCAGAGAGGAGCTTGCACTCAGAGAGGAACCTTCATACGGTGTCTAGTTTCTTCTTCTCTTTAGTTAAGTATGCTGCTGTAGATAATCCACACATGTTAAAAACTCCTAAAGAAATATTTATCCAAACCTGCTTTTTTGAACTCAGCAGGGAATTTTTATGCATACACAAGCTGAATTAAACCTACACCCCAGCAAGGTGGGGGTGTGTTCAGACTGAACAACAGTGCCCAACTTGATGTGAAGAATAAAGGTGTAAAATTGTTTATAGCTCAAAGAATCCAAGGAGTTTGTGACGTTATTCCAGGCGGGGGGAAGCTAAAAAATTCTTGCTTCTTTGAAGAATTCTGCCAAACTTCTCTCTTCAGATTCAGCTAATGCATCAAAAGCATGTCCTTTGGCAAATGAGCATTCACACACATGCCAGTAGTCCTGATTTACTGCTCCCACGGCACTCAGAACATCAACAGTAAACAAGAATTTGCTGAGCTTCTTTATGCTTGGACCACTGTGCATGCATATCTTAAAACCTTTAATTCCCATTCACCAGTCTTAGAATGTAAAATTAATATGCAAATTAAAATGGTTATCCTATATATTATCCTATATGTTTAGGATTTAGCTTCCTATTAAAGTTTGTATTTAGCCATTAGAAGCCAAAATTCAGTGACAGATGTAAGAAGACAATCACAATCATCTTTAGGCTGACTGTTGTTTAATAAGATTTAGCTACAATTTTTTCAAAAATTTGACTTTCTCCAGTTTGGTTTGATTCCTGGTTTATCCATTTATCGTTTAGCCACTCCTAATGATACTATGAAAGCTTCTGAAAGGATGTTCTAATATTACTTCTCATCTTCAGATAACAAATGGAAAATATTCCTGCGATATGTGCTGTTGGAACTATTAATTAAATGTTGTAAGAAATAGAAAATTTACTAGTTCTTAGGAAAGTTGCATCCTATGCTCATATAAACACTGGGCACTAAAATGGGGACCCTTGGGATGCAACTGAACTGTAAAACTAAATTTAAAAGGTTAATATTATGTCATAGGAGGTTGCTAAGTTTATGACACCTTAACGGTTCCCTGCCTGCAGGCATTATCAATAACAGTAATCTTACTGCCACCACTAATTCAAAGAGGCTGGAATTATGTCATACCACACTGCTAGGTTTATGACATCAGCATAAGAGCTGTATGAGGGATGAAGTAGTAATTTAAGAAAAGATGAAGAAGATGCATAGGAAACTCAGATAATAGGCTTGCTTTTCTTTCAACTTTATGATGAGGATGCCTACACATTCAGAATTGGCTAGTCTTCTGATACAGTTACCACTTCACTTTATCAATATTGAATAACTCATTTTTAAAAGGCCTGTGTTTCTTATAATAATAGTAAAAATCATGGTTTGATTTGTACAGGCACTTGGCATAGACAGGAACAAACACCCAGGCTGGATTTAAAAGTAGGCTATATCCTCCAAGTTGTATATAGCTTAAACACCTCTATTAGAAGTTTCATCCTATATCCAGGAGAAGTCAGGTATCAATGTCAGCACTTATAGCTTCCCAGTTAAATGCATAAACATTCTATTCTCTGATTCTGTATGTCCTTTGTAAGGATACAAATGAACGCTGAAATCTTTTTCAGAAGACATGCCTAGGAAATACATCCAAACCTCTGCAGGAAAGTGCTACTCAGCCTGAAGTCCCACTGTTACTTCTGCCAGGCAAATAACATTTGCACTGCACAAGATCAAATCATCATTTAATTGAGATTTTGTGAAATCAGTTTAAAAAGGACCCTGATGTTTCTTCAACCTCTCCTTTTTCAAGAGCACATATCTCAAACTGCAGGGAACAAATAAGGCCCCGGAACACAGCACTGTTTGTTGTGAGAGCATTAGCAGCAATGGCAGAGCTGTCTTTCAAAGGGAACTGCATTCTGCCATGTCCATTACGATTCTTCCCAGCATAACCTACTCACAAGGTACACACAAGACGATTAGAAAACCATTCTGATGGTTTTATGTAACTGTAATCCAGATATTGATATTGTTTCTCAGCTGCCTTTATTCCTTCCTCCTGTATTGATACAGTACAGAAGCAGAAACATTTCCTCTAGTTTGCAGGAAGATAAATGTTAATCTCAAAAAAGAACATCTTTCCTCTTGCCATTCAGTGCTAAAGTAATTGTTTTAAGACAGTAACTATACAGTACTTAGCTACAACTTATTTGTGCGCTTTGAAAAACCATAACAGAGAAACCTAATCTGCAGCTAAAAAGACCAGGCTCAGTCAAGGGAAGGGTGACACCATCACCTTCTCTGTATAAATGCAGCCAGATACTGAAAACAAGGAACAAATCATCTCCTTGACACTCATTTGCACATGTACCATATATGTTTCTTATTAAAAATCCTAAACATTATTTGCAAACTTTACATTGTTTAAGGAATGAGGTGTTAATTGGTTGATGACCAGTGCTTTAAAAAACAGCTTTAAGGAGCCCTAGTTGCAACATTTTCTGAAGGATCATTTATGTTAAATGTCATGAACATTCTAGAGCATTGCATTTCATACAAATACACCTAAAAGCAGAGCCAGTTTGCTTGTTTTCTTAATTGGATTCAAATCTTATCTGAAAAATGAAACAAACTAGAAAAAAAAAAATTGAACAAATGCAGAAGTTAAAGAAGTCTTATAACCTACTTCTTTTTCCATAATCAAAATGTTTTTAAGAGAAGAACCCTTTCCTTGGCATAACCACAATCCAAACATTTAAAAAGAATTAGTAAGGTGACTCCTTAAATGGAAATCAACACGAGACAGCTTAAAAAAATTGAAAGCACAACCCAATTCTGAATGCCATACTTTCTCATACACATTGGTATCACAGTAGCAAAGAGAAATGACTGTCCCTGCAAACATTTTCCAAATATAAACATTTTGAACTCACTTAAACAAACTTGTTTTATAATATGCAGGGCTGCAGTAAGTGATATTAAAAAAACTGATATTCAGTGTGCCATTGTTATTAAACAAGGCTGTTATTTTACAGGGTTCACTCTAAATAAAAATCTATGTGCTAATTAAATTACATTTCACACTCTCATTTAATGTAAGTAAAAAGTGAGGTTTCTGTATGCAGCTTTGATGTTCTATTGTTAGAGGCTGAGTATTCAGATTTTTGCACTGTTACTTCTGCTGATTTTGAGAGGTGGTGTTAAAGCATATGCTGCATGCCAGCTGCTATCCGTAGAAGGGACCAATGCTGAGATCTTACCTGAACAAATAATTGCTACTGAAGGAAGGTCCAGTAAAGTCAGTCGTACAAAGTCCTGTTCTATAGGCAATACTCGAACACATTTTAAAGCAGCATTGTACTACCTTGTGCACGATCAAGGTCACACAGAGTGATTAAAAATGCCTGAACTCTGTCTATACTGTATCTTAGAAAAACATTACTACCAGAACAGCACTACTGGGAATTGCTGGTTCAAACAATCCTAGTCCAGGCTTGAATCATTTATCAACCTCTGTCTTGGGAGCTGCAGTACAGTGCTTGCATATAGATTCACAGTAATAAATGTAATTTTATGGTCTACTCCATACACATTTTCAATCATTTCTCTCAAGACATACTTTTTTTTTTTTGCCACCAAAAAGTGCTCAGCTCTCATAAACTCACGTCACAAGCCCTAGAGATCCCACAAAATAATAATTACATTGAATCTCATATTGTGCTGAGGTTCCTAAGTACTTTATTATCTTTTAATACATTAATATTTCAGTGCATGTTAGAAAGTCATGTCATTGCAGTGTAATAGACAATCTGAACAAGTTTTGAGTTATCTGCAAAAGGAACCAGTAAATATCAACTCATAACAGCACAAAATTCAGTGCTGAAGCTGGCAAAGAGGAGACCGACCTGTGCTCCACTACCTGCAGGCATGCCTAAACTTTGCCTGGTTCTAGAACAAACTGCTGCAGCACTACATCAGGTATGGTTCTCCTAACATGCTCTTCCTGCACGGGGAAGTAATCAGATCCTCAAAGCACTGGTTCTTTATTATGCTTTATTATGACCACATTTTCATACTTAACTCCCTTTACAATGTTGAATCAAAGAATTTTGTTTTCCACTTATTTTTTTTAATTTGCCCATATGCTTTCACTGATCCACCTATGAAATATATTTTTCAGAGAAATCATCTTCCTTTCTTGTTAAGAAGCATGTTTAAAACATTTAATATTTCTTTGCAACCTTAATATAGTAAAACGTCTGTAAACCTGTATGCATGAACTGCAATAAAAAATAATGGATGGTAAGCAAGAGATGTATAACTTGAAAGGATATATTATTATATAGACTCCATGTTCACCTACTGACGTGGGAAAAAAAAAAAAAGCAAAAATGTGCTCAAAATTTCATCCTTAATATCACAGTGATACACATTAAGTCAGGAAGCTGCACGTTACAGTTTCCATAGCAACCATAATTCAATCTCCTTTTGCATTTGTGGTAATTTTTAGCAAAGTATTTGATGTAATTGTCATGTGGGTACCAGTTTACTTGAAAAAATGGTGTAACTGCACATTTGATTATCTTTACACACAGCGCATAGCTCTGCAGTCTCCACAAGCACAAAACTCACAGGGGGTTCCTTTATGCTTGTGTCAGTACGTCTGGTGCTTGGGGGGTGTCAGGTGAGCATTAGATGGGATTTGTGACCGTAGGGGATGTGCACCACATTTTAAACATTTCAAACATCTGACCTACCAAAGCTCACCTTGGAGAACACTTCTATTGATTTTTCTGGAGACACCTACTCAGGTAAATGCACTGTCACACAGCTACAGCTTACACTTTTAATCTTTTGTCATTATTTCATAAAAACATAGTCGAGAATACAATTCTTTTGAAGAGAATTCCCATGAAATTTTCTCACTTTAAAATTATTTCCTAAACAAAATCACACTTGAACATTTTTTACTAAGTAAAGCCAACATTCTGACAGCGCAAGAATATTTTCTTCTTTCCAAGGAAAAGAAGCAAAAGGTTCACAGGAGCACAAAAGGCACTGTCTTCTCTTCCTGGGCTATTATGAACAGTAAGCACTGCTTTTCAAAACTCAGTAACTCTACTGTTTTATCACTTACTAAAAAACATATCTGGATATATAAAAATATCCTGAAGTACATTATACACTAACAGCCTACATTTTTATACTGAATATTTTTAAGCTATGGAGGAATTGCTTCTGAACCAACAAGTTCATAATTTGTGCCTGTTTTACTTAAAAGCAGTCAATAAATATGAACTCAAATGTATAATGAATATTAACAGTAAATCATCATGATTTGGAAAGTATTACACTGAGTTTCAGCTCAGAGTTAAACTTGATGACTGAGCTCTAAATTTTTTAGACGTGATTTGAAATAGTAGAAAAAATGTGAAATTGCAATAAAGGAGCACAATGACATCTTAAAAACAATAGCTTTTGACCTTTCTTCAATATATTATGAAACATCAATACTCCAGACAGACTGCTGTAGCCCAAGAAGTATGGTATTGCCATTGCCAGTAACAGGCAAGAAGACGTGTACCAGCTTAATAGTGTTGACCTCTGAATTTTTCAGGCAGTTGTGGTTTCTCTTGGCTTTAGCTTCATTAGTGTTAACAGCTAATTGCTCAGAGATCAGGTAACTATTGCCTAATTTGGTTTTACCTTTAGTGCAATAATCTGGTGTAATGACTATAAGCATGATAAATTAATATATTTCCTTAGCTAATAAGTAGTAATTATTCACTATAGAATGATCTGAAACCTTAGAACGATCAAGTAGTTCATTGTAGTATGTACACAGGATGATTGCAGAGCCCTTGAAGTTACAGGCACGGATTGACCCTACAGACCCAAGGACTACAAACAAGTAATCAATCACCAATTACTGTTCACTAAAGTATTCAACTTTGGCCACTAGTAAAAGCCATTTTAGAGATTTAACAATAACAACAACAACAACAAAAACAAACAAACAAACAAAAAAAAAAAAAAAAAAAAAAACCAAGTATTCAGCATTTATAGTGAGAACTGAGGGCCAACAAAGCAAGAAAAAACTAAGTGGGTGATGTTAGCAAAAGTATAAAAATAATACAAGCTGACCAAGAGCAAAGAGAAAGAAATCTCCATCATCAACATCATATTTGTTCAGTATGAACCTGTGATGCTGATGTACTACCATAACAGCATATTCAAAAGAGAGCCTTGCAACAGGAAAAAAAAAAAAAAAAAAAAAAAAAAGAAAAAGAAAAAGGAATAGTAAGAAGGGTATGTACAGTAAGAAAACTTAGTAATACTACAAACAGTCCAATTAATAATCAGATCATTTGGACTATGAGCCTATTGGAATTGCTTTGTGATTAAACTGTTAAGATTTCAATTAAACCAACACAATGTTACCACAACTGCTACATGAAACCCAGATTCCACACAACAGAAGGTTCCTCTTACCCACGTAAGCCTCACAATGCAACACTGTTAGACTAGCAAAGTTTAAAATAAATGAGGGGAAAAAAGAATCTGGAAGAGTTTGCAGTAGTTAAACGTTATTTTTCATATATTCCAGAGACTGCTCTAACAAGGTGAGATCTCATAACCACACTGGAATTGCACAAAAGACCCTCAAACTGAATATGCTTCATATTGTTGTATTATCATACCTGAATTGTCATTAACAGATTGGCTGGATCTGCACTTTGATTTAGTAAGACTACGAAAGTATTTGAATTATCTTCTATGTATGTTTATAAGAGCTGATCCAGAGAGACTGGCAAAATTTTAAACCTAAGCAATGTTTAATATGCAAACACATCAAACTGAACCAAGTTGATTTTCTGACCTTTTAATCTTTCAAGTATAAAGTCACTTTAAAGACAACTTGGAGATATTTCATGCATAAACGGGAAGAATGATACACACAACTGCGAAAAAGTAAAAGGGAAGTTTGGGTCATTTTGTAATGCGTTAAGCACCTTCCATTTTGAGCTTTATTAGTTTATAAATAGGTCAGCATGCTCTAGAAGAGGCTGATGATTTCTAGAAGAATATAGGCAAAATTCACACAGAATCAGCTTTCAAGAGGAGGATAAAAATAACATCACACTTGACTAAATTGTGTTCAGATTTCCCTTGCAATCTAATTATGAAAAACAACAACGTTGCAGAAAAAAACAGAGGAAAAGATGTACTTCCACACTGAAAAGAGAAGGAATAAAGAAATAAGGAAGAAAGATTCTAGAATTAGACATGGTAAGAGAAATCAAGAGACGCTGACTCTTTTCTGTCTTGTTCTGAAAAGAATATCAGTCTTAAGAGAACATCCACATAATTTACTAGCTTTAGTCTTGATGAGAGCAGAACCTATGGGGTAAAATGGGATAGAAGAGAATTTTGTACATGGAAAAGTTACTTGAAGCTTTACAGAGCTGTTGTTCCCCTCTATCAAAAAGCTAGCTCAGCTCACTAGTTTACAGAATTGTTGTGGAGAGTTCATCAGTCTTTCAAAGCAACAACATCATTCACCAGGATACTTCATGTACACGTAGCACCGGTTAGTATCTGCATGGTCCAAGATACACAACACCATCAGCAAAATCAAAATACTTGAATGCAAGTACTGTGCATACAACCTTAGCTCTGGCTTCAGAGTTGTTCAACAAAATCATTTGGTCAAAATAGACTGTTCCAAGGTGGATATCCAAAATGATCCTGCCTTACAGAATCATTTTCTCAACTGAAAATAGCAAAGGTATGCATTTGGATCTGAGCCCAGAACCAACTCCCATATTCTGCAGTTTAGTTGATAAACTTATTTTAGCAAATGTTGCTGTCTGAAACAAAGCAGGAATTTTTTTTCCTTACATAAAACTTCATAAGATTTTCAAATGACTTTAGCAGACTGCCTCTATACAATAACAGAAAAAAAAAATGTGATTCATTTGAGTTTGTAAATTACGTCATGGTTTTTCTACCATTTCTCTATCAAGTCTGTAGATTAATGCAGATCAGCATGGCAGTTTTGCATTTGATTGGAAATATTCAGGTTCATCAGCATCAGTAGAACTCTGTTTTTCATGTCACATAAGTACTTCCAGAACCAGATTGAGGGCAAGCCTACTGAACAAACACTGTAAAGCCTGTAATGGTCATCTAGTAAAGATATTCAAATGTCTTGATACCCAGCACAGCTGCTCAGTATTTAAAAAAACCATAATTTTTGCCCCTTAAAACCTGTGGAAATAACATCACCAAAGACATATTTTCCCAGTGTCTTGAGCAACTGGGCAATAAAATTAGCTGCTTCTCATCCCTCCATCTTATTTTATTACAAAAAACTCAACATATAAACAATAAAGCACAAGTGAAACATTTTCATTATAACTAAGGTCACATTTCTGAGGATCATTCCTTTTGTACAGTTTTTTCCTTTCAGAAGCAACTACTTACATATCAATAAGAAGTGATCCTAAGGACTGTCCACATGCTCCCTTCTTAGATTCTCTATATCTCAGACTGGGGACTCATGACTGTTTTTCCCAGCTGGTAATCACCGTTCAACATTACAGGTGCTATTCCACCTCAATCAGCCAAGGTAAGGCTGATTTTCATTAGCTGCACATGTGTCTTCCCATTGTTTTATTCAATTGTATTTGATCTGCACTTTTCTACAAGCATTCCCCACAGAACTCATTGTACTCTGTCCAGATGCTGAAGATGGGCCATACAGCCTCCCTAAAAATTAAAGCACATCAGCTGGATAGTTCATTCAACACTGAAAATCCTAACTAACATAAACTTTCCATCTATTTACAAAAAAGTAAATCGGTTTTAAAATCGGTTTTAAAATGTATACATACAAACAGAGTAATGGGATGAGTCATATTAAAAAGTTTTTCTAAGGAATTATTAAGACATTACATAGGACACTGTCATGCATACTTTTATGCCTGCTTACATTGTTGTTGTAAGCCTTAAAGGCACAAGTCACGTCTGAAACTACTGGATCTAATGCAAAATCTGGGGAAAAATCTCTGTTTTTTCTCCTCCCACACACAAAAGTCAGAGCCTCTACCATTTTAATTACATGATTTCTATTTGCCCAAATTGTAGCCAAGGTTAGGCTGCTTCTTTTTCAGGCCACATTTTAGAAGTCATCTAATCAGTTTATCTATCTACTACCTTGAGAAGTAAAGTAAATGTCCTATTCCCCTTTTACAGTGCACCTCTCTCCCTTACAATACTTCACCTGCAATACAGGTACTTTTAAAGCTCAATTTGGTAAGGGGCTGGTCCATGAGGTAATGCTGACTGCTACGAGACTTGGCAATATTAGTATTAATAAAATAGTATCTTTCCCACAAAATAAATAAATAAAATCATATAATGCAGATCAGAGTCATAACAAATCAGCATATTAAAGAATATCAATTTTATAGCTATGACTTGATTTCTTTCTCCCTCTCCATTTTATAAGCAGTTTCCCTTTCTGATGAATGATTACTGAAATGAGGTAAGGAAATTCTTATTTTGAGAAAGTACAAGTGCACTTTTTTCATTTTAATGTTTTATCAGACCAAAAAAAAAAAGATTTTCAAGTAACATTTGAAAAAAAATCAGATATGTTTGCATTTTTTCTCATAAATTCTGATCAATTCTTTTAAATATTTATTCAATATATTTCCAATTCCTTTCCCACGCAAATGAGTAGGATGTTCCAAGGCATTGCCGAGGAAGCAAGCAGAAAGCTGGAATAATTCTGCCCCAAAAGCAGGAAGATTAAGAAGCCTCATAGGCTATTCTCATGGGAGAAAGGTCAAAAAAGAAGAGCATAAATCACAGCCTAAGGACTCTTTCTGCCCAATATCATTTTTTATGTTAACAAAGAGGAATCTCAAGTCAGTGCTACCTCTTGCACATTCTTCTTCCAAGCTGCCTTACTGAATTTTAGAAATCCATCTTTTCCACTGCCAAGAACATTAAAAAAAAACGTTCAAGATGTGGCCCTGAAAATGGAAGTTGCACAAAATTACGTCTTCGAACAGCATGTACACATACTGAGTGTTGTAGGAATGTCGTGTTCAACTACAGCTAGCCATGACCTTATTCTCACAGAGTCAGAGGGCACATGGTTCTGCAGATGCCAAGTCATGTTTTAATTCACGATAACAGCTTTTAAACATGATGTAAAAAGTGTTGAATTCCAGTATTACAATGTATAACATTTGACTGTCTTAGGATTTTGAAACACGTCATGCCTATGTGCAATATCAGTTTACTTCTGCCAGATATCTTCAAATAAAAGCATATGCGGGATTTCTCGTGTTAGTATTTCTTATGCTTTTTAAAACATTCACTAGACTAAAGAACAGTGCTCCTGCTTGGACTAAACACAGTACCAGTCCAGAACTGCACTGGCTGTGACAGTACTAGAGAGCTACAAAGCTTGGGGAAATAATTATCTTGATAGAAGATGAGGTTTATTTTCATTTTATCCCTCAGTGTCCATAAGAGAGTTGATTTTACAGGGGATGAACATGTTTATACGTGCAATAATGTAAGGGAACCTATCTTTATTGCTTTGCCCATATACACTGAGTGTGGTGAAACACTGGAACAGGTTGCCCAGAGATGTGATAGAAGCCCAGTCCCTGGAGGCTTTCAAGGCCAGGCTCTGAGGAACCTGATCTAGCCGTAGATGTCCCTGTTCATTGCAGGTTTGCTGGACTAGATGACCTTTAAAGGTCCCTTCCAACTCTTAAGAATTCTACAATTCTATGATTCTGCGGCCCCTAATTTTATTGCTGAGGATGTGCTAATGTGTTTGCT
>JAOWBP010001760.1:72616101-72633971 GCA_028571105.1 Tragopan temminckii | reverse complement strand
CCACTGCTCCAAAAGCATTTTCTCACTGACAGGAAGAGGCTTCTCTTATTAACTCCACAGCTCTCAGAATATAAAATCTAGGCTTTGGATTTTGTGATGTGTAGGTGACTGTGTGTGTGGGTGTCTGCCAACTAAGACAGAATGTCTATTGTTGCATTATTAGAAAGCCATCATTAAACAGATTTGCATACTATCATACTTACTGGAGCCCAAGAATAAAATCATATGCTCTCTGATTCCTAACATGGATGACTGTGTCAAGAAGAGATCACTAAAGCATTAAAAGCTTAAGCACATGGCATTCAGAAAGCTTGATTTTTCCAAATATGAGGGCTGTCAGCATATTGTGTGGGAAATAAGAAAAGGTTAAGTGGTATCTTCTCCTCCTAACTACTCTGAAAGAGATTGCTTGAAAAGTCTCTTTGCACACTTACAAAAGCTTAGCAGGCATTCATAAATCATTGTTTTCCTTATTAAAACATGAGCTATTATTTATTATGTCTACATTTCAACAGAAGCTTTATGCTGAGCATACATTCTTCCTTGCTTACTCTTTGAGGTGATACTGAATATTCTTGTAAATGTAAGCATCATGAGGTTTACAACAGGGTAAAGCCACATTTCATCAGAATGAACAGATTTGATCCCAACATCTGTAACTATAATGCCTGGACAGTCATGCCTTGAGAGGATGTAAGTAACATCACTGACGCTGTTTTTCACCAATTTCTGGCTGGCAAAACTTACAGGACATTTGGATCTGCTACTTCTTATGGCTAACAATGTCTGGACTATACTAATACACTTCAAGTTCAAGGTGAAGCAAGATAGGCCCTTTTATGATATTATTTTGCCCTCTGTTACAATACTGTAACTATAGCTTGAATTCAAGGTGTCCAAGGAGAATTATTCTACTTTTTTATTAAGCAGTTCCTAGTACATCCATGTTCCATGTAACAGGACTTAAAATCAAAGTATTCCTTTATTAGTGGGGATACTGATAGTTGAAATGAATAATAAGTAACTGCTAAACCAGGGTTCTTAACCTGACTGCACACACACATACCTGGGGCAGCGAGCTGTTGGGTCTCTCCTAGTCACCAGAATCTTAAGCTATCTGTCCTTTCCAGGCTTGCGCTCCTGTCACCTGCCAGCAGAGGTTCTTGTGGTAGCATTACCAGACTTAGGAGCAAGAAACTTCAGTGCAAATGAGTTAGCAAGTATTAGAGAAATAGCAAACAAGCTTATGTAACAAGGAATCTGTTTCAGATTCCTACTACACCCTTGTGACATGAGAATTCATCCAGCTGCACAGTTTAATTATTTGAAGTAGTGACCTCCAAAGATAAAAGTGTGTTTCTACACACAACTACTATTTCTATAAGCACTAAAAAAAGTTGCAAGATCACTGCTAAGTGGCTTTGTTGCTTTTTTTTTTCTGTTTTACTAGCTTACTACTTAACCTTATTTTCCCAATTTAAGAAAAGGAAATGTCTTCATAGAGCAGAAGAGTTTACCTCATTCTGAATAAATTACAGCTGTATAATTAAATCCTGTCTACTTAAGCTCACTTGTTGAAATAGAGGCCCGCTTGTTGAAACAGCTACATTTGTTCTCACTCTATGTCCTAGAAAGCTGTGTGTTCTGCTGCTGTGACTAAACAGTTATTTGTTCCAGGCAGAAGATGACTGTATTTCAGAGAGCAATTTCTGCATTCATAAATCAAACTGGAAGGAAATATATTTAAAAAAAGGAAAGGTTAATTGTTATTACTGCAGTAGTCAATAGTTAATAAACATAGCTCCTATGTCAAAAGAGACAAGCACTTAGGTGGAATCAATTAATGCAGCGAAGAAACAGGTAAGCACAAGGAAAAGGCAATGCTGGTCTCTCTGCAGAGTGTAATAGTCTGGGATTGCCAGTGTTGCCTGACAACCCACAGGCGGTGCGGCAGACACCAAAACAAGGCCAAAAAGAGCACAGAGAAATCTGTAGCTGTGGTGGAATGATCACTATGATGCACCTTCATCTTTGCAGCTAGGCTAGGCCATAAATACGCTCTTTTGGCTTAGTTGCTGCTTTTAAAATGAAAATTAAGCAGCAGAACTGGAGCAAGCCCACAGGATTATGTTTTAAATACAGTTAAATGAGATTCTGAATCTCTAGGTTAAAATGTCTTATCTTCCCATTTTTCTGAGCAAAAAAAAAAATCTAGGCTTTAATTTTCTCATGAAAATTCATGAAGAAATAATGAAAAGCTTGTTGGTTCAAAAGGCACTGCTGGAAAATCCTTTCACTGGTACATTTCAGACCGTTGTAGTTTTAAACCATGGAAATGTGAAGGTGAAAATCTTGAGGCATGCAGTGCTGTGCGGTTTTCACCGATGTCATTCACAGCGCATCCATCAAGGACATGGATCAGAGAGCCTGAAACAATTTACTTTTCAGGAGCACCTTCATTTCAGAAATCAATTTTAGAGTCATAGATTACCCCAAGTTGGAAGGGACCCATAAGGATCACCGAGTTCAACTAAACACCACCAAGGAGCTGTGCAAGGCCAGGAGACTATGTGGGCCACACTGTGCACTCATTTTATTTAAGAAGTTAATTTGTGCAAATCATTTTAAATGTTTATTTGGTTTTATATACCCACGATGAATGCCCTTCATGAATAACAAAGGTTCCCCTTCTTAGTGAGCTTCTCTGTTGACGACTGAACAATTATGAGAAATCTAAAAAGCTAACTCAGATTTAATGTCCATCTTAAAAGGGAGGGAAGCAATATTCTTTCAATAAGGCTATAACCCCATAACCAGGCTAACAAGGCTTGTCTCACCATTCAGCACTGAGGAGTTCACACAAGACCTCAGACTGCATACAACTCTTCTGCAGACTGACGGTACACACTGCAATGGAAAACTTACGGCAGAGCAAAAGATCCTGAAGAGGAATGCTATTTTGTTTAGCTTATTTGCTTCTCATACTTGGAGCTTATACTAGCATACAGAATAAGTTGTAAATAATTAAAAGACATTATGATAAATAGATGAAGAAAATTAATTTTTAAGTAACAAATGGATCTCTTACTGTCCACTGTTTTTCAGACATCAAGACACCCAGTCAAGAGAGATTTCCGAAAGTAGCTTTATTCTGATCCTAAGCATTTTGCAAAATTAATAGCCTCTTTGCTATCCACGCAGAAGGAATGGGCACTCCACCTAAGGATGTATCTTAAAATGAATGGCATAAGTGCCATTTACATTCTTCGGATAATTAATCTGAAACAAGTCCCTAGTTCAAGATATTATTTCCTATTAGTACTATGTTCCCATAATAAATCATTAAGTAACATGTCAGATATTAATGTAAATTAAACACTGTATGATGTATATTGAGGCCAAAACTTCTTGATTCCTTTGATCAGTTGAGAATTTAATTTTAATATCCTTTTCACCTAAAATAAAAATCTCTCAGCATTCTCACCAATTATATAAAAATATATTAACCAGGACTTTTTTAATATGTGATTTTTTTTTTCTTTTTCTTTTTTTTTTTTAATCATTCTAAATACAAACACTTCACATTTGAGTAATGCTAAGCATCTTCCAGGGGACCATCTATTCTGTACTACAGTTGTTTTGTTTTGTTTTTTAAGTCACAGTTAATTCCTAAATACGACTTTGAGGTTTTTAAAGCTTTGAATTTGCCAAATCGCCCTGATCGAACAATGAAGTCTGAAACAGAAACAGCTAGAAAGTCTATGTAATTTGACAGCGTATAGGTTGTTGGTTAATTTGATCCACTAGTTTCTATTTACTGTGGACCTCTGCCAGTGCATTTTGATAGAAATAAAGCATTTAGAAGGCAATGTTAGTTCAGGAAATTGGATTAAAAAATGAAAATCTGAAAAACAATTCTGAAAAAATTGACGTATATATATAATACACATTCTTACTTCAGCTTATTTCTTTTAGTATAAAAAACAAACAGAATAGCAAGAATTTTGAACTGCAAAATATCTGTACAAAGAAGTGACATTCAATAAAGTAGATACATTAGATCTGAATTTATATTTGCAGAGTACATTTGCATATGAGGAAGTCCTCCTAAAATAGCCCTCTGAACAACTACTGGAAAAATTTACAAGATGTTTATCGAATTACTTTTTATTTTTATTTAATCAAATAATTTTTGATATATTGAATGGCTAAGGAACAAAAAAACTGGATATTTGAGTTGTTCATTAGACATTTTTTCTAATCAATATGTGAATGAGCATTAGTGCTACCTCAGAGGACTTGTCTGGTTTATCAGCGAAGTAGCTTTAGTCAGGCCTATCTGCAAATCCTGCCTATCAAATGGACACTGTTGAACTGATATGAATTTTATTCTCAAATAAAGAAATCAAAATGTTGAAAGATAGACAAAGATGTGCTTTTACTGATTTTCTTTGTAATATACAGCTTCTTTTATTTGCCACTCACAGCAACGGAGGGTCCCAATAAAAAAAAAAAAAAAAAAAAACAATTTTTTTTAGCCAACAAGCATAAAGTGTTTCAAGGTACTATCCATGGTACCATTCCTTATTTAAGACGTAATTAGATGTACTGTTTATAAGGTTCTAGTAATCAAGCAAATGCAGACTAAATGTGTATTAGAGAAAAACATTCCTTCACTTCTGAAGCAAGTCATGTATATGTGAAGAGAAATAGAATTACAGTATAGTAACTCCTGGCATTCTGGTTCTGTCATCAATCACAAAGCATTATTTCCCATGTAACTCTTCAAAAGTAAACGTATCTTACAGGATAAAATACAGGCTCGATATATAAATTTAAACAGTAGTAGTAAGTAAGTAAGTAAGTAAGGCAGTAAGGAACATGGCTTAGTGATGGAACTTAGTAGGTCAGGTTCATGGTTAGACTTGATAATATTAAAGGTCTTTTTCAACCTAAATGATTTTATGATTCTATTATTCCAAAAATATAGTAAAAAGTCAGCTGCAAAAGTCCCCAGCTAACTTGCATATGCTATAAATGAAACTGGAAGCAATACACAGAAATTCATTACTCCTACTAAGATGTTTTCATTAAATGCTGGGCTTCCTATCTCATAAGACTAAGGCTCTCCAATGCCCAGAGTTCTCATTTGGGTTCTCATGCGGTGTCTCTATATGATATTGTATTTCAGAAGATCATGGTTTTAGCTTTTTTGTACTAGGCTAGAAGGCTCTGCATAAGAATGATGCATACTGCTTATGTTAGTCAGAGACAATGACATATTTGAACTGTAGATGAGATATAAGTACCCTCAAACAAAAAAAATGTACAATTTTTGTCAGCTATACAGCATCAGAGGTAATTTTTATGAAGTCACATATTTGCTATGCATGTATGTAAGAGTCACAGATTCAAATTCCCGAAGACTCCTTACAATTTAGACTTCATCAGCTTTTTAAGAACAAAATCTAATATGATTTGTCACTGAAATGCAGATATATACACAACTGCAATTGGATATCTCCTTTCTCAATCTGTTGTTAATTGAAGCAGGAAAGAGACAACAGCAAAACCCAATCTTGTCAGCTTTCTCTACTCTAATTCACTGGCTTATTTTAGCCAATTTTTAATGGAGTTCTGAAATATAAACTAGTCTATATTTGATGAGAAGTGGAAATTTATAAAATGGACATCTGATTAAACATACAGTAAACGTCAATTTATTTTAAAAGATTTCAGCTTAGTTCACAAGCATCAAGTTCGATTTAATGCGCAACCTCTGTATTGATCATAAGCCTTGATAAATCTGAATGCCAATTACCAAACAGATTATTCCATTATTGATAGAAGCAGTTGTGTTTTATAAATATTACTTTCTCTTATGTAAAATATAATTGGATCTAGTAGCCCTACTATAAATACAATGAATTATCTGTGATTAATGCATCATTCTTTCAATTCTTACCATACTTTTGCCAAAACGTAAGGCAGTGCTCAAACTATGTTACAAATACATAAATGCAAAGGAACACAGTTAATCATAACAGAATTATTTTCTATTTCATTTAAATGCATATATATTGTTTTCCCTCCCAGCATCTCCATCTTTCAAGCCTATCTCCCTTTGCATTCACTACCCATTTTGCCAATGAATACAGAAATTCTCCCAGAATTATCTTAGCCTTCTCATGCATATTTTCTATATAGGCTATTTACCACAGAGCATAATTTTTTCAGCTGCCTGCCAAAGCTAACCTCAATTCCTTCCTTTTTTGCTTACTAACATCTCTTCTCTCCCCGTCCCATCAAATCAATGCCATCAACAAATTTGAGATGCAAAACAACTATCATTTGATTATTTTTGCTGGATTCCTGAGGATCCTGCTGACACTTTTTATGAATACAATCTATCCCTACTTGGCTTTGGAGGTCTATCTTCTGCAACCAGACACCCCCTATTTATTTCAACTATTAGTCTAGAACAATTACTCTTTATTTATTTATTTAAGCAAACTACAAAGGGTCCATTCCAATAGAAAGTTTTAGTCACATTGAAATATCCCATATCTAAAATAATAATAATATATATATATTTACTGTATGAACTACCTGTAGTTCTCACGTATGTAGCGATTTATATTTCTGGGTAGTATGGAGATACTCAATAGCATATATTTGCATCCATGTGCATTAGAAAACATTTTTCTCTCCCTTAGAGACTGAGAAATAAACAATAGTCATTAGGATGGGTGAGAAACAGAACTCAGACATTCCTGACCTCACAGACTATTACCTTTTTACATGAGCAAATGTGAATTATTTAACATAGGCATAACTAAAGTATATTTTATGTGCATAGGAATTCTTTCTGCTTCTAGAAAGAATATTTATGACTATGCTCCAGGAAATTGCTCTTCTGTAATTTCTGAATGTAAAACTACTCTAACACATTTACATTTTGTAAGTTGATAACATATGTTGTAATTTTATCTTCATAACTATTAAACAGCTTGACAAAAAGCACTTTGCCTCTGTAACCACAGAGTCTCAACAACTATTTTCATATATCTAAGAAACACCTCTATTGTTTGGGAATATCTATTTTGCATCAGTCACGTTACTTGCTATAGACTGTTTACCTGTGACTTTTGTTTCCTTTGGAATCACCTCTGAAATAAGAAATTCATTTCAGGACAGTGGATGAGTCTAACGTTAGCGTGCTGGGACTGAGTCACGTTATTGATATTAATGTGCACTAAATTCCTCATGTGATATAAGTATTGATGCCTTTAACAACACGTGAACAGCATGGTACCTCCGAGCTGCCAGGTTTGCTCACGATATCAAGTACTTTAGCTTAGTCCAGGCTAAGAATAAGACAGAATACCTTTCATTGGCTTATAGGCATAAAGTGGTAACATTCAGATATTATCTAGAAATATTTATTTCTAAAAGCCTCTTAACAGTAGACTCATTAAAAAAAAAAGAAAAAAAAAACTGCCAAGTTCTATACACAGTTGTTCTAAGGCAGAACATTTTTGCAGTAATTTGGAAAAGTATTAGAAATTTTCATCCAAAAAGATGCTCTTTCACTCTGAAAGTGTAGCCTATGTCACGACAGGGTAAAGCATTCACCTACTGAAGAGATCCCAGCACATCTTGAAAGCCACGATCCTTTGTACAGTACAAAGTCTCTCAGATGTTCAGGAAACGAAAGCATACATCATGACAATGGCAATACTTGAACACTTTCATGCCACTGAAAGATACAAAACCTCTTGAAGTTACAGAAGCGTGGAAAAACTTGTAATAGTGTGACAAAGTCCTTCACCCCACCACCATACATTCTTCAGTCCACAATGCTATTGTAAAATAGACAATAAAATAGAGGATCACACTTGTAGCCAGGAAGCACTTGCAAGTGTTTGCCAGTTCTTCGTTCTGACAAGCCAGATCAATATGGAAGTATAAAGTGAGAAAAGTAAGACACTGGTGAATGAAATGAAAGAGGCTTCCACTGTAGGCAGGCTAGTTCTTACTTGCAGTAATAGAGTTTAGATCAATATAATTTTGTGGCTATGGAAGAGAGTTTAAATCTTTTACAACCTGATGTTTTCATTACACCAGCCAGCTAACAGTCTCTTTAAGATAGTCTAGAGCTAGAAAAGTGAGATTCCTCCTCTTCTGTTATGGTTTATTCACTGTACTATGTACAAGGATGCTTATTCACAACTGCTGTCCACATTGAGACTCTTTCACTCATCCCTATGCACAGTGGAACCCCCATACAATGAAAGGGCTGTTATTTTTCTAAACTTTCCAAATAGTTTGCTTAATACTATGCTGTTATATGAAGAAAGTGACATCACTTGACATCACTTGACATTCACAACATTGTAGTTTGTGTATATGTTGAAGTTAGTACATTACATTGTAATGAAGGAAGAACTGTACTTCTAGACTATCCAAGAAGATATTGTATTGACAATGAACAAAATATATTGAACAAATTCATAGTATTATGGTGCATTCTAAAGGATTATCCATTCCTAAAAACATCTGGTTTTGAACGCATCTTAATTTCTGGGGGAAAAAGAAAAAAAGAAAAAAAAGAAAAAAAAAAGTTAAAATTGCATCTATATTTAAATAAAGTTCAAAAAAGACATCAAACTGGAGTAGAAAAAACTGAAAAATTAGGTTAACTGCATCATGGAGCACTTGGTCAAGTATGCAACTAACAGAAAGCCTTACATGGATGCAGTAATTTCTGAAACACTGTAGATGGAATACAGCACAAATGGCAAGCATGAGAGCATGGCTGAAAGTTTATGAAACATGACGATTATCGAAGATTGCAGTACATGCACAAGCTGCCTAACTCTCAGGCTCTCTGCAGATGCATCAGCTCATGGAAATTTTAAGGAAGAATGTAAGAAGGAGTGTAACCGTTGTGGTTTTCATTTTGACATGGGGTACTTTCCATGTAGAAAATAGATGGCCAATTCCTTATTACATAAAGGGGTTTCACCCTGCCTTTTGTAAAGGAACAGGCGCAGTTTAATGATGCTGTTTTATCACAGCTAAGAACCTCAGGTATTCTAGTGCTAGCACACATTAAAATGAACTGCGTGTACCTTACAAGTAATACTGATTTTGAACTGAACCTGTAATAGCCCCAGAAATTTCATTAAATGTGTAACACATTTATTTTTCACACTTTAACATGGAACGCTTAGATAAAGGATGGCATACTATATGGTTAAAAAACTGCAACTCATTGTCAGTTCAGTTACAACACGAAAGCACACTGTATGGGATTTTGCCAGATGTCTGTATGCTGTTCCAAAATCCAGATGACTTCAGAAATTAATGAAGTGATAAAATCCAAATAAGAAAAGTAAATGGGTCACATTTAAAGAAGGAAAGCCAGAGGAGGCTGATGATCTATATCTATTGCCTGTCCATCAATCACCCAAATCTGATCAGGAGCAGTCACTGGGCAACTGATTTACAAAAGCTGTATGTATAAAAGGAAGAATCCAAAACAAGCAGAGAAAAAAATGTGGGTGATTAATCATTTGTTAAGCACAATCAAAACTTCATCCACACAAAGAATCTGTAGGCAACTACAGATTATAAAAAAATTAAATGTAAGAGAGAAAATCCTGGCTCTGCTATATAAAAGGAGGCTCTCTATTCAGTAATGTAAATGTGAGCATCCAGAGCCATTTAAGTTGCATTACATATCCAAATCTTGTGGCGGGTATGTCAGAGAAAGGCAAGGAATCCTGAGTCTTTCTAAGAAAAATACGGAGTCCACGTGGAATACCTTAGAGTATTTCAAACATCACTAAATGTCTGTGTTTATAAAACTGAGTTGGAGCTTGAATGCCTCCCCACTGGCTTCACTGAAGCTTTGATTTTATGCCATCAATGACAGTCTATGGGGCAGCAGACCAAGAACAGGCTAGGCTTCACTTAGCAACTCCAGTGACTAAAAATGACCTTCTTGTGACAAAGATGAATTGAATCTGTTATCTCCACCTTCCTTGCCCTCAACTATGAGAAACACATTGTTCCTCCAATACTTAAAACCACTGAACCAGAAACTAAAGCTGGACAGTCAGAAACACAAGATCTTCTTCCAGACACTGGTTGTTCAGCCGAACAGGTACTTGAGTGTGTCTGGAGAAGGACGGTCAAGTACGCTCAATGTCAAAGAATTAAAGAAGGCCTAGATTTGACTGGGCTTGTGCATTTAACTCTGTTTTCCTCAAGATGCTTCCTCAGATTGTTATTTCTGTTCAGCTGTTACAGAGAACCTAAGTTCAGGTGGAAGGGCAGGTTGTTAATGCATGTCCCAGGCCACCTGGCAGGAGCATCTCTTGTTTCTCAGAGAATAAGCATGATCTCTTCTTACAAAGCACTGAGTGTTCACCAGATCTTGAACTGTGCAAGTCCAAACTGGTTTTCCAAACATAAGTCACCCAGAAGGAAGTCAAATAAACAGCATGGAAGAATGATCAGAAAGCTGAGTGACAGAAATTGAACAAGCCTTTAAGAAAGTAGCATTAAAATCATGAACAAGGCAATGTTTATTGCATCTCATGCAGAAGTGAAATAAATATACTTAGAAAAAAAAAAAGAGAGAGAGTATCTACCTATCTGTCAGAGAAGAAAGTAACTTCTGATGGCTAAAACTGTTTCATTTCTTCTACAAGTCTGGATGAACATGCAGCCCATCAGGTTGGTCTGTCATATTCAGCAGCAAACCCACCACCCACAGACCACTGCTTTCAGTCAGAATGCTAAAACACTTTTAATATATAAAAAATAAATATTTGGGATTGTAGAGGAGGAGAAAATTTTACAGTCCCGTAGTGAAAAAAGTTTTTTTGGGAAAAGAAATGCAGGGGTGGCCTTGCTTTTTAAAAATGAGTTTTAAAAAATTATCAGAAATTTGAGTTTCTGGATGTAAGAACTGGATAGGAGAAGATAGCACACCTATAAAAGCAAAACTACTTGGTTGCGAGATTATTTAATCCTTAAAGCAAAAAAGCTGCCTCTAGATGCAAGAATGGTGGAAACATATAAAGAAATTACAAGAACTAATCCCAGATCACTCCCATTGTTGGTACTGACTTCAGCATGACAGCTCCCAGAGCAGCTCCCTCCCCCACTTCAAGTAGATGTTTAATGCAATCTTACACGTGATGCTCACAGTGTCCCTCCCAAAGCTACTTCTGAGGGATTGTAAAGGAACAATTTTTTGAATGAAAAAAACACCACCCTTAGACATATCTTAGCAGTATTAGTAAACACTATAAAAATCTTTTATTATAAATGATTGCTATTCAAAACAATGAGAAGGTTGCAGCTGTAAACACACTTCTGCACCATTTCTACACCCTGTAATTATCTCGCACATTATAGTCACTAACAGCAGGAATTAAAAACTGGCATTACAAATTCAATGTCTGCTTCTGGAGATAGAAAGAATCCCTTGTAAACAAAGATCAGCAATATATTCCAGATAACACACTGTGTCTTGTATTGAAATAGCAGTGCTGCAAAATATGCTTTTCATTTAAAGATCTTTAAGCTTTCATGCCTATGATCTTCTTCCAAGGCAGAATTTCCAAAGAGGGTTTTGAGATATGTTTGCATAACAACTATATGTTCACAGTACTCTTAGGAAATTTCAATAAACTTATCTGTCAACGAAACATTTTGTCTATTTCCTCTCAAAAACACTAATTCCCAGCAAAGCTCCAGTTAATAAAAGCAATAAATATAATAAATAAATAAATCTTTAAAAAAAAAAATGAAAGAGAAAAATATTCAGAAAAAAATATATAACATTTTCTTAACTGCATTTTAGAAAGCTGATGTAGTAACTAAAGGAATCAGATAATAAATCTAGGGGACCTAATCAATTAGCTGTAGCTATGCAAACAATAACATGTATGTAAACTGAGTTATATAACTGTGCAGGTGTCTACACAACAAGGATTACACAGGGCACTTAGAACTGGACAGTACTACAGATAAAGCAGATAAACAGATGCTGAAAAAGCCAGTTTTTCATGCTACCTCAGCAGGTTGGTAGCACCAGCAGTAACGTAAGCATTTACATTTCAGGAGCTGTATGACTTTATGCCTTTGTTCCTTGAATTCAGTATTAATGCAGCTTCTATCTGTTTTCTCTCTGAGTCTTAGTTCAAATTGCCTGACTCTCTTAGCTATTATGCAGTTAGATGTTCATGAGGAGTTTATATAAATAAGCCACAACATTCCCCTATTCCAATCTTGCTAAAAACACTCTTTAAGCTGTTAATAACTGCATGACAAGATACATACAGGTACTTATCCTTACCATTACAGACAAGAAAGGAATAAATTCCATCCTAAGAGCCCAGAACTCTCATGGCCATTACATTCAGGTTGATTGCCAGAGATTTGCAGTGCCATCCAATAAATATGCAAGAAGGCCTGCAAACTTTTCTCCAAATGCAAAAGGAAAGACTCTTTAGAGTATAGCTTAACTATAAGAGCTATCAGTAGAAGAGTACTTGAAGAAGATGACTGAGGAGGTCTCTGCATTTAAATTTTGCAAAAACATTAGGTGCATACACACCTAAATAAATCACAGCAAAGTGTTTTGGCATCAAGCTTCTTCTCAAGAAATATTTTGAGAGAATCTAGGTGAATTTATTAACTCAAATTACGCTGTGTTCATCTCATTATGATCTTCTATGCTTATAACATTTTCCTTCAATTTGTGAAATGTAAAATATTCTTAAGATATCGATTAATATTAATGTCTATTAAAAACAGCCTAACCAATCACATCATTTTACAAAACTGCTTCCTTTGTATTTCTATATTTCTATAGGAAGCCCCATTCTTGTGTAACAATGTGACCACTTCTTCCTTAATTCACTTATTGCCTTCAAGTTCAAAGTACCTAAAATTGATCACAAAGACGAAACCAGATTTGATGTATTCTCTATATTCTCCTCAGGACAATCAGATGTCTCTTTACTATTTTCTTCTCAGCTTCTAGTTTACAGATTTTTCAACTTTAATTGTCAAAGTAGAAAACACATTATAGAATCACGAAGGTTGGAAAAAAACACTAAGATCATCTAGTTCAACCATCAATCCATCAATGACATCAAGTGTCATTTACATCAAAAGTCCAAGCTAGTCCAAGCTTAGGAATTATAACAGCTACCGCATTTCCATTGTTAAATGGAGAAGTAAGCAACTCTTGTAGAACAGTCTGTTACAGAAGATTAAACAAATCCAAGGTCTTCAAAAAAATTACGCATAAACTTCTTTCTCTTGTGGAGTTGTTCCACTCATGACATTTACCTTACGAATACCATCCACTGTATCTAAGCTTTTGTTGTCAGTAACCCCAAAAAATCCTTACCTCCAGCAGTACAAGGAAGGCATGGTGAAAAGCCTATAGAACAGCCTGTGAGTGTGCACAGGTAACTTTCTTACACTACAATAATACACCACGTTATAAACAGCAAGATTAGAGAAAGATGTATTCTGAAATCTTGTATTTGCCTCAACTTCCAAAATATTCTTTTTTATCTGGGAAGTAAAGTGTGATCATTCAATTGAAATAATTCATTTTTCATTTCATGCTTACTGAAGAAATACTATGAAGAGCTTATATATTGCTTCAGCTCTACTGAACAGCAGTATATTAATATAAAACTAGAAAGAACAGAAAGCAATAGAATCAGAGCTGTACAGAATCCTTCAAGAAAACATCAAACTAGGAAAATCCAAAGTGGAAGCACTGGAATTTTATAATTTCCTTGAAAAGTCATGAGAACCACAGCTGTACTTCTTGGAGCAGAGGAAGAGGAAATTTCCCTAGAAAAGAATTCGGTAACAGTTGGAACAGCATACGTTTCTGGACAAAGACGTACACTGCATTAGGGATCACCATGGAAGTCACTGCTGTGCCCAGTTATTCTTATCACATCACAGAAAATGAAGTGTAAATATGGGTAGGACACACAGTTCAATATTTCAAATGTAACAAGATCTTAAAATCGATCTGTTAATTGCTGATTCAAATTCTGAAAAATGGACAGCTGAAATTCTCATTCATAAGACAGAGAATACTGCAGAGAAGTATTAAAATTCCTAATCTGCTGCATCTACTCCAACTTATTTATCTACTAGCTGTCAATACTAAATACATAGTACAAAACATTAGAGGCTTTTTTAAAAAAAAATAAAAAAAAAAAAAAAGAATTACCCTAAATTCTACACAGTTAAAGTTCTCAAACTGATTATATCTATCCAATGCAAATTGCTGTCTTCGACAGGACAGAACTACTCTGGTAGATGACATTAACTATTTCAAACAGCAGTTATCCCCTTGGATTTTATATTCTACTATAAAACAACAATAATCACAGAATCACAGAATGGCTTGGGTTGGAAGGGACCTCAAAGATCATCTGGTTCCAACCCCATTGCCATGGGCATGGTTGCCAACCGCTAGATCAGACTTCTCAGGAACTGACCTAGCCTAGCCTTGAGCATCTCCAGGAACTGGGCCTCCGTAACCTCTCTGAGTAGCCTGTTCCAGTGCATAACCACCTTCACTCTCATCTGAGTGAAGAACTGCTTCCTAATATCTAACCTAAACCTTTTCTCTTTCAGTTTAAATCCATTCTCCCTTGTCCTATCACTCCATAACTGTGTAAAAAGTCAGTACCTTTCCTGCTTGTAAGTTCCTTTCAAGTGTGGGAAGATCACAATGAGGTCTCACTGGAACCTTCTCTAAGCTGAACAGTCCCAACTCCCTCAACTTTTCATCATAGGAGAGGTGCTCCATCTCTCTGATCATCTTTGTGGCCTTTCTCTGGACCCTCTCCAACAGCTCTGTATTTCCCATTGTGCTGGGGGCCTTAGGTCTGGAAGCAGTACTCCAGATGGGCCCTCACAAGAGCAGAGTAGAGGGGAAAAATCACCTCCCTCTCTCTGCTGGTCAGCTCTCTTTTGGTACAACTCAGAATACCATTGGCCTTCCTGGCTTCAAGAGCACATTGCTGGCTCATGTTCAGCCTTTCATCCATTAGGACTCCCAAGTCTTTCTTGGAAGGGCTGCACTCAAAGATGTTCATCTCTCAGTCTGCACTTATATCTAGGATTGTCTCAACCCAAGTTCAATACCTCGTGGCCTTATTGAACCTCGTTATATTCTCACAGGTCTACTTTTCAAGCCTGTCCAGGTCCCTCTTGATGGCATCCCTTCCTTCTATTGTATTGATTGCAGCTTAGTGTTATGTAAATGAACAAGAAGACTTGGTTTGTATACAAAGAGTCTAAGATCCTTGTACCATTATACCTTCAGTGGAAAAAAAAAACGAAACACTACTAGAATTTATCATCAAAACAGGTTTCCATAAAAGTAATACCTGTGTTATTTGCTGCCAAGACATATCAAGTACCAACTGCAAAGGAGGAGCTAGAATGATGTGTCCTACTGAAAAAGAGATATTCATAAAGGCAACAGAAACTACAGGTACTAACATATCAAAACATTTGTTATAAAGAAGAGAAATGGGACAGTTAGAGAAGCTTGTTTCACTGAAGCTCCCTGTCCATGTGGTTGTCCCAAGGAGCAGGAACACGAGGACTAGACATGATAAATGGGATCTTCTAATTATTAATCCCTGCTTACAAAGGAAGTTAAGGATTGTTTGGTCACTGCTCACTTAAATAGATAAACTCTTCTTAGTAGAAAATGCTGGATAAATAAGCTGTTCAACTCTGTTAAAACATACTTTTCCTGAAATTGAGGTAATGCCAAATACATAGAGTTCATGTATTGAAGCTCCTATATACTGAATGGGAGCGAGTATTATTGGTAAGGTATAAATCTTTCCAAGCATTCACTGAGTCAGTCAGTTGTTTAACATCTTCTGTGCTTACATACACTTTGAGGATGATATTGTCTCGGTCTTATTGACACAGGAAATAATTCAATCATAGAAAGAAAGTTTTCTTCCAATTCCAGATATTTGAACTGTTCATTAATTTTGAAGTCAGAAGAAATCAATACCAGCCAATCTCATCTTTATATACAGTTATCTACTAATGTCAGCCTGCAGCCCAGAAGCTCTGTTTAATGTCTTTGAGAAAGACTTACAGTTGATTGCAAAAAGGAATCTACTTACTGCTTGAAACATTACTACGCTATGTCTAACTGACATTTAAAAACTATTAAAAAATAAGAAAACAGCATCCTCACATCTTGTCTTTACCTCCATTCCATTTTTCTTCCTCTAAAGAGGAACCTAAAGAACCACAACTCTTGTCTGCACATAGTTAGTTACATCTTGATCATTCTATCAAGAAATCTCAAATCTTTTCTTAGGTAAAAGACATCAATTTAACTTGCAGCTTTCTGACAGACAAAAAAAGTACATGTGGATTTCTCCTCAAAAAAACAGTGTTCTTTCTTTCCCCTCTTCGAAATAGCTTCAGATTCTCTATAAAGCACATGTTTATGGTCCTAGTTCTTCCATATACTTGTTTTCCTCAAAGCAAAATAAAGCATCATAAACTGAATTGTTCCTCATATATCTTAGGAATCCTTAACTTCATTGAGTCTCCTGTGCTTCTAGTTCAGTACAGGTATATTTACATTAGCAATGTAGTCCAAATCAGAAGAGTATTTAAATATGTTTCCTGATTGTACATATTAGTTCACATACTGAAGCAGATTACATGAATGGGACTTCTTTTTCTATTTGCAAGGGGAATCTCTCGATTTTTTTAAAGGAGGGAAAGAACAAGATATGATACAAAGTTCTATGGTTTTAAAGCTCACACTTAATTTTATCATTCCAGCAGGAATTCACATTCGTTATAAGACCAAAACAAGAACTATGACTAACACATACCTTTCACTGTTGTCATTTTAAGCTACTCTGTAAAATATATTTTTTTTAAAGAGTTTTCCTCCTATTTTTGGTGAATATTTCACTCCCAAGAGAACTACTGGCAACATAATGAATACCCAATATAAATTATATCTACCTATCCACATATTTCAGTTATATCATTCAAATGTAAGTCTGTGTTTTCTTTTTTTAAATCTAAGAACCCACTATCAGGCACATACATTTAATTAAAACAATACGAACAAGCAACAAGTTAAATGCACATCTTGAATTCAATTATGAAAGTTCCTTTATGAATTTGAATTTCGAATAAGGAGTTATCTATTATGTAGTTGTCATATTATGACAAGACTTCGCATTTTAAAAAGAAATTCATTATACAGCTTGAAATAGATTTTTTTTCCTTTTAATAGGAATCTTTTATGTAGATACTCTATCACAATCATAATAATCCCTTTATATACTTTTAATCCATTCCTAGATAGCCTCAAATTATCTCATATAAAAAGGTTGTAAGAAAAAAAGTCTCAGTTTTATTAAATTGCTCTCCGACTTAGTTGTCCCAAGAAGAGAACTACCAATGACATGACCTTAGCAGGTAGATAAAAGTACCTACAGACTATGGTAACTGCATTGGAATCCACCTGTTCAGTGCAGAAGGTTTTAAGACTGTGAATGCAATCTAGTGAAAATAAATGGTTTACATATATAGCAGCTAATTTATTTATGCTTATAACCATACTGAAGTATGCATCATCACTGAAGCAAAAAGGGAAATACTGTTTATGTGAGCAGAGAGTGTGTGCAGCCTGAAGAAAAAAAAAAAAAAAAAAAAAAAAAAAAAAAAGAAAACCAAAACAAAAAAGAAAAAAAAAGAAAAAAAAACAAAACAAAACAAAAACAAAGAAAAAAAAAGAAACTAAA
>JAOWBP010001760.1:72596480-72616001 GCA_028571105.1 Tragopan temminckii | reverse complement strand
CTGATGTAGGGAACCTGCTTTGGCAGGGGGGTTGGACTCGATGATCTCTGAGGTCCCTTCCAACCCCTACAATTCTGCGATTCTGTGAATAACTTCTTGCCACTAGCTAGATGCAGAGTCAATGCTGCCGTATCTCCATTGTCAGCTTCCAGATTCAACCCTTCCTAGCACAGTCAGTTGCTTCTGAATCATTAAACGTTCTGGAGTTTGGTAGTTATAACTTAAAATAGGAAAAAAAAAATAGCAGTTATGCTGCAAAATTTAGATTGATTTCTTTTAAACACAGATCATTTCAATCCTACAATTTTTGGCTGTGTCTAGTTTAGGACCTTCACTGAGTCCACCTTATGTGAGATGAACAGTCAGCAAATGTTAAAATGGATGCAGTAATTAAATTCTGATACAAGCATTCACAAAGTGATTGCAACTTCATCAGTCTATAAAACATTTTAAATTCAGATCTTACTTTTAGCCACAGGATACATACACATTGATTGTGTTGATTAAACAGAAATGCTGGTGTTTTCAAAGTCTCAGATCAGTACTCTGAGAGTCAGGTAAGAGCTCTGCGCACAATTACTTCCTGTGTACATTTAAGCCTTTATCCAGCATCCAGCTGAAATTAAATCATTGTGAAGGTTAAAGACAAATATTACTGTTCGGCAAGAAATTCTCAAACAAATCCTGCCATAATGGTAGCTTTGCTGTGTGCCAGAGCAAAACATCTTAATTGCTGGTATGCGGAAGTTTTTCTCTATTTTAACAAAGTTTTCAATGCTGAAATGCATATTATACATCAGTTGGATTAGGCTGCCATTACAAATAAAGAAAAAGATATTTCATGTTGCCTTTCCAATATAGAAAAATGCAAAAGACCAATAAATCAGTATTCGAACAACTTAACGTGGAAATAAAATGTGGCAAAATACGTTTCTCTGCAGGAAAGCATTTTTTGAAGGCTTTTTAAAATCCTGTCTACAACACCATCATTTCAGTGCCAAAAAATTAAAATTTCATAATTGCTCACTCAAGGCTACAGTTTAGCAATCCTTTCTTCTGACAAAGCAGTAAGCATTTGGCTAAAAGAAACTAAATTACATGTAGATAATTTTATTCCTTTTCCTTCTAAACCAGCCTGGGAAAGGCAGAGTTCTCCAAACTCCTTAGTTTTTCTTTGCAGTTACTACAACTGTAATCATGACCCATCAAAATGAAGGAAAAAAATGCATTAAGAAGAAAACAATTTAAGTTGCGTACCAGATATGAAATATGTAAGAGGTGGCGTTGAGCAAAGTTCTTTCAGAGAGCCTAAGATTCTACATTGTAAAGCCTCAAGCTAAAGATAGATTAAGTGCCCTTTAAAACAAGACTAATCTTCATAGTTGCAAACTCATTCTGCAGATGGAGATCATTGAGGATACAATGAATTTTATTACTTTGTTTACTTTTCTAAGGTAACGTATAATAAATTGAAGCTTCAGGTAAACGTCACTATTACTGTTACAGGTGCTTAGCAACAGCTAGTAAAGTGAGACAACTGCATGGCTAGGGTAAAGAGCTGATCTCATTGTGAAATAATAAGGTAATAATCTTAATTCTCTTCTGAGCTTCACTGGACTAAGAGCAATTCAGCTTTAAGCACACTATGCAGAGAAGAGAGGTATTTTGGTAGGAATTCTTGATTCCACTTCTGACAGACTTCTGCAACATAGAAGATAACAGCCTGTACTAAATCTGATTACTTCAGTTTTGTCACTTTCATTTTTTATTGATGCCACTCTCCCAGATCACTTCACTGAAAGCCCTGCTCACATACCAGGATCTTAGAACAGGTTTTTTATTACAATCCGTGTCACTGGATACCTAAATCATGAGGTTGGGAACTGTAAAGCAGTTCAAGTGGTCTGGTTTTATGTTAGAAAAGTATACTGTTATGAAGCCCAGTTCCGAAAACTGGAAAAATCCATATGCCTCATTAGAACTGCTGCATGAGCATCATCTGCTCTCTCTTCCTTTTCCCTCTTATTACTTTCTTTATGATTTCTCTTATCCTGTAGACTTTCTAGCATTTTTCTCTTCTTAGACTGAGGCTGAGTACAGTAAAGTTTCAGATTAATTCATTTATGCTATTTTAATTCATTCTTCTCTTCATACTTAAAGCAGAACCTCTTAGTTTAGTGTTCTTTAATTATCAGTGCAGAGTCAACTGACACCAACTGAAAAAGACAAATACGACCTTCAAAATTAGATTGCTACAGCACATTTGAGAAGAGAATGGGCGGTAATAAGTTATTTTGCAGTAACTCAAGAATCTCATTTTAAAAGGTGGAAGAGTTAGTTTTAGAACTGGATGTAGAAAGATTAGATAGTATCACAGAGACCTAGACAGGCTCAAGCAATGGCCAAAGAGAATATCATGAGATTCAACAAAGGTCTTGATCCAGGATCTAAGTAACCCCCACTATCAATACAAGCTGACGGATGAAAGAATAGAGCAAGCCCTGCTGAAAATGGCTTGGGAGTACTGGTAGATAAGCCAGCAATGTGCCCTCAAAGGCCAAGAAGCCAACCATATCCCAGGCTGCAACAGAAGAAGGTGAGCAGATGGTGAGCAGATCGAGGGAGTTGATCTTGCCCCTCTACTCTGTGCTGCTGAGATCTTAACTGCCACTTTAAATTGTATTCATTTATACATTTATACAATATACAATGATTATAATTTCAGAGCTCTAGGCATACCATTCAGTGGCACCACTAACACAAGTTCACACTGGATATTTGCTATTTTTTTTCACAGTAGTAAAAATCAAACTGTTTAATTTGCAAATCAGATAACAGCTTTACAGCTGCTTATGTGATCTCACACAGTCACAAATCATATTAGTGAAGAGCAGTGAATAAGACTGACAGTTCCTTCTGAAATGGACTCTTATACAGGCTAGATATTAGGGACTGTATGACTAAACCAATCTCCATACTGACCTTTACCTGGTAACATTTTTGGAGCTCCCCTAGAACATCTTTCCTTTAAAGAATGCTTCAGTGGGAATGTTAAATATTTCCACCAAGCAAGTAAAGCCTCTTACTCAAGCAGGGATACTAATAACCTTAAAGTTGTACTGAATTTTCATAAGGCACAAAAGAAAGAAGACAGTTACTTCTTAGATAAAGTTTCATGCATTAGTTGCTTTTTATAATCGTGTCAGACATTAAACAAATAAATATAAATTAAAAAATATTTGTGACAGCAGCATGATATCCACAATCTCTTGTATGCACCATAAACACAGGGTTAAGTTCTGTTATCAAACCATACTCACTACCTCTTTGAAAACAAAATTCTCTGTGGTTTGATATATTTCATCTTATTCTTGTGCAATATTGAGGTAATAAGGCTTACCATGTGGATTCTAACCTGTTTCAGGTATTAGAACAGTCTGAGTACTACATATTATTCATCAGGATTGACACTATATTCTGTCCTAATCAGGGCACAGGAATTATTTCCCTATGCAATGTACGTACAATGCACGTGAAAGAAGAATTCTATGAAAAATAATTGAAACAGTGCAAACTGTATTATTTCATAGAATCATAGAATCACCAATGTTGGAAAACATCTGCAAGATCATCCAGTCCAACCATCCACCTACCACTAATATTTCCCACTAAACCATGTCCCTCAATACAACATCTAAACATTTCTTTAACACTTCCAGAGAGATGGTTACTTCACTACATCCCAGGGCAGCTCGTCTCAGCACCTGACCACTCTTTCAGAGAAGTATTTCCTAACAACCAAACTGAATCACCCCTGCCACAACTTGAGGCCATTCCCTTTAGTCCTATGGCTAGTTACATGGGAGAAGAGGCTGTCATGGAGTTACCTCTAAATCTACCTGCATCCTTGACAGGGGGACAGCAAGCCGACAGGCGCACTGGCCAGGGAAAGAAGGAAAGAGAGAAAAAAAATTAAGCGTCAACAGTTTCCTGGCTGGTCCAGCCCAGCCTTGTCACTAAAGAGGCAGGAGACCCGCAGACACATGCCCTTGAAAAGGGGGAAAGGCAGAGAAATAGTAGATGGGTTCAAAAAAAGAAAAAAGAAAAAAAGAAAAAAAAAAGAGATCAGTGGCAACAATCTGAGGGGGAACAGTAATATTAGAATGCATAACACAATACATACACAATGCAACACAATACAATTAGAATTGAGGCCAATGGATCAACCAAAATGAGAGAGTGTGTGTCCAAAACCGAAGGCCTTACTCTAAAGCTGCAGGTGAAAAACAGCAAGGGACCACGTGCCCCATTACAGGGAAAAAAGAGTGAGGCCACTGACCCGCAAGGAACTCCATCTCTCATCCTCTGGGCACCAAGTTCTCTGGGGAATGCAGCCCCTTCCTTCCTTCCCCCTCTGAGAATAAAGCACCCAGAAACAGTGGTCCACAGAACCAGAACATTAACTTTTTAACTCCGAGTGCTTTACATGATGTTATGATGTGAAATACTGACAACAAAACCACGACAAGGCCAACCTCCACCTCACCACAATCTCCCATCAGACAGTTGTAAAGAGCAATAAGGTCTCCCAGAACCTCCTTTTCCCCAGACTGAACAACCCCATTTCCCTCAGCTGCTCCTCATAATACCCCAGACCACATCCCAGCTTCATTGCCCTTCTCTGAACCCTCTCCAAGGCCATTAGAAAAGTTTTATATATTAAAATGTAGTGAGCATGTAGTGTGCATGTGTAAAACATGATTTTCAATGTATTTTTGATGTTAATAACTTTACAACATTTCTAAGAAAAAAAAAAAATAACCTATGACACTTTTCAGTTTTTAACATTACCAGAGTGGGAGTGACACAACAGACACAAATTCCCTGGTGATTATGAAGTACAGGTACCGAGACATACCAGATTGGAGCAGAAATGCGTTCTAATAATCTTAACAACATGCAATTTAGTACCATATCTTTCATATATTGCAGATTGGTTGCATACTTTTAAAGGTTAACTGAGGGGCCACAGGTTGGAATGGAGAGTGATGAGCCTGAGACATGATGTCAGTAGCTGACGTAGCCACAGCAGTATTTAAAACAGAGTAGCTAAACACTGTCTTGCAGTATCAATAACAAATAAAACTACATTAAAAATTATAGGTGTGATTCAGCATTGTTCTGTATCTTTTAGCTTTATCTACACTGATTAAACATGTGCCAAAACGTTGCCATTCTGATTTGGTGCCCTCAGTTTGTACTGGAGTAAATTACTAGAAAGATTCACATATCTTTCTGTACATACATAAGATCAAATTTTATTTCTCCCATACTAAATATTTTTCAGTTTTATTTTTTCTACTGTATATATCTCAATAATTTAGATTCATAAACAATGGCACGTAACACTGTGAACTGATACTGAAAGTGCCGTTTGTGTTTGTTTCAAGCTGCAGCTAATTAGGATAATACTAAAGAGTGTTATCTATTTGTATATCTATATATATCTTTATGATAGATACACTACGTCCAATTACTAATTAAACAGCACATGCACGTGATTGAGATAGGTTACAGAAATAAAATGCATACAATTCAAATAAATTAAGAAACTTACATGATATTACAAATCAGAACTGTAATAGACGTAAGACTATAAGTTATTATCTACTTAGAGAAATGAATTCTCCTAACCATGCAACACTTCATGAGATACTGTACTTTTTAGATTGTTTGCTTGTACTATATAATTGTTTCTTGCAGAAGTAAGATGGATGTTATTTTCAAATACCAAATTGAAAAACCATCCAAACATTCAGCTATTTATGCAAGGTCAAGCACATGAAATTGCAGAAACTGCATTTATGTTCCTTTGGGAATTTTCATCTGTTTTCTGCCCTCACCTACTGCCTCTACATGATAACACACAACATTAGAAGAGACTAGTTCCAAACTGGCTTGCTCGCTTGCTCAAAGCAATTTTTAATCCTTGATTAAGTCTCATTTGTTGCATATTTTAAATAAGTAGAAGAGATCTACTTTCTGCAGTAATATTACAAGCAATATGCTGTTATGTTCATCTTACATTAAATACTGTACAACAGAAAAAGCGGTCTGCATCACTGACATCCTCAGGAGCTCTCTGATTGATGAGAAGCAGACAGCCAGAATAAGCACAGCAAGAAGATGCTATTCACACTGGCATTGCTGAGGTTGGTTCTGCCAGGGTCAGTGTCAGGTCTGTGCTGCAGAATGGCCTTTGGACCTGCAAGCAGTTCTGATGCATGGTCACTGCTTCCACAAAATGACATGGAGACAGGTTTCTCTAGGCCACATTCTATTTACTACCCATGGGGTACAGATATACTTACGGTCCTTTCTCCGTAAGTACGTCAATTTCAGTAATTTTCTAGGCAAGGTACAACAACACAGATCCCTGTTTCTCTAAGTCTGACATAAAAGCCTTGATAGTTTTGATAATCGGAGTATATAATTTTAATTAAAATAGCTAAGACATGAGGGTGGTTGAGATGATTCTGAGATCCTAGCCTCTCTGAATAGTAACACAGTCTCTATGGCTAGAACAATTCAGAAGTGCGACCCACACTTCTGTTGAAATCAATGACAAGGCTCCTATAGGCTTCAATAAGAGAAGAATCAGCTCTATATGTGGGCTGAAATTAATTATGTACCTGGCTTACTTCTATAAGGAGACAGAAAATTTGAGAGTGAAACTACTGGCATGGTTCAAGAGAAGTAAAGACAACATGCCTTTGGGAGGCTGTGCATGGCCATCAGTATGCTCAGGATAAGACTGCAAAACATTAGCTTTCATTCATGTTACATCATATTGCATTATGTCATGCTATCTTACATCTCATCTGACAGGCACAATTCTGTTACAAAACATAATAATACAGAGAAAACAGAAAATATTTGAGAAGAACATGCTTACTCTAGTTGAGGGGACTAGTCAATTCGCAACTATCATAAAACATGCTTAAACTAGTTTAAAATGTTTCTTGATCCTTACAGTAAAAAAAAAAAAGAAAAAAAGAAAAAAAGAACAATTTGCCACTGTTGCACTTCTTATACAGCCAGCTATAAATTATTAATTCAACCCACATCATACTGGTTATTAGATTACAGCTGCACAATTTACTGTTGAAATTCAGAAAGTGCTCACCTCTAGCATGCCCCTAGCACACCTGTCTCTCAGCTTACCATGCTATTTAGAACTTTTCTTACTCTAGGGGAATGTAATCATACATATATAAAAAACATTGAACATATGGCTCTTGTGGCAGAAACTGTAAAATTGAATTTTCCACACTTGTTTGCTGGACAGACAGCCAAATGCTGTTTCATGCTTCAGCTAAAATGCAGTAACTATAATATCCTCTCTGTGTCATTGTAACCTGTACTTGAAAAGACTGTATAATTTACAGTAGGCTTGTGAACTGGAGTCATTCAGCCCATACAAACGATGTTCTTACAATGTCACAGAAAAGAATGAAGAATTAGCATGCTTTGAAAATAAATGCACGCTATTCTATATTTTATAACAACAATTTGGTGATGATAGTCATATTCATTATAAATGATTAAAAAGTTAAGCAGTTTTCATTTGTGATTCTTGCAATTTGATATTATAGCTATTTTTTCCATATTTGCATTTACAAAGTGTTGATTCTTTAGGCTATTAAAATATCTAGAGCCAGTAAAGAGAATATCAAAGGTCACATATCAAAGTATATCCACATTACAATCACAGCTCTTGGAGAGAGAGACATCCTGCCACTTCCCAAATCTTTTCTTGATGTCTTCAAGAAAACGTTATATACAAAACAGGTTTATTATTAAATCTCTTTGATTTATCACAACATTGCCCTCTTCAAACCAAGTGTTATTCTGTCATGCTCTGTGGATTTTCAGTTGATGTAAGCTGGCATGTTTTCACTAGCTACATCATATCAGATCAGCCATGATACTAGTTGAGTTCCCAACACAAACTGATCTTGCTGCCCATCATTTCTCCTACCCTTCTTCCTTTCTCCCATTTTTCCCCTTTTCCTCTGCCTTTCTTCCTTCTCTCATTCCTTCCTTTCATCAGTTTTCAAGTACTTATTAGCAATGGCATTTTATGATTTACTTAAAAATTTGATCTTTTAATGATGCTGTATTAATTGCCTTGATATTTCTATGTCTCTAAGGCAAAAAATACTGCATACGCAATTAGTAATCAAAGAAAGTGCAAGGAAAAGGTCTAGCTGCCTACTGCACTTGTTAAAGCTTTTTCTAGGTCTTCTGGTTGTTTAGTTGCACGAGGAATGCAACAAATACTGAATTTCAGCTGCCACTTCACTTGCTTTGCATCAGAGAGTTGCAGAAAGACTTTCTAGTACAGAGAAATTCCAGGTAACATTGGTACAGGAGCACCATGTCAAAGCAACACCCAATTCTATATGCAAAACAATGAACTCTAAATTACCTATTAGGAATCAGGTAAACTATTACAGTTGCTGGCAGTGTTCATAAAATTTTAAAATCCAGAAAAGTGAACAGAGTGTTTAAAATCATTAAAGTTGGAGAAAACAAACAGGAAGCACCATTACATTTTGCATATGCTCACTACTTAATCTGAGCCATGCGTGTAGGTACAGGCCTACAAACTTAACCAAAAAAAAGTGCAGAAGGATGACAGAGGGTATGAAATAGCCTCCATCAAAGGAAGACTAAACAGACTCAAATCTTCCAGTCCTCAGTAGAGCTAAGAAATGAGATGCACAGAATCAGAAGTGTAAAAAAATGAATTTTTTTTTCTGTTACTCCGTTCTGTTTTTTTCCTCAGTTTTCATTACTCAACACCTTTCTTCTAGTAAGTTTGAAACAAAAAGAGATATGTTTTTACTAAGTACATAATTAAACACGGGAACTCATTTCAATCAGAAAGCAATTAGACTGTAGCAAAAGAGAAATAAGCAAAGAGAAAAAAAAAAAAAAAACAACACAAAACTCTCAGAGTATTTTGAAAGGAAATATACAACCTCAGGCTCAGAAAGTCCCCCAGGTACATATTTCTAAAATAAAAGAGGTATATTTTGGAAAGCATGCTCACATGGTTCTTACAGACATTCTTTGCATCTGCTACAAGCCAGTAATGCAGATAAAATACCAGACACTGCGCACTCTGGTCAGATTCAGTATGCTCTTCATACTCTTTCCTGGAGATGCCACTGAAGTGGGAATACCCCACTGTTTAAGCTTTTTAATAGTTTCTATGATTTAACACTTCTGTTCTTCATTGAAAGATATTAATAGATTGCCCATTATTAAGAGGAATACCAACCATTCCTAACCATTGGCTATTGTCTTCATGGAATGTAATTACATAGTTTTCATCTACTTGTTTCCATGCCTTTGTGATTTTTTTTTTTTTTTTAAATTGAAGAAAAGTATTATTATAGCCAGTCTGATTAATAGTAGTAGCAGCTGGTCAACGTTAGTAGTGATAGTAGTTACTATCAATTGAACGCCCTGAGCAGTGCATTGACAATAAGTAGAATTTCCAAACTTACCATAAAGCATTCGTACCATGGGAGCGTTGACAGAGAAAATATTTGCATAAGTTATTTTTATCACCACCATGAGACTATACTAAGGAGTAATTTATTATCAGTGAACCCTTTTTGACAGGTAAAAAAACAAACAAAAAAACAAACAAACAAACACAACAACCACAGAAATTTGGGTTTCTAAGTTCCTGCTTTTCATGGATGCTGTTCACTAAACAACACCTATCATTTTTCAAGTCAGCTATTTCAGGCTGAGTGTTCTAATCATGCCGTTTTGATACACGTGCAGACAACAAGAATTTAAAAACTATCTTAGAAACTTCATTTTGGATTTTGGTGTTCACACAGGAATGATATAAGTCACTCACTGAATTAGCTGAACTTGCAGTAAGTATATTTAATAAATTACAGATATTTTAGAGTAATTTTTCTGATTTTTTTTTCATTTGGTCCAGAAAGACAAAAAGCTATATTTCTCAGGGCACAGAACAACATTTTTTTCTTAAAGTACTGAAGCTTAACTCTTTGTCAATTAAGACACAGAAACTTATTAAATAATTGGATAGTAGCCAACTGCACAGTGGGATAAAGTGTCTGAAACCTTGAAATGATGAGCTACCATGGCAGGAAGATATTCCTTGAAGCAAAACGTAGAGTAGATTGCTGTTTTCAAACATAATCTGCTCTAAAGCATGTACCTTTCAAAAAATGTAATGACTGAGAGGGCTGACAAAATCCTTCAACAAAACACAGATTTTCCTCATGCTGTATGCATGCAGAACCATGAAACCAAGCTACGCTCAAAGCACAGACAGGAATTTTCCCCTTATAAAAGTATTTGCACAGAAGGAAATGAGAGTAGATGCACATTTCAAGCATTTCCTAATTGTGAGGTATCTGTACAATTAAAAACCTGACTGAATCAGATGTCGGCGACATATTTATGTAGGGTTGTCCTATATATAAGAACTAACAACCAATGAGTAATTTGCAAAAAACCTAAGTAGATTTTAGTGATTTCAGGCATAAAATAAAAGAAATCGTAACGCTTTGTAAGTTTCGGTATTTGATAGTTTTTTTTGTTTGTTTGTTTTGTTGTTGTTGTTTTGTATTTCAAGCAATGAAATCCTTACTTCTCTGACAAAACAACGCCAGCTTTTTAATTGTATGCCTGGTGAACATTCTAACATGACAGATCCTTCTTTCAATCCTTAGCATTAAAAACAGCCACATTCCCTTCTCACAGATATTCTGATTTAAGTTCATGTTGTATCAAGGGTATCTGCAGTGATGATTTTATTTTTTACTGCACTTGCTACTATTAGCCATAACTTCATTGAATATCACCATTTCTTAAAGGACTGGCATGATACTTCAAGACTTTTTTTTTCCCCAGTTCCTAAACCAATATTAAAATTTATTACTTTTCCTGAATGTGCAAATACTGTATCTATTTATCCAGTTCTACCTCAGAAATAAATAAATAAATAAATGGTTATGCTTAATTTAATAATGAAGCTGGAGTTGAAACGTGCTTGGGAAGTGGAGACACTGTATGCCCCCACTATCTATACGAATCTACAGTTAAAACAGTCTGCTACACTTACTGTTTGGTTTTTGTATTCTAGTTTTAGAACAGAAATATCACCACTGTTTTCTTCCTCAGTAAGCATGGTAAATCTTCACATGATTTAAAGGACTGAACAGAGCCTGTAATTTCCTCATTCTCAATGCACACATCCCAGGCCAGCCGTGACTGGACTCTTCTGTCCTGACTTCCTCCCAGTTACATTGCTTTGAAATTATGAATAAATAGTTTTTGATTCTCATTAAAAAGAAAAAAAAAAAGCACAAATACCTTGCAATAAGGGAAAAAAATAGATTGATAGATAAAAGTGGGAAAGCAATGAGAAATAGGAAACTGGAGACCTACAGGTATCAAGGTGAAGAATTAGAACCACAGCAGGAAAGACTGAGGCAATGAAAGGCAAAAGATATGTGAGAGCTTTTTGGCTTTCAATAATCTTGAAAATAAAACCAAAACCAAGCCCAAAGCCATTAAAAATGCAAAACATAGGTGAAAACACAAACTGAAATAGTATCTCTTTATATACTTTTATGTAGTCTTTAAGGTAATTACATATACACCATTTAAAACATTCTCTCCTTCATATCCAATCTCCACCCATTTGCAAACCACTCCTCTTTCTTCACACCATTCTCACAACGTTCTTAAAGTTCCCTCCTCGAGACTATAAGAATTCTTCTCCACATCAACGAGAAATTTAAAAAAGCAGCAAATCAGAAGTAAACTCCAGATTTTTTACCTAAGTCATAGCGACTTTACTACTCAATTCCTCCAAATTGTAATCCTTGCCATGATAAAATTCCAGACAAGTAGACTTATTACACATTCAGTTTCTTTTAAAGAGGAATTAAAATTCCCACACAGTAAGGAATCTGTCTGGAATTAAGCACTCAGAAAACACTATGAAAAAGGATTACACAATTTCTACTCCTATCTAGACTTTAGGCACCTATCTCAGGCAAGCATATAAGGCTTAGCTAAGTCAACTGAAATCTAAGCAGAGCTCACACTTCTTCAAAATACAGGGAAAACTCAGTATTTAACCTAATTTCACAACTGCCCAAATAGAAAAACCTTTAGAAACAATAAACAATACTCAAGTATATATTATTAGGTAGCAAATTTTATTCTTTTTTCTCCTTGTGTACTTATCATCCATAATTTAGAGATTCTAAAATATGTCAGGTTTTGCTCTTGATTTTGTTTTTTTTTTTGTTTTTGTTTTTGTTTTTTTTTTTGCTTTTTTTTTTTTTTTTAATAGAAAAAGATAATGTGCGATTATCCAATACTGGATAGCATAAAAAGTCACATTTTAAATGGAGCATCCCAGTTTTATTTAATGAAATTCAAATTCTTCCATGAGCAATATTTTCTGTCACATATAATTTAACCCGCAAATATCACTTCATCATCTGTAATATAATCTGAAGACGTTCTTTAAAAATTACTTGAATTTACTTCTAGCTGAAAATTTTACACCTCACAGAGCTACTGTCCACATTCTGTCAACATTATTTAAAGCCTTTCTTAATGTACAAAACCATTCTATATTTTTTCCCCCCAATTATGTCTTTGCAAAACATTCTTATTTTACATATGTCATTTTGCAACACAGACTCAGTTTAGTAGAACAGCTTTCTAGAAACCTTAATGGCCACAGATTCCACCTGAATTTAAGAACAGTGTGGATGGGATTCCTCTCACTTCACTTTAAGCACCCAAAGTTAGTCATGTAATCTAAACTAGTAATCAAGCCTCCCATTTTAGAGATGGTTGAATATTTCAGTAGTGTGACTCACTCCATTTCATCTTAGATATGAAGTTTAGTAAGATATGAATCACTTATAAACAGTTTTCTCAATTGTCTACCTAGCAAGCTAAGATTAGACTAGATATTTAACTCTTACATGGCTAAGTTAAGGGAAATAGCGATAAAACTTTCCAATTTAGCAATACATTTAACTATGCATCAAACTTAGAAAACACAAGTAATTCCAATTCAAGAGATCTCATACATTTAATTTGGGCATGAGATTGATAAATTACTACTGGAAAACATCTTAGCACTTTTTTGAGGCTGTGTGAAATTGATACAAGGAATTAATTTGATCTAATACACAATCCCTGAAGCCTATTTTCCATAATTCATTTTCTTATTATAAATTATTAAGATTTTAGCAAAATAAATTAATATCAAAAGATTATGTATTATTTTCCTAAATTACAGAGACCAAAATGGTTCCTAAGTACATTACAATTGAAAGGAGAATCCTCCCAAGTCTTTATTTGCTGGAAAGCCAGTAGAAATAGGATTTAGTTTAAAAATATACATATTTTTTTTAATTTAGAATGTTACACTATCTTCTTCTAGAAGACATAACAAACAAAACATTTTGGAGAACTTCCCATATGAATACATTCATAAATATTTTTTAATGTTGAGAAAAAGGAAGAAAATGGTTTTTTGCTCTTACTTAGCCTGATGGAAATTCTAGTGATCTACGCAGGACTCCATGATGGGAGAAGCTGATAGTCTGTATTAAAGAAGTTATTTTGAAATACAGTTTATTCCTATCCATGCTCCTAAAAGCAAGAGGAAGCTTTATATCCTGGCTTCAGATACTCAAAGCTGCACCATAGCAGTGCTCATTACTCTTAGCAGACTTATTTTAATATTTCAAATAGAAGCAGTAGAAGGCTTGCCAAAAATACATGTATTATATGTAAATACACACAATCACAAACATTTTCAAGCTGAATGCAAAAACGTATGTAAAAAAATGTAAAAATGTACATGTAAAAAAAAAATCAAGAGAATTTACACTCTTGATTTTATAAAAATAATTTTGAATTGAATATAAATATATATATATTTTTTTTTTAATTTCATGACCAGTAAGATATGCTACAGTTAGGCATTAAGATCCCACAAATTCCGACAAAATATATTATCCTTTCTCCTCACCTGTACCTTACTACTACTAGTTTAAAAACTCCTCCATGCCTCAGAAAAGCTGTGTAATTGTGTTATTTACTATTTTCTTTGGGTCAACTACCCTTCTCAGTTTTAAACATATTAAGGATTACAGGTAAGACATTGAATACTGCTGCCTGCCATTAGCAAGTAGATGGTGCAGATGAGCAGCACTTCTTGAAAAGCTTTTTTTTCCCCCTGCTCTCCAAATTTCATAAACAGAGAGGACATCACCTGACAGTTGTTACACATAATGAAAAGTAAGAGATGGTAAAAATAGCTAAGTATTACAGAGCACATTTCACAGCAGATACTTACTAGCTATCATTTTGCAGTAAGTTAGCGTCCACATAACGAATATCGTTGTGTCACAGCCTAAGTTTTTACACAAGAATTATCTTGTACATAACTTTATTGTATGCAAAGCAGCAGTGCAAGATTTTCATATCTACAGGAATGGGGATTTCTCTGTCTCGTTGCCAGCAGTTAATTCCTTTCTTCTACTGATAACCAAATGCTACAGATGATATCAAGAGAGTACTTACGGGAGTGATTCACTTAAGCACAGGGTTATTCTTGCTCTACATACAATGCAGGAATACAAAAAAAATTCACAGACTTGTACAAAATCATTTGAGTGGGACCATTACTGCACTTGCTAACGGGTTTGCATAGTAGGAAAAAAAGAAATGAAGTCTCCTTTCACTCCACAGAAGGTGAAGGTTCTCCAGGTACTTTCTAATTCCAATAGGATGCATCACAGAAAAGACTGTCCTCTTTTACAAGTTTCAAGACCTTCTTTTTCAATATCCTTAATAAAATATACTTCTGCAGCATATATGACTTATTATCTTGCATGCTATGAAACTGTGACTTGATATGCAGAAATTCACTGCCAGACTGTATGTAAAGGGAAAAGAAAACACGAACACTCCAAAAACTGAACCTCTGGATCTAGAACCACTAAAGATGGGAGAATCCAAAACCTCAAATCAGCCCCAGGACTTGCAAAAGGAAATGGGGTACTGTTAGACCTCTGAGCTTAACGTTTCATGCAGATTAGTTGGAAATTTTGTATTTCCTTTATATCGGAACAAAACCCTGTTACTTTCATTCAGCAAACACTTCCACAGTCATTATAGCCAGCACATTTTCTGGAAGATTACAGGGTGTTTTTTTATTGATTGCAGAGGCTAGTATTAACTCTACAGTCTTTATTATCACCTCTAGCTTGCTGAGCAGATCTTTTCTCATCAGCCAAACTACACAGCTAAGTAAAATACGCAAAATTAAACAGTTGCTCACCTTTTATCAAGAATGAAGTCTAAAATTTGGATATGAACAAAGCATTAACAAAAGCACTTTTATGAATAGTTTGCTATGTCATATATGTACACCCTTTGGTCCTTCCTAAAATATTAGTGTCTTTCTCTCTTTACACTCGGAATTTTTCCACTCTGTCATAAACACATGTATTTGTGTTCTCTTCTCAATGACAAACAATCAAGACTCACAAGTCAGATGAGATTTCTGCTGTGAGGAGAGCTATTCTTTAAGGGAGAAGTATCACCTATTTTATAATTAGTTACAGATGGAAAGAACACACAAGCTTTGGACTCAAGTCCTCCTTAAGTGTGAGAGAAGTCATATTTATTTAAAAAAAAATAAGAAATGTGGAGCTAAATACAAGTTGGAAACAATTGTTTGTCTCAGATGCAGAAGCATACTTCCTCAACCACCTCCTCCATATGCTGTTTAGAGATAATGCTGCCTCATCTATTCAATGAAAAGGGAAAGACATTCTCCAGCCAGCTACACTAGGTCACAGGACAAATGAAATTCCAGCTAAGGACCCACAGTCACGTACAAAAAAAGAGCAGAAGCTCTTACAGCGTTGCTTACAGATGGATTGTATTGAGCATAACATGAAGTTGCCATAACTACATTTAACTGAAATTAGAATTTCAATAACTAGGAGAAAAGAAGTTAGAATTTATGAAGCGGGCAGAAAACTCTTAGGATCCCTTGTAGAATGTAAGGATGATTGGTGGGGGGGCGGGGGGAAGAAAGAGATACAGAGAGGACACAAAAACCTCTCCAGTACACCAACTGTTGATTTTATTCTCTGAGAGTTATGAATTTGGAGTTCTACAAATTTGAAGTTACTTGATAGGCTTCTCTCAAATTCAAGCACTGGGAGGTTAGAGATGTCTATTTTGTAAAATAATAGTAGCCTCACTTATAAATTTGCATTTCCATCCTTTGTCTGTTGGCGCTATAAACTCCTTTTGCTTGCTGTAGTCATCAAGTTCACGTACATTACTTTTATTCTATATATTTATAATACTTTACTGGGTTCAAAAACCTCCTCTGGCAAATGAAGTCAATTCCCACATGAAATGGCATGAAGTACTTTAATCTAAAGCTTCTATTTGAAACTTTCCCAAAATACACACAAGTCTATAACAGATCAGATGCGAATGGAGACATCATTTTGAAAAGCAGCACAGTTGGATCAGTCAGAAAAATTTCAAGTCATCAAAAAAAAAGATGATGTCAGTGCCATTGTAAAGATGAGGCATTGCTTTTCATTTACAGATATGTTTTCACCCAGAAAATCTGCCAAAAACGACAGACGGTATGTACAAGGGATGCTCTGAAAGTAATGCCTCCCACTTCATTACACTTTATTATGTTGGCCCACAACATCAGAGATAGATGTTGTCGGTGGTATGGCAGTAGAGAAACTTCCCACAATATACCATTTGTTCTACTTATGAAGTAGTAAAATTGCTTCTGACAGGTTCTTCACAACACCAAATAAAGCATTTGCAAATAGGCCACAGAAAGAAGTATGGAACTCACCCAGTTGGTAAACAGGCACTCTGGCTACACAACACTCCTTCAAAGGAAGCAGCCTACAGTCAAGAAAGACTTTGGTACCAGGCCATCACACCAGCCCAAAGTAGCTCCACCCTGGGCCCCCCCCTTCTGGCCACACAAGAAGGACAGGTGCAAACAATATGCCTGTATTCCCTGGCCCAGCCGCACCCCTTCACCAGGTGCTCAATCACCAGTCCAAGCCCTGACCTAACAGTTCCTCTACACCACTAAATCTTACTGCTGCAGAACAGGTGGCAGCAGAAGGGCAGTTTGACAAAATGGCATTTGACATGGAAGTTTATAGGAAGGAATGACATTGAATTGAATCCCTTCATGCAGAAGGAAATGTCATCGACTGACATTCATTGATGCTTGCTGAACATTTATGGAGACCAAATAGTGGATGTGAGCACAGTGAATTGGTTTGTGGTGCATTCAGTAGTGATAACGTTGAAAAAATAGTGTTCTGTAGCTGAGAATTTTCTCTAATAAGTAGTGTTCTTTGTGTCCATTGGAGTTTCTGCAGGAAAAAAATAAATAAATAGGAGGCGCTACTTTCAGAGCAAGCTAAGTAAATCCTTGTAAGGACAGGTGATAACAGATATAGCTTCTTTAAACCAGTTTCAGAACACCCAAGAAAGGTAGAGGTCATAATCCAGTAATGGAAAAGGAATTGCTTTCCCATTTCCAAAGATCAAGGCTAGCCAAATACCCCCAAAAAAGTGAACTCAGAGTAGTTGCCAGCCCTTAAAGGAGGTTAGGGAGACGTGCACACAGGGTCACACAAGTGAATGACTTGCCCCTGTGCTCCCAGGGCTGGTCACGCCCCTTCACCAAGTGCTCAATCACTGGTTCAGGCTATGACCTAACAGCCCCCATGCAATCCTAAATCAACATACTGAACTGTGTTTCATATTACCAAAAATATGGAAAAAGACATGCAAATTGAAGTGTGAAAATACATTTAAAGCATTTTATATGAAAACAATGTCATGATCATAGGTGTGAAATGTAGAGTTTAACTGAGCTGTATGAATATAGGCATCACAGAAAATATTTCTACTCCAAAACTCAGCTACATTTCATGATACCATCCATTTATTTGCATCATTTTGGAGCCACAGGTTCAAAAGCATTGCTCAAAGAAATAGTGCTGGTTTCAGGGCTCTCTACTTACACTTGTTCACATCAATACTGATTTCATCATGTTGTAATCTGAATTAATAAATTAATTCAGATATACATTCAAATATAACCTAAGGAAAAAAAAAAAACAACTATTTTTTAGCAAACCAGTATTTCAAGTCAGCTCCCAAGGCAACTTCACAAATGCTTTTAACAGTGCAATGAAGGGGCGGAGAAGGAGAAGCTGAGTGCTCCCACCAGAAGAAAAAAATCATCCTAAAGTGTCTTTGAATCTCATCTCTATATCTAAGCACAAAAAAAAAAAAGTCAAAACCATCTATGGAAGAAGACAAAATTCTCCCAAACTCTTACACTTGATAATATGACTCTTTTTCATTACTGGCTTAACACAGTATTTATGGGACAATCCACAGACGTTAAGCATTTAAATAAATAGTGCAATCATAGTTTGAGCTTCCTTGTGCTTTCAGTAAGGTTAATGGGAGATGATGGAACACGACTTGCCTCTGTAGGCCTATTCTGTAGTCTGACTATTATGCTATTCTCTTACACATTAAATTGCATCTCACTGAACCACTGACCCCAAACTTTCTAAATGAAAGTATATATTTGGTCAGAATAAAATAATCTGTTCTAACTTTGTTCTCCAGGTAACCATTTGTTAAATCAAAGTAATATTGTAGTCTGAAGTTTCCATGTTTTGTTTTCTCCTAATATAATAGTAATTAATAGCATATTAATAACATTACAGTAGTTCTACTTGAGAGTTACTAGCAGCCATTTGGAGCAATTATTAAATGAAAGCTGATGTATTTGTTTAACCAAGTGTATGGTACTCAATCAGCTGACTGCATGGATGAATAAAAGTACAGCATGCTGTGGCCTATGCTACAAAACAGAACTAATTCAGCATAGTATAGTAGGTCTGTATGTATACCTGCTATAGAACTGGAGTTGGTAATATTCATAACTTATTTCTAAATGGAAGAAAATAGTTTTTTACATCTTATAATTCAGCACATGAAAAGAGTCAGTGTCTAGAATAAATTATAATCTATAATATATTAAGCATGATTGTATTCACATCTAGCTTACACACCATGTGTTTCAACCTGTGCTTAAGTGTGCTGTTTGCTATGAGTATCTGCTGTACAACTTTTATCTACATCATAACAAATACTGCTTTGGTACAAACCTTACCAGAACAACATTATTAAAACTAAACAAAATTACACTTGAGTAATAACTGTTATAACACCAAGCTAAGTGGTACGGTTGACACGGTGGAAGGAAGGGATGCCATTCAGAGGGACCTCAACAGGCTTGAAAGGTGGGCCTGGGTGAACCTAATGAGG
>JAOWBP010001760.1:72567975-72596380 GCA_028571105.1 Tragopan temminckii | reverse complement strand
CAGGGGGGTTGGACTCGATGATCTCTGAGGTCCCTTCCAACCCCTACAATTCTGTGATTCTGTGATTCTGTAACTGTAACACTGTGAATTCTCACTTTCTTTCCGACTAGTGGATAAGGGGTGGCTAGTGAAACAAAATTGTAACAATCTTGTAAAGGCTTCAGAACAAAACATCTTTCACTCATGAAAGCTGCAGAAAAAACACAGGTTGTTTGCAAGTGCAATAGAAAAGTCAGGAGTCAGTCTTGCTTAAGGTGGTGTCAGGTTCCTCTCCCACCCACATTCCTCCACAACCACCATGCAAAGGCAGAAGTACAGCCAGTATGGCACACAAATGGCATGTGGTACTGTACACTTTCTGCCTGGCAACAGCTCCTGGCCTGATCGGAAGGGACCATCATATGACCCTGCCAACCCCACAGGGGCACGTGCTCCACACATCCTCAACTACCTCAGTGACAGGAGAAGGGACCCTCAAGATATCATGAGATCCGTGGTGGTGACTTGCTTTTCTTTCCTTTCTTTCTTATTTTTTTTCTCTCTGTCCTTCTCTTGTCTTTTCCTTGCTTTTAATAAAAGCACGCTCTTGCTTAATCAACATCTTGATTCTGTTCCGGGTCTTAATTCAGAGGGACTGGGATCAATATAATGAACCGCAAGCCACTTTGGATTGCAACAGTGGATGAACCCAAATACAATAAATCTCCATTTTTTTTTGCCTTCTTCATTTTGATGGTTCAGGGAGATTGTTTCTTTGAATCAGTGAAGTCTGAAATTTGTCCCAAGTAAGAGGAAAAGAGAAGTTAAACATAAAGTGACAAATAAATGCTTGCTATGTACTTTGGGCTTTAGTTCAGACTCATGGTACTTAAAAAGCAATTTACATGTAAGAAAGGAAGAATTCAATTACAGTAGAAAGCAATAAGCAGACGACTGAATGAACAAGATTAAGGTAAAATGGGTGAAAGTGAGAAAGGAAGATTTGCTTTATTCCACAAATTCACTTTGGTTTTGTTTTGTTTTGTTTTTTTTCTACAGATAATATTGCATAATAAAACTCAGACTTTTAAACTGTAATTTATTCAATTATTATCTTACATATTGATTTCACTAAAAAAGTAGGAAATGAGGACATAAGCTCTCTTGTTTCCTGTTTCGTCCAGGAAACAGCTATCCATTAAAATGCTTGTAAAACATGTCATTCCAATTAAGTATAAATTTAGTGATATGTTTATTGAATTCACAAACTTGATGTATCAGCTACGTCATTCTCCTTGTGCACCTGTTTTCAGGTAAGAGGCTAATGTTTCAAAGTTATATTGATTTTGTCTACTAGAAAAGGTAGGTTATGTGCTTGAAAGAAGATAACTAATTATGATGAGTTGAAAGGAGCTACATGCAAACTTTTAGGCTACTTCTTGTATGACTTGAGTTAAATTTTCCTTAGTCTGTACATTAGAGAAGACTAATGAATTTTCTTTTTACCAGTAAATAAGTATTAAATAACAAATCTCTAATGGAAAATTATTTTGTTCTCCAATTTGATGGAGATTTTGAAAGGTTTTTATACCAGCTACTTTATGTTAGCAGGTAAATAAAGAAGTTTTGCTTTTCTAAGGATTTTTCATATTTTATTTTTTAAACCAGAATGTTACAGTTTAAACTATTACAGACAGCAAAATTTGAGCAATTAAAGTACCTTGGACTTACAGAAGGGTTTGGGTTGTAAGGGACCTTTAAAGATCGTCTAATTCCAATCCCCCTGCTAAAGGCGGGGACACCTCCCACTAGACCAGGCTGCTCAAAGCCCCATCCAGCCCAGCCTTGAATGTTTCTAGGGAGGGGGCACACACAGCCTCTCTGAGAAACCTGTTTCAGAGTCTCACCATCCTCACACTAAATAATTTCTCCGTAATATCTAGTCTAAATCTACCCTCTTCCAGTTTAAAGCCATTTCTCCTTGTCCTGTTGCTATATGCCCTTCTAAAAAGTCCCTCCCCAGTTTTCCTGTAGGCCCCCGTCAGATAATGGAAGGCCGCTATAAGGTCTCCTGAGACCTTCTCTTCTCCAGGCTGAAGAGCCCCAGCTCTCTCAGCCTGTCTTCACAGGGGAGGTCCTCCAGTCCTCTGATCATCTACACAGCCCTCCTCTGGACCTCCAAAAGCTTGATATCCAGATGGCGTCTCATGAAAGCAGAGTAGAGGGGCAGAATCACCTCCCTCTACCTCCTGGTCACACTTCTCTTGATACAACCCAGGATACAGTTGGCCTTCTGGGCTACAAGCACACATTGCCAGCTCATGTTGAATCTTTCATCAACCAACACTCCAAAATCCTTTTCCTCAGGGCTACTCTCAAGCCATTCTCTACAAAACCTGTATTTGTGCTTGAGATTGCCCTGACTCAGGTGCAGGACCTTGCACTTGGCCTTGTTGAACTTCATGAGGTTGGCATGGGCCTGCCTCTCAAGCCTGTCCAGGTTCCCCTGGATGGCATCCCTTCCTTCTAGCATGTTAACTGCATCACTCAGCTTCGCGCCATCTGCAAACTTGCTGAGGATGCACTCCATCCCATTGTCCATGTCACTCCCAAAGATCTTAAATAACACAGTCCCAACACCAATCCCTGAGGAACACCACTAGTCACTGGGTTCCACTTGGACATTGAGCCATTGATCACAACTTTCTGAGTGCAATAACCCAGGCAGTTCCTTAACCAGTAAGTGGTTCCACCATCAAATCAATTTTTCACAAATTTGGTAAACAGGATGTCATGCAGGACAGTGTCAAATGCTTCGCATAAGTCCAGTTAAATGATGCCAGTTCCTTTATCTACTGACACTGTAACTATCATAAAAGGCCACTAAGTTTGTCAGGCATAACTTACCCTTGATGAAGACATTTTGGTTACCACCAGTCACCTCATTCCAGTCTTCACAGTGTCACAGCCCAAAAATTTGTCTCTGAATTTGATATTCTTACTGCATAAATTTAATTGAAAATCTCAGTAGTTTTGTGTGTAAATGCTCTCTTTCTGGCTCTAAGCTCACATAAGCTGACAGATTCTAGGCAAATTTCCTTCGAAAACCTTCAAACAAATAAACATTATCTTCAATTGTATCCATACACTTTGCAGCCCTGCTCTGACCTTAGCTCTGAAATTCACTCCAGGATAAACTCAACAAAATTAAAAAGACAAAGATTTTGCTCTTTTGGAATAGAGAAAACATAGAGTCATTCCCAAAACACCAGGACTACATTCTATATGGAATCACAGCATCACCAAGGTCAGAAAAGACCTACAAGATCATCCAGTCCAACCATCCACCCATCACCAATAGTTCCCACTAAACCATGTCCCTCAACACAACATCCAAACATTCCTTGAACACCTCCAGGGTCAGTGACTCCACCATCTCCCAGGGCAGCCCATTCCAGCACCTGACCACTCTTTCAGACAAGTAATATTTCCTAACATCCAACCTGAATCTACTCTGGCACAACTTGAGTTCATCCCCTCTTGTCCTATCACTAGTTACACAAGAAAAGATGCCAAACCCCAGCTCACCACAACCTCCCTTTAAGTAGTTACAGACAGCCAGTTCATTCTTACAGTTTCTTTATTTCTAATCAGCTTTCTCAAGCAAGACTTAGGAAGCACAAACAGTTGACACAGCTGTAGTGGAGGAAATAAGATACAAATGTTCATAGATTTTCTAAATTGACCAGATTCAATCTGAGAGAAGAACTGGCTCTACTATGAAGTATTTCTGCTGGCTAGTTGGGCACTGCCGATGCTGAGAGGTTGCAGGACAGAGAACATATCGCTTACTCAGTTAGGCAATGGAAAGATACTTCCCACTGCCTTAGTTGTCTGCTCATCATTCCTACGTACAAGTCCACATTGTAGCCTGCCCAAATGTCACTGCTGCACCCATTTCTTTCGTGCAATGTAATTTACTCACTGCTCTATATCCATTTTATTGCCTCCTTTTGAAAATCCAAGAAAGAAAGGTGTTACATAGAAAGTGTGTACTTTATTGCCCATAAATGTCACTTTACTGTTAGTGCAGCTGCCTTCATTGGATCTGTTTTTACAATTACAAACAAAAGACTTGATTTAGCACACACTAGGCTTCCTTACTGCTGAGCTGTGCATGCTCCACATGTCTTGGCAACTAGCTTCCTTCAGATTATTGTACTAAGGCTCTACAAATTTTTAAGCATAAATGAAGGTAAGAGATGCTTAGAAAATACAGAGCTGGGGACATAACATTCCGTAAAGAGTTTTCTGAAAACAGTGAAGGAGTATGAACAGTCAGGACAGATGATCTCAGAAGACTTTCAAAAAAGGAAATAACTCCATTTTAAAGCAATGATAGCGAACTGTATAAATTACTTTACTTGACTATACTAGGAACATTCTATACTTTTACAGCTTCCACCCAAACACCTCCAAAAACATTATAAACATTCAAGTACTTACAACGTAAACACTATTTTTCAAAATCAATAGAACAGAGCTTACATGGATATTTCAAAAATAAGAAAAATCCCTTATGCAAGTCTCAGGCTTCTGAAAGCTGGCTATCCAACTAACAGTCTTACCTCAACTCAATCACATTAAATTCTGATAGAACAGTAAAAAATTTCAATTCCTTGAAGAAAATACTGAGTTATAATGATCTCACCCAAATCTATTCATACTATTTTGATTCAAATTTCTGATACACGTGGATTTTTAGGTATGTGCATTATGTAATATGCTGTAGTTATTCTCTGCGCGTGTTTCTTCCTAAAATTATATTGTCTTATAAACTACTGAAATATTGAAATATTTGACCAATTATATGATTTTGAATACAAAATTTGATGGGAGGTAATACAACAACATAAATTTATAAATAAATAATTATTTGTATCAACAAAAACAACACGTAAACAAAACCCGTGAGGGCTACTAAAACAGGCCATTCCCTCTAGTCCTATTGCTAATTAAAATGGGGGAGAGGACAAACTCCACCTCGCCTCTGCCTCCCTTCAGGTAGTTATAGAGAGCAGTAACGGTTCCCCTGAGCCTCCTCTTCTCCAAACTAAACAATCCCAGTTCCCTCAGCCGCTCCTCATAAGTCTTGTGCTCCAGACCCCTCACCAGCTTCGTTGTCCTTCTCTAGACACACTCCAGGGCCTCAATGTCTTTCTTGTAGTGAGGAGTCCACAACTGAATGCAGCACTCGAGGTGCGGCCTCACCAGTGCTGAGTACAGAGGGATGATCACTTCCCTGCTCCTGCTGACCACGCTATTTCTTACACAAGCCAGGATGCCATTGGCTTTCTTGGCCACTTGGCTACACTGCTGGCTCATGTTCAGCCGAGCATCAACCAACACCCTCAGATCTATTTCTTCTACACAGAATTCCAGCCACTCTGCCCCAAAAGCCTGTAGTGTCACATGGGGTTGTTGTGGCCAAAGTTCAGGACTCAGCATTTAGTCTTGTTGGACTTCATCCCACTGGCCTCAACCCAGCAATCCAGCCAGTTCAGATCCCCCTGTAGGGTCATCCAACCCCTAGGCAGATCAACACCAAGCTGGGAGAAAGTGTCATCTATAGACTTACTGAGGGCGCACTCAATTCCCTCACCCAGGTAATCAATAAAGATACTGAATAGGACAGACCTCCATACAAACCTCAGGGGAACACCACTGCTGACTAGTCGCCAGCTGGATTTACTTCTAAAATGTGATGTTAAATCCCTTCAGATAAATTAAGCAATTTTAAATTCATAAATGGATTAGTAAAATATCACGATCATGAAACAAGATGGATAGAACACATGAGCAACACCCTTGAGCATGGGAAACTGGGACTCCAAAGCATTGTAGGCAAGAATGTCTTAAGACATTTGTCTTTAGAGGAAGATACTATCAGCTCTATCTTTCATTTATGAGCTTGCAAAGACTTATTCAGACTAGGTAAAGAGAAGTCCTCTCTCTCCATCAGTGAGATGATAGAGAATATAAAGCATGGACAAAGAGAATATAGTGAAGTAGTACCAATAAGTAAAAAAAAAGTATGTTTTTAAAATAATTTCTCCTTTCTGGCTCTTTATGTTGAAAGGATGAAGTTGACAAGCTTTCCTTCTGGCTAAGCCCTTTCAAAAACAAAGAGAACCTATGATTAATGGTTGCAGCAATAAAAAAATAAACGAGAACAAGACTACACTGTGAAAGCAAGCTTGAGCAGTCCATAAAACGCTGCCAAATATGCTGAATAGCCTTGAAAATTGGCTTTCGCAAAACAAATCACTATACTCCTTATTACAATGTTAAAATTAGAGCTTCATTTTAAAATTTAAAAAATATAATTCAATAATTGCTTAATTTACCTCATCTATAGAAAACGCATCTCCTCTTTCTTGATTATTTTTGATCGCATGTTTTTGGAGATTTGTGATACAGTGCAGTCTGATGACAACTACATTATTCTATACTCATTACTCTACACTCCTCTGCTCTTTCTTACCTTTGGATGGGGAGAAGCACAGTGTTTGAAACTGAGGATTTCAGAATCAGCATTTTAGGAAGTGTCAGAATCCCTGACTATTCAGGCTTTCTATTTTTCCTCATGTAAACTTTCTCATGTGTGCTTTTCCATTCCCTCCCAAGTGTTGTAATTGGAGTAAACATTTGAAGAAAGATTCTCAAGACCTTCTTCTTTCCTTACACCTAGAAAGACAAATCCTGTGTTTGTTTGCATTTTGGTTGGTAAATACCAGGCTTCTTAGATTAAAAAAAAAAGAGCACAGATTTCTATAATTTTCAGAGTTTCAGAAATTCTGTTTCTTTTCTACACAAATGCATTATCTTTCAGTTCTTCTCTAGGTCCAATTGCTGAAGTTCACAATACTGATGCTTAAAACACTCTTTTCTTTAAAAAAAAAAAAAAAAAAAAAAATCAGAATAAATGCATGAAGCAAGCTTATTTTGGCAGATGTGGGAAGATCACAGGTGGGAAATCAGAAACAAGATCAGGGAAAAAAAGATAATACATAAAAGGGGCCATCTAAGTTCCAAGTTGTGCCAAAAGCCGTTTCTCCATCTAGATAGAGACAAAACCCTCAGGAAACCTTGGATATAAAAAGCCAGACAGAACAACTGTGAGCCCTTGGGAACATACAGAGGTACTATTAGTCAAGGTGTTCAGTCTTCTTCATGTCTGCCAGTGCTAGCCATGAGACAACAAGAATGAGAACACACCAAACCTGGAGTAACCCAAAACATTGGAGCCACAGTTTCTACTCTTGCTACAAGTTAGTTTTCACACTTCCATGAAGGTCACCGAATACCCACTGTATTAGCCTGTATAATATAATGTTTAACTGATATTGAAAATTTAATTTGCATGATTTTGCTTTCTGTTCACAAAGGTCAATGTATTCACTACTAGGTCACTGTACATTAAATACTGAGATCAAATGCCCTCATTACAAGCAAAAGATTAATATGTACTAGTCTAAAACATGGTTCTTTTCAATCTAACAGACGCTCATTCACTGCTGGAGTGTAATTTATTATTATTATTATTTTATATGTAAATAACCTGCTCTTTTTTTTTTTTTTTTTCTCCTCACTAGGGAATGTTGAGTTATTCATGGTAATGTATTCTTTCATCATTTTTTTTTCTTAGCTGCAACTTCTTCCAAGCTTGGAACATATCACAGCAAGCAAAGAAACTAACATCTTTTTCACACAGCATGACATTAGAGTATTTGGCTAAAGGCCCTAAAACACTAAAAAGAAATAAAGAAACCAACAAAAAAAATCTTATTCATGATCCCGTGTTTCCTTGTTACACTCAATTTGCTTTCTCATACTTGAAGCACATAACAGAAATTTTGATGGCTTAGTGTTTTATCTTTATAAGGAAAGTAAGTCTATTCTGTTCCATTTTCCATTATTTCTAGAGGAAAAAAATACATGAAACTATGACAGAAGGAGGAGAATTTTTCTTCTTAAATGGCAGACAGAGCCTCAAGATCTGTGTGCTGTGGAATATTTATTGGTGGACTCTACACTGTAATTTTTTTCACCTCCAAACAACTCTTATTTTACTGCAATGAATATGGTAAGCTTTTGCAGTGAATGCATTTGAAATCTCAAGGTTACTTTCAAGCTTTTCTTCATTACATTTGTTTCAAGAAAAAGCAAAACCAATTATAATTAGTAAATAAAATGATGAACAAAATATAAGTGACTGCTGTAACCTCTGATGCATGCACAATAGTGGGACATTACTATTTCATTTTACAGTTTTGTGTATTAAATTTTCAATCAAAAGTCAGCAATCTAATCAATTCACCTTCTTATTTGCTAGCATATATTAGCCTTTGAAAGTCATGACATAAAACTGAATCTGACAAATATAGACTATAAGTTCTCTTTCTCAACACTGGCTAACTTGTATGAAGTGATGGTCTCTGTGCTGTTTCCTGGTACATTCTCTAATTTAGTTGAATGTGCGTCTTCCATATCTAGTATCACTCATGAATTTCACTCTATCCTAAACAAAGTCCTGAAAATTTCCAAATGTAATAATACCTTGCACTTCACTTAAACAATATTTCCTCAATATCATTTTCCATAGTCAGCAATGCTGCTGTAATAAAAATGAGGAAATATTTACCTTTCAAACATTGTTCTGTTTTATGTATTTTAACTATGCCCTATATGACTGCCTTCCATAATACTCCCATAAATCTTCATCTCTTCCTACACAGTTACACTACTAATCAAAGATTTCCACCTCTACCCTAAAGTAAATGAATTGCTTTTCTAACTTCTGTTGTTACAACCATCTTATATTAATTTTAAAAAGCATTTAAAAAGTAATATAAATGATTGACAGCTTAGATGTTAAAAAAAAAAACATGCTGCATTTTTTATTGGAAAGTTTAATCCTTTTTATGATGGTTAATTCATAAACTATGAAACAAGAGGACGTCTCTTGGTGCCAGGAAATCCCATGTTCTTGGAAATCTTCTCTTCATTACTTCATCACCACAGAGGGAGAAAAAATCTGTTCTCTTTCTGAGAAATGTTCTGAGGGAAACTTTCAAAAATTGTAACACCAAGCTGTTATGATTTTTATTTAAGAATAGTAAAAGATAGTGTCAATAGTTCAGTATCTTCCTGAGACTTTGTTTTTTAACCAGGTTTGTGCTAATTGATCACCAAATGCAACACTTGCATTTCCATCTACTAAGAAAACTCTTCTCAAACAGGAATCCACCAATTGTAAGAATAGCAGTCTCACATTAGATTAACTATCATCTGTTTCTTATTCATTAAAAACATTATGACATGCTGGGGGAGAATGTGACATTTAACAAAGATGTCAGAAGACAAGAGCCTTGTCCTAAGAAGCTGATCTAATTTTGACAGTGTCAGCAGATCTGGTATGACAGGAGGAGCAGAATCTCCTAGAAACAGCATAAATAATTCTTACACAGCATTCTAATAAAATAAAATGTGATGGAAGTTAGGAAGGTGATTCACCTATTTGAAGTAATAATTTCATGTAACATAGCAAGAGTGAGAAGCAGGGTATAGATGCCTAAACTATAGTGCCACCTGCTTTCTGCTTCTCTAAGACATTGTTAAAAAAAGAAATGCACCACAAATGTAAAACAAGAGTAATTAATTCATTTCCTTAAGTAAAATATGTATAAATATCTAAAATGTCAAGAGACTGCATTTGATCAACTCTCTCTTGGTAAAGTGTAAACCATTTCCAGGAAATGAAATAGAGGAATAGAACTAACTTATACAGCTTTGAAATTGACTATTAACTGAAGGACTCCCCTTCGGTGGTTTGCTCTGATAACTTTTTTTTTTTTTTTTTTTTTTTTTGAAAGTTATAATAAATCTGTGGTGTTTTTGTGGAGGTCTTACCTGAAGTGTCACAAAGTGCCTACAGTACATATGTCCTACCTAATACTAGCTCTGTGTTTTTATGACTGTCTATTTTACAGCATGAACAGAAATACATGCTTCATAAAATATTACAAATGTTTGAAGAAGTAAGATGAACTGTATGTTGCAATACATTTAAGAACCTGGGAAAAAACTCCTCATCCTTTCCAATGTACTAAGCAAGGTACTGATCAAACAGTCCTATGTGACAATCAAGGGGAACAAAATGTAGGGAAGGTGCAAAAAGAAAAAAGCAGCTTATAATATGCATCAATGTGTTTACTAGATGTCCAAGCTACAGTTTAGAACAGCAACACAATGGAGTTTCTTAGATGAAAGATGAAGACATGAGCAAAATCTATGTAAGTTCTTCATGGTGTCCATTACATACCGCTGTTGCTTTTTAAAATAAGGAGGAAAGCACGGGAAGTGCTCCATACTGACTGGAAAAAAATTTTCTAGAGTTTACAGAAAATCCTTGTGCTTTATGAAGAGAATATGCATTTCTGTGGTATAATTTATCTCAAGCTAAAAATCATGTGTGACAAAGTAGGTGAATGACTCTTTAAATTATCTGTTTCTCTGTACTGACTGCAAGGGAAGCTCTGAGTGATGAGGTAAGATGCTCACTAAGAGTAGACTAAATTTGTCTAGGAAAAAGGCATATCGATATGCAGAAGGTTAGACTCATGAAGGGTTTACTATTCCAAAAGTTTGATAAAATCCTTTGGATACATGTTGCTTAACTTCCAGTGCTCATTTGGCAACCAGTAATGAGAAACACACACAACGTCTTCAGAAGTATTAGGCTTATCCCTTCAGCAAGCAACAGGCTGTAAATCAGAGACCATTTGTACTCATTCACTTAGAATAATGCAATACATCTTGAGCATAAAGGATTTTTGAGATTATGAGTTTTTGCAGATAATTACACAATGGAAAAGAGTTTCTCCACCTCACAAACACACACACACACACACAAAAAGTATTTAAATCTATTTAAATTCCCATTACACATGAAGTCATCCACAGTCCTTAAAAATAATAAAGAAAAAAGACAAGACCAATCCTATCATGAAGTCCAGATCTTGGTGGCCACCAGGACACCATCTCTGCTCAAGTCCTCACTTTATCTAAGAAAGGCATAGGGTGTAATCAATCTCACTCACATTCCTAAAGAATCCTTAGTGAAACACAGAACCAAATCACTGCTTATTTCGGACACCATAAATAATTATTTACTCACAGCAGAACAGCTTTAAGAATAGACACTGAGACCCACATGGATTTCACAATCAAGCCCTTCACATGAACGAGGCAACCGGGATTAAACCTGGATTTCTGTAGCTCTCAAGTGAGCTCCCCAGCCTACCTGCTGCTGGTCAATTTTGTTAAGCGATGCATCAAAGTTAAATGCACTGATGCAAATTCTACATGAAAATCAGCTGATCATAAAACTGCTCTGCTACACTATCAGTGGAAACTTCTTAATGTGATTTCCCACCTTAAGAAGGTTTGTAAAGAAACAAATAGCTCAGCTCTATGTTCTGTAAAGGCACATAACAAAAACATTTCTGAGACTGCCAGTAGTAGAGAGAAAATTTCTATATTAGATCAGTCTTACAGTACGCGGATTAGGTATAAATTCATGATTTATATCCTTTGAATGTACTGCTTTTGGTATCCCACACTTTTGCTTCAATACACTTGTTACAGTTTTCCTCACCTCATGCACAATCCATAATGCTCTGTCCTTTCTGTGAGCCTTATGGAGAGGAGGGGCTTTTGTTGCTCATACAGTATATAAGTGAGATCAGTTATGGGGGCAAAGAAAGAGTGACTAGATAATGGACTATTGCCTAATTCATAAATCAAATAATTATCTTAAGAAATAGAAAACACTGGATTGTTCAATCTTGTATATACATTTGTATTAACTTTCAGCACAATTTTGTTATTTATGACCATATTATGCATATTTAACTCCAGAAGCCTAGTGAACAAGACTGTCAGTAACTAAGACAAACATGCAGTGTAATATTACCATCTGTTACTTTCTCTTCCTTGTCATTTTGCTTTTCTCTCACAATGTTGTACACAGTAGGTTCTTCAAAGAGAACCACAGAGCATAGGTGTGTGCTGTGGGAGTGGGAGATGAGAAAAGGATGTATATATTTTAAATTGTCTTTTTGCTGAAATACAAGAATAAAAATGAGGTCTGCAGGTGGAAGAGAATGTAGACAAATCAATGATAAGAATAGACAGTCAATAGTAAATGTTCTGTAAGGGTGCAGTTTCCTGCCAAATTGGTATTGAGCCTATTACTAAAATTTGTCTTCACTTTCCTTATGATCAGTGTCACTCTCGTTATATACTTTCTTCATCAGTTAGCCATATTTTGATAAATTCATTCAGTAGAATGTAGATAAGCATACATAATTTTCACTCACAGTAAAGTACGAGGCCAGAAATAACCAAGAACTTTTTCTTTTTTTTTTCCACTTAAGTGTGAAAAACATGACTGTCAAAACTCAGTGTCTCTGATAATGTCAGTAGATGCTCATTTGAATATGAAAAGGATGAAAACTGAGGAAAATTTCTAAGTAACACTGAAAACTGTACATTTTTTACAAAGTTTGCTTACAAATTTTGTTTTACAAGCTGAACTAATTGTGGCTGGCTATCAGAGATAATGCTGCGTTTCCACTGCATCAGCTTAGAACAGACCGTGCACTCATCTGAAATGCCTGAAAAATTGTAATACTGTAACTAACCCTATTATCACTACCTCCTGGTCCAGCACAGGGTGGCTCTCTTACCCAAAGACAGACTATGATCATACAGTCAGCAATCACAAGACTCAGTTAAGACAGGCAGGTAATTACCAGATGACAGCAGAGAACATGATTCACAGTTTAACCTAATTACATGCAGCAGAAATATGACGAATCAGTTATTACATTTCATAAAGCTTTTTTTTTTTTTTAATTTCATTTGTTACCAAGTTAACACATAAAGGATGTTTTTCCTCTCCAAAACAGGCAGTCAAAATTTCTTCAGAGCATATATGTTACATACAAATTTAAAAGTTACCTATCACAGCTGTATAGAAACTGGCAAATCCTGCAGTACAGTTGCATAGTAACAATTCTCCAAACCGGCCAGATTTTAATAAGTGGATTTCTTTCTCGGTGAGGAGTCTAGCTGTAAATTCTCTAAAGGCTGATCTCTGACCAAAAACTGGTATAAGAGTCATTATATAGGCAGAATTTGGGGATGCTAATCAGCAAGGCTTCTGTACAGAATTCTATCAATTTAACTTGTATCTTCAAAAATAAAAAGGATTGTCTTTGGACAAGATGGGAAACGCAGAAAGAGAACGGACAGCTTTAGGCACACTGCATGTGAAATAGCAATTATGTGCAGACAAAGTTAAGCAGTTATCCCTGCTCTCAAAAACTAATGTATTTAAGAGTAAAAAAAATTCCTTACACAAACAACAATCAAATCACCATTTTCTACCGTGTTTTCTACTATTCTATCATCTAGTCAGAAACTTGATTGAAATTTCTGGAGTCAACTGCATTACCAGTTTACCCTGAAGAGAGTTTTAAAGGTGCATCTAACTTTCAAGAGCTGTAATTTCCGTAACTGTATTTACTGTCTTCTTAATATAATTTAGTATCCCATTTCTAAGACGTTACATCTTACAGGAATTTATCCCATATCTAAATCCTAAGTGAAAAATTGCAGAGTTTCTTAGGAGCTTTTGAAACAATCACGAATGTCTCTGATATATTCATACCCACACTGGCAATGTGCAATCTTCTGTTTTTTTGTAGCTTTAAACATTTTTAATGGATACCCCAAGGTGGTTTGTTATGTAAAATTACTTTCAATAATACAGAATCAAGGAATGTATAGCTGTTTGATCTAGATCACAAATATGTTTATTTCAAGCTGAAGTAATCATTATTTCTAATATATTTGCATTCAATTACAAATAACAAGGGAGACAATGTGCACCTCTTACCTGAAATTAAAGATCTACTCTAGAAATGCTGTAATGTGAAATACATAAAAGCTATCCATAAAAGCTATTCATAAAGAATATCCTGTCTTTCTCAGCAGGTTATAAGATGTCTTTAAATGTGCTGAGTAATGCTTTTTTATTAGAAAGGTGCTTTTATACAACTAATTTTTACTATCTTCTTAAGTCAAGTCTGATTGTTGCCATTAAGCAATAAGATTTCTTGCATTCTAAAGTTTCTAAAATGAGAGAAATTAGTATTTTGTGGAGTCACATCCCAACTCTTCACTTCTAACTAATACTTATGGTTGTGAAACACTATAAATGCACCAAATCACAGCTATAATTTACACAACTCCAGTCCAAGAAGTAAGGAAGAGGTGAAGAAGGAACACTCGTAAGTTCTGATGAATCACATAGTATATTCAGTTTAATAAGGAAATTAAAAAGGTATCTGCCTTCACAGTGGACAAAGAAATTGATCCTAACTACTACATCTTCACTGCAGTGTCACATTTATTTTTTTTAAAGGAAAAAAAGTTGACTGAAAAAATCACTTTAAAACACTTTTTATTACAAATTATAAATATTACTATAAATCTTTCATCTATTAAATTAAACTATTCTCTCCCCCAAGAAACAGTAGCTCAAGTGAAAATCCATTTCCAATGAATTTTCCTAGGTGGGAGTTCAAACAATACTCCATGATTTGGGAGAAATAAAAAAGTATTATTTTTATTATAGTATGTAAGCTTCCAAAAATAATTAAACTGCTTAAATTTGAACTGAGGAGTTAAAAATGCTAGGAATTGGATTCTCACCTTTTAAACAAAAAATTTGAAAATAAAATGCCATATTGAATCTGCCACTACTGCACACATTTTTTTTTTTATGTTTCCTTCAACTGCATGCCCTTCATGATGCTGGTGGAAAGCTTCTATCAACATTTAGCTCATCAGACATGTGGTTTAATTTTTAGGTAGTTCTGCATGGAGCCAGGAGCTGGATTCAATGATCCTTACAGGTCCCTTCCAACTCAGGATATTCTATGACTCTGTGATAAAAAATGAATCACGTTTTAGCCTTGTGGCTAAAATCTGGCTCTTTCTTCATAACACTGTAATACTTGAGAAAAAAATTCAATCAGATCAGCTGAAACATAAAAGGGAAGGACATTCGGTAACATCTTTACAGTCAGGAACTCACTAATAAATTTTGGTAACCATATAATAACAGTTTTATTTTTCTTACAGATATACAGGATACCAGACTATTCTGCTGGAATTATTCAATAATATTGCTTTTTCTTGTTTTACCAAACTGAGCAATAACTGTTTCTGTTACTTAGTGCCATGATAAAGGAATATTTCAGTTGGAAAAATAAATGTACTCTGTACTGTGGATAGAGGGAAACTGTGCTCATTCCTTTAATATCTCCTTCAGAAACTCACTAGCTCACAGACACACACAACAAGTAAATAAACCAACAAGTGGATAAATCCATTTGTAGGAAATGCATGCAATGCAGAAGTAAAAATAAACAAACAAGCAAAAAAAAAAAAAAAAATCAGTAAATTTTCATGGGGAAGGCAAAAAAAAAAAAAAAAAAAAAAAAGGAATGGTAACCGGCACAAAGCTTTAGTTGCCACAATGTCAGCAGCTCTGTACAGAAATCAATCACTCCGCATTGTTTACTGTTTTTTTTGATCCCAGAGAAAAGGAAGATGGATGTCTTTTTTCAAAGAAATGAAAAGACAAACCTCTGAAATTCCAAACATGCTGGATACATGATGTTAGTTTAGTAAGATAAATAAAAAAGGTTTAATAAAGAGAAACCCAAACTTTTACCTCAGTGAGGTTGTTTTGTTTGTTTGTTTTTTAATCTCAAGGCTTGGATTGTGATGTTGTGAAGAATTTGCACATGGTTTATTGCTTACTGACGAAAAAAAGCAGATACTGTTCATTTTTTCTTATTTCTGAATGGATTCAAGAAAGCAGGAAGAACATATTGCTATTTAGAATGTGTTGTGTATATGACTGTCAAATTTTGATAAGCTTTATTTTATAGCATGCTCTGTTAGCAATTTCCATCTTCTACATTGCAGCATCATTAGAACAGAAATCTTTACTTCAACTAATGTAAGCAATAATAAGGAGCATCTAATATATTACTACCGAGATTGCAGTATACTAAATAATGCTTAGGAGGCCTCAGACATTTTAAAACCACATTCCAAATAATACATATCACATGTCCAAAATTACTGTTACTGATAGCTGTGTGTACACACAAAATATTCATGTCTGTACAACTGTATCTTCCTATCAGCATACAGAGTTTAATTAGCAGCTTTTCTGAATAAGAAAACAATGACCACAATTCATTTTTGAGAATTTTCCAGGACTTTATGAAAGATTGAACTGATGAATTGAAAAAGATGATTTCAAAGCACATTCCACAGATCTCATGTAAGGATTTCTTAAGTAAACCAAGTGTGCGATGCTAAAAGAATTTTTAAAAATACACTTACGCTCAGATTAATCAGCATATGTTTCTTTCTAGCAGTGGAAAATCAATATGCAGTATAAATAACCCCAGAATAACTTTTGAAATTTAAAAAAAATGTTGAACAGCCTGGTTCAAATTCATGTGCTTCTGGAAGATAACATATCTACAAATAGTAGTACACAGGTCAACAGCTCAGCTTGGGCACTTTACTTCTGCATCTACATTGATTGATACTCTCCGGAGCTAGCCTGTGCCTTCATGACTCTATTCCCTACGTTCCATCAAGACATTTCTGATTTCGATCTATAAATTGATACAATCTTACCTGAGTAGGGTCTAAGAAGGAAAATATCAAAATAAATACTTGATAGAACATCAGCTACTCTGAACTACTGAATGCAACTCTATGAAATAAGTTCAAAGGACTACAACTGAGTAGTAAGAGACTGTGTTTCACCCACATAAATTCTATTTGTTACTAGTTAATTGTGTATAACAAATGACAACTCCTTTGGAAATTAAAATGCAGATGAATACATTTTACATCTTTCTTCAGTTTAATTGCATTCTGGTCATATTATGAAATCTCTTTAAGCACTGATAATGCAGTATTTCAGTTTTACTAGATGGTGTTTTTTTTCCCTCCCCCAATAATGGAAGAGGACTGAAACATTCACTTCAGTTATTAATACCGATGTGATTAATTACCTGATTTCATTTTTGTTTATGTAGGAAAAACTGTGGCACTCTAAAAAGCGTTACAATAACAGGTAGCATTAGGGTTAAAATTTCACATTTCCTCAAATATATACCTACATACATATATCAAATCTTGCTTTAAGGTCTATTAACTTTAGAGTGATATAAAAATAAAGGAGTTGTGGCAATCTTTTAAAGAACATTTTTTTGAGCCAGAGATCGTAATAATCACACAGAATGAAAAAGTGCTAGTCTGGTTTTATCTACAACAATAGGCATGTGTGAAATAGTATTTTTAGATCCTTACCTGTTGTTAGCATCATTCTTTCTATTACAACCCTACTTCTCAACCTCTTAGTAACTTATCTGACAATAATCTATGATCTCTGCCATATATAATTTGTTCCTTTAAATGAGCATACACTTTAATAATGCAATAACATACTAAGTTCATACACATCTTAGAACTACTTCTCTTTTCTTCCTCCACACTTTAAAATTACTTATTCCTTTCCATTATCATTTCAATATATATTATAAACGTGGTTCTACTTTCTTAGTTTTAAACTAAGATACTTAGTGAAAACACACTGGTGAATACAAAAATGTTCTTCAAGAAGCACAGTATCCTAGCTGTAACCTAACTTGTAATATTTCATTTTACTCAATTTTACTTCAACAGCTACAAAAGGCAATACAAAATCTGTGATGAACATTACTCAAATATTATAATTAGTGAAAGCTATACAATTACACAACTATTTTTAAGGAAAATCTCGACATTCTGTATGATAGCTAAAGAAATATAAAAAAATCTAGCACAGTATTTCCACCTATGCAAAAACATGAATAATATGCGTACTCTGAAGGGAAAGTTCCAAGAAGCTCTCTTGCACCTGAACATCGTCAGCTAAAATGCAAGACTATAATTTCCAATATCTTGCTGAGTGAATCATCTTCAAATGTGCAACTGTGGAAAGGCATACCTGTGAATATGCTTTGTGCAACTAAGCTGAGGAAAAATTAAGTCACAGAGCACAAGTTATGTCAATAACATCATGTCCATCAAATTCTGCTTTTCTAACATTAGTGTTCTACAAAGTAAACTTTCTATCTTCTACTTTCATAACCACAGAACATCAAATGGCATTCTTCCCTTACACAATTTTCTACTAATAGATTATTGTAAAAGCAGCGGGCATGTTAACTACTGATAATAAAAGCATTTGACCTAATCAGAACTCCCTGTATATAGGTGATATAAGGACTAAAAATCAGTAAATACAGGAAAAGAAGCACATACACTGCACAGTAAAGCATGGGTAGCTCCACAATTTTCAAAACTTTTTGCATTGAGTCAACAATCAATCAGAACATCATTTTTGTCAGAAACGTGATGACACTCACTAAAAATGCAGAACACATTGGTGATGTTACGACATTTGTTTTAGCAGTATAATATAAATCAGCATCATGCAAAAGAGCAATCAGAAAACAGAACTGACAGTAGTGTTTTACAGTACTTCATAAATCTCATGCCTGAAGAGAAAATGACAGAGCAGAACCAACAGCAATGCTGATTTTTAATCACCGCTGTCTAGATCTAGCAAATGGCTGAGGAAACAAGTCACGTACCACAGAAATTAATGTTCCAAAATCTAAAGTCGTGTTCTTGAAAAGCTTGAAGATCAAAAAATATCTGTAAATCATTCTTCTAATTTTAGTAGTACTAAAAGATATAAGGCACCACAATTTCTGAACTTTAGAGGTCGTCCTTAACTGCATAAAAATTGTATACACATGTAGATGCAAAAGAATTTCAATTCTAGCAGAGTCAAAAAATTCTCAGCTCAACTCCTTGGTATCTGCAAGCATTTAATCTGGTATTTCCAGAGGTTGCCTAACACCCACTAATGAGTCTGCCTCTCAAAGACTACTGTACTACCCACCACATTGCCTATACCACATTCAGCGTAATTAACTTTTCCCTCAAATACTGTAGGCACAGTATTACAAAAGTGTGATCTCAATAGGAGTACTTTCTAGGAATGAGGACAGGTGCCTTCAGGAGAAGGTCCCTATGCAAAATCTAGATTCCATCATGGTGACAGATTAAAAAAAGCTACTTCAGTGCAAAATTTTCTTGTACTCGGGGCTTTTACTGGAACTATCCCTGAACTGAGCAAATTTGAACTAAGATTGATGCTACATATAATCAGAGAATGAGAGAGACAGAAACAAATGAAGGATAGAAAAGTACTTTACCTCACTTTTAAATTGCCTTGCTGTGGCTGTCCATCATAAATTGACAGTATATCAAAATCTTCCTCGAGGGCAAAAGTATGAAACGACAATTGTATCCTGTTTCGTTCTCCTGTGATAATGATCCATGTACAGTTGGCATAATTTGGATAACCATGAGGAAATCCAGGGCTTTCTATAGTACCATTCGGTCCCTGTACTAAACCTCCACAGTTTTGACCTGAAGAAGAAGAAAGCAAAACAAGCATTTCAGTGGATTTTTCCTCCCACAGTACATATTCTTACATGAGTGACTATATGGAAACTTAATGTTATATTTTTTCCTGTATTCCAAATACAACGTAAAATCACATTTATACTGCTCTTCTCATAGGCTTTTCTTAGACACCTACATTCTTTTTATGCAATTAATCATTATTTGAGGTTATGTAGCATTAATAATGTGTGACATATTCATCCAAATGTGAAAATTAAGCATTAGTCTTGATGCCATAAATTCAACAGTTGGACAGTTTTAACGCGAGAGAGCATTCAGAGTTTTCTTGGTGGATACCATTTACAATTTTTTTTTTTTAATATGAATATGTAATATTTATATATAACCATTTTTGTAGAGAGATCTTATAATATATAAACTATAAGGGTTTTTGCAGATCTGAAACATGCCTTCAACATCAAAAGTAAACTGCAGACACGTGTTTATTATGCGTTCTGTTGATACCAACAATAATATTGTCACACTTAGGAAATGCAGCCAAATCTCTGTAATATAACACATTTAGGGCTCTGTATTGTGATCAGAATAGCGTGAACTTTGTTTTTAGGATTCAAGAATAACAGCATTAAGGATTTACTCAGCAGGTATTTGTCTGGTTTGTACATCCTACAGACCCTGTGAGGCTATAGCAGCTCATTAACGGGAAGTCTTCAGCAAAAAGTGTTCGTTTACTGTGCACATTCACTAATTTCCAACTCGATTTTGTTAATCCCACACACTGTGCTTGTATTGGCTCTGACCTGAAGAGAAGTATTAATGAAACATTTGAGGAGAGAGAAGTTTAAGGACATTCTCTGCACTGTAATGCTTGGATTATTATACGCATTTAAGCACTTCAGAACAAGTGTAATCCCAGCATTTATTGTTATACCTAAACCAGGAAAGCACTTCAGGCTGCAATTTTATTTTTAACTTCACAGTAGTAGGTTTCTGAGACTGAATCTTTCCGAGCAGTGCTGTCAAACGCTTGTGGGAGGTTTTCAAATCTTAATAAAATTGATCTAATAAAAGAGATTCACAGTTAAAACTAAAGAACTAATAGGTAATCATTACTAAATTCAAATCTAACAGAAACTCTAATGAATAGATAAAAAGGCTGCAGGGATTCAGGAGGTCTTTAAAGTAAAAATCTTCTCTAGCATATCTAACAATTGATTCAGATTGCTTTAATAAAACACTGACGTTATTAAACGTTCCTGGAGAAGAAACATATTACACCAGGAACACAGTATGAAACTTCCAGTTATGCACTGTTCATTATAATTTGCCAGTATCCTTGCAGATTCTTGGCATTGCATTCCTCTTTCTACAACCACAGCAGAAATGTCATACAAATGTCAGGGAACAATTTTAAATAACTTAATTACCACAGAAATATTTTTTTCTGAAAATAAGAAAAGGAAAATTATAGCAACCACCCACTATTCTAACACTGTAATAAGGTAATTCACATCACCAATATCCACAAATCCATTTGTGTAAATCAAATCAAGTATCTCCTGTAAGCCACGCTTCCCTCCTATCACCCTGGCATGAAAGGGTTGATTTGAAAGAGGAGATCAAGCATAGATCGAGTGTGAGTTAGCAATTTGCCTCAAATCTATCAAAGACAAGAGTTCCCTTTTAGGAGCAGAAATTGCATGAATAATGTAACACAATGTTAGCTACATTTTAGACTTCTAGCCAGACAAACAAGTTACCTCCTCAGTGTCTTAGGAAACACTTAAGAGAGCACAGAAATTTGCTGATGCTAGCAAGTTCTTCCACCCACAAAATGTCCCAGTCCTCAAGCCTCCTGCGTGTCTACCTACAGAAGTTCCTGAAGCCTTCAGTGACTGTTCCTCCCCACTGTGCCCTCTACCTGCACTGCATCTCAGAAGCCCCACTAAGCCATCTCTGTTTCACCCCTCAACCTTTTTTGACAACTCTAATAGCCCACATTTTACCACCACCACCACAATCATTTTCATTTACTTGAAAAGAAAAAAAAGAATCATTTCAGCCTACATTACTGGAAAATTTCCAAAAGGGTAAAATAATAAGAATGTGAGGAAGAGGAACTACGAGTAAAGAAACTAGAGCAGGAACAAAGGATAAAGAAAGAGAATACTTATTGAATACATTTATTTGAATTCTGTATAAGTGGAATCTGAATTCTATAGTTTATACTGAAATTTTCCCACACTTCAGTTTTATTCCAAAAGGTGTTTTACTAATCCTTACTGTGGATTCAAGTTATTGTGCATTATTCTCTTGAAAAATAAACTAATGATAAATGCAACAGCCAAAATTTTATCTCCATTTAACTTAGTCAGTTCTTAGCATCTCTAGCCCTTTCTTCCTCCAGTTTGCTTTGCTCTCTTCTATATATTTATACATATACATATTCACTGCCTATTCATTTCGTATTCAAGAAGCACAAAGTAAAAGAGAATAAGACAAGAAAATGTTCTTTGTGCTATTTAGCTTTGCTCTTAATTTTACATGCCTACATACGCATATATTTATTTGGTGATCTGTTAAAATGAATAAAAATAAATAAGTGAATAGAAATCCTGAATACACTTAATACATACCCAACTCCTAGCAATCTCTCTGCTGCACACTGCAAAGAGGATTTCTTTCCAGAACTTAGCAATACTCAAAAAGACTACATGAAATGTGCAATCCAAGAAAATTGGCATCCGTTTAGGTCCCTGCCTGGTTATGACTCAAAATATGTTAAGGGAAGGATATTTGGAAAGAAAAGGATCATCTGCTATCGGTATAATACCTATTTTGTCAATAAATGTAAGCCCAAATCCTCTAGAACTGTCAAATGTTACACCTCTGCTGAGGAGTAAATGCAGCATCAAATCACTTGAAATCCAAAAGTGAGATTCAGTAGGAGGATATACTTGGAGAGCAGGAATGAAGACGCTTACATATGACAGGCGACAGCAAATTAGATAAGAGTTTGCAGTGAAATATGCAAACAAATGCAGTTCCTAACTGCAGAGAGACCATGGACCAGTAATAAGATACTGATGAGATTAATTATGAAGATTTTGTTTCTTATGCGTGCCTCAATAGCATATCATGTCCACAAATACCAGAGAATTCAGAAGCAAAGAAAAAGAGCAATTAAATAAATTGAATATACTGACAAGAAAGTATTAAAGGAATATTCGTATTAGCAGAGTTCTGCTGGGCTGAACATGAGCAGAAAAGAATTGTATGCTGAATACAACTGAATACACCTCAAAAAAGAATCTACTCACGCTGTTCCCTTTAATTCTGGCCCTTGAGTCAAATAAACAGATTATAAAAAAAAATAATGCCATTTTCACTGAGGACACTATTACTACACTGAATTATTTTAATACTAAAGGTGTATTAGGTTGCCAATATTTCATTAGTTCGACACCACATCATTGTTTGTATGAATGCAAATTGTATTATTAACATTAGTTTTCTGTTGAATCTTGCCTCAAAGAAGATATTTCAGGACAGGTATTTTAACTTTACGATATAAAAAGTGTAATACAAAAAGACTGAAGCTCTTGGGTTGTAGTTTAAAATCACTGACACTGATTTCAGCCTTAGAAACTAAAGCTTACCTTAAAAAGGTTATTTGCTTATCCCCTATAAAGACTGTACACACCAGCTCAGGCACAACTTTTCTCAGCTGAGAACCATAAGCAAAAGTACATGAAAAAAACCTACAACTGCAATTTCGCCTTAAGAACTGAGGTCAAATAGTATTCAAACCACTAAAAATCAGTAGAATTAAATACTGCTTTGCCATACAATTTCAAACAAAATGATAAAATGCAAACAGTCTAAATAACTTCTAAAAATCAGATGCTTTTCTAAACCTTTGTACGTATGATAACTATATTTATTACATCCTCTTTTACCTGTAACTAATAATCAAAACAAGAAAAGTACATTTTTTTTCCACATAGTGAAATTGCAAAATACTTCTATAACAAACAAAGGAAGAGCCACTTTTCTTCTTACAATACATGTTATGTGGAAAATTGATATAGATTACAGATGCATACTTAAATGCATGCACATACATTTTCACCCACATTCACAGAGAAAGCAGTGCCTGCATGATCACAGAATCATAGAATGGCCAGGGTTGGAAGAGACCTCAAGGATCATGAAGCTCCAGAGCCCCCACTACAGGTATGGCCCCAACCTCCACATTTAATACTAGACCAGGCTGCCTCATCCAATCTGGCCTTGAACACCTCTAGGGACGGAGCATCCACAACCTCTCTGGGCAGCCTGTTCCAGCATCTCACCACTCTCATAGTAAAGAGCTTCCCCCTGACATCCACCTAAATCTTCCCTCCTTCAACTTAAAACCATTTCTCCTTGTCCTGCTATTATCTACCCCTTCAAAGAGTTGAATGATACACACTTTGAACAAGGAAACTAAAACACATCATAACTATAATAAAGTCACAGATGTTTAAGATATTTTGAATAATCACAGTAATGAAAATGAAATCACATTTATCCTTGTGACTGTTGTGCAATGTCCTCCATTCTTCAGCTACAGAAGAATGTAGTACTTGTACTGAAGTCAAGAAGAGATTTTGATATCTGAAATTTGTGGATGCCCCATTCCTGGAGGCATTCAAGGCCAGGCTGGACGTGGCTCTGGGCAGCCTGATCTAGCGATTGGCGACCCTGCACATAGCAGGGGGGTTGAAACTAGATGATCATTGTGGTCCTTTTCAACCCCGGCTATTCTATGATTCTACAATACGAAATTCTTAAAATCTTTCTCATTAACTCTAAAAACATTTGAAGTCTAGCAAGATCCTAACATTCCCATTTTCTAAAGCCTGATCCTAATCTGGATTATTATTATTATTATTATTATTATTATTAATAAGAAAACAAACAGTTTATTCAGGCCAGATCAAAGGAACATTGAGCTCAGTAGTTTTTCCTCCAACAGCAAACCAAAGGAGGCACCTAGGAAGAACTTCTCCAGAGAACTGCTCTTGTCTCCAAGATCTGCATCTCAGGGATGAAGAACACATCCCAGCTGAGGAACATGTTCCATTAGCCTTGCCTTGGTGTCTATTTCTCTTCCATGATCCTGTCTTTGTTAACTTCCAGGATATTTAATGTACTGTACAAAGAATTCTAAAACATGAAAAACACATTTTTGTGTTAGTTCAATAGCTACCACATTAGGTTCATTTGATGCACCTCTGATATTTATGTTTATGTCCTTAACACCACAGGATCCCCTTTAAAGAGGGGAATCTCAGATGAAATTAAGCCAGAGATTGCAAAAGCAGTAAATTCATTTTATTTTTGACTGTCTTTGAAATTCTGGTTAAACATGTGGTACTTGTGATTTATTACTATTTATTTCATTTGTTTGATCCATGATCTGTTCTACCAGTTTTTCAACTTTAAATAGACACATTGAGGAATATTCTACAAATAAAATTTCAGACAGGGAAGTTTGGTTTTTGTTTTGTTTTGCTTTTTTTGCTATAACAAAATCTTCAGTCCTTTTATATTCTGAACTGCCCCAACTAGGCTCACATATAGGCTCCTTGCTCCAGCTGTGTTCAAAAGGTGAATAGTTTTTCATTTTACCACGTTGCTCTGCAGTGATCTCAGATACTGATGTTGTGTTTCCAGGCAAGCCTTCAGAGGGCCCAGGAGCACAAAAACCTTACTGGGATCTATCTAACACATGTGCCTTCACCTAGCTCGCTTTAGCATTAGCTCCCTCGGCAGTCCATATAAAATAGCATTAATCACTTTCTTTGAATAGATAGCAGCATGAGTCCCTGAGTCCATCCTCTCTTTCTTCTCCTTATTTGTGAGATCTTAATTATAAGACTTGTTTTATATTCCCTCTCTTGCTCAGAAAATTCAGATCTACATCTTTCACACACCAGGAGCACCTCATGTTTGTAATTATGTCTCCCTTAACTCATGCACATGCACGCTTGCAGGAATTTTGCTATTTCAAATCAGTATTAACCAAAACTTAAATGACTCTGAGCAATGTTCATGACAGTAATAGTTTCGCAAATGTCTTTTAATTAGAAAGGGGAAAAAAAGTTCCCAGTGTAGTGCAAAGACACTACACAAGTGCAAAACAATAAAAGATTTTTTCCTGAAGTACAAGTTACTACAGAATTAAATTGCTGTTGACATTAATTCATAGTCCAGTCTTGCCACAACATGTTTTAAATCACACTGAAAAATAATTTGAGGCTCTTACTCCAATTTCATGTATGTTTTATTTTTCCTAAATTAAGTTAATGAGCTAAGTTGCTGACTACCACAATCCACAGCTTGATAAAACTGATTGCTGCTTACTTACAGTGATACAGTATTTTCAAAAAAAGAAACAATCAGAAGCTATTGGGTCTGACCGCTTCCCCTTATCCACAAGCACAGGCACTGTCCCCTCCTGACAGGCAGCCCCCTATGTACACCCACCTTGCTGTGCAGACAACCCTCCCATTGACCTGGCCACGAGATGAGGGGATCACCCTGGCCTCACTGCATGTCTGTCACCAGCCCAGCCCACACCCACATGGTCCCAGGGCCTGACAGCAGTGCCAGCTGGATATCACTTCTTAAGGGTGGCTTTGCAAGGCAGCAACTTGCTGCCATCAAATGGATCAGCAGAGCAGTAGATAGGTGTGAGACATCAGTAGGTGGCTGCACACTTCGTTGCTTTTCTCCCACCTATTCTTTTTAATTGTTTATTTTCATATGCTACCTTTCCGTTTTCTACTCTGACTTCCCCTGTAAGCCCCTGGTATTTCCCTGCCTACCACTGAGGTCATGCAGCCTGTCGAAAACCTCACTGTGCACTGTGTGCTTCTCCATTAGTGCTTTTCACCATTAGTGTACCTCAAAACTACCTACCCAAAGTGTTATTGCCCAATAGAATTGTTACTTCCTAAATAAACTTCCGGTAAGAACAGAAATGTCAAATGACCAGAGATGCACAAGCACTATTTTTTGAGGAGTATTCCAAGCAGCATTTGGCTACTTCAAGTATACTTTAAATGTTAATTCTTAAGTAATTCCCACACCAGCATTAAAAGCCACTTTCTGAGAAACCTATAAAATCAGAAGGTATCAAGTTCTCTTTAACTGAGGTATCACTGAAAATTTATTTGCAATGACAGTCTACCATCTTCATTGGCAGAACTGAAATACCCCCAGCCAGCACTGATGGGACAAGGAGCTTACAGAGCATCCTTCTGCTTGGTGCCAGCTTCTCCTTGCTAGTTATTTGCCAACTTTCAAGGCCAGGAAGAGCTGATACTGCAAAGCTTCAACATCATTTAAATGCATTTAAGATGGTCCCAGGCCAATGTGAAATGAGTAGAATTTAACTCACTATGTGCTTGCAAAACCCAGGGAAGAATGTTTCATTTCAGGAAGACTGGTAATAAATTGTGTAAAATTTTATCTGGAATCAGTAAAAACAAGCTTGTTGCTCATCTGTGGTACAGTCATATGATAAATATCTTGCACCCACAAAGGAGCACAAACAGACAACAGGTGGAGGAGTCCAAACAGGCCCCAACCCCAGCTCCTTCCAAGCCCATCAGAGGACACTTCAACCCACCGCAGGCCCACCTCCACACATCCAGCAGAGCACAGGTGTCCCAGGGCAGAGAGAAGACTGAGTGTAGGATGCACAGTAAGGGACACCCTGCCTGGGCCTCTCCCAGCATCACACTAAGAGAGTCTTACCCCCAGTGTTCTGACATGAAACCTACCAAAATGGGGCAACAGGAGCAGCTCTCCCAAATGCTTTTCAAATCTAGGTTGAGGCCACTGTCTAAGAACACATTATGGGATGCAGGGGAAAGGCATTTGGTCACTGCATCATTTACTGCGGGTTATTTAGGGGAGAAACCAACATAGAAAAGAATGGATTTTGTTCATTTTTTAGCAAGTATGAGCGTTTGTGCATTTCCAAAAACGTGGCCAGACGAGACAGTGAGCAAGTAACCCAGGCCAGGAGACAGGGAGAGTGTGTCACTGGGAGAGACTGCACAGCCCAGAGGTCTGAAAGGGCAAGATCTACACTTGTGTGTCTCCATGAGTGACACCACAGCAGTATGCCTACTGGGGAACCAAGAATCTTGCCTAGCTCTGCACGTGTGTGTGTGAGCACACGTGACTGCGTGTACGTCTGAGTACCTGCAACTGCAGCAAGGCTGTGCCCTTGGGCTCATATTCCTACAGCTGCCAACTATTGCAGGGAATGGGATCTGGGGGCAGCTATGGGGACACTGAGTACCTAAGACCATCTGCTGGTGGGAACCACAGCATATGCATGTCTGTACACTTGCTACTAACAGACTTGCATCTGGACTAGCCAGAGGAGAAACAGAATGATGTCAGTGGTGTTGTCCAAGTGGTACGTATGCGGTGACGTAAGCATGTGCTCTGCAGGTATGAAGTCTGCCAGGAATCAACATCTTCATCAATCAACGTCTTCATCAATGACCTTGATGAGGGGATAGTGGCACCCTCAGCAAGTTTGCTGATGATACGAAGTTGGGAGGATTGGCTGGCACGCCTGAAGGCTGTGCTGCCATTCAGCGAGACCTGGACAGGCTGGAGAGCTGGGCAGAAAGAAACCGGATGAGGT
>JAOWBP010001760.1:72554812-72567875 GCA_028571105.1 Tragopan temminckii | reverse complement strand
ATAAAAACTTTTTTTTTTTTTTTTTTTTTTTTTTTTACTGGTTTTCAGTGAAAGAAAGGTTTTTTTCCCCTCCCAATAGCTTTCTGTCAAATTTCTGCCAATATTTTTATAAGATAACAATTTTGAAAGATTAATGACCCAACTAAGAAGGAGATTTTGCCATGAATTTCAGTTATGCAGGATACTAAAAAAGAAGAGATGACGGCAAACACATAAATTCTACTGCCTTAGTCAAAACATGTCTCCTGAGGTCGAAAAAGAAAGAAAAAAGGTAGAAGTGTTTCCTGAGTTTCTGACTGTAATAAGCTCTAACAGATTTGTGCAATAGATAGAGCTCTACAAGGTCCTTAACTTGGAAATAGCTGAGGTTAATAAATGTTTGGAGCCAAGGAGAGTGATCAGAGGTCAAAAGCATTTCTTTACTGTACAAGAAGACCAGGAGAGCTCCAAATCTCCCGAATCTCATATCTGCCCTAGTAACACAGTATTTAAGACTCATCTGGTTTAGTAATGTTGTTTGAGCTCAATAAGTTGTAATCATCTGTTTCTCCAATCTGACTTCTAGTGACTTTTTTTGCTGTAATTCTGTTTGCCTTACATCCATTGCTTCTCACAGAAATGTACTGGATTATTTCTTTTTTAACTATTCATGTGTTCTCCCATGGAAACAATGCTCAGAAGATACTCATTCAATATGTCTACTTCTGTACCTATGTTTGATTCAAATGTTCAAGTTCAATAAAACAGTGAGATATAAGATTCAAGCACTGAAATTTCCTCAGTAGTTTCTGACAGTATGTATTCTTCATTTCATACTTAAACACTTTGGAGGTGGAGACCATGAGAATACATAGAAGATACTTTCAAATTTCATTTACCAAGCCACATAACAAAGAGAACCATCTGAAATTTCAACACACAGAAAAAAAACTGTTATGTGTTTTTTTTTTTTAACTTGTCCACTAGTCATATGATCAGCTCAAACTATTTCTGTACAAGCTCATTTCTTTTGCACAGAATTTAGCAATGATGCCATAAATTATGCACAAAGATAGTGAAATCCAGAAACAAAGGGAAAAATCATAGAATCATATCCTGTCAAGTCAAAAGGAAAGCATGTTTAGGCAAAATAATGTAATAGTTGAGTTCAAAATTTGGCATGTATATATCATCTCATTACATATGCATATAAATTAAACAAAATAAAACCTCTTTATTTAACCATGTAAATTCAGTGTTTTCAATCTGAATGATCTTGGGTCCAATTACTGCCAACTAATCTTAACCCGATGGAGCTCACTGTTCCAAACTTGATAAGGAAGCATGCATAGATCTCTTCCAGCAAGCATTCACACTCCCCAAACTTCTGTTTAGAAAATGAGACAAGCTCCGAACATACACTGCAAAGGAAAGATGGAATGCTCTGATTGGCCCATTACCTGAGCAGACTTAGCAGGCTTTCAATGTAGAGTGTGAACAGGGTGGTTGGCAAAAGCAAGCTTCATTCACACTGTGATTTTCAGCAATCTGCAGAAAAATAATCCACTGAAAAATAATGTCCCACTGCAAGTAATCCTGAAGAACCAAGGCTGTATCTGGAGCTTTGACTGCCAAGAAATCCATGGAAAAGAACACTTAGCAGAAAACCGAATTATAAAATGTACTGGCTTGCTCAGATAAGAAAGATCATAAGTCTGACTACAATTACAAATGAACAAATAAGTATATCCACTAGTGAGATTTTTGGATAGTCTTTGTCCATGAACCTCGCCGCTGCAGACATGATGACAAGACGGACTGCATCTTCATACATAGTCCAGAAACGAGGTCTATTTTAGGAACACTGACAAATGAGCTATGTATGTGTAATGGCCTGTCTACTCAGCTCCATGAAATGATCTTGACACCAGCACTGAAGTAAAACCAAGAGGATTCACAGTACTATGTGATTGTTTATATAGGAGGAGATGGAAAACTATTCAAGCCTTTGCTCTCACCATCTAGAATCTCATCCTTTCTATAGCTGTCAGTGCTATGGCAAATTATTTGTCATTTGTCATGACAAGTGGTAATATTTAAAGTCCATTCTGAAAAATGGAAGTCTCATTGAGGATGGGTGTTTGGAAGGCTTGAAGAAAGGTCATGTTGTGAGGCTGATGTTTCTGTGAGTACTGCACACGTTAAAGAATTCTGCATTTCTTACTTTTGAGAGCTGTTTCAGCAGCTGAAACAACAGAGACAATTGAAGGGTGAGCCACACAGTGTTTAGTTTCTCTTCAACCTTTTGTTTAACATAGAAGAGCTGTTCAAAGTTTTCCCTGCAAGTGTCTGAATTACTCATGCATTGTTCTCCACAGTGCTCATTTTCTTGTGGACTAAAAATATACTGTAGGTAACTCCTTGCATACAAGCATACCACAGGTGCTTCTTTTCCTTTCAATGATACTTTTTTATTTTAAGCATACTTTTTTTTTTTTTTTTTTAAGTCAAACTATGCACTTCTGAAAATCTGCACATTTCATATGTGCTTGGGTCTTTTTTTCAGAAATTAAGAAGCTATTCAATGTTTGAAGATCTATAATTACAGAGAAACACACATTTTATAAAAATGTTCAGAATAAGCTGCATTCTAGATTCTTGGTATAAAACCATCTGGGATAAGATAAACTCACATTTATCATTTAATTCATGATTAAACTAATAATAGCTTGAAATTACAAGCAACTTAAGAGAAGCAGTTATTACTACTGAGAAAAAATAGCAAAAATATTTAATATTTACTTAGATTTACTGTAGAAGTAACAAATCTTTTTTCTATGAAGTTATTTTATGAAAAGAAAAAAGGTTTCCACAGGTTTCCATATTTTGAATTATTAAATCCTTTCTGAAAATGGTAGATTGGTTGAAATTGCCCAAAACACATAGTGCCTCGTTATCTTTAAAGATTAAAAGATTAAAGAGACAATAGATATAGATTGTTTTCTGTAAAATTATGTTATTAACACTATAAGCTAAACAAAAATTAAATGGGGTAATACTCAAGACCAAGCAGAAGTTTAGATTTAATTCTCAGACATGTTTCAGGTACAGCTGTCTGAGCAGCTACAGTTAATATTAAAGAACAAACACTTAAGACGAAGGTTCCTGTTTTGACACTAGACTTGAAGCCTTTCACAACGCTATGCCTTTTTCTGATCCCTGAGAACATATTCAGAATCACTGCCATATTCAGTTATGATTCACATTCTAAAATTGCTGCTTGTATTATCTGTAATATTCTAGATGTTCTATGTGATTCTAGCCACTGATCTATTACAGTGTACCAAAGTTGTATTACCAAAATAAATTCTACAGCTGTACTTTTTCATATAAGTAGTGGTGCACTTAGTTCAGGAGTAAAAAACATCCATTCACTTTTCTAGAAGGGATAACTGCCTGGCATACACTACCTTAATTGTGTAATTTAATAATAGGTTCAGATTAAAGCACCTTTGCACTCTGCTTTAAAGACCATTAAACTACCAACAGAAAGTACAATTTATTTATTTATTTCTTTATTTTTAAAAGAGGTTCTGGACTCTATTTCTTTTTTAAATTCAAACTTGAACAAAATAGTGATGCCTGAAGTCTACTCTTTATTCAAATATTATGTAAAAATCACTGGCTTTCCAGTCACTTGTACACAGGATAACCTTCTTTAGAAAGTGAAAGAATGTTGACTGACAGCTGCTCAGCTTCAAACTACCTTTAAGTAAGTAGCATGCTTTTTATGGAGCTTATCAATTTAAAACATGTACAAATTTTTTAACTTGCCTGGGCTGCATTGACTGAAGATTGTCTTGGGTTGCATATAAAATATATAATAAACTTAATGTATATAAGTAACATTTTAAAATATATTTTTTAAATTAAATCTTAAAAAAAAAAAAAAAAGAGGTCAACAGAAGCATAAACCCAGTGGGTTTAAAGACCTCTAGGTATCTTTTGCTTCTATCAGCTACTATTATCACAGAAGTAAATTCATCTTCAAGGAAACATAACTGCTCTGACCTAGCTAGTACTAAGCAATAGAAGGAATGTCAGTTGTTAAAATCTGAGACTACCAAATACTTTTTTTGTGGCATAGTAAAAAGCAAGTAGAGTCAAAAATTAAGTGAGGTTGGCCAACTATTAGGGAAAAAAAAGAAAAGAAAAAAAACAATTTTCATAGCAACTGATCTGACCAAAAAATGTTTGGTTGAAAATCTCTGTTTTGTTCTGCAAGATAATTATCTCTTAGAAATAAATTAATGGATTGTTCTTTTGACCAACTGACATCATGTTTTGGACAGTGACAAATTTCATCTGATTTGAAAAACTGATTTTTTTTTCTTGACTTCAAAATAATGTAGTCACAAAAGATCAGAGAATGGGTTGGGTTGGAACGGACCTTAAAGACCATCTAGTTCCAAACCCTCTGCTATGGGCAGGTATGCCTCCCACTAGAGCAGGTTGCTCAAAACCCATTCCAACCTAGTCTTGAACACCAGCATTCACAGTTTCTGTCACTTTACAGTGCATCACCATCTTCTGATTAAATAACTTCTTCCTAATATTTAATATAAATGTACTCTGTTATAGTTTAAAGCCATTACCTCTTGTCCCAGCACTACACTACATCTGATAGCCTCTCTCTGACTTTTCTGCAGGCCCCCTTTAGGTTCTGGAAGGTCACTATAAGGTCTCCCCAGAGACTTCTCCAGGCTCAAAAAAAAAAAAACAACTCTCCCAGCCTCTCTCCACAGTAGAAGTGCCCCAGCCCTCTGATCATTATTGTGGCCCTGCTGAAGATTCATAGCAATATGTCCATGTTCTCCTCTTATTGAAGGCCTCAGAGCTGAACACAGTACCCCAGACAGGGTCCCAAAAGAGCAGAGTAGAGGGGTATAATCACCACCCTTGTCCTGCTGGTCATGCTTCTTTTGATGCAGCCCAGGATATTGTTGGCCTTCCAGACTGCAAGTACACATTGCTGGCTCATGTTCAGTTTTCAGCTATGAATACCCCCAAGCCTTTCTTCTGATGGATGGTCTCAATCTGCTCATCATCTAGCATGTATTTCTGTCTGTGATTGCCAGCTGAGGTGCAGGACCTTGCAGTTGCCCCTGTTGAACTTAACACAGTTGATACAGGACCACTTCTTACCAGTCTGGATGACCTTCCTTCCACTTGCTAAGGGTGCCCTTTGTCCCACCAACAAAGATGTTAAACAACACTGTTTCCAATACTGAGCCCTAAGGAATACTACATTTCAGTGGTCTCTACCAGGACATATAGCTACTGAGTGAAACTCTTTGAGTGCAACTACCCAATCAATTCCTTATTCACTGAGTGGTCCAGACATCAAATCCATGTCTCTCCTCACTGTCATGCGGGATAGTGTCAAATGCTTTTCATGTGTCCAGATAAATGACACCCATTGCTCTTTCCTGTAACCAGGAAAGGCCACAAAACTTGTTAGGAACAAGCCCTTAGTAAAGCCATGATGGATACACCCTTTTGATAACTTTCACTAGCTTATCTAGGAAAAGGAGTTTTTATTTTAAATTAAATTCCTAAGGACATTAACATCTAAATACAAAATAAGTACTACTGGAATTCAAAAAAGACATTCTCTTCCCCAAAATCAGCTAACTTACTTGGCTGGTTGTTTCAGACACGGTTCTTTCTGTGCATATGTTTACAGATACAAAACTCTAGTTTCAACATGAGTTCAACAGCTCAGAACTTGGATTCTCTGACGGCAGAGTTCATTTTATCTTGCGGGCCTAAGTCAAATACTACCAGCAATGCCTGGGAAAGCTGTCACCCTAAGCAACTAGCTGATGTGCCTCTGTCTGAAACTGATGCCGTGGAGTTACATAAGAAGGCCAGATAGTATACCACAATACACAAAGAGTTAGTCTCAAAGAATTTTGACATTAGATGAGTTTACCAAGATCAAGAATGAATTCTGAGTACTGAAACAAAACTATAACATTTCTGCCAGCTCCATAGCAAAGTGTTACTAAAAACCATATTCATTACTCATTAACTGATTCTAAACATGTTCATTGATGCAGTCAAATACACAAAATAAGTCACAATTAGAAACTGCAATGCAAAGAATGTCCTCTCTGAATCAATGCTCTATTGTGCGTGCTGTATTTTGTCTCTTCTTTGTTTTCTTCATCAAAACAAAAACACATCTCCATCTCTATTCATTGATTCTAGATCAGCACTGCAGACTGCAACCACTGGCAAAGCAGTCAATTCACAGACACAGGCAGCACGAGGAAAAATATTCTCCTTAATACAGCTTGCTGTTAGAAAACCTCCATGCCGACAGCACCATATGGATTTTTTAAAAACTGGGCAGCCCCATTATCATCACTGAATGGCTTAGGTTGGAGGGGATCGTAAAGATCATCTGGTTTCAATCCCTCAGTCATGGGTAGGGTTGCCAACTACTACCTCAGGCTGCCCAGGATCCCATCCAACCCAGCCTTGAATGCTTCTAGGCATCAGTCATGCACAACCCCTCTGGGCAACACATTCCACCACACTCTGAGTGAAAAAATTTCTTCTTAACATCTAACCTAAATCTATCCTCTTTTAGTTTAAAGCCATTCCCCCTTATCCTATCACAATCAAATCATGTAAAAAGTTGGTCCCCTTCCTTCTTGTAAGCTGCCTTCAAGTACTGAAAAGCTGCAATGAGGTCTCCCCGGAGCCTTTTCTTCCCCAACCTAAACAATCCCAATTTGCTCAACCTTTCATCACAGAGGAGGTACTCCAGCCCTCTGATCATTTTTGTGACCATCCTTTGGACCCCCTCCAACAGCTCCACATCCTCTCTGTACTGAGGTTCCCAGGGTTGGACACAGTACTCCAGATGGAGCCTCACAACAGCAGAGTAGAGAGGGACAATCACCTCCCTGTCCCTGCTGGCCACCCTTCTTCTGGTGGAGCCCAGGATACCATTTGCTTTCTGAGCTGCAAGGGTGTGCTGCTGGCTCATGTTAAGCTTTTCATCTATCAAAACCTCCAGGTCCTTCTCCGCAGGGCTGCTCTCAAGGACCACTCCTTCCAGTCTGTATGGATGTCTGGGATTCCTCCGGCCCAAGTGCAAAACCTTGCACTTTGCTGTGTTGAACCTCACTAGGTTCACCCAGGCCCACCTGTCAAGCCTGCTGAGGTCCCTCTGAATGGCATCCTTTCCTTCCACTGTGTCAACCGCACCACTCAGCTTGGTGTTGTCAGCAAACTTGCTGAGGGTGCACTCAGTTCTGTCATCGATGTCATTGATAAAGATGTTAAAGAGCACTGGTCCCAAGACAGACTCCTGGGGGACACCGCTCGTTACTGGCCTCCACCTGGACATGGAGCCATTGATGACCACCCTCTGTCTGCGGCCTTTCAACCAATTTCTTATCCATCAAGTGGTCCACCCATCAAATCCACATCCCTTCAATTTGGAGATCAGGATGTGGTGTGAGACCATGTTAACAACGTTGCAGAAGTCTATGTAGACACTATCATTCGTCCTTCCTTTGTCTACAGATGCCGTAACTCCATCATAGAAGGTCACCAGATTGGTCAGGCACAATATGCCTGTGGTGAAGCCACTCTATCTATAACAGCCACAGTCCCCTGAAGTCCCTTTGATAGCCCTCACACTTCTCTCAGCAACTTAATTGCTGCCAGCCTGAACTATGCGTAAGGGATAATAATCAGAGGGGCAAACAAAACTAGGGATTCTGCTAATAATGTCGCTGATCCAGGCCCAGGGAGGCAGCACGCTTCCCTACAAATAGGATTTGGCCAACATACAGAGCGCCTCATTTCTCTCAGGAGTCACCCATGATGACTATCCTCCTTTCCTTTTTGACAGAGGCAGTCTTGAGGAGTGAAGTCAACCTCCTTTCTCTAGCCAACCTCCTGGGTGGGAGTTACTCCAGCAGTCTATCTCCTGCTCACATTCCCTGATGCCCTTAATCTCTCCACCGCCTCCTTGAGCCTTACCACCATACTGAACAGATCATCCAACTGCTCACACCTCACACAGGTGGTTTCCTTGCCACCCTCCAATGACAGCAACAGGCTCAGGCACAACAGTATCCAGTATTTCCTCACTGACAAAAATTCAATTGCCCTGATGAGGCAATTCCTTCCTTCAGTGTGGAATGCCACCGCACCAGTGCTGTACACCTGCAGATAAAATCACTGAGAATTCTGGACAGTGATTAATGAAGAATACAATTTCCAAAAAGAATAAAACAAACATCGTGACTGTGTATTTGCAGAAAATCACTGATTTTCTAAAGCACTACAGTTAAAGTATGAAGACATTTTACAGGGGAAGAGTATTTTACTTTTACTTAAAAATTGTTTGAAAGTGAGGATTTTACTATGAACTTCTAAGCCAGTCTTGCACTGGCGTGCAAATTATCTGGAAGGGCATACAAAAACAAAGCCAAGTGGAAAAAAAACACATCACCTACATATAGCTCCCTTTTTCAGTTCGGGCTACTAACAGAGCCATACCAAAGAGGTCCCTTTGGTATGGAGCCAACCAAAGAGGCCCCTTTACCACTATCAACCAGAGTCTAATTTTCACTACTGGGTATAATAGAGAAGGAGAGGCAGTTTGTGGAAAGCATAAGACTTTCCTGGTAGGCTCTCCAGGGGATGTAAGATCGTGACTGTGTTCCAGCACATACTGGTGAAGCACCTTCTCTGGCTCATAGCAGAAAAGGAAGCTGCTATACAGCTCTGTCCACGCCTACACATCAGGTCTCACTGCTCCCACTGAAACTCAAGATAAATGCCTAAATCACACAGGTTTTATTTTTGGAAAGAGCAAGATTACAAACAGGTAGTGATCTAACTTTACTTCCCACGCTAGAAACCTAAATTCACGATCTGAGCTAATTTTACAGTCATAAATTCTTTAAAGAGCTATATCTTTTTTATTTTGTCTTCATGGAAAAAGTTACTTGTAATAATGTGCCTTTATGGAATATATATATTCAGCTTGAATTGTAGCAAGACTAAAAGTGGGAAAAAAAACTACAGAACAAACTCCCAATTAGGACTTAGTAACATAGAAACTCAGCATTGTCCTCTTGGATCACCTTTTGATTCAATAAATTTCTACCTACAAAACTATCAGTAAGCAGATTTCCTTTTTCAACCTGGGAATAAGCAATCAAATAAGAACTTCCAAATGGTCTTATTTTTACCTAAGAATGGAAATTTAATTCAACACAGAACCTATCTTGGCTTCCATGGTAAAATTAAGAAGTGACAGACAACAGAACCTACACTGAACTCTTGACAGACAGCGCTGGATCACATCTCAGAAATCTGGAGAAAGAAAACTGTTAATGTGATTCTTAAATCTCATCCATGTTTTTATGTGTTATGGCACTGCTACTTTTAAATAGGCTTATTTTTCATTAAGCTAACACAGGAACATTTAACTCCAGGATGGGTAGTCTGGGATGATTTCCAAGCTGTCTGTTCAGAGGTGTACATATAAAGTAGCAGTAAGGGAAGCCCATATCTTAAAGAATATTTTTGTTTTCAAAAGTATTTTTTAAAAATAAAAAATGATAATTTTGGATTTGATAAACTTCTCTTTCTCTTCCACAAGTAATTAACTTATCTGCATAACCTTGAGAGATTCATGAAGGTATTAAAAATGCAGGAAAACAAAAATTCTTTTTGATTCAGAGGAATTTTGGTAACATTTCAGCACTCCTCCGTATGCCTCTCTTTACTTGTTGTCACTTACTATCTCCTTCACTTTCTTGAGACCACACACATTGCAACTCTAACTATGCATCAGATTGCCAACAGAGAGCTTTGCCCCTGCAGTGTCTTTAGATACCCGTGGTTTATTTTAGCTGTACAGATACATTGAAAAGATTAAATGACATCTACACCAAGCTATTTTACAAAAAATTAATTAATGTTTTAAATCCTTAAACTTCCTTTCAGTCATTACTGACAGCTAATGAAAGAGCAAACTTTGAGGTATCTTTGAAGACAAAAGATATTCAGCTAGAAGACATTTTCTGCAAATTTGTCTTCAAAAGTAAATGAGCCACAAACAGACTATTACACTGATCATATTTCTTCCAGGTCTCCTTGGCAGACATGGGAGAGAAGAATGTCAGATGGAAATCATATACATCTATAACTCATCAAAAGCAATTAAACTTCATATTTTTAAACCATGAATAGTTGTAAAATTTCAATATAAAAGTAATGCAAATCAGACTGAAATAAAAGAAAATGCTTAAACTACAACACAGAGGATGCTGACACATAGGACTTTTCAGATATTTTCCCTCCCTATTATGACGTCTTATGGAACTTAACGGGATTGTGAATGACTGATGTACTAAACGGGAGAGTAGGAGAGTAAAAAAAACGTATTTTTCAGGTATAGAAACTACTATCAGACATGAAAGATACCCATATAGGGTATTTTCAGTACAGACTTGAAATAAAAAGGGCATTAGTTATATGACACACTGCAAATCCTACTTCAGTGAGACTTGATAATCTTTTCTATATCGCTAATAAGAAAAAACAAAGCTTAGAAGAACTACCTATTTTAAAGAGATTTTAGCATTACTTCAAAGCAGCTTTTGTTTATACTTCAAAGATGTGAAGCAAAACCAAATACCAAGGAAAGAAGGTGCTTCCTTTAGTCTTTTTTTCTGCACATGAAGAGAGCAGAGAACAAAAGTTTCCATGTCATATATGAGAAACTGAGAATGTAAAGATGGTTAGCAATTCATTTCTGTTCAAAGCACTTCACAGTGATGGATCTTGGACATCTGAGAGAACTCAGGCAGGCTCCTCCACAATAAAAAAGAATGATTATTAGCAACTGGGGCCTAACGGTAATTGAGAGAGCCTCACATTATCCACACTCAGGTACAACTTGAAAGTTTCCCTATCTCTCACTATAGCAAGATCTTTCAGCTTAACTGAATGCTTTTTAGTCTACTTTCATATTTCTTGTTATTTTAGTCTACTGTCATGTTTTATTTGACCTTGCTGCTTACAATTAACATTAACTTTTCAGAAATTTATTGAGTTGATACAATCTTTCACACTAAGGAAATTAAATATAAAAAGGAAAGATCACTAAAATGGCAAGTTAATAAGGTTTTTTTTTAAGAATGTGATCTGCATTTCTCAGCAGTGAAAAGCAATTATCACATATTTTTGAGCAAGAGGACTGGAACTGTTTTTGTAAGAGCAGCTAACCAACTAAGCAAAAGAAGTTAATGTATTTTTGGTCTGCATTAAAAACATAAATTAGCCAATTAGTTAAAAAAAAATATGCAGAAATGAAGATTCAAAAGAACTTTCTTTTCATTCTGCATGAAAATGCAATAGTTTTCTCTAAAATAAGGAAACGTGTCAGGTAAATAAAGAATCCAATCTTTTCCATGATGTTTTTTGTTGTTGTTGTTGTTTTGTTTTGTTTTTTTAAATCACGATGTGCAAGTAGGATGCCTTGTACAGAAGAGATTTCATGGGTATAAGAGTTCACTCTTTTTGCTCCTTACCGAATACTCATCTTCCCAAGCTCTGAATATCTCCTAAACAATAAAGATTCCATCTATTTTCTAATAGCTCTCCATCAAACAAAACAAACAAACAAATAAAAGCCTCTCTTAAATTGTTATTGGTGGAAACTACATTTCCAATATTAATTTAGTCATTTATTTACTCACTAACTTCATTCAGTAAAAGCTGTTTGAAAATTGATGTCATTTGCATCAGGTTGTCCTAAAACATTATTCTGTAAAGGCTAACTCAGAGCCACAATGAACTCATAAGAAATGTCAGTTATTATTCCGCAATAGACCAAAGAATATCTTTTAGTATTTACCAATGAGTATCTGCTGAATAATTTCTGATACTTCTGTTCTTTACCATAATGTCACTTACTCTGAATTTATGACAAAACATGAGGACTAATAACACTGAAAACAGAAGATATGGATTCCATAATGACTAAGTGACAAGTCTACTCCTGACAAAGATGAAATTCCTCCATGGGGAAAAAAGGGCAACCTTTGACAGTTGTCAATGCATGCTGAACACTGAGTGATTGTTAGCATCCTGAGGCAGTGAGTGCTGCATTTCAGCAGTGACTGCTGCATTTCAGCAGTGACAACAGTGACATGAAAGACAAACCATCTTATGGACGGCCATGAAGATTTTTACAGGCTCTGCATGCAAGCTCTGGTTCATCACCGGTGAAAATGCACAACTGGCAGTGGCAACTGTCAAAAAATAGCATTTGTTGCTGATGATTTTCTCTATCAAGTAGTGTTACTGTGCTGTTTGTTCTCTATCAAGTAGATTTATTGTGCTGTTTGTATCTGTTGTAGTTTTCATGGAAAAAAATAGGAAGGCATTACTTTCAGAGCAGCCTATGCGTACATTGAAGAGTTATCTACTTGCTGATAAACATTAATACAAAATAAAACTAAGCACTCAAGCTATTCTTCAGTGATTTATCACTCTTACTATAACCCAAAAATGAAATCCTCTTATTTGTTCCAAAGTAGCCTTTGCCTAAAGGCACTCAGTGGTTATGCCTATAAAGATATTTTGCAGGTAAGAGCTCTAGTCTGCCCACACTCTGACCCTGCAGGAAGCTTTGTAGTAGCATGCAGTGCCATGCTGAGCACAACCTAATTGCCCTTGCTGACAAGCAGTGAAGAGCAGATTGGACTCTGCTTATCACATGGTGATGCCAGGGTTGAACGTATGCAGAATGAACTCATACATTCGAATTGCTGTGAGCACACCAAGCATTCTTACACATTTAGTTTGTGCAGACTGGTGAACAGTCTAAACTCATACTGATTCACCATGCCTCCATTTCACTGGGTGGATGGAATAAAATTATGTATTTCTTTCTGGCTCAGACTCTGTGACAACACCAAATGGGACCTGATCCAGGCCTATAAATATCTAAGGTGTGGGGGGCAGAGTGGTGAGGCCA
>JAOWBP010001760.1:72537451-72554712 GCA_028571105.1 Tragopan temminckii | reverse complement strand
CGTGGGAGACAGTATCAAATGCCTTGCTGAAATCAAGGTAGACTACATCCACTGCTCTCCCCCCATCCACCCAGCCAAATGTTAATATTGTATATCTTCACTCTTTATTGTTTATACGCTTTAAGAGTGGAATCAGGTATTATACACAGCAGTTCACACTCCTCTTAACTATGTTCTTGGATTTCAAAATTATTTTCAAGAATACATTTATGGGTGAATAGAAATCTCCTTAAATACTTCAAAATTTTAACCTAAAGTAATACACATTTAAACTTTGCCATTTAAAAGTTAAATGTTGTAACATTATAGTTCTCTGTATCTATGAAAAATGCTGAATTAGATTATCATTTAAAAAGGCACAGAGATTTCTTTAAAAAAACTGGTTCTAATTTATGTATTTCCTTTAAAGTAGATGCAATTTTGTAAACACAAACATAATGTACATCACAACCATTCCAAATAAAAAACACATGAAACACTAGCAACTCACAGCTTTTGGAGCATGAAACAGAGCAGTGATACAAGAAATTTACAGTAAACATAAATTGGAACATCCTATTGCTGAGATGAGAAATGGCCTTTTTTTCTTGAGATGAAAAAACCCTCTCATTTGTGGGCTAGGTCAGAGAGCACAACTGAAATACATCCACCTTTTTTGCGAACTGCGATGAAAGTACTTTCACTAGGTTATACGATCTCCATAACATAATCGGTTATTCCATACTACACCAAAATGTGACTTTTAAAGCAGTTTCAAAAATGAAGGTATCTATAATCTGATTCAGCATCTCATGTACACAAGTTCCATTCATGCTGAAGAAATAATCTCCCTAAATGATGTGAACATCAAAAATATTTCAAACTAATCGCTGTAGGATAACAGCCAAACTTTCATCATGAACTATTTTAAGTATGTTTGTCGTATTAGGCACATGCTTCAGATAACAAATCATTACATAAAGCATTACGATTCATAGAGAAAGAAAATCTCATAACTGATTAATAGATTATAGGAAAGATATGTAAAGCTCCATTTCTGTGTTTCTTACCCACACTATTTCATCCATTTCACCTGTACATACTTAAAAAAAACAAAATAAAATTTGACATATCTGCTTCAACATTACTTTTTGTACTAAGAACAGGGAACAAGAAAATACATTCGTATTTGCGACTCTAACATCTGTGCAAAAGAAAAAATATCTGAATTTTGTATTTTACATACCCATTCCTCCTATACTCCACCACCTTATCCATGCTCATTCAAAGAGCATTGTAAAATGTAGGGCTTCCTTACTGCAGAAACACAAGCAAATCATGTGTTTTCTGCACACAGTGACAATATTTTCATTTGTAATTTTACACGGCTTTCTTTATTTTAATTTTTTACACTTCGGTAAACGAGTGGAAAGAAGGGGCAACATTACTTCACCAGTTCTTCATCCTACCTGAACATTATTAAAAATCACTGCAACATGCTTGGATCTCTAGTATGCTATTATATATGAAAATAAACTTGACTGACAAAACCACGTTTGTCATACTTCAAAGTTAGCAACGTACAATAAAAAGTTATATAGAAATAGGACAATAATTGGTTTGAAAAAGAAACGCCGCCTGAAAAACCACGAAACTCAGCAATCTAAGCTACATGAAACAGCCTTTTTTGCAGCTTCACTAGCCCAAGACAATATAAGATTTTATGCAACTGATCAGAGGCAAAAAAGAGCCTTGCTTGCCAGGGTGATATCCTGTATTTTGAAATTTCCCTTCTGATCACTGTTCTTCAGGTGACTTCCATACAGATATTTAGAGGATAGGGGTATGATAATATAAGGAAAGAAAATATCTTGAGGTTTCTTTTGGTCCTTGAGCTATAAAGAACTTGATATAGATACCTGAATGAACTTTGGCCATTGCACTACTGGGATAGTGATCTGACTTTGTAAAATGTTCTTTACCTTTGTTTGAAAATGGGAAACGAACCCAAGTGAAAAAAAAGCTCAGTCTAAAGTAGGCAGATGTTCAGTCACAGTAAGGATCATTTCAGAGAATACCTAAGCAAAAACTCAGGCAGATTTTTTTCTTTAGATAGGAGTAGTTTTTCAGTACAAATAGAATTGAAATTACATTAACATTTGTCTCACTAAATGACTATACCATATAAAGAGAGATAATGAATTGGAAAAATCAGCAATCACTTCTGATGCTAGCCTGAAAATTAAAAGCTAGTTAATAAAAGGTTTTAAAGTAATTTTGTTTATTGATAGGAGGAAGAAAAAGAGAAAGAATATACAAGAGTACTGAATTGACATTTACAAATTTTTGTGTGGGCACATAAAACACCAAATTTCAAAGACAGAAAAAGATTAAACAATCACATTAAAAGATTTATGGCTTGGAATTAAAACATAAAATCATCTGTTCTTCCTAACGCTTGTGTCGGGGCTACTTTAGCATACACAAGAAGCCCTGAGCAGAACAGGGCAGTTCTTCACCGAACACGTTTTGCACTAACTTAGGTAATATGCAGAAATAGCTCTGCCACTCTTGAGATCCCCAGAGTTTTAAAACTGTACACTGAACTGGGAAATTCTATCTTGCAAAATCCATAGAAAATCTCTGAGATGGCCCTCTAATAGGCTTAACAAAGGCATCTAGTGCACTGCAGTAGGAAAGATGGGAGGAACGTTTAGGATCTAATTGAGGGTTTTCTGGGAATTGCCTGTCTCTCCAGGCCATGGCAGTTGGCACTAAGCTCTGATCATCTCTTAGCATCAGCATCTTAAGCATCAATGTTCCTCCAGCACAACACGATTATGAGCATTCATTACAGCATGGGCAATCAGCTGGGTCACTTGAGGCTGACCACAAATGAAAAAAATATTTTGTGAATTGCTCAAAACCCATGAAACATACTCAAGGAGTCCTGAAAAGGAGACCATATTGCTTGAAGGGATGAAAAATCATCTGAGGGCACAATAACATGAGGTAAAGGTATATCACATTCTTAAGAAAAATGCAGCATTTGATTTAACTGTTCCAAGCCAATAGAGATGGCAGAGCTGGAACTCTCAAACATTCCTATGTCTTTGTTTTACACTGGATTCCAATTTGCTAATTAAAAATTGTGCAATGATTCCAGTCATGGATTTAAACAAAACAAAAACACAATTTATTCTAGTTATTTCAAATTAATTTCTTAACTCAAGTCATTAGATCACTCTTTTGAACCTGAAGACCCAGATTAATACTTCAGTGACAGTAAAGCAGATAGTATAAACATGCCCTAGAGCTTTTTCCACAAATCAGACTTGGTTTTCTGATCTTAGCAGTATGAACAGCTTGTAAATGTTGCTCCCAAAAGACTGTAGCTGTCTTACGGCTGGATAACATTGCCTCTGGAAGTTTCAGTCTGGAACTGCTGACAGGGACTCTTGTCAGTACATTTCTTCAAGCTTAAATATCCACTTAACTGTGACTGACTAGTCAGGATACTGAATGACCACCAAGGCAACTTCAAAGTACTCTTCTCCACTTCTTATTTTAAATAAATGATTTTCTCTTGATGTTTCCCACAGAGAAACAAATAGGACAAGTTCAGATTTTTGAGTCTAGCTTTTGCTTCCTTCTTCAAGACATCACCCCTTGAAAATATTAAGGGAAATACACCTTAAGGATTGATAAGAATGACAATGATCTCTTCTCCCATTTTAACTGATAGAGGGCAAGTGTCATATCACCTCCCTGATACCGCTGCCAGACTTTGCTCCCAAGTGTCATTTATGTTAAGTGAGAGCACTGGATAACAGAAGTCAATAAATATTGCATTTCTACAAACTGTTCACGCATGGAAGCTGGTGGATGAGTCTAGCGATGAATGTCATAAAAGGGACTATTACATAATCAATAATCATTCAGAAGAAAACGGAAAAATTGTTGAAAGAGCAACAAAGTAGAAACTGTCCATTATTCTCTGTATGCTCAGATTAAATAAACAATAAATGAAGGGAAATGAAAGAGGATAGTCACAGCAAGTTGTCATTAGAAGATGTAATGGTTAGATAAAAGACTATTTTGAAAGATCATGATGTCAAGTAAGAGAGTTGGAGGGTTGGGCTTTTTCATTTGCCCAGTTTTTAAAGAATCAAGAAAAAAATATTTTTTTTTCTAAAAGAAAAAATAAATGTTCATTACTCACTCTCTAATAACAGATAAAAAATATCAGCAGGCAAAAGATTTAAGTGACACAATGGACCAAACAATAATATCATACACTGGCAATCATCAAAAGAAACGAATTGCCAAGTGAACTTCAACAGAAAAATCCTTAAAATGATAAACAACTAAAAGCAGCACTCACAGTCAGAGCCAAAAGCCATTCATGATCAGTTACAACCGAAAAAAAAGGGACAAATGCAAACACAAGCTGGAAACAAGCAAAACTAACTAACTAAATAAGATTTAAAAGGACATGGAGCTTGGGTAATAATTAACACAGTATAGAAAATGTGGGACTAATTTTAAATATCCTACCACTGCAGAGCAGCTCTCAGTTCAGCTATGCTATAATTACAATTAGTAGGATAAAATCCATGCTAGAAAAATGTTTTGATTGCAAAATCAAACACTCAAACTGAGGAAGTCTCTGATTTACACACAGTTGTCTCATATGTGTCTGTATTTCACTAAATATATCAGGAAACATATTTAAACAAAAACAAAAAAAACGTACGACCATGAAAGTTGATTGAACACTGTATCAAGACGAATCCCACAAGTACTGGTGTGGGTGTGGGTTTGTGTTTGTGTGAGTATACAGAATTTTAGACAGATTTATTTTCATAATTTTAAGTCTTGTGAGCTTGGTTTTCTCACACATGCTTTATGTGAGAAAGATTTGTTAGAACTTTCTTCTGTTCTCTCTTATTTGTGCCACATAACTTAGCATTTTGTTTTTAGACAAATAACCAAGCTTATAAATAAATAAGCTCAAAATAAATTATATGTTTATTTTTATATATGCAAATACACATATGCTAAAATTAATGCATTCTCCTTAAACCAAATGCTGAATTATTTCATATTAGCAGACTATTGACTAGATATTGAGAGCATAGAAAAAATTGATATTAAACAGTAGGAAATGGGCCAGTGGAAGAACTGAGGAAAGACACTTAGAAGGATGTGCACAAATGAGATATTTTGTATATAATAACTATAACTTTAATCCCATTCCAGCCACTGAATTCAATGGGTATGGAAATACTGCCATTACAATTACAGAAAATTTGTCCAGCTCGTGGAAATTTCTTCTATTCCATATAACAGTCTTAATATCTACAATCTAACCTTCATGCATATTTCTCCCCTTTTTTCATTTTTTCTTTCCAATTTTATTCAGATATTTCTGGTTCTGAGGTGCTTAGAACTGTACACAATAATGGATGTGTAGTCTAGCCAGTAAAATAGGATCTGTCATCTCTGAACGAACAGTGACGTGATGCCCTTTTTGTGCAGGCAGCATTAATTATAAAAGATTTTTCTGAACGCTCATTCTATCATACAGCTTAGTGGAAAGAAAGCTCATCATGCCATTTCTGCATCTCACCCTGAATACCACTGCAATCAGTACAGGGTAAAAAAAAGAGTACCCAGCAAGAACTGAAACATGGGGATATTTTAATATGTATTTATTAGTAAGCTGTTGATGATGCATACAAGTGGATACAGATGTCAGTTCTCTGTGCTATATAAATTTGGGTGATGAATATATTTAATTTTGCTTTCGAAAGCTTTTATTCACAAGATGCCAGATCTTCCCTTTAAATGGAAATATTAATTGATATTAGGAAATTCTGTACAGATATCTTTGGTGTGCAGAGCTAATATTTCTGTCACGACTAAAGCACCTCATTAGGAATACAGTATCAGGTCAAAAAAATGTGTGTAAATGTGTATTATCTGAATGGCTGCCTGAGACCTGATCCAATGCTTATAGACATGAATGTTAAGACTACTCTTGAATTTCATTTCATAGCATTTCATTAGGTGCTCTACAAGGTGCGTGGCTTATATCACATCTACTCAAACAAGAGTACTGCTAAATCACCATTCCACTAATACTAAATAACTACTTGTCCTGATCCATCCTTTCCTTTTCTCTAAAAAAAATATAACATCGGTTTGAGAAATCTCTTAATATTTGCAATGTTGCTCTGAAATATGATACCGTATTTAAAAGCTTGAATATAACCAACAAAAGATTTTTGCCTTTTATTATACCTACATGCATTCTATAATTCTATCATTTATTGTACAATTTCTGTGTTGTATTGCATTATTTTTAATGATAACTTGCTTGTTGTGTTTTGTTTTTAAATACTGTTTAAGTGGCAATTGCAAGCAAATTACTATCTTCACTGTACTTTGGAATAAAATTGTGTGTGGAAGATTGCTAATCTATAATTTGTGAACGCTGACTCAGGAAGCAAGTTGTGATGCACTCTAGGTGAAAATGATTCTGAGTCAGTTAACAGAGACTACCTTGACAGCAATGAGAATAAACTTAAGTGCTTCTACAGTTAGAAAACAGTTGAATCAACATGCCTGAAGAAATCTTTCTGTTGTTGTTAAATTCATGCTGCAGATGAATATATTAAAACTTAGCAACACATTTCCATATGAAAATTAAAATAGGGAAAGATGTTGCTATAAAATGTGCACTTACAGACTTGAGTGGATCTTTGCCAATGTATCTCATCTGACAGAATCACAGACTGGCTGAGATTGGCAGGGACCTCTGGGTCCACCTGGCCCAACCTCTGCTTGAGCAGGGACACCCAGAGCAGGGTGCCCAAGCCTTGGAGATCCTTTGAGGTCTCTAAGGAGGACACTCCACAGCCTCTGGGGAGCCTGTGCCACTGCTCTGTCACCTGCACAGCACCAAAGTTCTTGGTGCTCAAAGGGAACCCCTGTGTTTCAGTTTGTTCCCACGTCTTTCATCCTAGCACTGTGCAACACTGAAAAGAGCCTGAACTCTCTTTAAAGTCACCATTAAAAGGTACTGATTCTCTTACTAATTATTTCAAAGTTCACTAAAGTTCCAAAATATTGATTTTGGAAATTGTTTTTTCAAGACATCACATCAGTTCTTGTCTCAGCACACAGTTATGACTGGAAATGCATAGTGACCTGGAGTGAGGTAACTGCGTAAAAACAATAATTATAATCACATTTTATGCATTTGCTGATTGTTAATCTGTGAACAATCTATCAGTGAATAGTCCATTTGTAGAAAGAACTGCAAACTGTATAATAAGAAAATTGAACAATTCTCACTGTTATACGTGGTGAGGGACTGGAACAAATTACCTAGTGTTGTGGTTGATGCCCCACATGTGGAGACTTTCAAGGCAAGGCTGGATCAGGCCCTGAGCAACCTGATCTAGCTGTGGTGTCCCTGTTCATTGCAGGGGAGTTGGACTAGATGGCCCTCAGAGATTCCTTCCAACTCTGTGACTTTATACAAAATCTGTCTGCAGAGTTTATGAGACTTGCAAGAGTTCAAATGAAGATTTATTTTCCTTACTTGAATAACATCTTTTCTAAGGTCATCAAAATGTAACCTAGTCTAGATTAACATAAAGCAGGGAATATATTTTGTTTTATCACTATTAATAGTTGTCCAAGGTGCTATTTACAACACGTGGCACCATTAAAAAATGCAGTATACCAGCAATAATAAAGTAGAAGTTTTCATACTGCCATTACGTGAGTTTAAAGCATTACTCTATGGCTGGAAGAATGAGCTTCATAATTTATGGCTTTCAGCATGTGCAATTTCAATTATAAAACAATTAATGCATTCTATATTAAATTTTAACACAATAGCACTATTTTGCATTTTAAGTATTCCAGATTTGTCCCACATGTTTGATCCTTTCAAATTTGGAAACAACTGCATCTGAAATGCACCCACACACTTTGGCAGCTTTACACTTGCAGATTTTAGGTCAGAAATATTTCTGAATATTTCTCATATACAGAAGTGCATTTTGTTTGGAGGCCCTTCCATTTGGAAAGAGCTACATTTGCACTGAACTGTGGAAGAATCTCACCTTCTTTACTGCACTGTAACAAATGAAAAACTGTTGAAAAGGACTCCAGAGAAATCAGTCAAAATATTTTACACAGTTATGCTCAATTTATTTTAAGTGTCTAAAGTAGTTATTGTGTAATGTGCTCGGTGCAGAGTCCTGGCAGAAGACTCTCCACAGAAAGCAAATGAATATTAAATAAGCAGTCTCTATCACTTCTACCAGGGTCATCCACATTATCAAATTTGTTGCCTGCCTATCACAGATATGTCATTTGTGCTCTACAAATTAAGTCCAAACATCTTGAATAAAAAGATACAATTTCATTATACAGATTGCCATCATAATTTAGTAAGCAATCTTTTTACTTTTATGCCATACTACTTATTTTCACAATTGTGTGCACCTACAGTGATTTACCACAGACGTGCAAAAGGGAAAGGTGGTTCTAAGGAACATCACACCAGAACATGACAAACATTGTTTTTAGAAGACATCAGCTATCGTTCTTCCTCACCCAAATTAAAGTATCATAGTGTCATGAAGCACTGGCACAGGTTACCCAGAGAGTGGTGGATGCCCCATCCTTGGAAATATTCAAGATAGGGCTGGGCAGGGCCCTGAGCAAAGCTGATCAAGCTGTAGGTGTCCCTATTCATTGCAAGGGAATTGGACTAGATATCCGTTAGAGTTCCTTCCAACTCAAATGATTCTATGATTCTATAATTTTATGATGACAGAATTTTTGTTTAAAATCCCCTAACTGACACTTAAATTGGACTGAGTTTGCCTCATTCTTATGGAAAGCTGTAAACAAAATTCTCCCCAGCCACAGCCTTGCATATTTGTAGTATATTCTACAGCTGTGAGGACTTTTACAGATTTCCTGAGAAAAGCAATTTAAAATTGTTTTGTTTTATTTTGCTTTTTGCAAGGGTAAGCAAAAGATTTCTAAGTTAAGATCCATAGGGCGTAGTTTAAACTGGAGGATTTCCAAATAAATAAGTAGAACACTTCATCAAATAGGAAGGAAGCAGACTTTAGCATCAACTATTATTTATACACTTATCATTAGATACTGTATCAGGCCTAGACATTTAGAAATTCATATCCTACACACTGCTGTTGAAACTGAAGCAGCAAAAGTAGAAGACAGAAGTGTTTTCTACAGAAATACTGAAAATTAAAGGCAGATTTCAATCCCAGATGTCTCAGTTAATGTACAGCAACATGAGTAAAATTCTACACAGAAAAATGCTGTATTTATTGCCTTTCAAAGACCAGAATCTAAACTACATTTATCCCTGTCTTTAGGCATCTGAGTTTCCAAGGCAAAAGCTTAGGCTCTGTACCTTATCATTTGGACACAGACGTATATATCCAAAAGATTATTTGAAAGTATTGAGTGAACAAGAAATCACTCTGGATGTTTTTGACTTTTGTTTACTTTCTCTGTGTGGTGTAAAACCACTATTGAGAGGACAGTCAACATAAGGTTATTTGTACCAGTCATACCATGCCCATTAGTTTCTGAAAGTGATCAATAGCAGGTACCTAGAAAACAGTGCAAGGCCAGGACAATTTAAAGTAATATTTCCACATTAAACTCTCCCAGTCATTTAAGTTACTGCAATATCTGCTATCAAAATCATGTCTTCTATATTTAATTGCCTCAGGTACATTTTCCTTCCACGAATTTGTATGCACAGTCTTCGAATCCTGTAAAATTTTGGCATTTGAATAAGAGTTAAATATTTTAACTATGCACAACAGTACGAAAAGATGCATCTTTTCCCTACATTGAACTCATCATCTCATGTATTTAAGTGATATATAGATGTGTGCCAACACTAATGTTTCAGTTTGGGTCAGAATGCATCTCTGAAGAAAATCTAATCGTCCCCATTTACCAGACTTGGATCTACTATTGTACGGAGGAGTCAGTTTGCTGCTGGATTGCGTTTAGACAAAACTGGCTTGGAAGATGAATCCTGTTAAGCCACTCAATACACTCCACTCATAAGTGTATTACCACCCACTCACAGGAGTAGACCAGTGTCCCTTGCCCTCCCAGCCCCATGTCTACAACAAGGGACCTGAAAAACAACTATCTCTCTTTATAGATCTGCCCCGACTATGTCATGATAAATGTGCCATTTAAATACAGGCTCCTTCACCTGGGAACCTGCAAATAATTGCAAAGGATTGACATGTCACAGAGTGCTGAATAGAGTGATAAACTGTATTTTAACATCTTTGCAAACGTCATTCAGAAATCTCCTCTCTCAGCCAAAGATCAAGATTAAGGAAGATGAAATATCATAGGAATTGTGAAATACGTTAGAGTAGCTCAGGTGGAACATTTGGAATTAATCTAACATGAGGTCATTCAACATGGGCAGTTCCCTGAGAATATATAGAATTTATTATATAGAATTTATACTTCAATCCCTTTTTCTGGGAATATGACTAGTTAAGTCATCGCTATATGTGAAGCCTAGTATCATTTTAGTTGTATTATCAAGTTCACTGTGAGCAATATCTTGCTGTTACCTGAGTTACCTTTAGAAAGTTGATATGACTGCTTTTTCAAGAATATTTGCACTATTTATGTACATATTAGTGTATGTCTTCAACAGACTTAAGTTATTTAATAAAAAATACTAAATACATACTACATATGTACAATAATACATTCTAAAATTTTATTTTAACTTCAGTGTATTCCATAATTCCTCTTATTAATCATCAAAAATAGTAGTTTAAGTGGAGATTACTGTTAGGCAATTTAGATCAGTAACTTGCCTGTCTCTTGGAAAAAAACCTTTGCCATGCATAAAGATTTCTCCTACATCATCGTGCATCTTTATCACTAGATTTTAATTAAGAAGGAAAGAAATAATCAGTAAATGTCTCTTTGGAAGAGCTTCTAAAAGGTCAAAATGAAAAAAAAGTATTACACCACTTTTGAAAGCTGTTCTTAGCACCTAGAAGATACTACCAATGCAGTTAATTATCACAGTCAGTCTCTTACCTTAAACCTCTATATAATAACATATCAAAAAAGAGAACACCCCATGGTAATATTCTGAAAACAGCTGTGTATAGTAGCTCTCTGGTTTTCTCACACAGTAAGTAGCTATTCTGTAATTTTGTACCTTACTGCAGGCTAATCTGGCAGACAGGTAGATATTTTACTCTGGAATTAAATGAAAAAAATGTTTTCTGAAACCAAATATTAATACAAAACATTCTGGGAGAAAAAAGATCTAATATTTAAAGTGTAAGTTATGCCTCAGAGACCCAAACTCACCACTCTCCCCCAAAGCACACTTTCGGTACGTTTAAGCCTAAAGAACATCTACACACACAGATATCTTCATGGTAAAAATTGGCCTGCTCTGCTTAAAACACATATAACTAACTGGGCTTCCCTTAATTTAAGGCATTAGGGATCACATGATCTGATGAAAGAGAGGCCTGTGATATCTAGAAATGGTTGATGCTTACATACATTAGGTACATACATAAAAGAAGAAAATGAATTGCAAACAGCAGAATACATAAAACTTCCTCTCATATCTGATAAAGGAGAAGGAAATGAAAAAGCATGAGAAAAGATATAAGTTGGTGATTAACACTGATGATAGAGGCTATCAGAAAATGAGACAAAATGTCAAGAAAAAAAGAAGGAAGAAAACATGAATTTAGGAGATGGTGGAGAAGAGTATGAAATGAGAAATTCTGTCAAGTTAGTATCCCAGAATAGATAATATAAGAACGTGGGAGATGTGAAAAATATTCCAGTAACCAGACATTACTTAAGAATATTTTATGATAGGAACAAAATTTAGAATCTTGACAAGATTTTTATACTTCATGATTGTTCATTTTTCTTATTAATCTTCTCTTCAAGAAACTCCAGAGTAAAAAGTATCTTCTATTACCTTCTGCTACCATCTTATTAGTTTATTGAAGCATTCAGAATAATCATCTTTAGCTGATGTGTGTAAATTGAAGTTTTAATTCATTTCCTGACCTGGAAATAGGATGTACTATTCTGTAATTCTAGTGTCTTTATGCATAATTATTAATTGCCAGTTTTCAAACTTTTACCACCAGAATTAGTCACTGAGAATGTGGGGCTTTTAAGGCTTCTACATTCTGCTATGCATTTGTCTAGTTTTGATTATGGTTTTCTTACATTATTAAATTACAAGCATCATTCTTCAATGGTCAGTCTTTCTCACAGAGATTTTTAAGTTAGTTGAATTAATGATCATTTTTTACCATTTTGAATCAAAGTTACCAAGCAGAGCATATGATATTCAGCACTATAAATATTCAGAAAAGGTAATAGATAGCATCATATTTCATTCAGTGATAACACTTCTTCCAATATATTCCTTTCACAAATAAGGAAATTATCTAAATACAAAGAGCAGACCAGTAGCCTTCTGAAAATTGCACTTGAAGAATTTAGTTTAGGATCTTCCCACAGTTATCTATTATAATATGTTATTCCATGATCTACCAATCAATGAATCATTTAGAGAGCCCAATTATCAGCATTTGCTGTAATCTAGAGAGTCAAATACACTGCTATCACTATCACAAATATCTCATTTGCTGTGTCTCTAACCTCGTTTTGTGACGGTGTGCTCCCCCTGCATGTTCCCTACCCCTTCATCCCTCAAATTCCTCCTTCAGCCTGGCCTTGCACAGGAAGACAACAAGAACGGTACTGGTAACAACCATAAACCTGTCTCAAACTAGAGGTAGCTGAACAAACTGATAGAAGGCACCTGGTTCAGCATGCAAAGGACGAATTGAGCACCTAAAAGCAACCTCAGACGATGATTCAGTCATCACACTTTATACATTTATGGAGCCAATAGCCCCTACAGAGAAGCTGGTAGCATGACAGGATCTCCCCTCGAGCAGGGACAACTCTCAAGGTTATACCTGCACAGAGATCCCTTACATCTTGACGACAAAACATCTTGCTGGTACAGATCCTCAGTAATTGATTAAGAGTTTGTTTTAGGCCTTGTTAGCTTTGCTAAGATCATATCTTAGATTGACTGCAAGCTTTGTAAACTTCACTGAGGTTAAATCTTTGATTATGCACATAACCCGTTAGATGTAAACTGGGAATAAAAGTGGATCCAGCTGCACCTAGGCTCTTTACCTCCAAGGTTTTTATCCACTACACTTTTCTAGTTTGTTTTTGGCTACGGTTGTGAAAAACTTTTAAACTTTTAATTGCTTGCAAAGCTCTTAAGGTCAGGATATGGCTGAGAGAACGAAAAATGTTTTTGAACCACATGCAATCTGAAATTAAGCTGAAGTGTCTTTTTTTTTTCTTAATGCAATCACATTCTACTACACTGTCATAGCTTAAATGTTTGAAATACAGTAAACTTCTCCCATAAAACATCAGTTTACATGCATACCTTTTATTTATAAGCTTCTGGAATTAATATAAAATGCATGATAAATGCTATGGATTGAGTAAGCAACAAGAAAAGTGAGGAAAAGAGACAGACGTGATATGCAAATAATCATATTTATAGGTATAAATACACCAAGATTGTATTTTATTATATGGTCATCTCCATCAACAATTTTTTCTATGCTTGACATAAAACAAAGTATAACTTAAGTACACTGATGTTTTTTCTGGCCTCCTACGGAAACTTGTTTTGATCAGATACATTATTGCTGCAACTTCAAGTGATCTTTCCAAATTTTGCCAATCATGACAGTATGGAAGAACTAGTGCAAATTCTAAGCTTTGGCACATCCTTGATGAACCACATGATTTTCAATACATTAGTGAATATTACGCAATTTTTTTTCAGTTCGTAATGAAATTTTCATTTTAGTACCAGTGTAGGAAGCTCTACTATAAAAAATGTTGGAAATCAATATAAAATAAAAATGTTCTGCAAATTAAAAAAAATGGGAAAATACAGACCAGGTAAGCTATTGAAAAAAAATCCACATAAGTACAATAACAGCTGACTGACTGAGTCAAGGGTTCAAAGACAGGAAATTAGAGGAACATAATTTAATAGTTGAAATTAATTAGCTATATCATTTTGTTGATCTTCTCATTCATCCATCACTCCCTTTAATTTCAAGAAAAGGAGCTAACAACAACAACCCTGATATCAAATGTTATATGCACAGAAAATATTTAGGATAAACATTTTTTAAACCCATTAATTTGTGGGTTACTTTTTCTTTTTGAGCTATTTTTCATCTAGTTGATGAGACTTTTGCAAGTGACGCGGTCTTGGGAACATTTAAACACTTCACTGATCTCTTCTTTTTAGAACCACACTGCCAATTTTACTCTTTGCAAGATATTTCAAAGAACAATCAGCTTAAAGATAATTTTAAAAACTCAGGTAAAAAATGTAGCTGTTTTAAATTATGTATTTCAATTAATACCTATTCATTTTAGATCCAAAAAGCAACAGAGATACTTCAATTTCTAGAAAAACAGAAATAGTTGACAACGTTCAAAAAAATCCAAATCTACTTCTTTATTTTTAGACTGTGTATTGCTGTAGATGAAATTCCCTTACATGAAATCAATAAGTATGTGCTTTTAAATTAATTTTTCCACAGTTAGTCAAAAATATTGATTTTTAAAGCTTTATTTTCCTTTGATCTGAACATATGTAGTAATTTTCTGTAATTGTATCAATCTACAACAAGTTGCATTTAGTACCTCATAACTTACTCTCTATTATGTGCTACTGTTTATCCATAAGAAGATATTTCATTGTATGTAATTAAGGGAGAGCATAAGCATAACATCAAAATACAGCAGTCTAAAGCTTTACCATTAGGTACAACATTACACACTGTAAAACATTAAAAATATTCATTTCCAAGATCAGGGGGTAAAACGGGGTAAAATGAAATCTTTGATCACAGAGAGAGCCCTGATGAAAGTTTACAGTAATCTTCCTCATCTGTGGAATGGGAGTAATAATACTTAAAATAATTTTTAAGAATATTGAGATGCATGCACTAAAAATATCCCATATGTAAAATTCACACCTTTTTAAAAGTACACATCACAATAATGGAGCTGAGATGTATTTAACACCAGCATTTGATGCTGCCAATGGTCTATGATTCTATGATTTGACAATTTCTCTTTGTATTCCTTCTCCTCATATTCTCAATAATCAAATCCAACACAACCAGTAATCATGCCAAAGCAAAAAGGACATTTCCCTTAAATGAATAGGTTGAAGATGTGCTTATTAGACTTACATAGCTAGATGTAAAATAACTTTGATTTTGAAGCTGATTTTATTCTTTAATTAAGCCTGAATTTAATTCTTGCTTCTAAATTGGACCAGAAAAAATGCAAGAGTTATGCATAATTTAATTTCCTATTACTTTATTTCTATTCAAAGCTGTTCTTCATTAACCACTTAGCTATTGAGTTAACGAGAGTGGGACAACCCAAAAATACACAGATTGAATCTCTCATTTAGACCAAAATAATTCTCACTGACCTCAGAATCAGGTCTGAAATCATGTTAGAAAATATTCTAATCCATAAAGACTATGTATTTTGCTTTTAGGCAGTTTCAATTGAGACGCGATTTTATAATTAGGTTAAAAACTGGTCTGCACTGCCTTAAGAAATATTTTAGGAGATACTGTTATAAATAGCAGTCTCTACATGTCCCAATTTAAACACCCAGGTAAAATTAGCGACTGATTCAGAAGAATTCTCATGCAACAACTAATAATTTCTTTAATTGAGATATTAATTACTTCTTTGCAATTTCTCAAAGTAAGACGACACAAATATTATATGACTAATATATACAAAGGGAAACAGTACAAGAATGAAACACCCCTCTATATAATTCTTCTTTGTTTTTAAACTATTTCTTAACACTGCACATGAAAATAGTTTTCATTCCAGGGTAAAGACTTACATTTTTTTGTTCAGTCTGTATGCATTTATTCAAGTAAGGCTGATAAATTTTCCCTGGCACAGTAACTGAGAGGAGATCCTTTACTCAGCCTTTCTAATATATTTTTATCCCCCCTTGTTAAGTGACTTTAGAAGAGAGTGGTTGCATTTGAAAGTTCAGTGAACTGGGAGAGATTTTCAGAACACACCACAATTCCTCATGTCTTGCACCCCAACCATACATGACTTCTGAGATAGCCACTGGAATTACAGATTTGAGGAGCAGTTTGATGTCACAAAAAAAATAAAGACACTTCCCAAATGTTGTAATTCAGTGGTTACCTAGTAATTATAACTGCAATTTATACTGAATGTGGAGTAAGATTACGAATTTTAAATAGAAGCCCTCTTTAAGTAAACACAGCAGTAAGTGGTGAAGACAAACCAAATAAAATGATTTTCTAAATATTAACATATTCAGGCAAACTTCAAGCTATCTGAAGAAATGTCTGTTTAAACTGATTGTAAAGCTGTTCAAAAGTTTGTATGTATTGAGCTTTGTTACTACCAGAGAAAAGGAATGTAATCTGGATGTTAGTTTTCTGTCTTTTCAATGAGAAAGAATGATAATTACATCAACAAATTTCACAGAAGATATTTTTGAGATCAATTATGAAAACAATTAAACCAATAGTTTTATACTGATGGATTAGCTCAAGGTTGTTCTGATACCACAGAGCATCTGAGCAACAGGAATTGTAACTTCCTTTTAACGAGAAGAATTACTTTTTTGGATGCGAATGGTTTGTGAGCAAAAAGCTAAAAAATAGATCAATATAAACACATTGTAGAACTAAACATGTTCTAATACATAGGTTAATTCAATAGCTAATCTGTTAACGAACAGTATTAAATATTCAAGATGGAGAAGAATGGAGAGTAGCTGAAATGAGATTTTAAGGACAAATCACAATGCTAGCAAAAGTAAATGCTCTACATTTTAGTTATGTCACAAATGCAACAATTTATGTTTAGTTTTGTTGCCATTGTTCTGTATGTGGTATCAATACATATCAATGGTCTTTCTCTATGGTTAAGTGTGTAATATTTCATCTGCTTAGAAGAAATTCAGACCTGACATTCTCTGAGAAACACTTTTTTTTTTTTTTTTTTTTTTACTGGTTTTCAGTGAAAGAAAGGTTTTTTTC
>JAOWBP010001760.1:72480471-72537351 GCA_028571105.1 Tragopan temminckii | reverse complement strand
GACTGCAGCTAGCAGATACTCGTATGGGAGCAGAAAAGTGTGACAGGAATTTTCCAATGCCATACCAAGACAAATCTGTGAGGGAACTGAAGATGTCAAGAACATGGTGGGACTTGGGGCTCTGGAAAGGATGGTAGCTGCCAGGAGAGGCCTGGGAGGTCGCATTGGCCGCCATTTTGTGGACAGAACTGGGATCACATGGAAGTTCTGATATGACTCTCGCATGCTGCTAACGTCTTGCACAATGGAAAGTCACGTTATTAAAAAGAAGTTATTTCAGTTACTATAGAGCTAATGACTGTACTTTAAAAAAGAACCTAACGTTTTACATAAGATCAGGTGGTCGGGGTTAACAATTCTATGAGCAGACTGCTTTTCTTTCTCCCAGCTACAAACAGCTAACAATATTTTTAATTTAACAGCAAACCTTTTTTTCCAATGTAAGGCAGAAAATTTTTCTGTCTTGGATTACATTCTATATAAAATACACATTTGCATAATAGTACACAGATATTTAGACCAAAGACACCTTTGAAGTGTACTAGTATATGAACCCAAATGCACCCAGTAGGAGTTACACATGCAAATAAGAATGTGATTTTGTCCAATTAATTAATTAATAATTATGCTCCAAATAAATCCTATTTTAGCAAATCACATAAACATCTTTTATAGACTGAAATATATCTTCTGGACCATTGCCTAGACCCCTATATGTTTTAGCTCACTAAAAAGTCAGATGAAATTGATAATAAAAATAAAGCAATAAGACCATTGTTGGTAGTAGTTTATAGTTGGGGGTTGAAACTAGATTATCTGTAAGGCCCCCTCCATCCTAAGCCATTCTGTTCTATGTCACCCACACTTTGTCAAACAATTTAAGATATAATCGTAGAAACTTTGCATTACTAAGTTTAGCTTATATTTCCATGAGTTTTGTCTGACTACTGTCACACGCAGATGTCACCTTCAGTCTTCTTAAAGGTAGATATGTTGCATTAATCCACAAAATGGTATACTGACCCACTATTTTATACAGCCTCAGTACTGAAGCTAGTTTGTATTTCATAGTCATAAGGCTTTAGAGAGAGCTAAATAAGACTGGAAACAACACTGCAGCAATCAACAGTTGATTCAACTTCAGAGTAAATGAAGATGTAATTTATCTGAAACTTTGCTTTATGAACTCACTCTGGATCACTCATAATACTGTAGATTATATTCATGCTGCCACTTGTGAGTGGTTTGGAAATGAAAAATGTAAAGAATTTTTCATTGGAAAAGAAAGAAAAAATAAGTAAAATAAAAAATCTCCCCACAGTTCAAAACCATATCATAGGAACACAAATGGCTCTACGCTAAATGGAATTTGGAAAGGAAAAACTCTGTGAAGAGCACTTTTTTTTTCCTTCACCAACCAGCCACTAATAACTGAAAAATCACCCCCATTTCCAACTCCCTAGGTTGTACAGGCTCACCTTTATTACTATTATTATTATATAGTATCAGAGCACATCCACAAAAATCGGTGAAATGAAGCCAGAGAAAATGGAAATGGAATGATAACAAGTGTTTAGAAGCCATGCAACACACAAAAATAGCCTACGGGGAGAAATAAATCAATTTCTGAAGCTTTCTTTTAACGTTTTTACAAATTGGATTACAGTAGCATTGCCAGTTTAAAAAAAAAAAAAGACAAAAAACTAACAAATAACCCTTTTCTAGCATTGTGTTTCACACTTTTAGCACAGACCTTGCAGCAAACAAAATATAGTAGCAAATATTTGAATAGATTAGATTTTATTACAAATAGCATGTTTTTCCTTTGCAGAAAGGAGGTATCTAAAAAAATACAATACTTTCCAAACATGAATGTATTTGACAATAAGTTTAGATAGTGTTCAGTGTTCCTTCTGTAAATAAAACAGAAGATTTATGCCTAGAAATTTATTCCAAGAATGCACACAGCTTCAAATGTGCTCTTTGTGACACAGTAAAATTTTGAATACTTACATGTAACGGTTTTGCAAATTTTCATTATCTCTTTTGCACAAGTTAACTATTCAGATCCATTCAAAATATATAATAATGCACTTATTGTAGAATCATAGGATACACTGATCCACAAGGAAATCCAGGGATTACTGAGTCCAACTCCTGGCCTCACCCAGGAGCACTCAAAATTCAAACCAAGTGTTTGTGAGCACTGTCCAAAATCTCCTTGTACTCCAGCAGCTTGGGGCTGTGACTGCCCTGGGCAGCCTGTTCCGTGCCCACCGCCCTCTGGTGCAAAACCTTTTCCCTGATATCCAACCTGATCCATTTCTTACACAGCTCCATGCTATTCCCTCATGTCCTGTTGCTGTCACCAGAGAGATCAGCACCTCCCCTCCACTCCCCAAATGATTGAAGTAATTTCCACATGACATTTGTTTCCACATGTTGCTGATCCGAATGTTTAAAAAAAAGAGAAAGCAAAAGTGATACAAAATTAAAAACAACCTAAATAAATAATAAATGATTTTTTTTATATCTCTCTCTCTTTTTAAAACAAAATGTAAAGCTGATCTCTATACTGCATTGATGTTTTACAGAGATTGATCTATCCTCAGCAGACCAACCAGGTGCAGAATATTCAACATTGTGTGTCTTAACTTCCCATGTCTCATTTTCCCATTTAGAAAATAAGGAGAAAATAACAACCTAACAAGATCCCTTTGAAGACATACGCTTTTTGTAAATTGTGAAGAGAATTAGGGGCACAGTATCAGTATATTCAGTACTTGAGATCAATAGGAAGTTCAAATAATTAGCTACTGTCTTGTTTTAGACAACTCATTTTGGCCAATGAAACACAGATCTCCAGATAGTTTGGAATTTGACAGGAAGTATTTGTCAGAGCTGAATGACAAAAGTCTGTACTCCAGAAGGCACCACCAATGAAGTAATTCCAAAATCAAAAGCTTTCAGAGCAATCAAACAAGACCTTTCCATCACCTTCTCTGTCTTTCCAAACTACTTACTTTTTCAACGTAAAGAATCTTCTCCAAGCGTTACTGTACATTATACGTATTGTAAGTGTGCCCCTAGGACTCTTTTCACTCAGAAAAAAAAACCGTATCCTTTTTCAGAACTGAGGAAAGGATTTTCTTTCACTATCACCTCATTATGACTTTCTTTTTTTCTGAAATTAATTGTTCTGACAGCTCTATTTTAAAGGGGTCAGGCTTTGACAGTTTTAGACTGCACAAAGCTCACTATATTATCTTTCCCCTCCCATGTTTTACTCCCAAGAGAGTTATGACATTCTTTTTTTCTAAGCAAACCTTTGAATTCCATTATTTCTACACATCCTACTAGAATTTCAGCACAGTATATATCATTTAATACTCAAACATTTCCTGTCAAAATTGTTGCCTGGCTTGTTTGTCCTTTATAGGAAAGAAATCTAGTGGGAATTTCCATGGGTCATAAAATTCATTTTATCTAAATTTAACTTTTTGAAGACTTCTGCTGATAAGTAGTTTTGATAGTTTCAAATGGCACTTACAGAAGTGGCTGCTGCTACTAGTATAGAATAACGGCCAGTTCTCAAAATGTCTGTAATTATGTGAGTGCTTTGGGGTAACTTTTTTTATTGTGTCAAATATCATAAACTCATATTTTCTTTCAGTATATCATTTACATTATTCAAAATCTTCCAGAAGGTAAGTTGTTGTTTGAGTAGTTCAGTGTTGCACTTCAAATGCCTTATTTATGTAGAGTATGAATACACCATAAAAGGAATGGGGGTAGCAGGGCACATACAAGCATATCTGACATAGGCAGTCAAGACAGAGACACGCTAGTGATTAGCATTTCTCCACTCAATTCATTTCCAAAGCTGACAGGGTGGGATTTAGGGGCAAAATAGAGGTGCTGTTTCTTGTTTTTCTCCCTAATAAGGATGACAAACTGCAGCAAAGATCCAGAATCCTTATGGAAGCTGCACTGTTGATATGTACCTCTGGGAAGTTGGTACTGGTTATTTCTATGTGCTGAAGACCTTCTTCATATTATGTCTGTGCTGATATTATGATCGGTGCTACCGATATTTAGCTATCATATTTGAATGTCTTTATTTGCTACACTAGCTAGCATTCAATAGCCATCAAATTTCTTTGGCAGAGCAGTTAATGAATCTCAGAGTACACTGGCTTAATAACAAGCTTTACAGGTTGTGCGGTGTTTTCCTTAATTTTTAGAGCAAAAATCATCGCAATTAAACATCAGTTTGCCATTATGTTTCAGAACATCCTTGCCCCATGCATAATCTGTTTCAAAATATGGTGTAGTTTACTGTACTGAATTCCCACTGTGACCAAAGTAAATTTGCTAGTATGCATACAAATTTTAATAATTATACTCAAATTGTTCCTTTTATGGTGCCATCTTGTTGATGTACCTTCTAATCAATAGTTCTTCAGTATATTCAGAAGTTAAGAAGCAGAACAATCTCTTACAAAATTTAATAGTTAATAATTTTTGGTAGCTTCGACCTGAAATATCACATCCCAAAAGTAAGTTTTGAAATATGTCTTACTGAGAGATATTTCATCTCTTTCTTTCTGATCATTTTCTGTGCTTATATGTTAAGTCACCTCAGCAGAGGTTTGCCCTCGGATGCATAATTTGATGGTTGAGCTCCTCCTATTAGAAAATTCTATCTTGTTCTCCTGTCCTTTAATCCCTATATATGTAATATATCATTTCAGGGCTTATTATCATCACTGACATTATCAATAGTAATATCATTTTTAGTTTGGAACAAATTGTTTCTCATGGATGACTTGCCCTAACAACTGTGTTTAGGTGAGTCATATTTTGGTAGTTTAAAATGTTCTCATTCAAAGTATTTCTTTTAAGGAAAGGATATATGCAAAGCCTTTGTTGTTCACATTTCTAATCTCTGCAAACATTCCTTTAAAATTGTATTATAATATTTAGACATTAGTCCCAAGCAATGGGCAGTGTCTGGTTAGCTGAAGCAATATGAATATTGGGCAAACTCTGCATATAATGTGTATAAGATTTCTGCAGCAAAACGGTGATGCACTGCATAATCTGTCAGGCTACTACATTTCATAAGATTGTATTGATTTTGTAATATCCTGCAGACAGTTCTGTGAGAGCTGCCAAAAATTGCCATTACCACTTTTGTCCAGATTATGCAAGATTCTGAATATCTGAACACAGGTAATAGTTTTAGTTTCTTTTAACTTTAATACAGTATTTTAAATCACCAGCATCAGATGATGCTAACAGGTGACCTGCTTGTTTCTGGCACACATTTTTATAGGCAGCCTGCAGTCTGTCCATAAGTATCCACAAGACGAGATTCTGTGGAAACCAAGGATGTCTGTTTGATGTCAGTACTGAAGTAATTATTGTTTTAGGAGAAATTTCAGTTTTATGCTTTCTGTCTTAACTCAGAACTTGAATCCTATTGTTACTTATTCTCCTTAATTTGAGTAGGATTTTAAATTAAAGTTAAATCCACTGCTTAGGATTTCTTTACTGACAGGTATATTTTGATAGTCATTGGCTTGTGTTTATGTAGAACTATCAGGAAACCTCAGATTTTTCTCAGATACTTCTGACTTTTAGTGAAGTTGTTATTTTAATGTAGAATAAGATGTCTTTGGTGAAGTCTCTGATGACCACGGTGGCCAGAGAAGGGTTTTAAAACCAAAACAATGTGAATGATGCTATATGCCTGCGGTACAAGCATGCTTTTGGCTTCAGTAGCACTTGGCCATACCTCTGACAAGATGTTAATACTGGGATTAACTATCTCCCCAAGAAGGGAAAGAGATAGAGAAGGGAAAGGGACAGAGAAGTATGAAATAGCTGAGAAGCAATGACTGCTATTCACTGGATGACAGAAAAAATACAAAAAGCAGGAAAACCACTGAGATTAACAGAATAATAGGGTGGCCATCTATGGAATTTAGAAAGAAAAGAAAAGAAAATGTGAATGAAGATAATATTCAAAGGAGATGAAGAAGAAAGAAGCCATAGGAAACAATGGCATATGTTATGGAAACAATAAGTAGCCTTATTAATTTACATTGCCTTAGTCGACACTAAGAGCATTTGACTGACCTGACAATATTTCTCCTACAGCTTCTCAAGGAAGAAGTAATAATGGAAGTTTTAAAGAGAGATTACTGAATTAAGTGGCAAATTTTTAGATTTCTATTTTAGGATCCAGATACTGCAAATGAGGGAGTAAACCATTCTGAAGCATTCAGTTTCTACTTGCATTCAACATCTAAAACAACATATTTCTCCCCAGTGGCTATAAAAGAAACCCAGATAGATTAACCTTCATGACTAAAGTGTGCCTCAGGAAAAAAAAAAAAAAAAAAAAACTTTTAAAGCTATCTGGACTGATAAATAAGATGGGTGAGAGACAGGCAACTAAGAAACTGAGAAAACGCTAATAATAATGGCAATTCTCCCTACAAGTGAATCTGAATAAAAAGACGGATGACAGTCGAGAAGGTGGAACAGAAACTAAGTGTGAAAGCTGCTGTTACTGTCCTTGCAGTTTAAATAATAACAATAATAATATAAATAATAAGTATAATAAAAAAAGCAGGGTCCTAATTTCAAACTGTGCTAGAAGTTTCAAATGGAAATTCATGACAGAAAAATTTGAAGAGGAAAGGCATGGATACTTAAGGAAGTATTACCCTAAAAATGGGTTAAAAACAAAAATGGCAAATCAAGAGGAATTCGGACAAAAGAGAGAGAGCAATTTTATTTTTTCTCTTTCATATTACCTTTCTGAGCTCCCTTCTGTTCCATCTTCTTTAGATGTATACTTCCTTGTGCTTTTTCATACATTAAAAAAAGTTTGTTTGTTTGTTTGTTTTGTGGATGCTGCTTTTTCCTACCATCCTCTCTGCAATTCCTATTTCATATTACAATGAAAAGACTTCATTTCCCTCCTCTCTATATTCTTCTCTTATGTTAGCTACCACTTATATCTGGTGTTCTTCTTAATTAAAATTCCCTACTAGCAGATGCTAGTGCTTGCAATCTGTCATTCTTTAACCTTTTTTTTTTCTTTCTTAGAAGCCTTGTTTGATCGTGGCATAAGAGAGCTTGACAGACTGAACAACCTAATGAAGTTGTTTCTGCCTTATCCGCTACAGATCTATAATGCAGCTTCATTGTTACCTGCTCCCAAACATAAAACTTACCTTTCATTGATTTTTTGATGGAACACTACTATCTAATATTGCAGATGAGAGCTCTTTCATCTTTTAATTTTCATATATTTGGTAGTACTGAAAGCTTTTATGTAGCCTGTGTCATTTTATCTGGGATGTATCATTTAATGATGTATCACCACCTATTAAAATAATCCACATTTACTTGTGTATCATTATCTATTCCGTATTTGCTTTTTGTTGTTGTTGTTGTTGTTTAATGAATACCATGTTAAAACCGAGAACAAGTGGTATGGGAATACAAATCCTCAGGGAACATTTATTTTGGAATAACTCCAGTGTATTTCTTATGACTCCATTTAATCTTTATTTGCTGCATCTTGACTGGTAGGAGACCACGTACAGTAGTACTTTCTGAACATATACAACTGGAGTATGTTTCTCTTGCTCTATGAAAGTACTCAGATATAATTTATTAAAAAAAAAAAAAAAAAAAAAAGTTGTTTTACTTTGATAATAACATGTGTGCATGGAAGGCCATCATTTGATTAAGGCTTTTGAGTATTTGATGAATAGCGAAGAAAAACATGGATACATTTAACTCCCCTACATCTCATGAGGTGATGCCTGGAAGATGGTAGCAGCTGTAGTAGAAATGTCTTTATTTTAGGGAGAAAGTAAGCCTGAATTTGTGAACTATCTCCTTTTATACATTCTACCAAATTAACTATGTGCTTATAAAATGGTGATAAAATGGTACGCTTTCTGTTGAAAAAGGCCTCTCAGTGGAAGAGTCCTGAGTAATGATATTCATCATTTAGAACACAAATTCAGTCATAAATGGATAGAAAAATACATATAATTCTACAAGTCATAGCATCTGAGATTTACATTAAGTGACTGAAAGGTAAGAAACTTAAGCATCCACAGCAGATATTAAACAGAAAAAAAAAAAATCAGAAGTGAGAAGCTCTGAATTTACTAAGGTTTGGATTATATTAAGGGGAAGAGATAGGAAGGAGACCACTGGTAGTATATTCAAGTCCATATTCTTGGATTAGTCTTATCAAAAATGTTTAATGCTAGCCTTAAAAAAAAAAAAAAAAAATAGTAGGAGTAGGAAAGTTGTAGTAGGAGTAGTAAGAAAAGGTAGACAAAGTTGTCCAGACAAGAAGGAGGATTAGAATAATTTGTAAATTCTAGGTAGAAAACTTGAAATTGTGAGACAACACTGAGGGCTGGAGTAAAAAAAAAAAATAAAAAATTATTAAAAAAAAAAAAAAAAGAATAAATTGAAAAGTATACAGACATCTCATAAGATCAAGTGAATCATTTTTCTTTCATTGAATCTGTTGGAAGCTGACCTAATTTAGAAAGATAAAATTATCTGAAATGAATAGTATGTCCAGCGACTAATAAAAAGAAATTTGAAAAAAAAAAAAAAAAAGAAAAAAAGAAACTGGCCATTAAGATGCTTGTGGGCATGAAGACACCTCATGTCAGGCGGAGGATGTGGAAGCTGGAGAAATGGAGGCAAAAGTTTGATTTAGAGCAGTAGTTTATTATTTATTTTGAGAGACGGATTTAATGAAGAAAGATGTATTCTTCTTGGAGGTGCCCAGTGAAAGAGCGAGAAAAAACAATCTGGATTTAAAAGAAGAAAAATTGAATATAGGAAAGATATTCCTGAAAAATACTGAACTTGATCACTTTTCAGTGCTGTATTACTATTCAAACAGAAATTTTTCTTGGGAAAATAATATGGCTTACTGCACAAGATTATACTAGTCAAGCTTTAAGCTGTTGTTCATATAGTTAATTTCTCATACCACAAGCTGCCAGAAGCAGCTTTTCCTGCTTGAATTATAGTGATCTTTTTTAGGGCCATTTCCTCAGTTCGTCACTCCTGAACACCTCAACACCTGTTTTTCTGAGAGGTACTAATCTTCAATTTTGGGCTAATTATATTGTATTGTGGAATATTTGTGTAGTAAACATATGTTTTGTAAGTAAACACTATGCTAGTAAAACTGCAAATTTAGCACTAAAATAGCGGTTGAAAATGCCATGGTGAATATCATATCAGAATGACAAGTTTGGACAAACCATTAACCTAAGCTACTATAATAGACTGAAAAAGAAATCTCTTTGGCAGCTGTCTTACCAAGAGAGGAACACAGGAAAGCTCATATGCTGATGCTCAAAGGAATAATTGGCTAATATGTTTTTAAAATACTGATATTAAACTACATAGTAATAGTTACTTCCAGTAAAATCTTGTATTAAAATATCACCCTTTACATTTGATATATTTCTGAACAACTCTATACTGTTAACATGGAACTAAAACACAACTGACTGACCTTTCGTTTGTAACAAAGTTCTTTAAATATGTAATGATAAGATCCAACATGTATCATCATAACTGAAAAACATAAATAATCTAGCTCAAAAAAAAGTGCCAGATAAGTGTGAAGCATTAGTATTCAAAAATAGTCTAGTCTGCCAGAAGCACAAGCAAACCAAACCATGAATTAAAAATTTAAAAAAGAATAGTTAAGGTCATTGTTTCAGCTTTGCATCTCAACAAGAAGCAGATAACCCCGACTAGACACTCAGTTCACAGCAGCCACTGCAATGGTCAATAATGGTGAGAGGAAAAAAAGAGGGCAGGTTTTTTTCAGTGATCGATATTTTGAAGATTATTACTTTCCCACCATATTTTTTTGCAGTCACAGATCTATTTTAACAATTCCATGTTAGCTAGACATAAGTATTTTCTAATGTTCCCACTACTTCCTTCAGAAGCCATTTGATACAAAATTAGCATGTTTTAGTGCATAAGCGTACAGATTCAAATCACAGAAATTTTTAGTCTTCTTTTCCTGTGAAAAAGAGAAGAATGGAGATAGAGATGAGAAGAATGCTATCAATTTGCATTACTTTTTTGATTATTTGCTTAACCTGTTAATTACTCCAAAAATCAAGGAATGTATGTGATTTTGTGTGAGTGCTTCGGGGGTTGAACAGACCATTGTAGTACAGAAGGAAAGTGACGCATAAAGACATTTGCATGCTGATCTAGCAGAATCTCTAAAAATGCAAATGTAACAATTTAAATTGACATTTATTAACTTCTGGAATTCTAAAGAAAAATATGCTAACAAATAACTTCTTCGTATATATAAAATGGGAAAAATCTATTCCTTAACTATCTGCCTATAACTACGTAAAGAAAAAAGTGGAGGACTTCATTTCTTAAGACATATTAAGATATGAGATTGACCAGGGTTTATGATTTAGGGTGTAGTATTTTTATTTTATTTTAACATATGCACTAAAAGGCAACATCACACAGAATTATAGAATCGCTTAGGCTGGTTGGGACTTTTTGGATCCACCTTGTCCAACCCCTGCTCAAGGAAGGACACCTGGACCAGGCTGCCCAGAACCATGTCCAGGCAGCATCTGAAGATCTCCAGGGAGAAGATTCCATAGCCTCTGGGCAGCCGGTGCTACTGCTTGGTCACTCTCATGCAACATAAGTGTTTCCTGATGCTGAGACAGAACCTCCTGTGTTCTAGTTTGTGCCCTTGTGCTCCTTCATCTGTTCATCCTTCCATCAAGTACTTACAGATATTGATGGAATCCCCTCTGAGCCTCCTCTTCTTCCAGGCTGGATGTGGCTCTGGGCAGCCTGGTCTACTGGTTGGTGACCCTGCACATAGCAGGGGGTTGAAACTAGATGACCATTGTGGTCCTCTTCTACCCAGGCAATTCTATGATTCTATGATTCTCCAGGCTCAAGAGTCTCAGCTCTCTTACCTCCTTCTTATAGGAGAGAGGCTCTTGTTAGTCTAGTTACACTCTCAAGGTCTCTCTTGTACTTTCCAGTTACTAACAGTGAAACAGTCTTTAAAGATTTTGATAAGTCTGCAAAGACCCTCAAGTCGTATTCTTGTTATTAGAGGTATAAAAGGAAAAACAATAAAGATCAACTGGTAAAATCTTTAATTGATGGATCTTCAAGAAATTCAAACGCCCTGTTTTGCCAAGATCTCCTACGTGGCTCTAACATGTTAGTCCAGTCAGTATCACTAGTTGTTCTGACACTTCTCTTTTGCATAATGGTGCAATATTATTTCTAAATTTATATACAGTCACAAGCATTTCTTTAGCATATTTTTAAACTCCTGCTTTATTTTAAAATCAAGATAAATTTCACTTTATCCCATTAATCCTTTCATTTGTTCCAAACGGCTTACATGACTGCACTCCAGGAAGTAGAGGTACATAAGTGAATGGTTTTGCAAAGAGTATAGAAGAAAGTTTTTCACTGGAATCTCTATTGAGGACAATGATCAGAACCATTCAGTAATATTTGAAAGATTCAGCATTTCTTCTAACTCAGAATGTGAAATGTATAACTAAGGAATTTCATACATGGATTACACTGCCATTACCACTGTGGTGTTGTAGTACTGTGGAGGGCAGTCATTTAGAAAGGTTCCTTGTTGTTTACTATAAAACATATTTAAAGCTGCTGGTCCTACTGCTTTTTGAATAGAACACACCATTTACTAACAAAACCAAGAACTTCAGTCTATCAGTAAAGCAATGCAACAATATTTATCTAATTTTTCCAAGTTTCCAGCATCAACCATTCCACTATGTACTTACACATAATTTGCAGAAAGATAGTAATTTTCAAAATTGATAATGTTCTCTTCAGGTGGTTTTGCAGTTTTGTTAAATATTAGTGCTCTTTGCTCTATTTTTTCCCCCTTCTAGCCTTTCAATTATTACGGTCTTTAAACTATTCCACGTCGGTGGCTGCATTGCTGAACCTCAATTAATAATTATTCTGCAGGTAAGCTATTAGTACCATCAATTTTTGTCCTTTGGGATCTTTCTGAGATATCTTTTAGAATATTACTGTTTTATTATTTATGTAAGCAATGTAAAAGCATTTGCTGCCACTTGATAACCACTTTTGGCTTTAACAAGAGTTTAAGAATAAGTAGGCACTGGTAGTTTTACAACTGAACGCTCACACCTTATCTCCACTGAAAATAACTTGTGGATAATGTCAACAAATGCACATGTAATTTTCAAATCAGGGTGACAGGATCTATTAAGTTACAAACTGTAATAATATCAGAATATCAGATGCTTTGGAGTGAAACACTGTGGATGTTGCCATGACTTTGACTATTTATACAGATATTACATCAAAATGTATGTACAAATAGCTAAATGGCCAGTTATATTTGCAGATGGTTCAAAATCCACAAGCAAAGAGAAGTTCGTTTTTCAGAGTATGAACAGTTTTCCCTAACGGTTATAAATAACTTTTTCCCAGTATCTTTCTATGCATCTTGCAGCTTTGTGGACTTCTGTCTGAGGTACCAGCATCCCCATGATGAAGTTTTAAAAGCCAGTGGAAAGCTTATAGTGAAGACCATGATGCTGCCCAGCTGTCTTTTACGTCACTAGTTGTATTAGCAAATTGGGTTTTGCTGTGCAATGTGGTTTTGTTGTGAGCCCATCAATGTCTCCACTTGCCATGTGCAGGTCTGGCTCTCCAAACAGATTTGATGCATTTGAACAAGATATTCCCAGTGCTTCAGCAGGGCATTAGGTTAAAAATCAACCCATTAGCTGTACCACCACTGAATCATGCAGTGTGCATATAATGTTTTTTGTCTTCAGTGAACCTTGCATCATATGCAGTGAAAGTACTTTGTCCAGGAGCAAGACTTAATGCAATCTGAAGCAAAGCTTCTGACCCCACAAAATACAGATGTGCAGGAGGCTCAGCATCAGCCACTTCTATCTTCCGTTCTGTTCCTATTGCACCTAATTGCTTGATAATGCATAAACAATCTTTTAGTGCCCTCAGTTTACTGAATCATTCACATCTAAACAGTTCTGCTATTTTTTTGAATGCAAATAAGGCATAAAGGAAGCAAAGTGCCCTAGGGAGTTTTTAGGTAAAACACCAATTCAGCTAGGTAGCATAAGTTGGCTTGGATTGCCTTTTCTACTTCAATCTCTTTTTAAGAAATGGCCTTTAGTTTCTTATTTTATGTGTAACCATGAAATATATGTTACGTACATATACATACACTGTAAGTACATTTACTTTATTTCTATATATTTCTATTACATAAATTATGTAAACTATTTGTATCAAAGTCAGGTAGCAATATTTGGATTCTAGGTCTATAATGCTGCCTGCTGTGCCAGCCATGCATTCAGAAAATCTGTACCCTGGTTTGCACATTGCCTGGTTATCTTGAAGTTGTGTATTGCTGATATTATAGAATATTGCTTGGTCTTGTCTCTCCTTCTTTTTTAGGAAAATCATCATGAGTTACTCCTCAAGGTATGATTTTTGTAGATCTTATCCCTTTTGCTAAGTATTCAATAACATCTCTCCTTTTGCTAGCAATGTTAGCATCCAAGCCAACATTTTTCTACGTGTGACTTTCTCTTACTTTTAAGTTAATAATGCGACTAGGGAATTATATAGAAAACAAAAGTGTTCTTCTATAGGTTTATATTAAATAAACAAAGTTTTAACATTATTTTAGTTTGGAATTTTTAATTGCGGGGGCACATAAAGACAGTGCTATCACAATTTGTATCTTTGCAGGACCTGTTTTTGGATACCTGATCCTCAAAACAAGATTTCAGTGCAATAAGCATCTAAGTCATTTATGAAGTATAACGGGAAAGTTAATGCCTCAAAACTGGAGATTACAGAATAGTGTTAGCCATCTAAGAAAGGTTAAAGATGATACTTTAAATGACTTACTGCAGAATGGCAGACCTATACCTCCTTATAGTCGGAAACCAGTAAAACTATTGATAAGAATAGGTACATTTGAGTCACAACAAAGGAGGTCACTGTCTAAAGGGAGTCACTAACTCTATTAGATCCCCTGTAGAGAATTTATCTTTACAGTAGGACATCTGTTTCTCTACAAGTAATAATGTTCAGTAACTCAGTGCATAATCTTGGTATGAGTCTTGTTCTCCTATTTTCTTTTGTCTCTGGTGTTTTATATCAGTTATTCTATTTCTTAGGTGAGAATCCCATCAACAAACCTCTTAGCTAGCCCAAAATCACTTTTTATTGCTTTCAGATAGGACTTTTCTACTGTTCCAAACAGACCTGAAGATGCACATTTTTGCACGCCAGTAATCTCTGGAGCAAGGCAACTAGTTGAAGGGATCCTGGCTTCCATCCTGTCCTCCAAACAAATCATATCTACATAGGTTGCTCTGAAAGTAATGCCTCCTATTTATTTTCACAGAAACGACACGGATACAAAGAGCACAATAACACTATTTGATATAACTAATTCTTGGCTACAAAACACTATTTTTCAACATTGTAATCACCATTAGCTATGTATTTTTGCCAGCAAGTGCCTGCATGTTGCTCTTGTAAAAATCTGCATGGCCGCTCATTACATGGCGTGTCTTCCACTTCACTGTCGTCACTGCCTAACTATGCTAACAACCACTGCTCGGTCTCCATCAGTGTTCAGCAAGTGTCAATAAATGCCAATGGGTGCAATTTTTTCTGCACAGAGAAAGTCAGTGACAGAGCTTTCCTTCACACACACTTCCATGAGCCTTGAGTTCCCTTCCAACCCAAGCCATTCTATGATTCTATGGCTCTATGAAAACTTAACAAGGCTTTCATCTAAAATGATGCTGGGACAGACATAATATCTATATTTTATGCAGCAACTTTGAGACTAGTACCCTAACCTGACAGTGAATTGTTTAAATTCAAAGCTTGAGAAATTCATCATTCATATATTTGTATCGAAAGAGATACTGAAAAAAGAATAATAGAAATCCTGAAGTAACTGAAAAAAAAAGCAAGAGAGTATTCCTGTAGATCTACATTCAGGTAGAGATTATCACCTTCCAAAGCCTTTCTGGAGCAAATGGCTCTCTCTCATTGGTTGTAAATGGAGGTTCTTAATTTAGGACAGCAGCATCTCAAGGTATATAAGAATGTGGATAGTTTACTTGGGCCAAATTGAATTGTAGCTGAATAAGAAAGTTTCAGGTCAGACAAGAGGACTTAAATTTTATTTGTTTGTGGTAGGCAGCAATTCAGTATTTTTGATTGGAAGTTTGCCATTTAATATTCAACTAAATCCTGCTTTTAGTCATCTATGGACTTTTTTTTGGTGTGGACCTGTGTTCAGTACACATTCTTCAGTCTTATTTAGATAGGTAATATGTTACAGTCTGCTATGAACCAATGCTGAAAATCTGCTCCGTCCTCTATTTTTTTGCCTATATTTGAATTAACAAATACAGATAAGCCTTCAAAGCAAGTTTTTGAAAGGATGTGCAATATAACAAGATCTAATGAAATGTTTCAAAAAGGATGCATGCCTGCCCCCCTACTTTGAAAGAGAGTGTATTTTGTGCATCACAGCAGTACTGTAACTGATTACTTGGGTAAGAGATGGTTAAAATTAGTTTATTATTTAAAGAAGCAAAGGAGAATTTCTATGAAGTCATTGTTGTCCTGATCCCTGGAAGATGCCTTCAGCTGGGAGTTGGTAGCATTCAGTAGAATCAGAACTGGCTATTATTTACAACAGTGAATAATGATTTTTAAGTTTCTGTTGGTTATTTTTTTGTTGTTGTTGTTTTTTGGGTTTTGTTTGTTTGTTTTTGTTGTTGTTTTCTTGGAAAGAGAGATTCTAGGGATGGAGAAAAGAGCATACGTTGAACTATCCTGTTTGTTTTCTATTTTACCTATTCCTTGGAGTGTCTATTTGTATCCTTTTAAACTTGTAATTGTTAAAGATACTCAGCAGAGAAAACAGATTTACAAAATAACTCATCCTACCATTTACAAGGTCTGATAATTGAATTTGTACTGGTAAACATTTAATTACCTAAATTAATAACATTTTTGTGACCTCTAATATAATCATTATATCGGTGGATAGGAATATTTTATGAAAACAACACACAGTACAGAGTTCTGCTGAAGGACAAACATTCAGTATATTCAAGACCTGCCTTTGCCATTGAAAACAGAGATTCACATTTCTTTCAGTCACTTGACCTTGCCTGCCCTTTGACTAGGGGAGAATACATGTAGCCTTGGAAGAACAGAAGTTTGATAACACAAGATATATAGCAACGTCATCTAATTAGATTGCAGCTAATAGCTAGCCAAGTTTTTAGTTTGCATATTTTACATTTTAAATGTAAAACTTAATAATAAACATTATATTTTTCATTATCTATTGAAATAATAATACAATTAATTTCAGCATCAAATATAATATTATTCTGTTCAATTTTTCTCATAACAACTACATTTCACAAAGTATTAGCATAAAACTAGCAATATAATTCCATTATTAATTTTGTAATGCATAAGAAAGTCATGATTATTTCACTGAAATAATATATTTTATTTGTAGAATTCAGAGGTATGAATCTAGAAATTAAAATGAGAAAAAATAAGAAATGTTTTTTTACATTGTGGCAAATTATGCTATAGAAGTCTGCAATATTGGTAGTGCAGTATTTTCCACAAGAGGAAGACATCTGGAACATAGAATCATAGAATCACCAAGGTTGGAAAATACCTCCAAGGTCATCCAGTCCAATTGTGTACCTACCATCAGTATTTCCCACTAAACCATGTCCCTTAATACAACGTCTAAACCTTTTATGTATATATAGCCTGTTGAATGCAATATTTATCTTGTGGGTTTCAAAAGCTGGCATCGTTCCTTTCATCTCTTGTTACATCTGTTGTAGCTAGTTAGGCTGGCTAAGTGCACTCCTGTTGTGAGATTATAATAGCTAGTAAGTTTAAGGATATGTGTTTGTACCTTTTATCAACATGCTCTGTATATAAACAATTAAAAACAAATATATTTTAAGCACATTGTAGGAACAAAAAGTAAACACAGCCAATAGGAGTAAAATAGTTATCATTAGCTGCCATCACTAAAGCATTGTGACATTAGGGTCAGCGAAAAGTAGAAATGCAAAGGTGATTGTGAATAAAACAATTTGGGCTTTTAAACGTAGCCCATTATTTTTTGTCCATGCTTCAATGAATGAAATTAAAGAGCTCCAATAGCGTAATAAAAAGTCCATCTTACATTTCTCAGAATGGTTTAATTTTTCTACTATATATACAGCACAACTAGATTCAGCAGGAAGCTGTACCTCGAAGAAATCTTGATTTTGTAAGATTTCAAAATGCTTATGTAAACTAGATTATATTAAATTTATTTAAATAATGATGTTAGAAAAGAAAAACACATTATTGTTATAAAATGCTTGTAGGTTTCTTCTAACTAAACCTCACAGAACTTGAATGCAATGTGTAAATTTCTTGCTAACAGTGAAAATACACAGTTTGAAATTAGTCTTTTCCATTGATTTGACTATTGTGATACAGAAGGTTTTGAATGGTAGAGAGGGAGACAGAAGTCTCCTTTATTTGAATATCCGCCTGGCATAAAAGATGTTCTTTAGAGCAGATTACTTTCAAAGCTAAAATTGCAGTCAAAAATATATCAGCAAACCTGTCCTGTTTAACAACTAAAGCAAATTTGTTATTTTGGGAGAGGCTTATTGCAACACTGATGATCTTTAGCAGGATGCTACTGGGAAATGCTTTACCTTTAAATGTTTAAGAGCTAAATATTTTAATAATTATTTAACATGTTACAGTAATTCATCATGTGCACACTGCAGCTTAAGTAGAGAAACCATTGACAATGTGTAACTAATAGAAAGGCAGTGATTGATGGGAGGACTGTTTGGGCAGCGTCAGTAATGCCGCCTCTGGCAGTGCCGAGGCCGTGGATCCCAAATATGCTTCCCACAGGCTGTGACTGCAGTGTTCTTCAATAGAGATGAACTATCTCTATAAAAAAGACAAAAAACAGGCTTTTACTTCTGGACTCCCAGTATCAGTTTGCACCTTTGAATGGCAGTCAACATTACCAGAAAACAACAGAATAGCTTTTGTTTCTAGAGGCTCAGCCTGCTTAAGCATACCAGCACTCCTTCTCTTGTCTCCCAAGCCTCTCAAACTGCTGCTCCATGGCTTTTATTCTGTGGTACTATTCCTTATGTCCAGGCAGATGCTGCCTGGAATTTACATCTCACCTAAAGAGGCATAAGCTAGGCTATTTGGAAACGAGTTTTCTTGATTTTTTGCATTTATGGGATGATGTAAGAGTAAATCAAAGCAAGGAGCTAAGACAGTTTCTTCAGAGAAACCAGTCAACTGAAGACTATAGTATCTCAAAAAATATTTTATTTGTCCAGAATTGAAAAAGTTTGTTCTTCACACTTGTAATTATAATCAGAAAAGAATTCTGAGCTAACTTCCATGCTTCATTGCCTTTCAGTCACCTACTAATTGTCATGAAGATTTGACATGAGGACACTGCATAGTCCATGCGAAAATGCTCTAAATTAATGCACTTTGGGAAAGCAGAATTAAGGCACTTGAATCAAAGAGTCAGCTGTCTGTCAACATCATGAAAATCACCTCCACAAACAGCTCTCTACTGAAGTCCTTAAATTAATTAGTCCCTCTACATAAAACAACAGTATCCAGGTTAAATCAACTCTGAATTCCACAAAGAAAGACAACAAATCACTTTGGTTTTGAATTAGGACTGAGTGTTGGTCATCTGGAGACTGGAGCAATCAGATAGAGAAAACAGCTGATAGCCCATCACTCACAAGGATCTGATCCACTAGTTTTACAGTGATTCCTGGAAGCAGATTTTGTACGGGCATGGATGTATGTGAAAGTGAAGGGATAGCAGATATAAAAGTTGTGCAGGTAGTCTGACTCGTGGCAGCGTGTGAGAGGCAATCGGATACTGTCTCGCATTCTCCAGCATGGGGAATATGGGGACTATGAACTTTGAAACAATCCAGTCAGTTTCTAAATCAGTTTCTGATGTGCATAAATCTAGATTTACCAGTGCGTAGACCAGACATGGGAAACATTGTTCTTAGTTTCGGTGTTTTGTACAGTGTTGGCATTAAAGTTGAGAATGAGGTTAGAGATCACTGTAGGACTTATAATGGTGTACAAAAGCATCAAAAAATATGGGACACATCAAAAATGTTTTGGAACAAAATAAAGGCAACTATTTGGGTTTTCTTAATCAGAATGCTTTTAAGTACACTACTGACCAGATTTAGCAGCCTATGAAAAGCAGTGCAGCCCACATGAATGGCTGTTTTTGTCTGACAAGAGGGTACAGGGGAAGCAGCCTTGAAGAAGTACCAACTGCTTCTGTATGTGGTATTTGCCTAGAAATATATTAAGGGCAAACACATCTGTATTTTGTATTAGGCACTCTGTTATCAGCTGTTGTTGGCACAGAGCTCAGGACCATCTGATTTCTACACCTGAAAATCCTGGTCTCATCAGCCATATTTGAGAAGGGGCCTCTGAAAGCCAGAGCCAAGAATGTGGTTTCTAACTGCTCGCTCTTCACCACCACTCCTGGTCAAGTATGTACTTCTCTTATAGTAAGATACTGAGTTCCTTTTCAGTGCAAGGAATATCATTTCCCAAATCCAATATGCATGAAGTCTTTGGGTACTTATATGGACAGCCTAATAAATCAAAAATCTCAGCAAAATATTAATGTAACTGGGTTGTAGACCCTACATAATCAACAAAATCAAGTAATTTATAAAACAGTAATTTTGTCAGGAAATACCAAGGGCCGAGGCAACCAAGAAAACCTTCTCTTATGGGAAATAGTCCCATAAGATGGGACCAAACACCAAACAGCCTGGGGCTGCCCCATGAAGTTCACTGATGAACCAGACACAGGCAGCCCAGCCAGAAGTGAAAGGAGGTGGGGACAAAGACAGGAGACAAGTCTACGGTGTGGATCCTAGTCCACCAGTGAGTCAATGCCAGAAAAAGGGCTAGAGACAGGTGTAAGTTATGCAGCAAAGGCTCAGCCAGGAGACAAACTTCCATCAGTGCAAGTCCTGGGGCCACCTAGGAAGTGGGGCCATAGGAAAGGCTGGAGGCCAACACATTCCCAGCATAGCTCAGGCAAGAAGTGATGGCTTGGAGATGAACTGAATCAGGGAACCTGTCCCTTGGCAGGGCAGGAGGAGGCCCTAGGAGAGAATGATCAAAAACAGTGAGACCTAGTGAGGGTTGGAATTAGATAATTTTTAATTTGCTTCCAACCCAAGACATCCTATGATGATGATGATGATTCTTACGGTGCCTTCAAGGCCCCAGGAAATGCAGAATTAGACTTTAATTCTTAAAAAATAAAAATAAATTTTAAAAAATCATTATAATATCAAATAATTGCATACTAGCACAACACAATTACAATTGTGAATTGTTGCATCACAGTGATTAAACTGTTCTGATCCTTCTTTATCCATTGTTTATTAATACACTGAAAAAACAGCTGCAATTATGTTCTTTGAACTACACATCAAGCAGAAGGCTGAAATGATACTGTTGACCCTACTGAATATTTAATTTTCAGAAATACAAGTAGGAAGAATTAGGCTCATGAGAGAGAGGTCTCCCTGATTAGGAGTTTTGCTATTTGTCATAAACAAGTGAATTATAAGTATACACCTTTTACCCAGAACAAGCTATAATTAACTAGGGAATTGAGCATCGAATATATGATAACTTGATTGTCTGGAATATATAGACAAGTACCAGGACGTATTTAGTATTAAACATTTTGATTAGTCATTCATGAGATTAAGTTGTAATGATAAGATGGAATTTAATATACAGAAGTCATTCGTATAGCCAGTAAGAAGTTCAAAAAATATAATTCTAGAGCATCAAGGACAGATGAGAAACACTTGGAAAATGAGCACAAAAAGAAGACTGTGTTTGTGACGTCTGACAAATAGGCTTAGTGAAACCTCCTGGTTAAAAACATAGGTTAGACAGTTCTTGTCCTGTTGCTCTGTGGTATGTTCCTTATGCCCGAGTGGAAGAGAACTACTTTGCTTTGAACAATACAGAACCAGAAGCCTGTGTTTCTGTCAAAAGATATCCACTGTGAGACAAAAAATAAAACAGCAAAATTAAAGAATGCTACTTATCTTATGAATGCTTCTTATCTAATATGAATTAATGTTTCATTAACCTATGCTTATTTCAATCTCTTTCAATTTCTAGACAGGCAGAACTGAACCTGGCTCAGAACAAAAATATTTTAAGGAAATTATTTATTTGTTCTCCATTGACTTGTTAAAAGGAAAACAAGCAAACAAACAAAATTAGACAGGAAACATCACTAAGTATTCCTGAAAAGAAAACTAGTCTGCATCTTCTCCATCAACTTTTTATTTATAATTTTCATATAATTTCATTTTTTTGTGCCTCCCTTTTTTAAGACTGAATAGAATTAATAAAATTTTACAATGCAAAAGTGTAACATTAATGTTTTCATCAAAGTGTTTCCCAAGATTCATCGCTCTCAGTTAGATTTACTAAAGATGAATGGTTTCAGATCTGCAAATATTTTAGCAAAAGAATAACATAAGAGATTACATGAATGCATAATACCTACTCATCAGGCAGAAATGGAAAGCAGACCTAATAAGAAAAGAAATGAGAACAATAAGATGAAGTTGAATTCATACGAAAATGAGGCACCTAAGATTATTCTTGTCTGTTTATCTGCCTGGAATTCGCCTTTAGCTGACCCTGAGAAGTGTCACCTAAATCTGATATTTCTATATTTTAAAAAGTGTGTGTGGGAAAAGTTACGAAGTTCCCACAATTTTTTTTTGAATTTATTTTGGTTGCATGCTGTTAATGCCCTTTACATTTCTCTTGTAAAAACCTTCAGATTTTAGTGCATGTGTGTGTCAGCAGCAGGAAATGACACTGACAAAGAATGGTGGCAGATAGGAAATATCCTGAGGGAATGGAAAAAGATCATGTCAATAAGAAAGATTAAGGATGGATTCAGTTCAAGGCTAAGATACCCAACTGTAAAATGTCTGAATGTAGGTTTCTACATTCTCACAATAGTCCACGGTACAGTGTCAGTGGAGCGGAAAAGGGGTTTGGTTCAGCCTGTGGCAGGTCAGCAGACTCATCTCTGAAACAGACTGCAGTGGGTGTCTGTGGCATACCGTTATTCAAAGGGCTTCGGTATTCAAACAGCATTTTAAAGCTTTCAAGCCTTGTGCTGAAGAATTATGATCATTCTATTGTACCATTAGAATGAGACCTTTTGTGCAAGAATTTTGTGTCCTGATGATAAAGAAAAAGAGGTATATGGGCATAGAGCTTATAATTAGAATTATGCATCATTGGAGAATCCATTTAGTAAAACAATTTATGCACTTACAGAGAGCTAACAAGTCCTCCTGAGTATACATTCTGTTTCATAGCTTCAGTAACGAAACACAGCAGTATTTGTACCATTTTTTTTTAACAAAAAGTATAGTCGCCACCCTGCCTGAATAAGTAGAGGCTACAGCCACACTTACTTCAAACATCTTTGATTTTTAAGTCTTGGATTAATACTTCAGACCATACACCATAATTAGAATCTCCTTAATGTGCCTCATTAATATAGAAGTCACAACATCTTGTTTTACAGACTAACTTTCTAGTGAAATTGCCCATAACTATGATAAAAAATTCCTCTAGGAATTGGTTCTGTTTTATCTATAGTAATGAGTCTTCCATATTGCCTACATTTTTAGCAGCAGGTATAAAGCTTTTGACTGCGATTTCTATTTCCCTGGGGGTCTGTTTCTACGTATCAGCACAGAAGGATGAGCAAGTTTTCAAGGTAACGTTTTCTGAATATGAAAGTTCCACTGGCCAACGAACACTTGGACAAAGCTTTTCTATATTTATTTTAATTAGGGTAGCAAAACAGTCAATTTCAAAGAAAAGGATGAAACTCTGAAAGATGTGAAGGTAGAGCTGAAAATAGAGTTCGTTTCCTTCTACTCCTGTGAAATTATGCTGTCAATAAAATACACACTTTGCATATTTAATTGCATTTAATACCACACATACTCTACTACATAAAATGATCATTATCCTTTTGCTAATTAATGTGGCATTTCCATACACTGACACTGTCGTTTCAGTGGTGTATCTATTTTTTTGCTGCCATGCAAATGAGCAGTTGAAATAAGCAAGTGTGAGAAAACACCATCTTTTAATGAATAAGAAAACACTGTAGGTAAAGTCATCTGGATAAACATCATGCATGTGGTGTAATTATAGCAAACAGACTATGGTCAATACGCCCCTTCAGACATATCTGAGTTAGCTGAAAAAACATCGACAACAAACACTCTAAGCAGTATGAGTTCTGCTGGAATTATAATACTTATAATGATAGACAAACAACTTTATATAGTGTTAAGCTGAACACATTGCAATGTGCTGAATTTTCACAGACAGAGAATTACAAAAGCAAGGTCCCAGATAAAATCCCCTAAATCCACTATCTTTAATCCTCACAAATCTGCTGTAGAAAAACTAATACAGCAGATCTGACAAGCAGCATGTGTACCAGAGGTGGCATACAAGGGAGCTAACAGGACCAGCTGCCTCCTGGATTGAAAAACACACTTTGTGAGACTGAGATGGTGATGGTTTTGTCGCTGAACATCACTTTCATTCAGCTATGAGAACAAATGTAGTCAGTGATATTTAGCAGGGTACCAGCATCCTAGGGACTATTTTAGGCCCTCAAGACAAAGGAGTAAAGGTTAAGTCTTTGACAGCTTTAGGAGGTCTTCATGAATTGAATTCAACTGAGTTATAATCACAATTGCAGGAATCCCTGTCATCAGAGCATGCACCTTCATCACTAGTGGTAGATAAAAACAAATATTTTTATGTTGTCTATCTTGCGTGGAAAATCACTTAGAAAAACACAGTAGTCAAATACCTTTCAAAGGCCAAGCGTTTCTTTCATTTATTTATTCAAATACCTAACATCTTGTCAAATATGACCTCTGTTTTCTTAAGCTAAGATAAAAGCTTATATTTTTTTCTAAATCCAAGTATTTCTATTCATTGCTTCATTAGAATGGACAACATAACGTTATTGTAAAATAGCTAAATATGAATGGTAGCACAACACAAATATAAATCAAAGCAGCCTTGCATGGAACATGAACGGGAGAAAAGGTAAGCTGCAACTTTACAGGATCTTATACACAAGCACTCCAATGAAGAACTAGCAGCTCAATGGCACAGCTCCTCTGAGGTGACTTTCAGAGTGAACCAAAGAGTGCATAGGAAAAGATATGCACATATTACTTGTGCTTCTACAGAGTAAAAAAATCTAAAAGTTTATTTGGGAATTTAAGAGGAAGAAATTAAGCTTAATTATTACCTAAAACTTCCCAAGGGAGAACGTTTATTTAAATATATTTTGCAATTCAAATATAATTAGCATGGTATTAGCAATTCCAACAACAAACTCATAAATTGGCAATTCAAAATGCTGACTTGATTTCATTTTTGATCAATGTAAATATCTATCTTAGAAATGTTTCTAATTTTGTTTAACAAAAGATATTAGAGATGCTTGTCTACAAAGAAGAAAGAAGCTGTAGGTGTCAAACATCTCTCAAAATGTACTGAGCATTTTGTAATTGTTGCTCCTTACAATGCCACTTTTTGGGAGTAACTGATATGAGGTATTGTAAATCCTCCTGGCACACCACTGCTGGGACTGGCCCCAGGGAACAGCCCTCACTGAGCACAGAGAGAGCCGCAAGGCTGCCCTTCAACACAGCTGCGTCTGGAGTGGTGCTCAAAATGAACAGTTCACATGCCAGGATCAAATGAGGTAACACCTATAAGCACTTCCATTTGAAATTCTGTGACAGAAAACATGTTTAAGGTGCCAGAAACTTGCTCAGAAACCATTTTATTACCCCAGAGCTACCTAGCATTCAGAACAATACACGGGCAGGCTATATAGACATATCGGTCCTTATTTACCTGTTCTACTCTCTCTGCACCGTGTGTTCCAGCAGATGCCTGGACTTGGAGCGCACTGTTTGTTTGCAGTGCTGTAGCTGGTTAACTATCCCATTCTGTCACCCGCTTGCAGATTACTTGTGAATGGACTTTCTGGTCCATCTTTTGTAGCAGACGCCACTCAGGAGGCCCACACTTTTCCAGCATAGACCAATATCTTTCTGTTGTTTACTTAGGGGATCCTTCACATTTCCTCTGATAGCGCTTCATCTCCACCCTTTTCTAATTCCCAATTACTTGCTTACAATCCTCTTCAAAGGTTTTTTTTTTTTTTTTTTTTTTTTAATTTGGGGGAAATTATTTCATATGCAAAAATCGATGGGTGTTACATACATTTTTGTTTTTTTTTTTAATTTATACATACATTCAAGAACTATCATAATATCTTCACTTTGGCTTTCTCATCAAGCTGAGATTATACAATTCCTACTGACTCCAACTGTATAAAGTTACTCTTTAAGAGTCTATTAAAATATGACTGTAAAATCACTAAACGATTTATAGGCCACTTCAGCTTGCTTTTAAGCAAATTTAATTTTTACATTCAGCAAATTTGCACTTGCTTTTTCATATGGAAATGGGGGATTTTTCAAACAAATATTATGAACCTTGAAGTGTACCAAAAGGATAAGCATACTTTAAAAAGTAGGAAAGTCGTGGTAAAACTTATTAGAATTAATCATAGCTTTATTATGGCAATATAAGATGAAAAATCTGTGGATATTTTTATATGACAAGCCCACCAACTTTATCTGGTATTGAACAAGATCAGATAATCCATAAACCGTTTTGATCTAAATTATGAATATAAACAATTATATCTGTACTACTAAGGAAAAATCTGCTGATTTACAATTGGTAATATCTTTCCTTTAATTAAGCCTTAATTAAACACAACCGTAATTTGAAGCACTTGTTCCTTCAATAAAACAATAGCGGCTTTGCAGAAATAAGAACAGCCATGCTCACTGGTGTCACTTGCAATGCACGCAAGCTGTATAAAAGCTCTTAACATTGTCAGAGCAGAGACTGACCCGATGCCCTGCATCGAGCCACCTTGTATTAATGCCACTGCAAAACAGGCAGTAACATGGTGCACAGAAGCTGGGAGACACAGTGGATCGTGTCAAGGAACCTGATAGAGCAGCTTGAAGATGTCAGAGTACATTGAGTTTTTGTGAACTTCAACGTACCCAGAAGCAGTATGAGATCATGACAGTACGAACTGAAAAGCAGTGGACTATAACAGTCACACTGGATGCAGTTTCATACAATGTAAGTAACTGTAGCTTACATACAAGTATCATGATGATGCTGATTGTAAATCATAAAGAAACTTGATTTACAGTCCTTTCTTCTCTTAATTTACTGCATTCGTATGTATTATCACAGCCTGGAAAGATAAGTGCATGCTAGACAGTAAGTACAAATATTCAAGACAAACTAAACATGTGACGAAAATAAAATGGATTGTTGATAATAAATATATCCACTAATACACTGCAGTATCATGAAAAAAAATCACTGAAAAAAAAAAGGAAAAAAAAAAGAAAACTAACAGTGCAACATTCAGCCTACACCTCATCACTATGGAATAGTTTTGGAAAAACTTAAATTATTTCTTAAAAACAAATTCTGTCACTTTTCGTTCCATGATGCCTACAAGCATATGCTGTCCGTATACCATTGTCCTAATTAAGAAAATTCAGTAACAGGTAAAGCACTAAAACTACTTCTCCTCATTTTACTGCAAGTAAAATGCTTGATTCATGAGGCTAGAAAATTGCTCCATTATTTCCCATGGGATTAAATATGAGCTTCTTTAAGCTGGTCATTGTTCTCAAAAAATGTTTGCCTGTCTTTTCCAATGTCTCTTGGGAGTCAAAAGGACATATTTTCTAGTTTACTTGACAGTCTTCTTCTCTATGAGTGGGAACAATGCTGCAAATAGTCAGAATGCTCATGAGGAGAGTTATCAAATATAAATGGACGTCACTAGATGTCACTATTTTGCAAATGGTCTCATGGTTCTACTTAGCCAAAAAAAGCAGAACATAGATCTTGGAGAAAGTCTTGCTTTTAAAAGGTGATTTCTGGCAGGTGAATGTCTTCTTTTTGATTTGGAAGATGTATCCTATGTTTTGGTTGTTATGATATCAGTATAGTTGTGAAATGTTAACAGAAAAATCAGTATTTAATTCCACGCTTTGTGCTTTGCATAGTGTGAGTGATATAAAATGCAGTGACTGGACTACCTCGATGACAGCCATGCCTATGTTGGGCTATTCCCTGGGGCTATTTAATGCTGCTGGAGAACTAAGTGGTCAGAAAAAAGGAAAGTGCATTTATGAGATTTATGAGTTTTGAATCACTTAAACAATGCCTGACTGAAAAATACCTTTATGATTTCAGCCTGAATTTCAAGTTGCTTTTCTCTTGTGGGGAATAAAGCTCAATCTTATGTTCTTCAGAGAAGCTGCAACCCTTTTTTCGGTGGAGAGATCAAACTCTCAGATATCAAATCCAGTGCTATGTGTTATTTCTTGTTTAATACTTCAGGGTCAGGACTAAGAAGTAGGCCTCTGAGATTTATATCTTGAGTTTGCAATCAACCCTTTTTGTGAACTTCAACAAGCCAGTTATCTCTCTGTTTCAATTTCCTCATCCACAGAGAAACAGAATTACAGAAGGGAGACATAACAGGATGTGAATAGAGAGAGCCTGAAAAGGAGAAGCTCTTTTTTCCTGTTTTTTGTTGTTGTTGTCGTTTGTTTGTTTGTTTGTTTCAGGGGTTGTTGGTGGTTTGTTTTATATTTTTAATGTAATTGTCATTTTAAATGTACAATGTGAAATACAGCAATTTAATAAATTGAAGTGTTTCCTTTTAGCAATGTGTGATATACAAGCTAGGAAATAGGAAACATTCCGATCATTAAAACATGAGAAAAATTCTGTAATTCACGTTGTATAGTTCAGAAATCAACACAGCAGAGTGCTAATAAACAACAGATATGCCCTCAGGAGGAGATCTATAAAAGTCAGAACTGTCAGTCATTGCACTACTTATTATGTCTGTCTAAATAGAAGAATAGTTTTCTTCAAAATTGCCATGAACTATTTTGCACGGTGAACTTTACGAAGGAAAAGATATTTTTATTAGTTTGGACAGGGATCAGCTTTATTATACACTATTGATATTACATATATTGTTGTCTGGATATTATTTCATCATGTTTAGACTCAAATTTGACTTTGAAAATGATGTTAATTGAAGAGATTGTTCAGCAAAAAAATTAAACCTACCTATGCACTGACAAAAAAGACAATACAAAAGACACAAGATAACTACTGATGATATTGGTCCTTTTCTATGATTTCTCTGTTAGAATATATTTCCACAGGCCAAGGTCCAACATCAGTATCAAGCAGAAAAAGGCCTTTTCTTCCCATTTCCATTAGAAACAACAAATCTTCTAATATAATACAACAAAGGAAGCTATCCAGAGGGACCTGGGCAAGCTTGACATGAGGAAGAAATTCTCTACTCAGAGGATGGTGAGGTACTGGAATAAGCTGCCAAGAGAAGTCGTGGATGTCCAATATCTAGAGGCATTCAAGGGCAGGTTGGGTTGGACTCTGAGCAGAACTCATTAATCTATAAGGTCCCTTCCAACTCAATCCATTCTATGGTTATATGAACAAATGTATAGCTAAACAACAAAATGTTTTCTATGACAAGATCAGTTATTAAAAAAAAAAGTCAGAAAAATGTTAACATTGTCTGATATTATCAACACGTTATTGTAAAGCTAGCTCAAGAAGCAAATGAACAATGAAATATCCCAGCAAATATAAAATGCAGTGCAACTAAAAAAGAGGCCAAAGTATGAACTCTGTTTTTTTTTTTTTTTTTTCTGCTGCTGAAGCAATTTAAAATGCTTGAAGTTGTTGCTACTAATTATGAAATAATCTCACCAGTTCACTCCTAAAAACTTCAGAGTCAGTCTAGAGGGAGAATGAGAAATTATTTAATTAATGTACTCTAAATAGTCAAGCTTAAATTGTGTCTCATTATAAAGCCTCCCCCACTGTTGCTACTGGCTTCTGGAAATACAGTGTTTCCACTTATGTGTCCAGGGCTAGAGCTAAAATAAGAGGTAATTAAGGAAACATTAAACCATTGTTTGCAACCAATTAAAGAAGTTTTATGGTGCAGAAACTACAGAATAAAGTGTTTCTGTTCATAAAGCAACATGATGAAAGAAGTTAACTGGAGTACCCCTAGAGCACCAACTTCCAATGAAATATACAGCAGAACAGAATTAATTTGCAGATTCTGTTATGTGGGTTAGGCATATCAGTTCATCTTAATTCTAGTTGTTTCAAGTAGTAAATACATTTGATCCTTCCTTTACTGTGTTAAAGACTGGCAACATTGAGCCAATCTGGACCTTATCAGGATGTAAATATCATTGAGGATGTAAAGTACACGGTTACTTTATTGAGCTCTTGGATTTGAAGAAACCAGTTGTTCTGAACTCCCACTTTTAATCTTGGAAAATCTGGGAAAATTTCAGAACAAGCAGGAATATATTCTGAAGTAATATATTCTGTTAGTCTGAAAGGTTTTTTAATTGAACTTCTAATAAGAAGACATCAGAAATCCCAATTATTTCCAACAAGGAAACTACCAAATCTTACCTGCTTCTGTCTCCTGCTTTATCATAGAAACTAAAGTAGGAAAAGCTGACATCTTCCTGCATAGATGGAATTTCAAAGTAAATATTAAATCCTTAAGACTGCAATCCTTCTTTTACAATGTTCATCCAAAGGCTTTATGACAGCAGTTCATGGGAAAACAAAGACTTTACATATAGAAGCAGCAATAAATAAAATAATACATATATATACACATACATATGTGAGTATGTTCAAGAACTATGCAGGCAATGAAAGAACAAAAGATGAGAATGTTTTTCAAACAGTCATGAACACCATAAGCTGTAACACCTCGAGTAAGGAAATCATTTGATTTTTCAAACTGCTCTGATAACAATTCTTCCATTCTACCAGCTGTTGGAGTTCAAAGCTGCAAAGCTGCGACTGACACAGCTGCACAGCTGGCTGGGGATGCATGAGGTAACATTTCACTTAGCTCAGTCTATCTGCCAAAAAGAAAAAAAAGAAAAAAAAAGAAAAAAAAAAAAGAAGAAGAAATAGCATATGTACTTACGTGTGCTCTACCTATTAGAATAAGCACACAGGCACTGGCATCACATAACTTTTTAAAACTAATGCCTAGTACAGATTATGATTTTGATTTTAAAATATTCTTTCCTTCAAATCAACTACTTAATAATTTTGTAATTCACATTTTTCATATCCATACATTAATATTTCATATTGGCATTTTTCCTGTGAATAACAAATGAGCCAAAGTTTTTGTTGCAGAACCACAGAAAGATCTTCCCACAGTAGCTGTCAGTGAAGATAAGTGTTCAAGCTCACTCTGAACCTTGGAATATTTGGCATTAGCCCTGCCCTTTCTAAGGCCTTTTTACTGTCCAAATTAATTTTACAAGACTGTCTCATCTGCCTAAAAGCAAAGCATAGCGAAGACTGCACCCATGCAACATAAAAATATACTTATTCAGATACATTTCATCTTTAAATAAATGTATAAAATGTATTTAAAAGATTACACATGTTTATTTAAACATGTATAAAAAACAACTAACCAATAAATGCATATTCAACACTTTCTTCTTAAAAGATTCGTTTTAAACTATTTCTGAGTTTTTTATTTTTGGTTTCATAAATGTCAAGGGAGGGAAATAAAATCCTCAACTTTCACATTCTGAAACCTCCAAAATGCATGAATACTATCCTTCTAGTCAATAATATTTACAAATATATATTGCTATATGTAAAAATGACTAACAAAACTGTAACACTTTCCATTTACATGAGAAAATACCTACTACAGAAAGAAATACTCAAGTACTCTTTGACACTGAGTTCATATCCTTCAAATTAACTTAATAATCTCGAGTTAATCACAGCCATTTACAATCGCCTGGTATAAATCAATGATTTATTTCAACAAGCATCAGAAGGATGATGAGATACCCAAGCTTCTCCTGTGCATGGTTCCCCCTACATTTCATATATACCATGCACAGTCCTCACTCTCCAGTTGTGGAAGCTCATTTTAGTATCTCAGATTCTCTGTACTAACAGCTATCTCTTTTTAGTGATTAAAATACTGTTTCCTCTCTTGCAATGAGTTAATAACAAATTAACTGTAGCATGAAGCTGACTGATATTAAGAATTTATTTTCATGCAGCTACATATCATAACAACAGTCTTAGTTTCAAGGTCAAACGACAGAACAAAACTTGCAAAGTACTGTACAGCAGAACCTGGTATCTGAGATCTGTAACTAATGTTTGCAAATACCAATCTAGTAAGTTCTTTACTATGTAAGAAAACAAAAACAAAACAAAACAAATAAACAAAAAATCATTAATGAGACATTATTTAATGTTCTCATCACAGAACTGTAGAATGGGTTGAGTTGGAAGGAACCTTAAAGATCATCCAGTTCCAACCCCCTGCTGTGGGGAATTTCCAAGCAGTCCACAGAGTTTATTCACTTCAGGCTTTTCACATCGATTCACAGGAATGCTACAGATACATTAAATATATTGTCAGCTGGATTGTCATTTTCTTGAGTCAGTAACACTGCTTTTATTCACAGTGATGGATATCAAGCAAACACCAACCTATGTACAGGAACCATGTGATCATAATTGTAGGGGTAAATAGAATACTGATGCTGCAGTTCTTTGGGTTACACATTTAACCACTAAGCATGCTTGTATCAAGCATGTATATTATGAAGTTTTATCCTTTGCCTTTGCAATTGCATTTTCCTTCTTTCAATTGTTAAATCATACAAGCAGAATCAGAGAGCATCACATGGAGCAGATCCACAAGAATCATCCACACAGAATCACCCAAAATGCATATGTCTGAGAGCAGTGTCCAAACAATTCTTGAACTCCAGCAGGCTTGAGGCTGTGACCAATGTTTTGGAGAGCCTGATCCTGTACTTATACTGACTTAAGAAGCCTACTATTAGCGAAACATTTGGATCTAACCTGGAATTTAAGATGTGTAATAATAATCCCAGTTTTTGTATTGTCATTCCAAAATTTTACTTCTGACACACAGCAGCACTTAACTTGAATGTATTTAGCCATATATAAGGGAGTTAAACTGTTAAAAGAATTTTTATTGCATCTGTGCAGTTTCCTTTTTAACACTAAAATAACTGTTTCCCTCAGAAAAGCAAAGACCTTCCTGACATTTTCTTCCTAAAGTTTATTCAATGGTAAAGTATTTAAGTTTAAAAATATAGTTGTCACTTCTTGAGCATGAAACACTCCTTGCTTATATGGGATAGATTCAATGTCTCTTATCAGTTGTGTTTGCATACTGGTTTTATAATAACATTCTAAAGATCAGGAAACAAAAGGAAAACAGTTATGATTAAGCAATTGCTCAGGGATTTCTCAGCAAGAAATGCATAGTCTGATCTTGGTACACGTTATAAATGGGCCTAATATGGATACCTAAGACAGCTGAATTCCCTTAAGATACTTATTACCAAAAATTGTCACCTAAAGACACAGCTGGGAACCTTAGTGATTAGCACTGAAATTACCTGCTATAATTATAGTTCTTTAAACTGTGTTAGAGGAGAGAGACATGAAGACAGTCTCTTTTATTTCTTTTTACATCTGACTACTAAGTATTGCTCAGCATCCAGTAAAATGTGTTGATGCTGAGTGAAAACAAAAGTGATATTCATTTAAAAAGCGCCTCAAGATGTTTAAATGCACTCTGAATAACACTGGTTGTCTAGCAACAGATGTTGTAAGAGACAATGTCAAATATTTCCTTCTTCTGATGCATTTTGTGGACAGTACTGAAACTCTTAAAGAAGCTCCAGAAGACTTAGCCATGAGCACGGTAAGTGCTACACACCGATGAGGATATCACAGCACATAACACGCATTGACTGTTTGAGCATAAATCAGATATTTTAATTTCACCATTCTCTACTTGTGAGAGAGAGAGATTGACTGTAAGACAGGGAAGAGATGAGGGCTGCTTCCAGAGTAAAGTCTCCCATTTTATTATGTTAGCCATGGCATTAGAGGAGGATGTTCCTGATATGGCAGTAGAGGCTGAAGCTTCTCGCCAGTATTCCATTACATTTTGTTGCTGTGTGACAAATGGTAGCAGAGGGGCAGTCTGATGAAGTAGTGTCTGACATGGAAGAGTGTATGAAGCAAAGGTGTGGAATTCAATTCTTCCATGAAGAAAAAGAGGCAGCAATTGACATTCACTGACGCTTTGCTGTGCTGAACATTGAAAGAGACCAAACAGTGGATGTGAGCACAGTGAGGCCATGGGTGGTATGCTTCAGCACAGCAACAGTGGGTCACCTCCGCTGGTGCAGATTTATAAGAGTGCAGTATGCAGGCTTTTGTTCAGTGCTGGTGAAAAGGAATAGCTAATGGTGGTGACTACGTTGAAAAATAGTCTTTTGTAGCCGAGAATTTTCTCTGTCATGTGGTATTATTATGCTGTTTGTATCTGTTGTAGTTTCCACTGAAACAAGGAGGAGTCATTATTTTTGGAGTGACCTACATATTTTGCCAAACCCAGCAATTACCAGGAAGGTAATTGTTTCAAAATCTTCCTACAGCAAGACTGGCACTTTTATTGTTATTGAATATCAAGCTTATAAATGAAAATTCACTTCCTAGGTCACTTCACAGTGAGTGCCTTGACACTGTGAAGCTTCCTGGGATACAAAATATAATAAAAACCTTGCAATGCTTTATAGGTCTCGTGTTTATCAAAATGTAGCTCTTAAGGACATACATCCCAAGTCTCCTACGTTAAAGATTTTTCAAATGTTAATCACAAAAATGACTTAGCAGATTAAAAAAGATTCTAGATGCATACTCAATGCACAGTGTGTTCAATAAGCTCTGAAAGTGCCTTACAAAGATTGGACACTCTCTCAGAAATTCTCAAAGAATGCCACAGTGTTTCTTTCCAAAGAACAAATGCCAAAGATTTACAGTGATAAAATTTTAATGTACTTCTACTGAAATTACTGAAATAACTATTTAGTATATAGATATAAAAAACAATTTTTAATATTCATTTTATCATTTTTAAGTATAAAAATTCTGATCTTACCTGAAATGCAACCTGATTAATTTAAAACACGTATGTTACACTTTGGCACTTCACACAAATAAATGTTTTTTCAATAAATAATTTGCCAATAATTGCTTCATTTGTCCACTAATTTTAGGGGAAAAGTTCAAGAGCAATAACATTTAAAATCACCAAATACACAGTAGGGGTTTTGTTTGATTTTTTGTTTGTTTGTTTTACAATCATTTAACATGAATAACTACATCATTATTTTTAAGAGAAAGATTTAGACAGCAACCTGTAACTGCTCATGTCAAAATTTTGTGTAATGGCTCCAAAGGAACCATTAAGTTGTAAATGAGCCATTTTTTATTTTTTATTTTTTATCTAAATACATACTTTTCAACAGAAGTTTAGAGTCACTCTGCTCTATTAGATAAATAATATTTTGACAATAAGCATACATATCTATACCTACTCCTATTCCTATACATGTTCAGCTGTGCACTGTTTTAAAATATGTATACATACGTAAACACATAAGATACCATAAGCTTTTTTTAGCTTGTCACTTATCTCAAACAAAACGTGCTTTATCCATTCTGCATTCACATTATTCAGTGATAAACTATATCGATTTTGCAAGCAATTCTAAACTCAGCCTGTTAACTTGTAGAAAATGCCTGTAAAGTATGCTGGCATTGAACAATGCCAAGAAAATGAACATAAATTCTGAATGAAGTAAGAACATTTGCAAAAAACAAACAAACAAACAAAAAAGCTGCATGATTTCAAATCTCTGTGTTTACTCACATGGTATTTGAATTCTGATCAATAGGATGTTATCAGAAAGATTGTAGAGAACAAGCATAACCAAAGCACACCACTAAACCAAAAAGAGACAACTGCAAGTTCTAGAAGAGCCAGTGAACTCAAGAGAAGAAAAAAAAAAAAAAAAGCTGTACTGATAGTTCCAGTTTGTGTCAGGCATTTTTCTTGTTAATAATCCTTAGCGGTCTAATTACTTAGCATTTTGCAGAGCTCACAAATGACTGATGCTAGACTTGTTGGGCATAACAAAAACAATTACATATCCATAATTCATATTTTATTTGCTCTGTTATTTCCTCTGTTATATGTTAACCACCATAAACAAAAGAAGGATCTGTTTTTGCCTCTGCTGGTATGCTAAGTTACAGGGAGTCTCAACTTTAGCTAGTTCCTGTTTGAAAGTTTGACTTACTTTGTGCATATCACAGCTCAACAACTTACTGTAACACAGGGGCTACTATTCTACAGCAGAAATACCTTTCTGTTCTACTTAAAGAAAAAAATGTTACTGTCAATGCCAGTCATTTTGCGGGGTGGTCTTTATGGCCAACCCAAGCATGATCTACCAAGGACGATGAAATCCACACAACTGATCCTAAGCACTAAGCCACAAACACGCTTAATTCAGTGGTGCCAATGCAGAGGCTAACAGTTGGTTAAGCCCTCATCCCACCCATAAATTGAGCTCAATTTTTAAAGCCAATCTACAGGTCTTTAAACTTATTTATCTCTCTCCTTGTGCCTATAAATCACTATTTTAAACCAGTTTAATGATCTCAAATGCACTTATTCATGATTTTAAAACACTTGGGACCGAGGCATCTGCAATTGCTTGAGGGCTAATGAGGTGTGAGCTGGGTCAGGCAGGGATGGTGTGAGTCCATTACAGCAAGAAATAAGAAGTGAAGTGAACAAGTGAGTTTAAAGAGAGACAGTGCTTGACACACAGGAAGGAAGCTGCCATTCCTACATTGTGGAGTGGGACTATCAAAGGCAGAGTAGAAAGAGGGTTGGGGGTGAAATGAACAAACGGAGCACAGAGGAAAGGGGACTGGGCAGAGAACAGCCCTTTAGTAAAAAATCAGATGCACTGAGGAACCTGACTTTAAAGATGAGAATGCTAGTTCGCATTTCATACATAAGAACAAAGGTGAAGTCGGAGAAGAAATTCCAGGGGAAGCAGTGGCACACTAGAAAAAGAGTGGAGACTTCATAAGCAAAGAGGTTACTTACAACCTTGGTGGAAACATCAGGTCAGGACAGTAGCCCTTTCTACTACGTCTGAAATAAAAAATACTTTGGGAAAGAGATTTTCAGGATTAAAAAAGTGTTGACTATTATTCACTGGGCTAAGACTATGATCCCATCTGAGTACAGCCCATACACAAACAGAGAAGGAAAGAGATTTCTTAGCAGCAGAAAGAGAGAGTTGTACATTGTCAGGAAATGGAAGCGATGTGAATTTTATGGAAGTGCAACAGTTAGGGTGCCACTAACAGACTGCCATCTATTTAAACAGGTACTTAATTACCAGAAGCCAAAGTCATTGACCATGCCAGCACAACATGTAAAATAAAATGGAACTGTTTTGTTTTGTTGAAATGAAAACATCCATCACAGATCTGGGGGTCTTCAAATGTCTGTGCTCAAGAATGAAGATATTGCTTTAAATACCAACATGAAGCAATTATTATTTGTTATACGAATCATCCTTCATAATTATTCCTATGATTAAAACTTGGCATGCTCCCAGGAGTCCCAGTGAAGCACTGGTAACAAAATGTGTTATCATTCTCATACAAAACGGGGGGCAACGGTACGAAAACTGTGAAATTGGGATGTTAACACCAAGGTATCAGATAATACAAATATTATATTTATATACTGCTTTGCAGTGTTGCTTGAAGTGGAAGTTGTGTAATTCTAGTTTGCCATTTGTGGATTCACTACTGCACCTGCTTACAGCCTTTTTAGAATGCTAGTGCTCTTCTGCAAAGCAGAGCTTTGGAGGATTTCAATGCATTCCTTCAGGGCTGATCGCTACACTGAAAGGACTCTAATAAGTGGTAAACATTGAAAAATGAATACTCTTGACATTAGGTGAAAGACACATAGCCTGTCTCCTGAGACAACCATAAAATAAATTGAAACATTAACAATGTCCTTGCCCTCCAATACATGCAGGATGGAACTGTTATAAACTTTGTCTAATGCAGTTAAACAGGCTCACATAAAGGCACATTATTAATAAAAGGAAATATATGTCTTTGTAAAGGGAGGACATCTCTCTAAACTGAATACTAAACATGTCACATGAAAAAAAGAAAAAAAAAATAGAAATAACAACATTCCTATAGATGTAGATAGGAAAAAAAAGTTCTGCTGATCATCCTCTCCTAAGCCCCATTTGAAATTATGCATTTACACATTTGGACATTTTTTTCCTCGTTCACAGTTAGCATTTATAACTCCACATCACAGCTCCGGTTCTTAATACAGTAATTTATATGCAGTGAGAAGCTGAAAGTGGCTGATAGCCACTAAACAGAATCTCGTTTGGGACTAACAGCTTTGGGTGATGACATCTAAGGCCGTAGGCCAGAAAGAAAAAAACAAGGACTGGGGTTTGGGGGGGGGGATGGTTTGGAGAGTGGATCTGAACATGACCATTCATCTAACATAAAAGGCAATCGATTGCCATGCAACTCAATAGAACTGCTGATTTGGAATTCATTCAAATACACAGCCCTGAACAGAATTCTTGAATGAGTAAACAATTTGCTTTTGTTAAAGACACATGAGTTCTCTCATCATCTGACATTAGAAAACAATGCACAATAAATATTCTGAGCTCAGGTTAATTACAAAAGAAATTTCCCATTCAGTTTTAGAAACCACTCTTTAAAAAAAGCATAAGTTAATACTGAATTAAAAAGTATTCTCAATCAGTGCTAAGCGTTCCCCAAAATATACAAATAATTCCTTTTAGAGATAGATGCCTCCAAATTTAAATGCAGATATGGACACCAGGAAAACAAAAACAAAAAATAATAGCAACAGATATGGCGACTAAAAAAACAAAACACATATTTCATGACCATCTTATAATCCAGCAACTAACAGAAATCAATAAAAAGGGTTTTGCACTCTTAGTGAGAATAACTCATCCAAAATGTAGACATTAATCCAAACTAAAACTAATTTGGTTGCTTAAATTGCTTTTTCAAGAAAATAAAGCAGACAAAAACCTGTAACATGATTAGACAAAACTATACAGAAAATAATAAAATGTAGTTGAGATCTATGATTCTGTGATTCTATTGTATAATTCCATTTAAAAATAAATAAATAAATAAATGCAGGAATACGAATTTATATGGCAAAAGCATGACACTTTCCTCATCAGTTACTTAAGCTCAGTTCCATATATAGACAAGTAAAATTTTGTTTCAGTTAGGAAATGAATATATGATTTTCTAAGCAATATAATCAAAAGCTAGAGCTAAGTCTGCTATTTTTTATTAAAAAAAAAAAAAAAGGAAGTTGAGAATTTGAGAATGTCATAATGACTCCAAAAGTGAAATAAATTGTTGCAACTCTGCAAGAAAAATTATACACTTCATCTTATTGTTTACTAATATTCACCTAAGATCTTGTTTTTCAAGTTAATTTTGCTGTGAACACTATCTCCAAATTTTTCAAATAAAGAAATTTTGTTTCTGAATTGTGAATTTTGCAAATAGAACTGAGCTAACATTATCAGATGCTTAAAGTAGAGCTCTTGTTCTGGACTGGTATTAGTAATTTTCTGGAAAAAAAATACTAAAATGACAATAAATCTATACAAATCATTCATCGATAAGTGTATGTTTAATATAAGAGTTTAATATAAGAAGAATAAGGATGTAATATATGTCATATTCTTAATACAAGGAGAAATAATATCACATCTTGTATTAAGAAGAAACATGGCGTAACAATGTGCAAGATAATTTAAAAGATTATTATGTTTGTATATGTATCTTGGTGTTTTTTAAAAATGGAAATCAATAGCAAAGTTGATGTAACCATAAGATATTATGCTTTACATCATGTAACTTTTAAATTTGCGAAAATATAGTAAAGATTCAGGGAACTGGAGTTGTTTAGTCTGGAGGAGACTCAGGGGAAATCTCATCAATCTGTACAGCGATCTGAAAGGAGGTTGTGGTGAGGTGAGGTTCAGTCTCTTCTTCCAGGTAACAGTGATAGGATGAGAGGTAATGGCCTCAAGTTGTAGCAGGGGAGGCTCAGGCTGGATATTAGGAAGAATTTCTTCTCAGAAAGAGTGGTGAGGCATTGGCAGAGGCTGCCCGAGAAGGTGGTGGAGTCACCATTCCCGGAGGTGTTCAAGAACAGTGTAGAAGTGACAGTGAAGGACATGGTTAGTGGGCACGGTGGGGATGGATTCGTGGTGGAACTAGTTGACCTCAGCAGTCTTTTCAAACCTTAAATGATTCTATGATTCTATGATCTTACCTGTAATTAGAATCTCAATTTTACTCAGTCTCATCAGAATTAAAATGGCCAGAGGATTTCTTTGTATCCCAATGCCAACACCACAGGTCTTCAGATGGATCAGCACTTCTCTATATTGGTCTTGGCCTACCTGGAGATTTGTTTTTGCTTCTAGTTACAATTATTTAATGACAAGGTAACCATTACCCTCCTTCTTTAAACTATTGCTTAGCTTTAGCAATTATGTGATATAACATATTTTTATATGTATTTTGTATCCAGCAGATGGTTACAACATGCAGTTATTCTACGTTATTTCAACTGCCTACCATCCTACCCAAAAATACAACATCGATGAATAAAGTCTAAGCTTCTCCTCCACACTGGATGATGCTTTTTGTACACATGTTGACCTCTGTCAGACTACCTGATACTTTAATTTAAATACCAGGTTTAGATGAGGCTATCTTCTGCTATTCTTTAAAACATAAATTCAGATCAGTCATATGCAGAATAAATTAATTTTTCTTCCTTGGGATTTTTTCTTCCTCAGGAAAAATTTTCATGTGTAGAAAGATGTATAATGGTTCATAAGAAAAAGCAATTTCCCATTAACACAAAAATATTTTTTCAAAACGTATGTTTCTGATTAACATAATAATATGCTAAAGACAGCAAAATATGCTGTGGGGCTTGATGGGACAAAATAAGAAAAGAGATTTTATCTTGGTGACAATGAGAAAAAACTGAAGTTACCATGCAACACTAAAATTAATTCAAAATACAAAGTTATTTTTTTCTCTTTAGTTGTGACAGGTTCTAATCTAAAAATATGTAAGGCATTCAGAAAGGCTGTGTTTGAATGTGCTGTTCCTGAAGAGTAACCTTGGCCAAGCCTCCAATAACTGAAAAATGCTGTGAACTTCAGTCTCTACTTAGATAATATGTCTTGTCCTGGTCCTTCACTCGGTGGAACTGAACTAACTGTTACCTACAAATGCCATATGCATTTGACCAAGAAGCTAGGCTATCAGCTAGTAATTTCCATTGAATACTGCTATCTTCATTAATCTAAAGAAATACTATTGGTTAATATGCTTAACTTCTTTTTTTTTTTTCTTTCAGTTTATTTTTGTTTTACACAGCTGTGCAACCTGATAATTCCATTTGTCTAAATGAGTTATTAAATGTTAGTGTCTCACTGACTGCTCCTTGGCTGCAAATGTAAACACCATTTCCACTTTCTAACACTGGAAAACTGCCACCTTTACATGGCATGAGCAGGTGAATGGCAGATGAAATGTTGATTCATAGAGATGCTCAGAAAGAATTTAATGCTGTTCTCATTTTGTGCTACGCTGAAGTCTATAGAAACAAAAATAATCCTATTCCATTTAACAAATAAACTATTTCTACATCTAAAGCTGATGGAATTGATTCAAATTTCCAAATGAAACTTGCAGCTGTAGCACATTTTTATTGATTTTTCCCATTTACATTTCATTTAAGGACACCGTGAACACAAAGAATCATAGAATAGCTCAGGTTGGAAAAGACCTTAAAGATCACCTAGTCCAACCATAACCTAACCATACCATCCTAACTAACAACCCTCCACTAAATCATGTCCACATGAGCACCACATCCAAGCGATTTTTAAACACATCCAGGGATGGTGACTCAACCACCTCCCTGGAATTAAGAGCCTTCCTCTGTTTATATACTGGGGAGAAACAGCGAGACATTTCCTTTAGCACTGAAGTGGTCCATGTAAGCTCTTTGTATATTAAATCTTCCATTTTTCTAAAAGCCATCTAGTTATTAGTCATTCTTGACACAGCCTCCAAAGAAGCGACCTGCTGAACTGCTCGCTGCTTGGAGTGAGGAGGGGGAAAAGAGGGTATGTTTTCTGAAGGACTGTTTACATAATTTGAGAAAATATAAGAAGCACAGAAAGTATTTGCCTGATCTCCAGCTGACCTTGAAGTCTGTAGGGCAAACTACAAAAGTTATGTAACAATTAAAGCAGACAAGAGGAAGGGAGGCAAATACTGGTGAATCCCCAAATACAGAAATGCTATATATGATTAAGCCACCACTGTTTAAAATCTGTCTGATGCATTTTGTGAGCTCACTCTTGTTTTAATTAATGAAGTCAAAAAAATAATATTCACCATTAATTTTTAAAACAACAAAAAATAATTTAAAGTAAGTGGGAAGGTTAATCCCAGCACAGCCATTGTAAAAATTAATTAAAATTAAATTAATTCCTCAAATTTTAGCTTTCTCAAATTAGGGAAAGTTTGAGTTTGGCATTAAACTTTAGAAAATAATTCTGTCTTCCAATCATATTTGAAATACTTTACTTTGTGTAATATGTGTAAAATGGCTGACTCGGCCCAGGATGCATACAGTGATCTAAGGAGACAGGCACTGTACTGCAGCAATTACAGTGGTGTCAAGAGCCACCTCTTAAAAAGTATATCCAATAATTTAGAAAGAATTTAAAAAAAAAAATAAAATGAAAAGATGAAAAGATGAAGATGGAAAACGAGTCTAATGTTTGGGTCTTCTCTCCTCTTTGATCTGCCCTGAACAGGCTGAGGTAGAAATTAGTGAAGAACTTCCATAAAAGTGGTCCAAGACAACAGAGATTTCTCTCACGGTGGCTGTACACATTCCTCATTTATTCCTAAAAAGTTAATTCAGAAATGAAGTCTTGACAGATCATTGTTAATTTATCAACAGTGTACAGCGCATTTTGGAAGAAGTGCATTTGCTGCAGTCTCTTTAAGTGGATAGAGTTGCACTCAGGATTGACAAAACCAGCCAAATAAATTAAAAGACTAGAGAGTGGCTGTTAGACAGAGATAAAAAGCAGATAGTTGATGGATAGGAAGATACTTATCTGAAAATAAAATGTCCTGTGAGTTACCCAGGACTTTTGAAATACTAAATTTTAAAGGAGAAAAAGAGAACATAAGTAAAGCTAGGTGGCGACATGCTACAGCTGTAAAACATTATCTTCCAATGTACAACTTTAGAATGATTTAGCTGTCAAGCATCTCATCTCTAGAGACCTGACCTTGACCTGTCAGCCTGGATGCATTAAAATACTTTGCCTGGCCTCTAACACTAATAATGATCACAGGCTACAGCATTCTTCAGAAGAATTCTTCAGAATGCTCTAAAAAGCAAGAGTAAAAGAAGAAGAACAACACAAAATGCTTCACATCAGTTAAAGCTAGACCTGAACTTTTTGTTTGACAAAAAAAAAGGTCAGAGGGGGATAAAAAAGAGATATTCAAGAAATAAAGGTGTCGTGTGTTTTGTTCTAACCATATAGAAGGATGCAATACGAAAAGAAACATTGCTGGCATTAAGGACACAAACTTAGCATCCCACCTCCTTTCTTAATGCTTTCAGAGAGTACATATTTGTACGTGCAAACTTCTAAAGACTGTGATCAGAAACAGGGCTGAATAAGTTTAATGAGATTATTCTAAATAGAATTAAGAAATTCCGTATTTGATACATGCTGTGTATATTTTGACATGAGGTCCTCATGATGATTTCTTCCTCCTCTCAAAAATAGAGAGGAAAGAAAAAAAAAAGTCAAAGCCCATAAACATATCATCTCTCTCTTATAGGAACTGTTAGAAAAAAAAAATAGCAGTGCATTTTAAAACATTTCCATAATGAATGCACACTTGACAGAGATTATAGTAGGTAGTGTAATTAGTTCGTATTTTGTTGATTGTGCATGTTTTGCCCAAAACATTCTCAGTTCCACTTCTGGGTGACATACAGACTGATTTCTTAAATGATACAATTTTGTGCATATAGGAGTCCCACAGTAAAAGGCATTAGGTGGTATGAAAAAGCCCGTGGCACAAGCTCTTGTGACCCTGTTAGCATATACAGCTTCTGCCAAATGGCCCAGCTCCCTCTCATCCTATGAATGTCCAAAATATACATCTTCCAGTGCAGGAAATATCAAGGGTAGACTAACTGGGTGAGTCTCAGCTAGATGCCATTCTAGAGCCTAGCAACAATTTTCTGCCACAATGCTCTCAGGAATGATAAAGATTTAAGGCACTTGGAGAATGTCTTGCAATTTCTCTGAATTGTTGATGGAAAAGGGAAAGATACCACAGGAAGTCAAAATGTGTATTTTTGTACTTTCCAAATATAAAGTTTTAATTTAAACTGAATTTCATCAGATGTACTTCAAAACAAACTTTCTATCCAGCAAAAATGAAGAGGAGATACATCCCTTCTCTCTCTCCCTAATATTTATACATACGTTCATTCACTACTATCTCTCATCTCTTCACAATTTCATTGTTTTTACTTACTCTCTTTAGAAGATTACTCAGTTTGGAAGTTCTAAGTTTGTCCCATTTTACAGATCAGAAGATATGGCTCAAAGGAGCACTTTCAGGAAGGTCACTCCAGATGAGGTCCCACTGGAAGGCTGGAGGAAGTCAGCTGACAAAGTAAGAAGCTGCTAAGATCACTGCCTGCTCTGCCAGTGTCATGGGAGAGAGAAGTAAGTTATGCCATCCCAAAAATCCAGCCCGTGTCCTACTTCACATGGTGCTCAATTCCTGCACATTGATTGATCCTGGCTCCTGGCTCTCAGCTCTCCCTGACAGTGGCAGAACAAAGGTTCACAAATGTAGGCAGGGCACAATCTTCCTCTATCCTTCTTCCTCCAGCCTTCCATTTCTCGTGCAACTCCAAACTAAATGACATTTCCTGCACTCACCTGAATTCTCCAATCTTTCCTTAATTCTTCACAAACCTCTAGGAAACCCATTTGCACTTCTAGATTACTTTCAGCATCCCTCTGCAAAACACCACTTCTTATCTCCACTGCTGAGTATTCCTGTGCTACCCCTATTTAAGTAAAAGCAAGCAGAATTGAAAACCTACCTCTACAGCAACTTCTTGCCAGAAAAAGAAGTGTCTACATTACAGCAGTTTTGTATTTCACAATCAGAGTAATCATAGTATACATGAAAGAATGGAGAACCTGCTGACATGCAATAGCAAATGCTTGCTTTAAAATCAAGATATAAGAGGGATTTATTTCCATTCTAGGAGTTGTAAGATAGCGCAATCACCTTATTAGAAGCATCTATTATATTTACCAACATTAAAACCAATCTCTTCCACCTTCTGAAGTAACACAGTACGTTGAACATTAAAATTAGACGTATGTCAGAAACACATTATTCATGGTGTCAGTTAAGAATGAGTTCTGTGTAAAAACACACAAACGTAAAGGACTATACCAAACAGACTCATGGACAAAACTAAGTAAATGTTGTAGCCCAGTAGAAACAAAACTGGAAGGCACAACTTTTTATTCCTGCCTTGGCAACTGCTTATTTAGGGATGACTTTCGCATAAAATACAGAAATAGCCTTCAGAGAGGGAACTGGAATTCAGGTTTCTACAACCACGTCTTGACTATAAATGTACCTTGGTTACGTCGTTATACTACCTTCTCTGCCTTATTAATCTTTTTTCTTTTTTCTTTTTTTTTTTTTTCCTGTGACAAGGCTTCAGGCACTAAGCTCTCTGTCCACCACACTGTATGGTCTGACCTCTATCTCAAAGTTCTGATATCCATCAGCATGCTGGAAAAATTAGGTACTGCACTGCACATGTAGGATCTCAAATCTTTGTCTGGATCTAGATTCAAAGGACTGTACTTAGATAAAGAAATACATGCTATATAGCAAACTGAAGTTTTGCATTTTAGATAAGAACCAAACAGCACAAGCATCTTTCAATGCCCAATTGTTAATAATGGTTTATAATTTCCAAAAAGAACTACCTCTTAGAGTATATTTTGTCTTCTAAAATGGCATTGAGCTTTCAGATAAATGATGCTGCATACTATACTAAGAGCTCTGGAGTTACAGCACAAGGGATACTCTTAAGTGCAATGCTGCTAATTCACCAGAGCAGCCCAACTCTGATCAGTGCTTCCAGTGCCACTGCAGCATGGCACAAAGAAGAAATTATGCTGAGAAACATCAAGGCAGGCACAGACTAAGTATATAAGGAATATAAACATACAATCGCTGATTTTTCATTAAACTGCAATACTCTATTTTACTAACATCATCTACAAGAATAATTTCATTAATTACCAATTTTGGAAATGAGTAAAGTTAAATTGCAAAACCTATCTGAGTGAACTTAATGCAACACAGCACATCAGGAACTTTAAACATTATTCAAAGAAATATAAAACTACACATAAAAAAAAAAAAAAAAAAAAAAAAACTAGTAGCCTCAAACAGACAAAAATTAAAAATAATATTTTCTTAATGTTATGTGTACAGACTCATTCACAAAACACTTTCAATACCAGCCTATTGTAACAGTGCTTCTTCAAAGATGAATTTATAAGAAACAACTAAACACCTATAACTCAGACTACCAAAGCTTTTTGAATAATAAAAAAGAAACCATCTCTTCTTCATAAAACAGTCTCATATTATCACTGAAAAATTATGAAGACCTCCACTCCCGATAATTCAGTTGGATACTGTAATAATTGCTGCTTATTTTTTGTGCGTTGCTTTTTTTTTATCCACTTATAACTCTGAAGATCTAGTATACATTATGTGTTGAAAAATTGGTACGAGAAACAGTATTTTAAAAGTGTTACTTCAATAAATATTTGAGGTATGAATGGATTTCTAATTTACTTGGATATAAATATGCTTAACTCACAACTACGAAATAAATACTACTGGAGATGTGAAGATCAGAATAGTTGTTTCACTGCAGTCACATGTAAATGCTCAACTGTGGGGCAACCAGAATCAAAATAAGCAGTTTGAGGCTGTGTTACCTTTATTAAAGCAGCTCTCAAAGTTAAGGGATACGTTACAAAGAGAAACTACAAAGTGGCTCAGAAGGCACTTTTGTTTCTGCAGACATGCCTGCACCAAAGATCATAGAATCACAGAATGGGCTAGGACCACAATGATTATCGAGTTTCAATCCCCCAGCTATGTGCAGGGTCACCAACCACCAGACCGGGCTGCCCAGAGCCACATCCAACCTAGCCTTGAATGCCTCCAGGTATGGGGCATCCACAACCTCCTTGGGCAACCTGCTCCAATGTGTCACCACCATCTGTGTGAAAAACTTCCTCCTAATATCTAACCTAAACCTCCCCTGTCTCAGTTTAAAACCATTCCCCCTTGTCCTATCACAATCCACCCTCATAAACAGCTGTTCTCCCTCCTGTTTAAATGCTCCCTTCAAGTACTGGAAGGCCACGATGAGGTCTCCCCAGAGTCTTCTCTTCTCCATGCTAAACAGTCCCAGTTCCCTCAACCTTTCCCCATAATTGAGGTGCTCCAGCCCTCTGATCATCTTAGTGGCCCTCCTCTGGACTTGTTACAAGAGCTCCACGTCCTTCCTGTACTGGGGGCCCCAGGCCTGGACATAGTACTCCAGATGGGGCCTCACAAGAGCCCCACAAGAGGGATCAGCCTTCAAAAATGAATGGATCTTCTGAATACTGAAAAGCTATAAAACTGTCCCAGTTTTGACTATTATCTTCTCTGTTCATTATTTCTTATCAGTGCAAAATCCTAGGAAATGCTGGATTAACTTCAGTAACAAACTATTAGATGAACATTCTGAGATCAAGAATCAAATAGAATTAGTCAATGAGAATTGCTGTGTGATAGGAAGGCCAACATTTTTTTAAGTGTTCAGATGATCTGGCAATATTTAGTCAGTTGTTCTACATAATGAAAGTTCTGAATCAAAATACAACTAGAAACAGATTTAATTATTTCTGTTATGCTTCAAGAAAGTCAGATGTACTAAAATGCTGATGAAGCCCTAGAAGATGAGAGACTGCTAAAATTAGGAATTCAAAAAACATCCTATGAAGATATTCTGAAGCGTCTTACATAACACTTTAATTCTTAAGTAACAAAATAATAAAAACGAAACAATTCAGAAACATACGTACTCTGAATCAATGGTATTTTTTCACTAGTATTATTAAGAAGAAAATACTCAAGAAGACCTTGAAAGGGGGAATTTTTATCCCATAAAATTTAGTGCTAATTTATTTTTCTTATTATGAAGAAACTATGAAAATAAAAACAAAAGACTTTTCCCTGAAAAGTAGAAAACATCACTAAAATATATAATAAAATCTCACTTCAATGTTTTCCACTAAAAAAAAAAAGTTTTAGATATTCCCATCTAATTGGTATTTAGCACGGGTTCATTCATATTCAGTAATACATTTTCTAATTCTTGCTGCAATATCTCCTGAGATCCTTAGTCGTCTTTGTCTCCTATGGGGCCCTGAAGTCCCTATACAGGTTGCATCTTCTACTGCCAAGTATGTGTAGAAAAAGGGTGTGAGAGATGTAATTTCTACCTCACACTATATTAGGGAGCAACCCCATGTTTGAACTGCTCATCTGAGACATCACCATTACCATGTGACAAGATCCTTTAGATTGAATTTTTTAATATTTTAAACTCAATTCTACTTTCATTTTCAACATGGACCTGCATTTTTTCCCAAAATACATTGGTATGCAGAGTTATGACAAATCAGCATATGTTCTGAACATAAGCAAACAGTCAAGAAAACTGATTTGTTTTGCATGTATACAATTTCAACATTAATAGTGCACGAAAAAAAGTCTGCTAAATTCAGACGTACCCTTGATTAGCACTCTTCATTCTTTAACACCCATTAGAGATTTTATTAGGATTTAAGGAAAAAAAAAAAGAATGAAATAATGCAAAAACATTAAAAAATATTCTGAATTACACCACTGTGTTTTTGCTGAAAACATAACCTGGCATAAGACAAGAAGGCAGAATATGACATTAATGATATTCATGTGAGTAGAATCAATGCATCATGTTGTCATAAAACTGGCATTTTCATTTCTCACTCCCACAGACATAAAAAAGCAGCATCCAATATGCTGCCAAGGCAATGCATATCAGTGGTAAAATGCATTCAAACTTTCAGATGTGTAAAACAAATGACTGTTTCAGAGTGTCTTAGAAATGCTCTAGAAGTAGCCAGAAACATTCTAACTGTACTAAGTAAATTACAGTTGAAGAAAATACACTGATGTGTAGTGGTAGACAATATTAAGTAGTAAAGAAATCCAGTTGTGTACTTGCTTACCTTAGGCTAAGCATGATATGCAAATGAAGAACACAGCTAACTGTTATACGACTGTTACAAAACAGTTCATTTTTCTTGTTCTCTCAAATGCTATATACAACACTGAATTATAAGTTTTTTAAGAATCACTAAATTTAAAATGTCAGAAACCTACCTAGCAAATTTCAATAAGGTCATAATAATTTTTCACTCATTAACAAAAGTTGTCATTTGATTTCATCACTGGAGAACAGAAAATAATGCTGATATTGAGTCCAACCAAAAATGCAGAGGGCATAAAACCAGAGAAATGGTTAGGTCAGTTTTAGTTCTTAGCTATTCATTTATGCAGCGTGTTTCATAGCATAATAACCTCATGATGAGAAAAAAAATAAATAAATAAATCTGAAAATGCCAAATATTTTTCAATGTCAATCATCATCAACAATTTTATCTCAGATTGCTTATTTTTTGTTTTTAGTTTTGTTGTTGTTGTCGTTGTTTTGTTTTGTTTTTTAGAAGATAACTCTTTTACTGCAACTGTGCCATACAGTTTCCCTCTATCTTGACCTCAGCCAACAAATTCAGAACATACTAATATAATTTATGGCATAAAATGCAACGAACTCCATGGTTTGTGTGATGTTACAATTACATCATCCATAGCTATATCCTTCTGTTAGGACAAGTTCAAATTCCTTATTCTTGGCATTCAGTGACCCAAATTACTCAGCCTTAACCTATAACTTTGACCTTGTCTTCTTCTATGTACTAAGGACATGAGTTCAGCACCACTTTAATTTCCTTCTACCATTTTATCTTCATGCTCTCTTTCTAGCTGTCTCACATTCATAGAATGCTTTCTTAATCCCTGTTTACAGACCTTATTCCTTCTTTTTGCAAATTACTTCTAAAACCTTTTTTTCTGAAATCTACCATTAAAAGAACAATCTAATGCAATTGAAAATCAAAAATGTATGCATGTCTGACAGCTAATCGCAAAATCCTTTCTAAAAATTATAGGCACATTTCCACCTCTTTTTGTTTACTTTCTCCTTTTCTGTGTCATATCTTAATCTGTAACCTCTTCGTGATGGGGAGCTTTCCATTAGCTGCTCCGTCATCACTTCTCTTTGCTCAAAGCAATTTGTGTTTGCCCATGACACTCCACTATTTAGACACTCCAAAGAAGAATGGATGATAAGGAGGATGTCAGAATAATAGAACACATAAAGAGCAGTATTTTTCTTACAGTGGACACCTGGACATCTCAATACACAGAAAATGAAATGATTGGAATCTCAGAAGACCCCAAAACAGCATTTATCCATAAAATACATCTTTCAAGCTCCAGAAAAACACCAATGATTAAGTTAAAAAAAAAAAAAAAAAAAAAAAAAAACGCCAAAAAACAAAAACTATGGTGTTTCACAGATTCATCCCATCATCACCATCAAAACAACACATTTTAGGGAAAAGAAATTTTGCCATACTTTTCGTTTGGATGACTTCAGATGTTTAGTGTTTATCATTCACTGATAGCTGTCCATATGCAAAATAATCATGTAATAACCTGATGATTTTTCATATACCAAAGGATGCAAAAGATGTATTAGATTTGTTTGGATTTTTAATGAAAGATTAAATGATTAGAACTACTGTCTGCAAGGCAAGTAAAGACGTTTTTTGTATTCCCTGGCTCACTGTTCTCGGGTTTAGGAGAGCTGTAGCATAATGTATAGACATAGAAATGGTACAGTTACGTTTTGTTATATACAATACATATCAGAATGAGTAAATGAAAATTAACAGTTACATGGTAGATGCTCATAAGTAAGCATCTCAATTATTTATTTTTCAGAAGTGCTTCCTCCAAACTGATGAAAAAACAGTTGCCAACAGCTTTAGTAAAAGCTATGTAGTAACGATATTGGTAGCATAGAGAAATAACTATTGACTGGCTTTGTTTCAGTGAAGAGGAGATAAAAACACAGCTACAGCATTTATGAATTTATTTCAAACAAAATGTCCTCCTGAGTTGAATTTATACTAAGAGGAATGTGAGCTCTTCATCAGAGATACTAAAGATCAAATTGTGTTTCCTTCATGTCCTGCAGGAATAAACCCCAGGAGATGGCAGCATAGAGACAGAGACTTGAACAGATGAAAACTCTTAAGCTCCATAAATGGAATTTGTGTGAGTAGGAATCATATTAAATATTAAAAGACAAGCATAATCAGTATGTTTCTGCTGCAAATATACTGTGGACAAAATTTCTTCTAACTCTTCTAAAAGTTAAACATGGCAAAATAGAAAAGAATATGCTGGACTCTTAGACGTGCTCAAAATTTACACTTTAAACCCTGACTACTGTGAGGTACGCCACTAGTATTATAAATACTAAGATAATTCTGATTGCTAAAGTCATGATAACTTAAGCTAGCAAAACTATATTCTGAAGTCCTTTAATTTTATGTTAATTTTAGAAGCATAAAAAGCTGAAATGCAACAGGATATGTTTCTCTTTCAGTTCAGTTGCTCCCAAGTGCTACTGTTCACTTTTAAACCTGGTAGCTCACTGTAACCACAACACAGAGGGCCTTGACTGCCTTCTGCAGGTTGACTCTTCTATGTTTCAATTGAGTGCTTTGCATTTTAATTTATTACAATTATGGTCAACCACAATATGAAGTGAAACACCTAGTTTGCCACATCTACATTCTGGTCCAATTGATCTTGATTTATTTGCCCTATTTATTTGTCTTCACTGTTTATGATTTTGAAGAAAATAAAATAGAAAAACTATCTGAGACAGCAGCCTGTTGCTGTGTAAGTGCTACTCAGATCTTCTTTCCTTCCTGTCTATATATTTTCCTTTATTTTTCCTCACTGTCTCCCTCACTTCCTTTCTTCCTCCCTTCTTTCTCCTTCGCTCATTTCCATTTCTCTCCCTCTATTAAGCACTGCAGACTTTGGACATGCAAAGAGAAACACAGAAAAACATCTGTTCGCACTCAGAGCCATTAAAAAACTAGGAGGTCCTAAGAATGCAAAAGATTATGAATTTCACAGACTGAGTTATTAAACTCATCTTTACTAGTTCTTGCACTTAGTAAGGATGAACACAGACGTTAAAGATATACCAAACTGGAGAGATAAAAGGACTGCTCTAAAAATAATGCTTCCTATTTTATTGTGTTGGTGGTATGGCAGTGGATTCTGAATCTTCCTAATAATATTATATTACATTTTGTTGCTGTGCAACAGATGGCAGCAGAGGAGCTGTTTGACATCTAACATGAAAGTGCATGTGATGCAAAGGTGTGGAACTGAATTCCTCCATGAGGAAAAAATTGCCCCTGACATTCATCAGCACTTGCTGAACATTTATGGACATCAAATGGGATGTGAGCACAGTGATGCAGTGGGTGATGTGTTTCAGCAGTGGTGACAGTGACAGTGGGGCACCATCTCTGGTCCAGATTTTTAGAGGTGTGACACACAGGTGTGACATTGCTGGTGAAAATACACAGCTAATGGTGGTGACTGTGTTGAAAAACAGTATTTTATAGCTGAGAATTTTCTCTACCAAACAATGATATTGTGCTGTTTGTACCTGTTGTAGTTTTCACACAAATAAATAGAAGGCATTACTTTCAGAACAACCTATATATAAAGAAGAAATTTTTTACTCAGAGAATGGTGAGACATTGAAACAGGTTGCCCAGAAAAGACTTCGGTGCCTCATGCCTGGAAATGTTCATAGCCAAGTTAGATGGGAATTTGGTTACCTTCTAGAGAGAGGTGTCCCTGCCCATGGCAGGGAGGTTGGAACCACACGACCTTTAAGGACCATTCCAACCCAAGCTGCTCTGTTGTTCTATTTTATAATTCTACTCTAAAAAAAATTATCTTCTTTTCTTTTAAAACTACTTACTCTTCTTAAATTGTTTCAATTTCATGAACTTTCACAACTAAAGTAGTTCACCCTGCCTATACATTTAAAGTATTAAGGAAGTCTTGTCTAATCTTTTCTTTCTTCTACTATTTTCAGTTCGTTTGAACATCTGTTGTAAAATTTCTGGGTTTGCAAGACGTTTCAACACCTACAAAAGAATTAGACATTGTTTAGGTAACCGTTTGAAGTCAATGACTGCAAATTCAAACCATGTTTCATTTTCAAAATGTTTTCTCATCCCACATCACTGCTTTCTGCCAGCTCGTATCCTTCAGTACACTGATCACTGTTTTAGCAAAGTGCTATAATTTTGTACATTGTGCTTTTGGAAATCATGTTAATCAGCACTTGGCCCGCGAATAAGTCAGTCAGATGGGAAAAGGAAAGAAAAACAATTGAAAATTGCATGGTGTGTGGCTATTTATGTGATCCTTTAAAAATTCAGATGTGCTACGTACCACTACTTTTTCAGAAGTTCACAGTAATTATCAATCTGATTTTAATATTAAACAAAATGATATTACACTGGTTAAAAAAAGAAAAAAAAAAAATCAAAGGGACTGTAACCTTAATCAGAACACTGAACATCCATACACAACACCCTAATCACAATTTTCATTTCTGAAATACTTATAGTACTTAATTAGAGAATCACTTGAATTCTCACGTTAAAGCTGAATTTGCAACACATCTTCAAGAAAAGAGACAAAATAACAATGAAAACAACCCAAACGAAGAAAACCAAAGCTATCAGTGTTTTAAACACATTTTCAAATGTTTATCACAAAACTTCCAGCACGAAAATATATATATATACAACTAACCCAGTGAATAGCCTGTGTATTTTTTCAGATCAAAACAATTCCACTATGGATGTTACATGCTTATTTTTGTAATAATCTTCTTTAGCCTGTGTTAACCTAAGATATTTCTGTTTTACCGGAGTGCTTCTTCTCAGTGGGAGCTCAGTGTGAATTCAGGCAAAAGCCTTCTGGCTTTTGCACATCTGCATACACTGCCAAGGGACACACTCACTCCCTCTACATTGGCATTTCACCTTTTCTGTTTGAATATAATCAGTTTTACCTATTTTTTTCATCTTCTTTTCCTTCAAAGCAGTGTGTGCTGATGAGGGAGTGTCATGGCCATATCACCCATTAGGGCAAATTTTGGATAATTTTTCATTTTCCCAGTACTAACTATGCATTAGGTGTGAATGGAGATATAGTTCACTATCATGTGCTGTTGTTAAAATGACAAAAGACAGGTATAACTGTAAAAATAACATAAAAACTCTTTGAGATAACTTGTAAAAACACGCAAAATTTTCACAGAGCCTTGATTTTGGTCAGACAAAATGATAGTTGTTTAAGAAAGTGCTCACCAAAAGTCCAAAATACCAATCAGTTTGAAGTTCATTCTAAATGATATCCAGGAAAGGAACATTTTCTTGACAACAGAGAAGGTCACAGCAGAAAGTGAGGAAGGAAAAAATGAGTTGTGCTAAAGCAAGTCTATTACAAAGGTGAAATGTTCTAGGATTTCTTTCTAAATACAATTTCCTTGAATGTAGTACTACTTTTTCCACTCTAAAAAAGGACATAGCAACCAGTTTCGGCTAAAATGCTGTGGGAAAGGGAATTCCTGTATTCAGCTGTAAGTCATTCCATACAAATAAATATGTAGAAAGAAATATAGATACTATGGTGAAATAGAGATACAGCGATAGAGTTAAGTAAGAAATATAAACATGAATACAAATACAAGTATGTGCATATGTATTTTATATTTATATATATATATTTTTTATATATGCTTACATATATATATATATATACACACACACACACACGGTATAAAGCATTTGAAATTTTGCCATAAGTATTCTGTAGCATAACTATTGTGATTAACAATCAAAATAAAATTGTAACATTCTACAATACTTTAAATAAGCAGAGGAAAATAAATAAAAATAATCGGAGCAGGAGTTTGTCTTCATGCAGACAGCATCTGTTAAGAAGTATACTTTATGAAACAAATAGTAAAACTAGTTTAATTTTGCATATTAGTTGTACAAAAACTGTTATTTTCATATCAAATCTCACACCTTTTTCTTATTTTACAATTAAAAATAAGATATCATAGTTCTCATTCTTTTTTGTACTAAAAGAATAAAACGAGATTTCTAAATTATATTCTGCACTACCTACAGAACTCTGTTCTCAATAACAGGCACAGTCATGAAAAAATGTACTGAAGTAGAAGTACATATCAAGGGTTACCAATAACATAATTTGAAGTCTATATAGTTGTCCAGACATAATACGATGACTAAATTTATCTTGCAAAGTCTTTAGTATCATTAAAAGGAAGAACCAAATTTACTCTGATACAGCAGTCTAGCCTATTATTTAAAATAATTTCATAGTTAACTTGTTAGAGAATCCTTTAGATACACAAACAATTGTGGAAAAAGGTATGCACACTTTTCAAAGCACAGCAACGTTCTAAACTTGGAAACAGCATAGAAGACTACAATTACAACAAATAGTTCTTGATTATTAACATGCAAATAGAGCTGAATGTATTTATGTTGTACACATTAGTATGCATATATCTACATATATTAACATTAATAGTAAATGTGACAGTTGAAGAAGAGCTATTGGAAGATGGCATATGTTTTAAGTACAGTTTTTCTTTACATCCCCAATGGCAAATATAAAACATAAGTAGACTACCCAACTGTCAAAAGTGTTCTTGCACTCTAGTTTTCATTCAGATTTCCTTCTCATCTTCAGCTGACAAAGAGCACATTGCAAATTACTTTTGTAAAATACATTAGTTTTTAAGTGATCATCACATTAATATAAATAAAACTTAACCCAGTGAGGAAATATAAGAACAAGTAATTACCAGATATAATGTATATCTTTGTTTGAGATTACCGTGTTGCATTTTTTAATTTACAGGAGATAAAATGCATTCTCTTTTTCAGATTTGTTGTATGTGCTGCTTTCTTTATAAGATATTATTAACTTTTAGGGGAACTATGTGCTTTCTTCTATTTTCTGTTGAGAAAAAAAAGTCAGATAATATTTCTGGATTGGGAACTTTTGCTGACATGGCCTATCTCACCTGGAGTAAAAACTAGAATTATACTGTTAAAAAAAAAAAAAAAAAAAAAAAAAAAAAAAATTTAATTGTCAGTATGAAATGCAGCCAGAGCAAGAGCTGTAGAATATAATAAGCTTGAATAATGAGAACTGTATACAGGCCTCTGCATATGTACAGTTGTGTGTAATTCTAATTTCTTTGAGAAAGAGTTCTGCTTCCATTCATCATTTGAAGTTCTAGTGTCTTTCTCTATAAAATGGTGACTTTAAAATCCCAGTACCAAAGTGTATTTCCCATCACTCAGTACTACCAACAAGCACAACTAGATTTTTCTTTGGCTTCCTTGCACATCTGTAACAGTCACTGTTCCTGCTCATTGGACTTCAGAATGCTACAGCCAAAAGGGGTGTTGCTTTTAAGCCAAAACAAAGAGATCAGAAAACGCTTGGCAGCTGTCTCATACACTCACAGCTAGGTTTAAAAAAAAACAGATTTGAAAACAAAAGGAATCAAAACCAAAGCCCGCCAAAATCACAGTGAGAAATCCTGAGGAGCTATACAGATTTTCCAGCACTCAGTATTGATTTTGACAAGTGACAAAAGCAACTTAAATAGATAAGGTGGATTTGAAAGACAAGTTTTTGTTTTTTGTTTTTTTTGTTTTTTTTTTTTTTTTTTTTTTTACCAAGGTATGAATTATCTGCTACCAAACCAAATCCAAAACAAATAACAAATAATTACTA
>JAOWBP010001760.1:72465673-72476915 GCA_028571105.1 Tragopan temminckii | reverse complement strand
AACAGGTTGCCCAAGGAGGCTGTGGATGCCCCATCCCTGGAGGCATTCAAGGCCAGGCTGGATGTGGCTCCGGGCAGTCCCGTCTGGTGGTTGGCGACCCTGCACATAGCAGGGGATTTGAAACTAGGTGATCTTTGAGGTCCTTTTCAACCCAGGCTACTCTATGATCCTATGAAAAGGGCTCTAAAGATATTTGGGTACTTGAGGAAAAGCAAACAAACCAACCATAGAACAGAATCATAGACTCCTATTAGAGAAGTTGAGTGAAGGAGGAATGTTAACTTAAGCCCTGAGGCCTAATATTTTGACTGTGTTCTTGCTGATGGGGAAACCACCGTGTCAAGATAGCTATCTGAACTTATTGTGTCATTACAAGAGGCTATTGTCTCCAACCTGGGGTTAGGAAGACTTTCAATGATTTTAAAAAAGTAGTTTAGAGTATTCACTCAAAATAATTAACATAAAAAGCACACCAAGTGACAAACATTCAGGGACAAGAAGAAGAAGAAAAAAAATTCTTCAAAGAATTCACTGTGGAAGTGTATCACCATATTCTACTGCTGATGCTGAAAAGAATTTAAAAAGCTTCAGGGAAGATCCACAAGGCAGGAAGACGTGACTGCCAGTATAAATGTTAATGCTGCGTGTGAGCAGAAAGCTTCAAAAATTCAAAGACCAAAAGAAAAAAGGCAGTATACCCTAGTGGCAGGTAAGATAGAGGGAAATGGAAGAGTTCCTTCTTGGGCAAAGAAAATCTGCTATTGTAGAACAGAGGTCAAAGGAAAGGTACTAGCACACATTAAACAAACCAGTTATGACAAACTTGAACACTGCCCACAGACTCTACATGTACATCTTACAAAATATATTTAAAAACAAAAACAACAGCAGCAACAACCAAAATCAAGGTAGTCTAAAATGAGCCAATGATTGCTAACAGCAATCTAGTGTTTAGTAGCAGAAGGCAGTATATCCTGGAAGGTCAATGGTATCCTGGGCTGCGTCAAAAGAGAGATGGCCAGCAGGGAGACAGAGGCCACTGCTTCCCTCTGCTCTGCCCTCCAGAGGTCCCCCTATACTGTGTTCAGGCCTGGGGCCCCCAGCATGTGGAGCTGTGGGAACAGGGCTAACAGCCCAAGAATTAAGTTTTTCCAACTTTCAGAATGTTGTGTTCTTAACAGCTGCATTCCCTGAGCAAATACATGGCAGAAAATACTTTGGTATGAGAAAGATTGTATAACCATTTTACCATGCATTATTTAAAGTATACATGTGCAAAACATTTCAGATATTGCCCTCATTTCCAAGAGGATTTTTTGCTGTTATTGTTTTATTTCCAAACATATGCAAGTGTTCTTTATGGGAGGAATACTTCCAAATCTTCCAGAGAAAATTACTACAATAATGCAACTGTGCTGAAATTTATTGCACACAAAGCATCTTAAAAAAAAAGTGTGTTATTTCCATTCAAGAAACAGGAAATAAATTGATTTTTACGGGGAATTAAAGAAAATTGCACCAGTTGCAAGTATATTACTGTTCTTCCCTTTCCCCACTAAGGGCTAAATGTCATGTTCTCACAATGTAAGGCATCGTCAATAAAAAACACATTACAGAAACAGAATTCAGTTCCCAAATATTTAGACTTAGATTTAATTATTACCCATAAGTGACAATAATGGTCAATAAATTGTTTAGCTGATTAAGTTGAACTGAACATACTACTTCTGAAATGTATAAATATTTTGATGGTGATATGTCTCAAAATCCCAGGATGAAAGTTGTCAGAAAATAAGAATAATTCAAGTATCCCATCTGCACTGAGGAAGACTGCAGTATTATCAATGTTGTAGCTAAAAACAGTAGTTGCTTATAAGCAGATCTATAAACCCAATGAAGTAACAATACAGTAAAGAAACCTACATTTCAGACTATGATCCAGGCAACTGCCTAGCTACATCAGTGTCTTGTTAACACTAATAGATGGCTTTTGCTGGAGTACTGCTGCAAAATCAGGTTTTGTTAAGTATAAATATTCATGTGGCATATGGATGACAGCAGGGAGAGTCAGATAGGTTCAAATAATGTTCAAGTGCTCAGAATACTAGTATGTGATTTCACTAGCTTCATTGTTTTTACATATTGCAAAAACACAAAGGACTCAAGTATTTCATTTCTGCACAGGAAGCAGGGAATTGGGAATATATTCACTAGAACACAAAAAATTGAATCTCAGCTCAGGCAGTGGCATGCAGTGCACTCTCCCTGCAGTGGGTGCTGGTGTATTTCCTCAGAGGCTGCTGAAAGGTGGCTCACGTACCTTCTTTCCTGGTTCAGTGCCCTAACCTCAGCCACTACTGTGTAAGTTCAAAAGAGCATCTTTCACACAGTAAGGGAGAAGTCTCGCAACAGTACCGTCTCTGCTCTGAAAAGCATAAGCTCAGCATAGCAGAGAATCCTTCCTGTTTGTCAGGAAGGACTGCTGTCAAGCCATCCAACACGATCACATTAAAAGTACTGACTTTCAATACCACAGCCAACTTTGAAGATGCTTATCTGTTACATTTTTTGAATGTAAAAAGATAGCAATCCTAATAAGATGATGTTTTCTTACACCTGTGGAAAAATGATCTACCAGAAGTGTTTAAAAACAATACCACTCTTGGAGACTCCCAGAATATGGGAAGTTTATGCAAATTAATTAGTTTGGATTTTTCAGGCCTGCTTCATCCACTACTGTAAGACAAGTGGTACAACACCAGGTGGTTTCCCTTGCCTGCCTTTACACAGAGACACAAGGACATTTCCTTGTTTCAATAATTACTTTTGAATCTTGTAGACTTCTACCTTCCATCCAAAAATCTGTTACAAAAAATCACTCCCTTAGGTATCATTATAAATATATTTTTTTTAAAACATGCTGTCTCTGCCAGCTGACATGCTGTTAAAGCTCCCCTCCAATTAAGATGTTTAAAACTGCATTTCTGAAATTGTTACAACCATGGTGTCCCAAAATCCTAAATGGCAGCAATCAGTGGCACTTCAGTCCTCCCAGTGCTTCCAACTGAGCAGTAATTCATTTACTCCAGAGAAGAATAAAGAGCAGGCTAACACCAGGGACAACTAGATACTTTTACTAAAAGCAAACTAGCTTAGGGATAGGTAGCCAGCAGAGCAGCTATTAAGATCTGCAGTGACTATTAACGTCTGGGTTGTATTCAGCTGTCTCAGAGAGGCCGATCACCTACCTACTTACAAAATTACATATGGCATAGTAGCAAAAAAATAAAAAATAAAAAGAGTAGTCAGGGAGAGTTATAGGATTTTTTTATTTTTTTTTTTTAACTATACATTTTCAGTGAGTCTACTGTCCCATATAGCAGTTAGGAGTTTGATACAGAAATCACTCCCAATTTACAGAAAGTGAACTCCTAGCACCCCACTACTGCAAATCCTTCCCAAGCCACCCACCCCCTCTGCCTGTCTATAAACTACAATGCTCTCTGTTAAATGACATCCACCATACTTTGGGAGTTGGTTGTCATATTCTGAAGACAATTTAAAGCCTGTGGATAACACCAGATTTACAGCATTAAATCTCAAAGGGGGCAATGTTGTTTAACCAGAGAGTGGTGCTATCTGTTGCTGTTAATTACAGATCTTCCTGCTGTGGTTTTTACAAGAAAGTAGGCCAGCAGGAAGTGTCATTATATTACAGCCTGTGGCTCTGTGCATGTGCTCCCAAGATGACAGTCGAGACATCCTTTAGCATTCTTCACCATCTTTTTCCATATGAAAAAACTGACTGTTTAGCTTACATAGAAGGATGAAGTACATTACCATATGCAACTGCTAGAAGAGAAAGACACATCTATGTAGAAAGCAACTACAGACTGAGGTAGCAGTTGTTGGTGTTTGATGGCCCCTGTTCCTCCTCAACTTACCTAAAAAAACTTAAATATTAAACTTGCCTAGCCTTTCATCACGGCCCTCATCCAAACTTAAAACAAACAAACAAAAAAGGAGACATTTTTGCTATTCAGCTGACAAAGCTTTAGAGGACAAAGCAAAAGGGGAAAAGCTACCAGGGAATGACAAACTGATAAGTAACCAATCCCAATCAGGAAAAAGTACAGAAAATTGAGCACAAACAACCAAGCTAATATTCACACAAGAGTTTAAATACAATCCTGAAGTTACATTCAGACCATCCTCACTACCCAAACATAAGCAACTGACTTAATAACACTGTATCTGATAATTTTCCCAAAGTTTGCAGTTCTCAAAACATTTTGTACTAGTCACCACATTACAAAAACTGATCCAGTCCAATTTTATGAGCTTAACTCTTGGTTATGACATGCTTGGACTTATTTTTTTCCTCCCAGAACTGTGCAGTCCTCACTGCACTCTAGTATCTTCCACAGAACTGGCTTTGAATTGCTTTGGCTTTGGAGAACAAAGGAAAAGAATACACAGAATATAACATACATACATATACAAGTTTTCACCACTAGAAGATTATCTATTGATTTTCAGGACCCAGTTAACATACTTCACTTTTTTCATTTTTATCATTAAACCCCTCTAGTCAGGCACTGCCTAAAGAAGCTGTCAAAAGAAATTCAGGAAATAACAAGAAACCCATTTAAATGTAAGCATTTCCTAATCCAGCTTTAGAAACCTGACAAATCTGATTAAAAATCCCAGCTGAAATTAAAGTATTAGTTAGATTGAGTTAAATGTCAAAATGAAGACTTTGTCCATGATGTAGTAGCATTTAAATATGCCAGAAAAAAGGTTATGCAATTGTCAATATGATTCAAACCCTAAACAATGAAAATGGAAACATTTCAGCATCAAAAATGTATTCCAAGTAAAAGACCAAGTAAGAAAATACTTCTTACCTTCATAGATAGCTTTGAAACCTTGAGCACTGACAGCAAAGTCTGTGGTGAAACAGAGGGTGAGGATAGAACCTGTGCTCACAATAGATGATGGAAGCTGAAATCCAGATAACCTGTGCAATAAAAGAGGTACAAATAATTAAAAACCTTTAAGAGAAATAAATTAAAGCTCTCCTCTCACCAATAGACGTGGTTAGTCTTATACCTTACACCTCCAGAAGAGGAAACATAAATAACTAAATAAAACTTAGATATAATTTAATTTGAATAATTAATAATTTCACAGCCTCGCTTTATTTCAGACCACCTTTAACTCTCACATGTGAAAACATCCAAGACAAAAATCCACGCCTGAATTACACCAGTCAGCTGCTGCCTTGTCTTTCCAATTTTGAGCTTTGGAAAACAAACAGTGACTTAGATGAGTCAGAGATCAGAGTGAGTGAGAAGAGCTTTAATAAATACAGATGAAGGCATATAGTCAAATCAACACAAGTCAGGAAAGCTTTCTGCAATTTATTCCTTTTTAAACGTTGTCTCCCATGCACTAATTAACAGCGTGCTCTCATCTTTTCACCTTCTGTGTACTTGTCAACTTATTACTTCTATTTCTTTCCACCTTGTTTACTCCAATTTTGGACCTAACCAATACAACTTTTTCCTCAAACTCAAAACCGAGAAACTATCATGCAGCTTGCCACATCTTACATTCAGGCTTCTGTATGTTCTGTCACCTTCACCATCTATCTAGATGCTACAGTTTTAAGAGAAACATTCTTCTTGTTCTATTTAATAAATCATAGTGGTGATCACCACTGCCCTACATCTGTAATGTACAGTTGTGACAGTTCATTATTAATTTAGGATACGTATTTTCTGATCTTACATGCATGTCTTTCTTTGAGGAGAGTTTCAAAGCTCTCTGTTTTAGGAAACTGTTATCTATTGCAGGGAAAGGAGGAAAAACGAAATTGAAACACAGAAAGATATAACTTGCTTCAACGCTTCACAACTTGTAAGCAAGGAGAAGGGGGAAAAAAAAAGTCACTCAAAAAGAAATTACTACATAAATGCAGAACTACACAGTTTAGCTACGTCATTCCTGGTCAGCATTTGCTCCCCTTGATAAGGCTTTGATTCATAATGACAACAAAGTGGTAAGGGGTCTGGAGCACAGGTCTTAGGAGGAGCAGCTGAGGGAACTAGGATTGGTTAGCCTGGAGAAAAAAAGACTCAGGGGAGACCTTATTGCTCTCTACAACTACATGAAGGGAGATCGTGGTGAGGTGGCTGTCAGCTTCCTCTCCTGCCTAACTAGCAATAAAAATACCCTCAAGTTGTGCCAGGGGTGATTCAGGTTGGATATTAGGAAGAACTTCTTCTCTACAGGAGTGGTTACATGCAGGAACAGGCTGCTCAGGCAGGTGTTTAAGTCACTGTGCTCAAGAAATGTTTAGATGTTGTATTAAGAGACATGGGTTAGTGGGGAAATATTGGTGGCAGATGGATGGTCGAAATGGATGATCTGGGAGGTCTTTTCCAACCTTAGCAACCCTATGATTCTATCTAAATATGACCCCATTTGAGCCCATTTGATAGGACTTCCTGTTTTGATTCTATTATGGTAATAAGCATCACTCCTATAATGTGGACTCTTTACAAGCTCATTAACAAAAATAGCTTCTGTAGTATCCCCTTTGAAATACCATATCTTTTCATCTAACTGACATTGATATTTACATTAAAGGAAGATAAATACATTCATTCACAACTTTAATCACCACACCTAAACTTTTTACAGACCTAAGAATAGGTAGGTATGTAGTAAACTTGAAGGAAATACATTGATTGTAAATACATTTTTTCAACATATGTACTGTTACTACAATTCTAAAAAAAAAAGGAAAATCTCAAACGGAAGAATTCTGTGTTTCTGTTGTTCAATAGATTATCTGAGTGCCTCTGCAGTACTCTCGCTGTTCAGAATATTTCTGAAAGCCTTTATCATCATATACAAATAAAATCAAATACCAAGAAATAAAGACAAACTAGATAGCAGGTTAAAATTTTGAGCATTATTCGTAGACTCCGAAGTAAATTCTAGAAGAAAAACAGTGTTAACCTACCAAGTCTTTTTTCTCCCCTTATTAATATTTTTTTGCTAGGTAATTATAGCGATGAATCATTCCTTGTTTTGCACATTCATTTTATCATGCAGAAGAAATCACACACCCTCAAATGTTCCTTTACTCTGAAAATATACTTTGGCAATTAATATCAAGGCCTTCACCGCATCCAGAATGGGAGCGGTTCAAAGCAGATAGGTCTGTGCTAAGAAAGCTCCACTAATAAAACTGCCGTTTGATAAACTTGTACTGCTTCATACTGAACATATGGCAATACTTCAAAATACTGCAATTCCCTTAAATTTTAATAACATGAATCTGCACAAAGTACACGCTAAAATACTTTTTAACCATAAATGGACTATAGTTGGCTGGTCCATAAAGAAGAAACAGAACCTATAATAGAAAACTCAACAAAACACCAGTACCGAAGTCAGACTTCAAATGAGAAACAAGCATTTCTTTCTGCAGTATCATTTCGCAGATCTTCTCATTCAGACATTTCTAGTAAGGTCTACATGCATACATAAGACACAGCATAGCAATAGCATACCCAGCAGATCCATCTGGCTCTGCTCACATCTCCACTTGTAAGGCAACATCTGGGGACTCCTTGGTATGAAACAGGCATTAACAGGCAGCAGCAATTGCATTTGCAATGCTACCAAGGTGCTGAGGGGCCTGGAGCACATAATGTACATACAAAGAGCAGATGAGGGAATGGTCGTTGAGCCCTTAGCAGACAGCAGCTAAGGGTACAACTTACCGCTGTCTTCAGCTCCCTACTGGAAACGTACGAAGGTCAGTAGGTGTCACATGAAACAATAAAGAGCTGTCTGCCATCACTATCATAACCTTTCAGGATTTACACACTATTCCTAATTTTTTTTTCTATTTGATTGAGGACAACCATAAGCTCAAACTGTCCATGCCACACAAAAACTCAAAGCTACAAAGAGACACTACCTCAAAAATGGTGCTGATAGCAAGTGAAGCAAATCAAACAGCACCCTTATGCAGCTCTCCAGAAATTCCTTGCTATATCACAGAAGTAAAATACTAAATAAAACACACTGAAATAGATTTAAAAGATGTTACCTCATATATGGCTTAACTGGAAATCATCCGAGAACTACAGTAAGAAAGAAAAAGTAAGAAAAACTCCACATTTTAGGTATCCAACGTCACAAAGTCAGTAGTATACATATTCTATTAGGGGCCAGAAAAAAAGCAATCAAGATACAACTACTAGATCCCAGGCATTTATTATGGATATAGCTCATCAGTGTTTTTGTGGTGTGTTGGCCTCTGCCAGCTCCTAGACCCCCCAAGCCAGGCATGTTCTCACTTCCCCTTCCTCAGCAGGAATGAGGTGTTAAAGGCAGGGAGATCAAGTGATCACCAGTTACTAGCATAGGCAATGTGTACTCAGGGAAAATTTATTTATTGCCAATTAAACTAGGGCTGGGTAGTGAAGGAGAGAGAAAAAAAAAAAAAAAAAGTCAAAACCTTTCCCCACACTCCTTTTTTCCCTGGTTTAACTCCACTTCTTCATTCTCAACTACCTAATGCAGGGAGCAGCACCAGGCAGCGATCACCCCGTAACAGCTTCTCTCCTCTCTCACTTTTTTCTTGGTTCTACATGGGTTCTCCACAGGCTGTGGTTCCTCCAGGGAGTAGCCACTTGCTTTGGTGCAGCTCATGGGAGCCTATCTGTTCTGGCATGGCCTCCTTTACAGGCCGCAGGGGAATCTCAACTCTCAGGAGAACCTCCTCCACACTCCTTCTCTCACCTTGGCTTTCACAGGATTGTTTCTCATGCTTCTTTCCATCTCACACTCAGCTCTTCAGCATTTCTTCTCTCTCTTAAGCCTGTTTTGCAGAGGCACTGCCATTCTGGCTGCTGGGCCCAGCTGTGCCCTGAGGAAAGGCTGTTGGAGTCAGCTACCCTGATCCCTCCTACCCTGCAACAATGGCTGCCAGAACCCTCACTCAACACTTCAGTAGCATTCTCTTCAAGTGCACTTCAATTTTTTGCATTTTAAAGCCAAATTTTTAATATGTTATCCTTGTAATTTTAGTAATTACTAGCCTGAATCAGTTTAAACTGCTTGAACTTAGCCAGAAGAGAAGCTAATGCAGTAATTTAAGAGACAAAGGTAACTGAAGTCTTACCACAGAAAATAGCTGTCTTGCCATCTTGTGCTGACCTTCAAAAAAAAAAAAAACAACAACAACAACAAAAACCTACACTGTAGGAACGTGCACGCAATTGCGTTCTCAGCCTATCCTGTAGCAATGTGCAAATTGCATGTTTCATGTTCTATAACTTCTTTAAAGGAAAAAGAAAAACTTAAAATCAAGTGTATTAGGTATATTTCACTCAGTATAATATTTCCATTATGTGTACTTATGCCTATGAGTAGTTTGAAGATTTTTGCTTAGGAAATCAAGTGATCCCATGATATCCCTAGGGAACCAAGTCCTCATCACTTCCAGGTGCTGTGGAGTTCTGCAGAGGGGCAGCCACCTTTCCCACTTTGTTTGCCAAGTTCTGTCAGACACTTTGGAACCTCTATAAAAGCTACAACGTTACAAACACAGTTATAGGATATGTGTCCATAATATGACCTTTTAGGAAGGGTAACATTTATGATCCCTGAAGATCCTTCGACAAATTGAGAGAAGAGTCAGAGGTTTTATTTTAAAGTTAAGCCAGTTACAACTTTTTTTAAGTTCCTCCCGCCCCCCCCAAAAAAAAAAAATTGATACTAGCAAACTAAAAGTATCCTAAAGAACAAATAGCTAAGAATAAAGCATGCAGCTTTGTTTGAGCATGCACAGTATTGTAGTCCTATCATTTAAGTCTTCTCCATACCCAACATCTTTGCATAGAGTTCAGAGTTGAAAGCAGATCATAGATAAACAAGATCACTTCTCAAGGTAATAGATAGTATATTTTATGGTGAAATTGTGTAGATCAAAATTAGAGTGTATGATGTTACATAACTATTCTTATGTGCAAGTTTGTACTCACTCAAATGACGCCCACCAACAAGGTATAACCACAAAGAAACAAACATACGCAGTATTATTTCCCAAATCCTGGAGAAATTCCATCTCCCTTGTTTACCACTGTAACTTGCTATTCTGCAGTAAAGCTCAGTCAGTGATAATAACAAAAAAAAAAAAAAAAAAAAAAATTTTTCTGTTGGCTTTTTTTTTTTTTTTTTTTTTTTAAAAAAAAGAAAAGACAAATGAAAGAAAGTTGTCCACAGTTGTTCCTGAGGGTCATGCTATTCCTGGCCTCCCAGTTTCATTAAACGGCCTTTGAAGGAGCCAGAGGAACACACTCTTAAAGCATATATATAGATTTCCCCTCATTTTGTTCATCATCAGAAGATAGCATCCCTGGGGCCAGCTCCTGTCTGTACTGGCTACTAGCACTGAGAAGAGTTATCATAGGTGAACAGTATGTAAAACCAAGAAACAAGCCTATTTCATCAAACCAGGCTGTAACTTGCCACATACAAAACCACAGAAGACTTATTTTAAAAATTTACATCAATTCTGTTACAATCATCTCATATATAAAAGCACAAGAAACTACTATAAAACTACCACAGGATCTCTATTTTCTAAATGACTTCCTAGAACAGAAGGGAGGGATTAGTGCATAAGTCCCACTATACCCCCCTCCGCAACATTTTTCTTTAAATCATGTCACAGAAAAAGGGAAGACATAAAGCAAATGGCCTAAGGTCAGGTTTTTCATCCAGAAGCACTAATTTGGTGATTTCTCCTAAATGTGAGTTAACCTTGACTCATTCCCCTTAAAAAACATAGAGGAAATGCCACAGTTGACAGAGCCCCAGAGCAGTCCTCCACAAAAGAATTAACCTTTGCTTTCTACCTCTCCAATATAAAGAAAATACCCAACAATAACTCTTTGCATTGATGAGTGCTGATCAGCTTTCTTTCTTAAGAAAACAACAATAAAAGTCCCTTACCTCTTTCCTTTCTCCAGGAGTATCAAATCTTCTCCTCTATTATTCTCCACAAATACAGACTCCTACATCATCAACTCCTCAAACATACCAGGCCTACAGCAAAGATCTTATGCTGCTACTCTTCTAGTTCCCAATATCCTATTCACACTTCCCATAAAAAAAAAATAAAAAAATAAAAAAAAAATTATTAATAGAAACC
>JAOWBP010001760.1:72446373-72465573 GCA_028571105.1 Tragopan temminckii | reverse complement strand
TCCCCCACACCTTAGATATTTATAGACCTGGATCAGGTCTCCTCTCAGTCTTCTCTTCTCAAGGCTAAACAGACCCATCTCACTCAGCCTTTCCTCATAGGAGAGACGCTCCAGGTCCTTCACCATCTTTGTGGCCCTCCACTGGACTCTTTCCAGTTTCTTTATGCAAACACTTAATTAAAGGTGAAACAGTTTGAACAGACAAACAAAGAAAAAAACAGCACTGTTTTATATAAGTAGTAAACTACTGGAAGGTGATCGTTACATAAAGTTACATTCTTTGTCAAAATAATTACATGCATTTCATAGAACTGTAGACATTAGGCTGGGAAAGTACATCAAGAAATACTCTAATCAACCTTCTCTTTCTTGTAGCCTAACTACTGATAACATGCTATCTGCATGCATCCCGCTTGCAAAACATTCAATCACCCTCTGTCCAAGAGAGGCCAGAAGCTGGCCAGTCTGAAACACAAATTAAGTTCTCCCACAGCACTCCATCCCTCTCAGCTACCTACTTACTGCTGCTCAACTTAACAAAGAATTCTTCATCTGATGTTGTCAGCTAAGGAAAATGTTAACTTTAAATTCTTTTTTTTTTTTTTTTTTTTAATTAAAGTTTAATTCTTAAAATCTATGACTGTGTGAATTTTAGAAACTATTTTTAATGATCTTTTTAGGTTTTAATCTTAAAAAATTCTGCCCCAAAACATTTTAACTGCATTTTTTTATTAACCAACATACTACACAAAGAATATAAACTATTTTACCCCTAGATCATAAACACAAAAGTTGAGGCACTAGAAAATAATGGTCTCACTACTGTAGTGAGATCATCATCTAGTTACCATTTCTTCTCCATTTTGTGTAAGACTGCACTTCATTTTCAGTTAAAACTTATATATGATATTATATACATTTCTACAGCATTGCTTGTAAGTCACCACATGCTTATGGATAATGCATCCAATGCTTGAAAGTACAATTGTAAAAATGAAGAATGGCAGTAGCAGATGAACGTAAATCATTCTATTGACTACTGTCACTCTTAGACATGACATGAAAATAGATGCAGCTCAGGAACAGAAACCATTTCAGTACAACAGCAGATCAGTGTAGGAGGTGCAGAATTACCCTGTAGCTAAAAAGAGAATTTGTAAATTTGCCAGTCTTCTTAAAAAGTAACATAACAAGGTAGCAAAGAACTCGACAAGACAACGATGCAACTAGTTTAAAGCAAATTTATGGGAAAAAATGTTACATTGCTAGAACATAATTTTTTTTCCCCTGTCTTTATTTTTGTCTGAAGGAACTTTACTTGTTTCTCCCTCTATTTGTTCTCACTCTCGGTGACCCCCTTCATCTTTATCAATCTCTGGAGGGACTCACAGTTTCTACACTTCAGTTAATAGTAATTTCCAAACAAGTATGCAACAGGCAGGGAAATGCCTGGTTAAGCATCATAAAGAAAAGCTGGTAGTGTTTCACATCTCTGCTTATGATTTCTAAGATAAAGTGGATCCTTTATCACACCAGCAATGAATTTCCATATGTGAAATCATCCTTTATAAGAAGGATGGATTTTAAGCATGTTTGCTGGCTGGGGCTACAATTTGTAATTTGTTAATATTCTGCTAATTCTGCACATAAAGAAACAAAGTTAAACTAAGTCTTTATTCTACTAGTTAAATGCTGCAAGAAGTGACTTTGTTACTGAAATAAACAGTTAATTAATGAGAAAATATGATGAGAAAACAGAATGTTTGCATAAAAGTTCTCTCTAATAAATTGCAAAACTTCCAGCTCACAGACTATTTTATTTTATTTTGCTGGAAATGGGACGAACAGATGCCATCCAACACCACCACTGAGGTTTTCTACTATAAAAAGCAAAGTTATGTACTTTTACTTTAGGTCTTTCATAGGATGGTTAAAAGGCATAAGACATTCTGCAGTCAACCCTTTACTTAGGGAATAATCCCCTCTCTGTTGTATTAACAGTATTTAATGGGACCTAAGAAGTGGGACTTACTACAGATTGTTTGAGATCCAAAAAGCATCTGAACACATTAGTTGGGTGCAACATTTACTCTTTATTATAAGGGGATATACACAATCCCCTTACTAGCAGTTCTGAAAAGGAGCACTTCCACTCCTCTGAGTGATGCAGCAGTTCCCAGAATAAAACCGAGGAAATTATCTCCTTGCTGATCCCCAGCCATTTGCACCAGGCATGCTGCCAGCTGGGAAATAATCATCTACAGAGAAGCTCAGATCTCCGTACAGTTTCAGCACAAGCAGACTAACGATCTCTAACGGTGACTTTATAATCTGCTCTCTTCCTCAAAAGATATTCATTTATACTACATCCCATCACAGATCAGACAGGATGGATTTCAATAGTCCTAAATTCATCTCAGGCAGTTCAAGTCCACACAGGACTAAATCATTGAAGTTCTTTTTCTTCTGAAAAACTGTTCAAATTTTGCTGTTGCTGATGGAGCAATGATGACTGGCATCCTGCTTTCTAGATACACAAACAGCATTGGACTGATTTGCACACAATCCTAAAACTCTCCTTGCGGAGGGCAAAGCATCATTCGGGTTGGCAGAGCAAGGTTTTCTCAGCCTGAAATCTCATCACACACATTGCTGATCAATTGCAATAATCTTTTACAGTTGCTGCTTATGAGGTAGATGTCATAAATCTCTAGCTCTAGTTTTCTTTCATTAGTGGCTGTATATGCAACCTTCATTAATCTGTTGCATATGTTTTGTGACGTTACTTAATTTCCAGCAGAGGTGTTTTTGCTAGGCTTTGATTAGTAGTTTTATTTGCTCTGTATGTTGCTGTAGATGTGCTATGTCATCTCTCAGAAGAGCATTACATACAGTATTAGGCTTATGTCACACTACTGCACCTGGGTGGAACACAGAAGGTGTGAATTGCAGACTCTTGAAAAACTAACCTACTGAACTTAATCAGGACCTGATGACAATAAGATGTAGGCTAATTCAGAAAAGGAGAATTCTAAAGCATTGGCAGAAGTCGATCTACTGTGTTTTTGGACTTACTGTTTTTTTCTTTGTAGGTTGTCAATAACACCAGTAAAATCAATTGCGAACGGTACTTTTTGTTCAAAACTGATTATTTAACACCACAGGATTATTTTAGAAGTTTGAGAAGAATTCCAGACACATAGTAAATATGGAATAGTACATGACCTAGAGAAACTAGAACAACACATTAGGAATGCATTAAGGAATCTGTGGATTTTGGGGACTGGCCCAATGAAGCTTTAGAATCTACCTGCTATAGGTATTGTAGAAGATACCTTCAGCTGCAACTCAGACTTGTTTGATCCTCTGATCTCAGACTCTCATACTGTATGAATACAACTTCTAGCATGGTCATATTATGAAATTTGGGTCAGATTCACATTTGCAGGCAATGGGAGTGGTGCAGCACAGACAACATTTTTATCTCCCTGCTGATTTAATGTATCAAATTGTTCTGGGATTAGATAGAAAAATACTCCTAGAATGCAAATTACTAAGAGGGAGGAAATGGTATTGGAATTGTATCTAATGCACAACAGTCTGAATGCAAAAAGGTACTCGTATCTTCATTAACAAAAACAGCTCCAGCTCTTACATTCAAACCTCCACAGTACATCTACATAAGTAAACTAAACCAGGCTGGGCAAAGGCTAAACATAAGTATTCATATGCTGTCAATATTGTTAAATTGATACTCAGTTCCTGAAACAACACTGGCTTTTGCTGGGAAGACTTTTGGAAATAACTGCTCAAGTCTTAAGGCATAAGGTAGAGGTCGTCCATGAGCATGCAAGTCAAGCTGTACTATACTATAATCTCGGGGACAGAAAATTGTCCCGACCATAGTCTATTCATTAGTACAGATGCTGAATGGCCTCAAAGCAATCTACAGGGGGTAAATTACAGGAACAGAGTAGTGTACTGCAGAGGAGGTTACAGAAAATTCATTAGTGTGAGATATACGTATGTTCATAGATGAAACTGTAAATCTAAATTCACTTTAACGCTATTCATAGAACAAAATGTTAATTTTATTTTCCCATATTTATAGCATAAAAACATAACAAAAGAAGTTCAGAAAAACTTGCATATTTTTCTGAATAGCATTCATAGAATGTCAGTTGCCTTTAATGACTGCTATCTCAGACTTGAAAACGAAGGTCCTAAAAAATCTTGTTTTCCTAAAGTTACAGTTTGAGTGTTCTTTCTCATTCTACCTTATTTTTTCCACAATGCCTGCTAAAAACACTCCCAAACCCCTGCTGCTCCCTGAGCACCTTCTCCTGAGGTATCACTGCTCCTATGTTCCTCAGCTGTCTGCACATGAAGATGGGTGACATTTGCTGAGTCTGGTTGAGGAATATGGGATTGTCAGCTGTCCAGACAGTAAAAAATTTCATGGGACGGCTGCCTGCTGCCTCTCAGACTTCATCTTTTTATTAGCAGGGAGCTAAAGGGTGGTTTGGTTTTTTGTGTGTATGTGTGTTGGGTTTTTTTCCCCTCTTTTTTTACATGGTAGAAACGAGCTTAAAGATTGACTTTTTAAAGAACTTCCTTCAGGGAGGTAAACTGGAAAAGAATACACAAACAAAGAAAAATCAATGCATGACAGAGACTGTGACTCTCCAGAGTCTGAATCAATGTAAACAAATCTCAAACCAACCCATTTCAGCTGACAAAAAGAAAAAAAAGAGACCTGTGAATTTAGAGCAGCCATCACCAGCCACAAGTATTTTCTCATTTTCTCACAGCAGCCTCCTAAGCAAGTCATTCTATAGATGAAAATTTTGTACTGAGAAAAGAGTTTCAATGTTATTATCAAGAAGCTAAGTGTTAACTACGATAAACAAACTGGTAGCATTTTAAGGAAAACAAGACAAACTAACAGTGAGTACCAGCATCACTAAAATTGTTTTCAGTGTAAGTTTGATCATTCCACCAGTGCTTATTGTTCAATAAAAATAAAAAGCTTTAAACAGGAATGGTATGATGTATGCCAACAGTCTTACCTAAAAGCAAATAAAATCTATGTATATATGTATATGCCGAACATATGGTACGTTCCAACAATAAAGACTCTTTAATAATGTTTTATATTTGCCAAGTCAAAAAATGAAAGTATTGTTGAATAATAGAAATGTAATTAATATAGGAAAAATGAAAATGATATTCCAGATGAACAACCCCCCCCTCCCTTTTTTCACATAATGAAACACATTAGTCTTTCCGCATTTGACAACATATTTGCAAAGCCCTTTCTTTGAATCATCTATATCTAAAGATGCATGCCTTGAACACACATCTTCACAAAGCTGTGCAATATGATAACAAGCATTACAAACTTTCCACCTGAATAGGCACTTCTATATCTCAAAGAGATACTGAAATTTAGAGAGGATACAATCTTGATTTTATTAATTTTTGAGTATAATTATCTTATGGTAAAATCATCTGGGATTGGGGGCACTCACTGGCATGGAAGATCAACCTCTAAGTGACTCAGATTGTACCATAGTAAGTGGTTGAGTTTTAAACAAGGAATTCAAGACATGACACAAGGCCTACTGACCTGACCTTCAGTGTATGGTGATGAGTTCTGTTGCTAAATACCTTGCCTTCTACTACAACAATAAAAAAAACCGAAAACCTGACAGATTATTTTTTTTTAATAGTGCACTGACACAATTACCAGTACAATATAAGATTCAGCTTGACTTAGTACTTGGCCTTAACTGTGCAAGTAGCCCAAACTGAGATAATTGCTCAGCAAATCAAAGTAGTGAAGTGAAGCAAGTAATTATGTCACAAATTGCTGTGCTAAATCATTTTTTTTTCACCCTCAATAAGTAATACAAAGTGACTCAGCTCAAGCCTTCATCTTCTACAAGAAATAGAAACATGTCACATTATTTTGTCTCCAGATTATACAACACTTATTTTCTTTCCAAAACTTTAAAGCTCATGAAACATGAAATTGTTCTACGTATAGAAGCTATGTCTTTAGAGCAGAACAATTTTCTCCTAGATAGGTCAGACCCTGAGTAAGGCATTGAAAGTTAATCACCATGCAGTACTTCAATTCGAATGCTAAAACGTGTAGAAAGAGTTCAACAAATTCTATAATAAATTTTTCCTTAATAAGCATTAATTCTATTTGGATTGAACACAATGGGGGCTTGATTTTTAGACAAATATTTTGAGAAAATGAGGACCACTGATTTCCTATAAATAAGAGAAAATTTAAAACTTCAACATTGTTTTCCTTTTTTAAATATAGGCTTTGGAGATAGGAAATAAATGGCAAAGAAGTGATTCATATCATTCTAAAATAGTTCTCAAAGCTGAGATGAAAGCTCTTCAGAGGTGTCCATTTGTCTCTCTTAGAAGAGGAAGTCCATATTCCCAAATTAGATTCGTTCTACTTTTAGAGATGAGACTCAGTTCAAGAAATTTTCATGAAGGCACCTACAGATGTACTTGCTAATTTTTCTTTAAAGTCAACAGAGATCTGATCCATTGCCAGTTGAGTGAAACAGCTTACTGTGAAGTTAACATCAGGACACTTTAAATGCAAGTAACCACTTCCATACAAACTGCTCAATACAGAAACTCTAAGGAAACAACCACCAGCTCAAAGCAGAGTCAACCCTTAATTCAGATCCAGTTGCTCACAACATTTTCCATTCAGATCTTGAAAATCCTCAAGGACAGAGATACTAAAACTGGAGAAGGGTAACCTACTCCAGTGTTAGACTGTCCTCAGATTTACTTCCTTCCTCCTTATATTCAGCTGGAACATCCTCCCTTTGTTTTTTAACTTGTCTTTTTCTTTTGGTACCTCTCCTGAAAGCAAGTAGCAGCTCCACTCAACTTGTAATCTCCCCTTATGGCACTAAGGGACTGTGCTGTTAGGTCCCCTTGCAGCCATCTCTCTGCAGATGGAGGAAGTCTATTCCCCTCAGCACCTCCTTACAGCTAAGTGGACAACTTGATAACTCTGCCAAACTCATTCCAGTCCACTGAGGGAGAAAAAAAATGGAAGTAGTATTCCCATGTGTGTTAGTAAGCACCAATTAAATGGGGCAGAGGAAACAGGAATGTACCTCAATCTACTGCCTGTGCTCCTACTGATGCAGCCCACTGTTCTGTCAGCCTTCATCACCATCAGGGCATACTGCTGGCTCACATTCAGTCGACTACCACCTGGATCCCAAGTCCATCATAGCAAACCCATGATCTGGAAGATCAGTCTCCCACCTGTACTAGGAAAGGAATTTACTACAGGCATAGAATTTTACATGTGTCCTTGTTGACTTTTGGACAATTCCTTAGGGCACCTAACAGCAACCCTAAACCTGCACGTATTCCCCTATTTTGGTTTTATCAGGCTTACTAACAGCGCATTCTCTCTCTTCATCCAAATCATGGATAAAGAAAACAAATAGGACAGGTCTCAAGAGAGATTATATTGATCATACAGTAGGATTTAAAACCCCATATACACATTAAGGCATGTATAGCCAGATAAGCACATTTAGGTGTCAATTTTGCACTGAAACGCAGTCTAGATGGTTAACTGTCAGCTGAAATTAGTCACATTCTTCATCAACATTCAGACAAGCATTTTGTGTAAATAAGGTGTTATACCTTCCTTAGTACGGAAATCTTTTCATAGGAAAAAAAAATCCTCACTGCAGCTTACAAACTGTGCCAAATAAGGCACACTTATGATATTTCTAGTAACACAGAGATGCATAAATTGAGTGTAATATGGCATCACTAAGGATTTTGAATACGATGGAAGATGTACTGAAATTAGTCTAGTAAAAGGCATCATAAATCAGAACTTCCCAGCTGCAAAAGCAACCTGTACGTCTTGTAAGAGAATTCACGTTCTTAAACAAGATGACACTCAGGAAGCCAAATGAACAAAATAATTTTGAAGTTTTTTAGAGAGTAGCAGAGGAATAATGAAATTTTTGTGAAAAAGATTAAGCCGAATCTGCTCAACTTGTAACAAAAGAATAAGCAACACAGATCTCATACATACAGGTGCCACTGCTTACAAGCAAACCATGGAACTGTTTTGGTTTTTTTTTGTTTGTTTGTTTTGTTTTTTTTTGTTTTTGTTGTTGTTGTTGTTGTTGTTTTTTCGAGTAGAACTATGTGGCAGTCACAAAATTTTAGACATAACTTCACAGAATCAGAGAATGGCCAGGGTTGGAAGGGACCACATGGATCATGAATCTCCAAACCCCCTGCCACATGCAGGGTTACCAACCTCCACATTTAATACTAGACCAGGCTGCCCAGGGCCCCATCCAATCTGGCCTTGAACACCTCTAGGGACAGGGCATCCACAACCTCTCTGGGCAGCCTGTTCAGCTGTCCAGCACCTCACCACTCTCTCTGTAAAAAACTTCCCCCGGACATCCAACTGACATCTTCCCTCCCTCAGCTCAAAACCATTTCCCCCTGTCTTTGCCATATACTCTGAATTTACCAAGTTTTAGAACAGTCAAAACAAGTTTGACAGTCTTTTATACTAGCTAAATTAACTCAATGTATGAACACAACGCTCTTAAGAATTCTTTACATTTTTGCTTTCTGTCACACTCCATAAAAAATACTGGGAAAGAAAAGTTGTTATTTTGTCTGAAGCCCCAAGCCACCCTGATGCAGACTTCATAGTCACATCACTGCATCACTTCTCCCAGCAGACCAGGGTCATGCCCACTACTGAATTAACTATACTATTTATTAAACACATATGAAAAGTGCTGCTACCAAAGTAAGAGACTTACACTTCTTTAACACAAACTCAGACATTTTTCAGATTTAAAATGAAGAATGTGGAAGAATTCATCCCAATTTACAAAGGGAAAAGCTGTATGTTATGGTAAACAGGTTCCTAAACATTTGCATCATTTAGAGAACAAGAAGAGGAGAGTTGTTTAAGGCATCACGCGATGTTGATAGTAGAGCAAGACCACAGAGATTGCAAAGGATATTTTTACCCCTGAAAACACCTTTTATATCTCAGTTCATGACTGCTGCTGTAGTAATGCTTTAGCTGATTAACTTTCTCCTCTGAAACGTCAAAACAAGTGTTTGTGTTGATTTCATTTATTAGCATTACCATAATTAACTGGAAAAATAGTATGAAAACCAATGGTAGGATAATCAATCTATGTTAGCTCTGAAATCTTTATGAAGAAAATAATTTCTTCTTTGCTTTTGTTTACTATTAAATCAAGTACATTGTGGAAGTCTCTACTGATTAAAAAGTTTTTTCCTCTTAATTAAGCATGTTCAATAGACATGTTAGAAAAAGGATGCATTTGTTATTCTAAGCATTATTCTACGCTAGCTTTATCATTAGAGTCAAAAGAACAATAAGACTAAGGAAGAGTTTTCATTTCTTTGGAACCTTGTTTCTGGAAAGTGTGAGGAAGCATTTTTGTTCTGCTATCTCCTCTTATTCTGTGATTAACAGTATTATCTCGCACAATATTTCAAGTGTTGTCATTAACCAAACTGAAATGCAAAAGTTACAATCCTAAGGAGAGAAAAAGATTTTGCATTAGCAGGCACAATTTCCACCCCCATAACCTACATTTAGTTATATGTATCCATATGCATAGCTGCTACAGAAACAAAATAGCTGATTAAGAGTGTAAATTTCAAATAAGCTCAGTACAAGTGCTAACCATTATTCCCCATGAGAACTTTTACAGACGTTAGTAGGAGCAAGATTAAGCTAATACTGTTTTTGAAAATTTAATACTTAATTGATCAACTCAGTAACAATGCAATTTGTCTCAAGTTTTTGCTACAACTGTAGTGTATGAAGCACAAAAAATGAGTCAGAACATTTTGCTGAACAGTTTGCTTTTTCCTGAAGTCTTTATTTATGTGGGTTTAAAGATCTTCATTTCAAATTTAGATTCCATGTGTCGTCTGAGCAACTGAAGCAAACAGACTTCAATTAACAGTGCATTTGCACTTGATTATCAGGAATATATATGATCTTAACATTTTGTTAAACTATATTTCAAGAAATCATCTCAGTTCAGTTATAGAAATTGGCACAAATTCCTTAAGAAAAATGAGTTTGAAGGATAAGATAAAAACAATAAGTTTTTAGGATAAAACATTCAGAATTGAGAACTGTACTAGTTACATTTCTTACACAAAATGATATCCCAGAATCACAGAATTGTAGGGGTTGGAAAGGAGCTTCAGAGATCGCTGAGTCCAACTCCCCTGCCAAAGCAGGCCCTCTACAGGAAGTTGCACAGGTAGGCATATAGACAGGTCTTGAATATCTCCAAGAAAGGAGAGCAGTTCCTTCACAGCTAAATGTGACCTGCCATTACCCAAATCAATCTTCTTATTGCAACATGCAAATTGGAGTAGCATTACTTTTGTGCAAGCTTAAATGCAAGGCATTAATTCTGATTTCCATTGTCTGAATTACAGATCCATAGAATGTCAGAATGACTGAAGTTGGTAGACACCCAACCCCTGCTCAAGCAGGGACACCCACAGCAGGATACCCAGGACAACGTCCAGGCTGCTGTGGAAGATTTCCAAGAGAAGACTCCACAGCCTCTGGGCAGCCTGTGCCAATGTTGTTACTCGAATCCTCTCTTTCAGAAATAAAGCAAGCAGAAGTTTTCTATGTTACTCTAACCAAGTAGAAGAGTTTTTAAAATAAGGTTAGACTTTTTTCTATTATTAAAATATTGTTTTTAACTTCTGGATATTTTTTTCCTCACATAGCATGTCCTTGTAATTGCAGGAACTCCCTAGCAGAGCTTTTACTTCGTGCCATCTATGACACGTTACACCTGAGATAACAGGAACACGTTTATAACGTAGCTTTCAAAAATAAGTATTCTAGATATTTTTTTAAACAAAGAAAATATTTAGACATGGATACCACAGCTAGTAAATGCAATACCTAGCAAGTACGTTGTCATCACTGGTTCCTTAAGCTTAGCTTACAGCTATATCAATGACTAAACCGTAGAAAAACAATTCAACTAAAAATTAAAATTTCAGTACTTTTCAACTGCAAAACTAAGGTCACTCAAACAATTTTCATCATTCTCCTCTATTCTGAATATGAAGCTTTGCATAACTAAGTATCACTGTAGTAATTAGAATTCACAGTTGCAGTACAAATAAAGCACTGAATTGTGTAAGAAAATTCTAGCGATTCAAATAGGAACAGTGAATCACAGAAGATTTGATACCTACCTAAGCTTAAACTCGCTACAACTCCATTCATGTGCAACACCTTTAGAATAATAGCTACTGAATGGCACAGTTTTCAAGAATGAAGTTATTTTTTTTTAAGAATCGCAGTAATCAAAAGTAGAACTGTAAGGATCTTTATAACTAAATCTGCACCAAATCTGAATTATGCTTTCTATTCCCTGAAGATTTGCAACAATTTTTTTTTTCTTTTTATTTCATTCTTGCTTCTTTACTTGTATGAATACATCCGTTTCTTCTTCACAGTCTTTTTCTACAGTGAAGACTTGAAAAATATTTCTCTTAACATTTTTGCTTAAATCATTCTTCTTTTTTTAAACTAAATATTTCTTCAAGTGCCTGAAGTGAGATGGAAAACTCAGCCTAAGCCCTTACAAGCATATAAAAGAAAAAAAAAAAAAGAAAAAAAAATCAGAACTCCTGAAGTTATCCACCTTCTTCATATTACTACCTGGAGCACTGTTTGGTTTCTTCCCTTACACACCCAGTAGAAGGGGGGAGATGTTCACTCATGACTCATTATAAATTTCTAAGGTAATGCTTTCTAGGCAGTCTCCCTTGGAATGTGTAGTATGCATGCAAAGACTACTTCTGTACCAGCAAGGAATTTCACCACTGCCTTTCTCTGACCTCTATCCAGTTTATCTTAAAGGGCCTACTTTTCTTCACATGGCTTTCCCTCTTTCTGGTGATACCTTCCAATCTTGTTCTTACAGGCACTTTAATATCAGTTGCAACTACATGCAATAGGTGCTAAGAAGCTAATGAATAATTCTCAACCTACAGCAGACACTTTAGAACTTCACTCAGCCCATCACTTCTTTAGATGGCAAAACATTTAACCCTTTTGAAAAGAGTACTCTGACTATCTATGCATACTTGTCTAACAGTAGTTCTATCTAGTTCCTGCTGGGTACATCAACATACCAAATTCACCATAGCCCGTTTTGTTGCTTTTTAACAACTTATAGAGAGGTGGAGAAGAGCTATGAAATCTCTGGCAAAAGAACACTATCTGAAATTTAGGAATGATCTCTATGTTATTTCAAGGGCAATCCTCCATTTGAGCAGAGGCATTCTCCTCCACTACAGCCTGATTTAGCTGTGCAAGCTACTGTAGAAGGAAAGGAGGATCATCATCTGCCTCATTACTTTCTGGCCTCTTTAATTGTGGAAGGGAACATAGAAAAAGTCTAATCATATTTTAGAATGCAAACCAAACATTAACAGCTGCACAAGCATTTTCTTTGTGTTATTCAAACTGTAACGGCCTCTCAGACTGTATGTAAAATGCTCTTCATTTTTAACTTCAGAAAAGAAACTGTACCACTGTTAACTATTTTTAATCTCTTCTAACTGCCACGTTAGGTTTAATACGCAAGTATTATCACCAAACTAAACTTATGTTACATTTTTTTCAACTGCTTTTCTAAAGAGACATTCCAACCAACAAAAAAAACTTACTAAAACACTATAGTGTATTTATGTACAATTAATCTAATTCCAGCAGAGATTTAGGAGAAAATAACAGAAGGAAAAAACAGTGAGGACAAAGAATTTACAGTGATAATCACAATGTTACACTAATAGAGAACACATTTATTCCAGATACACATACTTTGTAGGTAAGCATATAGTAGCCCTATAAAATGAATGGCCAAAATGTATAAAGTAGGGGTAGTTTTTGTTATTGTTATTACAGCACACATTCATGAGAAGGTTTGTATAAGTAGAAATAACTGAACTATGACTGTATGAATAATATATGAAGGCCTGAAGAACAACGAGACAAAGGTTTTGATCAAAACTCCAAGTCTTTTTCAACAAGAATGTTGTTCAAATATGACTTCATTTCTTTATTAATATAATGTTATCAGTGTTTTTCTTTGGCTGCATACTGTCTTTCTACTTTGTGTGCAAGAGAACTAACAGAAGGGAGGAATGCATTTCAATTTATTTGTGTGGTTGTTTCCTAAGCATAATTTAAAATACATTACTCACTCTGAATGATAAATGTTTTAGCATACCGGTAGAAGTACGTATAATACAGACAATATTATATGGTCAGAGTTTAATGACATATGAAAGTACTAAACAGATTTTCATTTTTCACATTTCAGCTGAGTTGAACATCAAACAAGTGATCACAAATAACTGTGCTGAGTCATGCGTTTTTACTAATTTAGTCCTATGTTTATAATCTGAAAGGGCATCATTTATCCATTTAAACACTCATTTTAACTAATGGCCCATGCAATTGCTTACAGCAAGCATCTTTACCTCCCTGCTTGTCTTTTCAACATCTTTGACAGTAGATATAACCAGGAGAAGAAATATGAATTTTAAGACTAAAATAACTTCTTTATAGAAAGGCTATATTTTCAATGTGATTCAAATCAAATGTCATAAAAGATTTATAAACTTCGATAAAGCCTTTCTGCTTATAAAAAAATCTACCTAAAATCATTAGAATTAAGTTTATATAAAATTTAAGGTATGCAGAAATCTGTTTTACAGATATTACTTATCAGGCTCCTTTCAAGGATGGTGCCTATACCCATACATATACTAATGATAATCAACACAAACTTTGTTTTCTTGTATATGAAGGCAACAGGATGAAACAAACAGAGATGACTAAGAATAAATAAGTCAAAAATAAAAAGTTTATAGGAATGCAGGCCCCAGTTTTTACATTTACCCATTAAAAAAATCAAAAGATAAAGGATGAAGGAAGTCATTGTGTGGCCTGAGGAAAAGGAGACTGTACCAATTAGGAATAACATCCACTACCTTTTTCCACCCAAATTTTTGAAGTTTCTGGTGCATCATCTAACAATTCAGCTGTAAGATAAAAGATCTCCACATGTCTAAATTTATGTTTGTTACAGTTGAGTACTCCAATATATTTTACATAACAATAGATTCCTTTTCTCCTGTCATGGTACTGAAAAGAATTTTAAAAATTTTTAATAAGAATCAACCTATTTATTTGCACTTCTATAGAGAAAGAGAAGATGATGACAGAGCGAGGCATCTTAGAGGCTACTCTGGAAGATCCATAAGCTGCTGATTCACATTGCTACTCTAAAGAAATATTCACCAAAAGTCAGATTCAATAATTTTCTCTGTCCAGTAAAGACTTTAATAGCACTTTCTAAAGCATGATAGGACCTTATCAGTTATATTGTATGTTTTAGAAAGTATTTCCTGCTTGAGAAAGTATTCAAAAGGTGTAACTTGCTTCTTTTTAACTACTTTCTTTTTAAGGAATAGTTTATAGTTTCTTATTATAAACTAAGCTATAAAAAAATTACTGTTCAAAATACTTCAAATTTTCAAGCTACACAATATTAAAAGGGGAAAAGAAGACTAACACTTCAAGCAGGACAAAAATTCAGAATACAAACAATGCTTTGAATATGCATGTACATACTATGTTTAGAAAGAAGTACACAAGTGTTATGGCAGCAGTCAGCAGATGGTGCTGTTACACATAGTGACAATTTCTTTCCCCCAGAGACAGGGATAAATAAGCTCTTATAATATTTTTGTGGCAGTCACGATTTTCTCTCTCCACCTTGACCAGACTTCATTGTTAACAGCTGACTTGCTTTGGGTTAACCTTGGAAGGAAGCCTCCCTGCTTCAGTAACTTAGTGTCAAACAAGGCTTCTGTTTCAACAGTCACATAAGTAAACTGGCAATATGCAATGTCGGAGAACTTACATTAGAGAATGTTGAGATGAGAGGGGATTTGTGTTAGGCCTGTGTGCATACTGCCTGGTTCTTGTTCACCAGAGGGTTAAGGCTGCAGGTAAAACCTGACAGCACAGGCACAAGCTGATGCATGAGGACTGCAGCTATAATGGGAGATTTTTTTTCCTCTCCAGTTCTTCATACTTACAATTCACACTCATTTCATTCTATTTAGCGCATCTAAGGAGTAGGCAATCTGTTGCAAACATTATTCTCTTTTTAACCAGAAATTCTGTGGTATAAGTAGTTAAGGCTTCACTGGAAGTAGTGCATTACAGCATTTGTCATCTTTCATCCGAAAATTAAACTGAGTTATGCTCAGGTTGGATGTAGCTATAAGGGCAGTGGAAAGAGAACTTCAGTGGTAGAGCAACTTGCCTATCAGCCAACCCAAGCAGACATGATTTTAAACAGAGATTAATGCAGGGAGAATGAGTTTCAACCTTGTTTAATGCAGCTTATCTATCCAGTCAGGCCCACGCTGACTTACATTATTGTGTGGGTCAAATTAATATAAAAGTAAATTTAATTCTCCTAGAAATTGTCTAAATTATGATGAAAAACTTCCTAGGCTTTGCTTATCAAATTTACTCATATTTCATTCTATTTAAATTATATTATTTCACATATTTCATTAAATTTAAATATTTCCTATTTTAATATTAAAGATTATGACTCTAAACAAGGTAGGATTTCAAAGAGTGAAAACTTTCAAATAACTTAAACAGGAAAAATAGTCTAAATTAAGTTACCACATGACATATTGTAGTGTTTTTTCTTCTTCCCTTATTGATTTCCTTACTTGCACTGGTTCATGCAGCAATTGTTGATCTTTTTGATGCGACTCACTTCAAATTGCTGTGCTGTACATTAGAGTAACGTAGCTTCGTAAATATATTTTTAAACATCCCACTGTACCAACGTGCCATAATTATTTTCCACTTGCTACCTGCTCTGATAAAATCGTGTTTTATTACTCTTTGTAGTAAGTTCTCTAAAATAATTATAAATATTAATGTATGATGATCTACTCCACCCACTTCTGGTAGCTCAGGTCAGCATGGGGAGAAGCCCTACGTCTATCAAATAGGACTTAATGACACTGGGGAAACTAGCTGAAGGAGTGGTAGCTGAGGAGATGTTTTCCTCTATCCTTTCAGCAGAAGATACTGAGAAGAAAAGAAAAACCCACCTGATCAATATATTCCTAAAAGACTGGTGCCATTGCAGGAATTAAGGGTTTTTTTTGTTTGTTTTTTAAATCATGGGACAGTTTATTCAGTCACAGACCTGCTGGTGATAGATGAGAATCCACCTGTCTCAGAAAGGATTCTAGCCCAGGAGCTGGCAGGGCTCACTGAGAGGGCTTTAAACTAAGCTTGAGGGAGGAAGAAAATCAAACCAGGCTGACCAGAGATGAGTCTAAGGGCAGTATGCCAAGGCTGGAAGTGAGACCAGTAGCCCAGCTGAAGTGCATCTACACCAATGCATACATCATGGGCAACAAATAGCAAGAACTAGAATCCAATGTGCAGCAGGGAAACTATGACTTAGTCACCATCACAAAAATATGGTGGGATCAACCCCACAGCTCGAGTGCTATACACTCTTTAGAAGGAATATGCAATGAAGAAGATGCAGGGGGGTGGCTTCCTATGTTAGGAATTGTTTCAACACTGTAAAGCTCAACACTGGAAATGATAAGGTAAAGTCCTTATGGATGAGGATCAGGGGGACGGCCAACAAGGCTAGCATCCTGGTGGGACTTCATTATAAATCTCCCACCCAGAATGAAGTGACAGATGAAGCATTACACAAGCAGGTGACAGAAGTCATGAAATTGCTAGCCCTTGTTTTTGTGGGGGACTTCAAATTGCCTAACATTTGCTGAAAATACAAACCAGCCCGGAAGAGGAAGCAGTCTAGGAGGATCCTGGAGTATGTGGAAGAGAACTTCCTGACATAACTGGTAAGAGAGCCTATCAGGGGAAACACCCCATTAGACCTGCTGTCTACAAACAGAGAAGGAATGGTGGGAGATGCAATGGTGAGAAGCTGTCCTGGACATAGTGACCACAAAAGAACAAAGTTCTCTATTTTTGGTGAAGCCGGGAGAGGTCAGAAAAGCCTTGAGCTTTGGAAGGACAGGCTGAATTGTTTAGGATGTTGGGTGGGAGAATCTTTTGGGAGTCAGACCTGAAGGGCAAAGGGGTCCAGGAAGGTTGAACATTCCTCAAGCAGGAAATACTAAAGGTGCAGGAACAGGCTGTTCCCATGTGCCATAAGGTGAACAGGAAGGGAAGAAAACTGGCCTGGCTGAACAGGGAACTTTAGCTCAAACACCAGAAGGGGGTGCAGGGGAAGGGGAAAAAAAAAAAAAAAAAAAAAATTCACCATTTTTCTAAGGGGTGTCAGCCAACACCAGAATAGTACAAGGAAGTTGCTAGGACACACAAAGAGAAAATGAAAAAAAACAAAGGCCTGGCAAGAACTTAATCTGGCTGCCATTGCTAAAGATGAAAGATGGACTGTGTGGGCATTGTTTTTTTTAACAACAATGCTATCACAGCAGCTGTGAAACAGTGGGTCACCTAACTGTGGTAGAATTTTAAAGAGTGCAGCACGCAGGTTCTTATTCATCACTGGCAAAAAATGCATAGCTAATTTTGGAGATTGCTCAAAAAAAAAAAAAAAATCACATTTTGTAGCTGATAATGTGCTTCACCAAATAGTGTTATTACATTCTTTCTATCTGTTATAGTTCCCATATAAATATATAGGAGGCATTACTTTTGGAACAACCAACATACATCATGTATTCACTCCCTTCACTTCAGAGAATTAGTGGGTTTTAGGATTTGAGATACCACTGCTAATTCTCATTTCTGAATGAAAATTTTGGAACATTCAAAGTTCAAAGCTTACTGGAAACACAATCAATTTTGTTGCATCCAAAAACAAAACCAGTAAGTTTGTTCAGTATTTAGAGCTGTTAACAGTATTTCTTGAACAAGGAATAAATATCTGTGTAACTGATTTCTAAATTGATAGTGAAATTCCATGAAGAAAAGCTCGAATTAATAAGCCTACAACGAGTGTATTTTCTTTTTCCACTTATACTTCCTCATCTCTCACAAACAATAATAAAGAGAACCCAAAATGAATGTCAAATTGCCTTTATAGCTCTTATCTTTAAATGAAAGAATTTAGCCTCTATGTTAGTTATAAACTAACTCTTAAAAATAATCAAGAAATTAGGGGCAGCTAAAGTGGCTGGAAGACTTTGAAGTTCTGGAGCATGAGCTAAGCATTGCAAAAAACATTCATTCTTCAAGAAGTAGTTATGACATCTAATTTTGCAACACACATAATAGCAGAGTAATATTGTCGCTTCTGTTTCTTAATTTTATTTTAAAAGGCACATCTCAAGCATGAAAAAGCCTACTACTGATGAGCATGCAATGAGTGTAGCAAAGTATCTTTAAAACTTGCAGTTATGATAGGGTCTCACCACTCTGTACAATCTGCTTATAGACTGAATTCATTTCATACCTAAGGCTTCATGCTCAGTTTTGAGGGTATCACGCTTGTTGGTTTTCTTCCCCTCCCCACCCCCCCCCTTTCCAATTTAAAGGAATATTTCACTAAAATGATAAATTTTGCATGCAAATTTCATCATGCAAGTTCGGAAAGGATGGTATGTGGGTAGGATTTGGCCAACTGTGAAAATTTTAAGGGCTAAGAAAATTAAAAACATAATGCTGGAAAACTGCTTCTTTGCCAAGGTGAAGCCTGATCACATGCGCAGTACTGAAATATGTTCCACTTCAGCTTTGTGCATTAATGTTGCCATTTGCTAAACTCCTACAGCAGAGCTGAAGTGACAGCATAGAGCTTTGGTATCCTACACGCAACAGCTGTCCAATCACCCACTGCCTTATTCTCTCCCCTCCCCCCGAAATGCAGCTTCTCAGTGCTTTCTTGCAATTTTTATTTTAAAATAAAATCTGCAGGATAAAATTTTAAAAATTAAGGAAGCTATTATTTTAAAAAAGAAAATACTCTATATGGCTGCACTGAATCAGAATGAATACAAGAT
>JAOWBP010001760.1:72416062-72438260 GCA_028571105.1 Tragopan temminckii | reverse complement strand
AGAATTATTTTTACAAAAATTTCAACAAAATTGGTACATTCCTATGGAAAAAAAAAAAAAAAAAGTTTTGATAAAGTCTGCATCCTTTTACTACATAGTCTAAATCCTCACATTCCTGATTTCTCCTAACAGCATGAAATATATTTTATAGATAGTACTAAGAGTAACTGAGACAATATGTTTGAAACAACATGCCAGTGATTGAGTCACGTATTCACTACATCAAAACTGTTGTCGCTTTCAATAGGCATACACATTCTGTCACAATCTGGATAAACTTAACTAAAAATCTGAAATTCCTTGACTGGGGCTTTCTCACTTTGGCTCTTCATATTATGGCTAAAATGTGGTCTCTATATAAGTTATTCCTAAAAGACAGAGCAGCGTTTCTTCAAGCTCTTCTAGAAATCAGATATACCACTCAACTTTGGGGGCCACTACATGAGAGAAGCCTTGAGGCAAGTTGAGGAGCAAATCTGTCGTCATGTAATACAGCACTGAAGAAATGTATTAGCTCTGTTACTTTCTTTCTGACTGAATAACTCAAGTCAAATATGTTCTTTTTTCAGTTTCTATTTTCACTAAAAATTCAAGCGTTTTCATATGGCACTACAAACAATTTGGTGTTGAAAGGTTTTCCCTCGAGGGAAACACAATGCTCCAAGAAGACAGTCACATGGCTTCTCTGAAAGACATTTTGTATTTGTCTGCAGAGCACTTTGGATGACAGAATTAAGTAGACAGTTCTACAGAGAAAGACAGAGAAAATAAACTCCTCTGCCACACTCATTTTAAAACAACAAATATTTTGATCTGCACTGAACTAGAGCTTCTTTCATGAAACACTTAATATTTCCATTGCTATTTAAGGCAGAGAAAAGCTTCCCATTAAAATAAAATAAAAAAAAAAAAAAAAAAAACATCATTCTTGATCACCTTTCCTTTTTATGAAAGCTACTACACCAATTATTTGTTTGTTTGAAGTACTTAATACCTAATCCCTAGAGGTTGATGCATGATTTGATTTGAAATCTATTTATTAAAAGTAGGAGTCCTTCTGAGAAATAGAAGACCGAAGACTTAATGGAAAAATCATTACAGAGCAAAGATTGTGACAGAATATATTTTATAAAGACTTCCTGGTAAAGGAATTTGACTTGGTTGTGATTTCATATTTTTGTCCTCCTATTTTCCACACTAAATATGCAGTGGCTTTCAGGTCAGATGGCATCCTATGCAATTTAAGCAGAAGAGTTAAAAGGTGATATTTACAAAGCCATTTGTGAGAGATTCGTCAGAAGTGAATTCTTTGGAGAGTTAATTTTGAATAGATCTTTGAACTTGATATTGATCCCTGAGGCTTCTAAAATCAAATGTGGATTTTATCAGGTAACCTAAGAAATCTATTAGGTTTTATGCTTGTACATAGGTAGACAAAAGAAACATTTTGTTGTTTCATTGTTTGTTGTTGGTTTTTTTTTTTTTTTTTTAAGTTAGAAAACATAGATTCAGAAAATAAAATCTTGTAAAGGTATCATTATCATAATATAAGTCTATTTTAGAAATAGACTGCTAAGTTTTAAGAAAAATTTGGAAGGTTGCTCAGTTTTAGCCAGAATGATAAGAAGTGCAATAGGCCACAACACTGTATGTTGGGTTACAGAAAATAATAGATTCTACATTTTCAAGAGACTTTTGGCTAGGAGAGAGTTCTTCTTTGTAATGGATGACATGGTGCTGTGTTTTTGATTTTTGATGAAAACAGTGTTGATAGCAAACTGATGTTTTGGCTGTTTTTGAGCAGTGCTTCCACTAAGTCAAACGTGTTTCTCCTCCTGGTGCTGCCTTGCCAGCAAGTAGATGGGGGTGCACAAGGAACCAGGATGGGGCAGAACTGGGAAGCCTGACTTCAACTGGTCAAAGTAATGTCTCATATCGTGTGGAGTCATGTAGATCAATGCAGGGAGCTCACCAATGGAGGTAGATGCTTCTTGGAGACTAGCTGGGCATTCAGTTGGTGAGCAACTGAACTATGCACCATATGTATATCCTTACTTTATATATAATCACTATTATTTCCATTTCTTTTCTGTCCTATAAGACTTTAGAAGTCTTTATATCAAACTATGAGTTTTATCTTTTTCTAACTCTCTCACTCATCCCAAAGCAGGAGAATTGACTGAACAGCTATGAGATGCTCAGTGGACTGCTGGGCTAAACCACAAGTAGACCACTTAGTAGAGCAATAACTGAGCCATTAGAAATCACAGACTTCAACCAATATAGTAATTAATCTTTAAACATCACATCTAGTTTGAGAGCTTTAGAGGGCATTTGAAGGTCAGTTAACATACTGGTAATAGTTGCACCCCTTCCAGAATTACTTGAACAGCTAAGATCTTTACATTTCCTAATACAGCACCAAACTGAAGTATTTATATCAATCTGTAATGGAATATCTGAGATAATTTGAACAGAGGGAGAATAGAATTCTGTTTAAATAATAATTCATATTTTCTGTAGCAATAATTATTCTGCCATTGTACAGAAACAGCATAAATGCAATTTATTATAGCAGGTCTTTTTGTTGGGAGTTAGAATGAGGCAAAGGATTTAACAGGAACATCTTGCCTATACAAGCCTGCCTTTCCCATGTGTTCACCCTTTTCCAAACAAATTAGCCAACAATTAAACAAATCTACTGAGAATAAAAAAAACTTCATGTCTTCAAGAGAAAATGTCAAAATAACAGACAAGAGAATTTGTACTTTACTAACAGAAACCAATGATATAAGACAGAGCCGCACTGCATGTACAGCTGCACACACAGCGAAAGCATTACCAGAGAGCTCTTCACTACAATTTATTGTTCTCCCAGACCCAGAGTGATGTCAACTACTGTGAAATTCTAAGTAAGCCAAAAGAATACTGAAGAAAATGAAAGAAAGAAACAAAAAGGATTTCAGAAGGAAAAAGTTTATTTTTTCTTTCCCAGTTGTAGTCTGACATACTGCTATTAGCATAGGCATTTATGGGAGAACATGGTAAGCACCTGAACTGTGCAACTTTTTACCGATTTTGAGTAAAGTGCTATTTGACACTAACCTACTTGTTCTTTTAAAATATGCAATCATATTAGCATCCATCATAATAAAACATTTCTTAGAATTTAAATGCATTAAACAGGTGAGGCAATGGTGACAAAATATCACAATTAAATGGATCGCTACCTTAAGCACAGAAGTCCATCCAGGACAGGGGTAGATGTCACTGCTAGCTTTACCTGCTCTTTATGCTTTCCAGGCAGTGATATCACTTTGACAGCACCTATACACATTTGCCAGCGTCACCTTGATCCCGAAACAGTAACTAGAGACAACTGGTTGTAAATAAACCTCAATTTGTCCTTGCAAACTATACCAGAAAGAACTGTAGTGTTCTGTGAGTCAGCCCTCCAGAAGCACAAAGGTCAGTGATCACATAGAGTTCTAATATAGGCATTGAGTGTTAAAAAGTCTCTAGGCTGTTGTAGAATAGTATTGGACCAGTTTTGTTCAGCTATTGACTTAGATATGAAATGTGCTTCAACATATCAGAAAGTACTCTGATGATACAAAAAAAAAAAAAAAAAAAAAGTTTTACATATGAACTTAAAAGACAAAATACCTAACTACCAGATGCATCAATGTGAGCTGCACTGTATAATATCTTCCTATTTATCTTAATCTCCATCACATTTTCAATCTCCATATCAAAACTTCTAACACTTAGACTTTTACAAGTGTTAATGTCTTGACCAAAATGAAACAATCATGAAAACTTTCATGATTAGAAAGAAAAATAAATCTGCATTTTTCACAGACTGCATTTTATCAAATAAAATGTTTTGCACTGTAGGAGAAAATGTTTAAATTTACAAAATGGAAGCAAGTCACCAACAATGAACAGGAACTTTAGTGAAGCCCATGTGGCTGTACAATACATGCAACTGTTACAAGAGCGAGTTCTTCATAATGAAAATCTTAATTGCAGTCCTTGCTTAGCAGCAGTTGGTAAAGGGCAACGAATTTTTGATATGTTTCTTTTCCCCAGATATGCAGTATAACAGACATACATAAAAACAGAATTTTACCTGAATTATCACAATCAGGTAATATAACTTTGGTTCAACTTAGGTAAATTAGAACTGAGTGGCTGCATGGAGTGACTGCTAATCTTTGAAATTATAAGCATGCTCTTGCACTTTTTATATTATTCTTCACATACTTTATAATGAAAACCACAAATCCAGAGCATTTTGCATTGATTTTCAAGCCAGTTGCTTCTGTACTTGTGAGCAGTCAACTTAAGTTTACTTCTGTTATCATAAATCAGGAAGAAAAAAAAAAAAATAGAATTCAATGAGGAACGAAAACAATGCATTTTGGGTTTAATTAGATGTAAACTAGGATAAATCTAAACCAAAAAATCCAAACTACTTTACGGTGTCCTTCTGTTAACAGCATATTTTGAATATTATTGAACAATCCATTACATGGAAGGGTAGGATGATCCACAGTCTAAGAAATTTCACTTATAATAAAGTTTTCATTTTAAATATCTTGATTGCGAATGAGTGATTTTATATATTTTACTGAACAGTCAGTTTAATAGCTTTAATGACAATTCAATTGTGTTTCAATTCTTCTCTATATTTTCTATTTTTATAAATTCATCTGTATTTCGATACTGATGGTCATCTGTAAAGAACTGCCTCAATTTCCCTGGAAGCCATATCAGAAGACGAGAGGCAGCCTTTTTAAGAGCCAATGTTGCTTCATTCACTCCTCAAATAATGAAACTCTACCCCTCAGAGAAAAGGCAGCATAATTTGGACATAGCAAACAGTCTCTAGTCTGGAGAAGAAATGGGGAACTTATATAACTTGTTTATCTAGAAAATATATGCAGGGACTGCAATAAACAGCTTATAATGCCCTGTATGTGAAAATAAGTAAAGAGCTGCTAGATGTTCAGAAGCCACTGACTTGAACTTTCCTGTCTTTGCAGAATTTTACAGAAACTGATCTTATGAAAGGAAATCTAATCCCTGTATTTTTCTGTGATACTTGTACATCTGTGGTTACGAATCTTTTCACTACCTATAGTTAGGGAAGATGTTCTCCCTTCTATAATCATTTTGCAATAGAAAGGAGGTCTGAAAGGAATTGTGTCTAAACAGTGACAAAGAGAAACACGCTTTGATTAAAACAGCATTATATTTTCTGAAATTGTTTCACAGCATCCTTTTACAGGAAATTTCATTCTGGGCATGCACAACCAACAACTTGCAATGATCACTTTGCATCTTTAGACACATTTCTTTAAATCCCTCCCATAAGGCACGTGAGCATAGTTTTAGCTCAAATTTTTCTGTCACGTGTATTTTAGATGTAAATTATAAAAGATTTAGAATACAGCCGTGATACATATATATCTATACACCTACCTATACTGTATATATATACCTAATACCTTTACTGAGGTTTTAGAGGCTTCAAATGTCAGAACAGATGTGTTTCTAGCAAAACAAAGTAAACATTTCTAGAAATTTAAGGACATGACATTGTAAGATTTCTCCATAAGGGAAAAGACAGGAAAGAATTAACAGGTCTATACTTTGCGGCTGTACATAATCATGAATTCTAAACATATCTAAATCTGTGTTTAGCATTCTCTAGCTAGAACAACTTTTCTTTCACATGAGAGCTAGAAGAAATTGCTCTGAATATGGGTCCAACATTAAAACAACACTTTTTTTTTTTTTGAAATTTTGCAATTTTCATAATGTGTAAGAAAACAAAGTAGTTTTTTTCTAGTATTTTTTTCTCCTAACTGTGCACAGAATTAATATTTAAAAACCATACAAACTCATGCACACATAAGTTGTGAGGAAAAAGATTCATAATCAATTATGCGAATTCAAACATTTTTAAAAAGTAGGACAATTTTGGTGTTGCAAGTCTGTTCCTTTAATGTTTTAATGTTACATTATTCAGATACAACAACAACTGTGTTAGCTGCAGAATAATGGTCTAATGACATTTCCACTATAGCGTGTTCCTCTTAGGACATGGCCCAGATCTGGTGGGTAAGACCTCAACTTATCTTTATCATGCCACAGGGGAGATGCACGTGCCTGGTTTGCTCCACATTCGATTGCAACCACTTGGCAGGAAAACAGACTTCAGTGCTTTTATCAAGCCAAGAAATTCAACACTCTCAATTCCAACAAGCACGGCAATGGCTTGTATTCAAGAATACTGTTTCACATGCCTTTAAATCTCCCCATGATCTTACTTTTCTGCTTCCCCAACTTAATTAAAACACAAAATTAAGTGGAGTTAGAAACAAAATTCTAGTCTGTGTGATTTTTCCATCATGATAACTAACATTTTTACAGTACCTAGTTTCTATTGGATCATAAAGCCCTGCCTAAACACAAACCAATTCACAAATCTTCACAAATGTAAATCATTTTATACACATCAAATATATAGCTACGTATAAAGAGAAATATATGAATTATTTAATATTTCATATTGATACTGTGCTTATTTTATGACATAAGAAAAACAAAAAGGCCATACACTAAAAGAAAAAATAGGTAGGTGCCCACAGTGAACTGCTAAAATTTCAATCTGAAGGGAAGCATAGGCTCCTTATTCTTCAGAAAATATTTAGGTCTCATTTAGAAGACTGAACAGGCTCTCAGGTCCATCCTGTCACAGTATCTGTTCAGATTAGTAAGGGACACATTTCCTTCTAGCATCATGCCCTACATTTTCCACAGAAAGCAATTTACCATCAAAGGATTTGCCAACTTTCTGAAATCTGAAGAAAGCAAAATGCTGGGCAGAAGTGACAACAACATAAATATTCTGGTTCCACTAAAGACATCCGTTTCTGCTTAGAGGATTTGGCTTAAGTAACTCCTTTGAGAAAGCTTGCTAAAAAATGAAAGGATTTAACTTTAGGCATCTTGCAGCAAGTCTCTGTGCCGAAATGTGTCCTCTCCTTTCCAGCACTGTTTCAAGATTCCTCCACTTTTCAGCTCTGGTCAGAGAAGTATTTTCTCTGAGTATGTTTCTGTGAAATGCACTCAACACCTCCCTGAGACTATAGTAGAGAATGAAGATAGAAGCAGGGCACATGGCAAAACATGAAGCCTCAATAAGGATTCTCAATGTGCACAGTACAGGAATTGAGAGGAATCTCACGGGTGTATCAAAACCTCTCTATAGGATTTAAGCTGATTACCCTGACATAGGGCAGTACAGCATTAGGTACCATGGGCTGCCACCAGTTTCTGCTCTCACACATTTCCTGCCCATAGTTCTGTTCTCAGCACCAGCCCCAGCCAACACTCACCACTGTCCCTTGTGCTGTTATCAGCAGTGATCTGACAGCAATTTATCTCCAGAACATGTGTTTTTATTACTCTTCTACTTCCTGGGAAGAGTGCCCATCTGAAAAATCATGCTTCACATTGAGTGGAGGAGCATTTTGACTTGTGTTAAATATGATCTGTCTGCCAGAAGTCCCGTTTCCATGCTGCTCATCATCTTCTAATCATTTGGAACTTTCAAAAACTAGATAGCAAAACAGCGAGGCAGACTGCAAAATTATATATACTTTATAATTTTTTTATTTGTTTCTATATTTATTATCTTCTGTGATTTTCAGTGTTTCAGATATATCACATTATTTTCCTGTTATCTGCTCTATTTTTAATCCACAAATTTAGGAAACTCATGTGCATACTAGCGCACAAAATAGATTTCATATATTACCACTTGGTAAATTCCAAAGGTTTTAAAGAAAAAAGTGTTAAACTTGCAGCCATCAAAATAATACGACTGTTCCCTGTCTAAAATAAAATAGAATAGTGTAACAATTTTACTCGATTCCTGTAAGCAGTATGATAGGTCTCTCAATGATAACTTAATTCATCCAAAAGACATTTGTCCTTTGCTGTGTATGGAACAAATTGTGCAGAAGCCAGTGGGTAGTGTCAGCCATTTCAGAAACTACCTTCCTGATCTTTGCTTGAGACTGGTGCAAACCACAGAACAGCTGGCTTTCAAAAAACTGAAAGCTCTTCTACAGTTGGTTGTTGAAACCACTGACATCCAAATCCTAGATTACACTGTCAGAGTTTCTGCACTATGACTTTGCTCTAAGGAAGGAGAGGATGTGCTGTGACAAAGGAAAACAGGGTTAACAGGAAATGTTTGGATTAATTTGTAGTTCCATTATATGTTCTGTGCAAGGGCAAGATTGCATAGTCCCAAACCATTACAGCTGATGCACTTTTTCCACTGGAGTAATTATTATATGTATCTAAAAATAAAGAGTGTTCATTACTTCCCAAATATTCAATAATTCAATTATGAAAATATGTTTAAAGGTAGAAAATGAGTATTTTTTCTAGTGTAATATACGGGAAATTGAAGCAGGAAAATAATTTTTTCTAAGTTGCACAGTGAAGAATCAAGAGTTATTTTTGATATCTGACATCAGATTTTTCTCTCTTTACTGATAAATTTAAAATTATTTGAAGAAACAAATGCTCATGCTATTTATAACATGTAATCTTAACACTGCTATTACATGACTGCTAGCAAACTAGTTTATTCAAACTCTTACTGGAAGACAGTATTTATGAAACAAATGAAAGTAAAACTTACTGCAGGTCCCACTTGATGTAAAGCAGTTTGATCTACTTCACAGAACTCCTCAGTTTTAAGTTACTGACAACTGTTGCCATCTTTCAGCATATCTGCTTTCCAAGACTTTGAAGTACAGAACACAGGGAGTGTAAAAATACGCAGCTAGTTATATATATATTAAAAAAAAAAAAAAAAAAGGTTTAATGACTCTACAGAAATCCTTCTGTCATACTGCACTGTGACTGGTTCGGTTGTTGTGTTAGTTTGTTTTTGTTTTTTTTTTGAGGTCAGTAAGGTTGTTGGCAATGTCAACATCCCCACTTTGTTGGTAAGTGACAATGAAATCATTCTACACTCCAGCTGAACCACAGACCATTGGCTTCACAGTGATTTCCTACCTACCTAAACAGACTGAGACATCGTGGAAGTGCATGACTAGGTTAAACCTCCAGCAGAGAAGGGGTAAAAATGATAATGATGCTACAGGATTACAGCAATTTCTGCAAGTCAAGAAAAGCTGTGGCTGCATTGCCTTGGGTGAGTTAATTTATTTAGCATAATGAGAACGTATGTGCATGTTTCAAGATCATTATATTTCTTTAACCTATTTTGGACATTGCTTTGCATTGATCATTTGGATTCTTTACTCTCCTGAACACAGTTTCTGACTTTCTATTCTTTGCCCATGAGATCTAATTTTATTCAGTCCAAAAATTTTTAGAGATCTTGGAAAGCATTTCACACAGAATAACTTTTTAGGCACTTAAGTTAGGAGGTTAGTCTCCTTAAGCTCCCTGGATCAGCCAAAGAGAGCTAGTTTTCTTCAGAATGATTTTTATCATTATGTGCATGCTGCAGAGGATCTAAATGTACATGCTTCAAATCACCCTCTGGAGGTATTCCTTTCTCTCAATTGACAGCATGGAATGCCTGCACAGCCTGGCTCCCTGAACACAGAATGACTTCTGTTGGACGGGATCTCAAGCCTATCTAGTTCTGACTCCCCCGCCATGGGCAGGGTTGCCAGCCATGGCCCAAGGTGGTTGTTGTACTCACCCTTCGAGCTCATTAATTTTCGTAACATACAGAAACTCTGTATGTTTTTAAATCTTGTAACCTGAACTCTGAACTGGTTGGGATGGAGTTTACTTCCTTCCTGTCAGCCCCTTTGGGGCTGTGCTTTGGATCAGTGACCAGAACCACGCTGGTAACACATGGACACTGTGGCTGTTGCTGAGCAGTTCTTGCATGGATCAAGGCTTTCCTTCCTTCTCACTGCACTCCTCCAGCAGGCTGAGGTTGGGCTGAGGCTGAGAGGAGACACAGCTGGGACAGATAATGAAAGAGATATTCCATGCCACATAACATCATGCTCAACAAGTAAATGGTGGAGGAGGAAGGTTTTTCCAAAGCTGCCATTGCTTAGAGACCGGATGGGCCTGCTGGGGAGTGCTTGCTTTGGCATCAGTAGTTATATGTTTATCTCTTTATTCCTTTACTTACTAACCTATAAGATAATCTTTTCTCTTTTACCCTCTGGATTCCTTACCTGTTGGCCAAGATCAGCCTACCAGAAACACCTTGCTGAGCTTGACTGATATCATTCAATAGATTCAGAATTACTGATGTGGAAACCAGAAAGAAAAGTATTGTTCTTAAGAATAACTCAGATACCCATCTCCACAGTTAATGTGAATAGATTCATACATATTGCTTTACTCTAATACTAATGCAAAGAAGTAAAAAGAGACAATAATAATAAATCAAAAATCTACACCTGTGCATGTTCCTCTCCTATTGTAACAAAGATTTCATCTGGCACTTTTAGATGCTGAGAATCAAATTCTATTTTTGCACACTACAGATGCATTTCTACAGCATCTGAAGCCACAGTTGCAAGCCATCTTGAGCTAACATTATTTCCTATTTTTGTAAGAGTCTTTCTTCACTTCAAAAAAGAAAATAAAACTGATAATGCACTTTTTCCCTGTAATAAAGTTCTGAAACAGCATCACTGCAGTTTTAGAAGTTAAAGCATTTTTCATAAAAGCAATCAAAATTCTAGCTAGGTTCTGGAAGTCAACAATTTCTCAAGTATAGTTTTACCTTTTTATTACCATTGTGGCATTTGTGTTATAAGTTATCACAGCTCCACTCTGTGTTGATTGGCACTGGCAAATACCTGCATTATGACAGACACACTTTGTTTGCGAATAACTGTTTGTACCCTGGCATATATTTAAACGTATTTAACAAAGAACTGCACTGATTCACAGAACATGGGACAGTTCAGGTGTGTGTTCAAGTTAGGATTATTCAGGCACGTCACCAAGTGATAAAAGCCAACCAGGAGATTCTCACTAGGTGTATCGCTTCATAGCAATATTATGATAAACACCAGCAGCTGTGCTTAAATATCAGTTACAAATGGCTAACAGCGCTAAAAAGTTTTCCATATAAATGGAGGATAAATATGCATACAGTATGCCCATTGTAAGTGCAAATTGCATGTTATTACTTCAACCTTCATCTGCAGACAAGCAAATCACTCCTTCCTTTTTTTCTGCTAAGTTTGGTTATTAATGTAATAGGGAAATGCTACACTGGGATGTCAGGAATTCAGTCAAAATCATCATCATAATTACAATAAAAAATCACAAAGCAATGAATAAATAGTGCTATTTTTGTGTATTTAATACTTTGAACTTTCAACTTTGAGTCATCCAAAGTGATCTTGTACTTTAATCTTCCACTCCAATATTATTTTTTATACTACTGAAAACAGATGTAATCACTGCAGACTATCATTTTTTCAGGTTTTGATCTCATCAAAAGTAAGATCTAAGTAACATTAAAGTATTTTAATGAAAAAAATTGCAAGCAAATGTGACTCTATTCACGAAAATGGGGCCATTTTCACTCGGATCTTTAATACTCTCAGTCCATTAACCTGAGATTTGTGTGAAAATGACAAAGTTTATCATGAATAATTTTGAATAAATAGCAGGGAATGTTCTTCTGCTAAAAAAAGGCACCATAAGTTTTCAGTACTTGAATTCCTACACATAGGAGTCCCTTCTTATTTGTGAAGTAAATAATCAGTAAAATTCAACTTAAGTCCTCAAATCATGATTTGTTAATGCAGTGCTATATTGTTTTAGATAAAATAAGCATATCTTTGACACATATTGCATCACTCATCGCTGTCTTTTAATCTCAATGCTAAACTGAGAATGTATGGCTTGTTCTTCAGAAAGAAAAACCCAAAGAAATTTATGACAGTGTTGGCCAATTCCCAGTGTGCTAGCTTTATACAATACTTCTGAATGCACAGGGCCTACATTAATGTATTACATGTGCTACATTCTAAAATAAGATACGAAAGTAAATGTAAAATAAATTTTAAATGTATTTCTAATATTAGAACACAGATGTTTCAATAATCTTGGCTATTAGTTGCAAGACTAGAAATAATATCTTCAGAAAAAATGAGACTTCCATTTTGCTGCAGATAATTACTCTGAAAAATTAACTTTCATTGTCCATAGAGAAGTAGTATACTTTATGGATGTGTAATAAATATAAAACTATCAATATATGTTTCACCAGTATATATCAATAATTAGCAGTGTGGCTAATTCAGTGTCCTGAATTACTGGATGCCTTTAAGATAAATGGTCATGGGGCAAGTAAAGATGGAAAGCAGATAATATAGAGCAAGTAAATACTTAACAACACTTAACATGATGCTTTATAGGCAGTGAAGACAGTCTCATTTTCTTTCAATGATAATATAGATGTTTATCCCTAAAAGTTATATAGACAGTTAATTAGAATGCCCAAGTACTAACAGGCAATTTTTTTTAACCAGAAGGGGGGGAAAAAAGCACCTTCAGAACATGATTCAGGTGTTGTAATTCGGTGATTCTCTATATTTTTCCATCTACTATGAAAGAGTACTACAACCACATTCCTAGTATAGCCATTTCAGTTTTGTGCCTCTGGGATGGACAGTCTTATCTCTACTGAGCACGTAAATAAATGTCCTCGTTTTTAACCTTTGCAGGCCTGAAACAGCACATGCAACTTCTTGATCTTCAAAAGAATAAAATGAAAGTGGTCTGCAGATTTTTTGTAACCATTCACAAAATGTCCCACAAACAAATCTGAAAAGTTTCCCACTAGTAGTAAATAACATTTTATAACATAAAAATATAATAGCATATAAATAGGAAAAGAATGGAATAAAATTTATGCACACAGGTTCATACAAGGTTACTCACAGTAAAGATATACAGGACTCTATTAAGCTAAATCAGCATGTTGTGCTTCCAATTCAGTGAATGTCTCTTGTGCACTCAGCATCTCTGAATGCTTCTCAATGGCACAACAGAGCTCTGTGTGCAGACAACTGACCTATCTGTCTTCAGAACTGCCTAACAGAGTCGTATTTTTGCTGTAACATCACAGGCATCACAGCTATAACACTGATAACTCAATGGCACAGCTTCCAAAATGTCAGCTAGCTCATTTTTACTTCTCTGCTGTCTGCTGTTTGCAGAACCTGCCCCTCTAAAGCGGGGGGAAAAAAAAAAAAATAAAAGCTCCTACATTTTTCTTCTTTTTTTTCCCATCTTTTTTCTTCCCTTCCCCCACCTCAAAATAAATAAATAAATAAATAAATAAATAAATAAATAAATAAATAAATAAATAGTGCCTTTGCTCTTTTCCCAGAATACTCAGTTATTTCCACTGCTTGTTTTTCATGAATTGAAATCAATTTTTACATGGTGTCCTTCCAACCTCCAGTATCTCTATTGTTTGTACCATCAGCCTGAGCTTAATCATTTATCCAGACAACAGTTCAGAATGGTCAGGAGTAATGTTCTCATCTCATGGAAGAAGGATTCCTCAACTTTTTAATTTTCCTTTAACTTTTGATACTGTACAAGTTAATTAGTACTGTTATGAATTCTACAGAAAACAAATATCAAGAAAGTTTCAATTATTATAGCCCTCATCTAACCCATAAATTCTTTTAAAACCTTAAATTTCTGAATATTATTGTTATTAATTATAAATCCAATGTTATCTTTATAGTTGCATATGGAGTATCTCAGACACAAAAGCAGTTATCTAACAGGATGACAAAAATCTCCAAATTACAGCCAACAAAATCATGGCAGTCTACTGACTGAAAAAATGCCACTGAATGAATAAGCAAAAAGAAATGCAGAAGAAAATGTGAAGCACTGATTTACAACCTGTTAAGAAACGATAATGGATGCTGGCACAATGCATGAACAGGACATTCTGAACTCATTGTGAAGACTTATTTCAGGGGATACTGCCAACAAAAACAAGTAATTCAAGCCACAGAAATCTGTACAAGTCCGTAGACTTCTTCCAATAAAAAGTCATTATCCATCAATGAACTTACGTTTCAGAAGGCTTTTTACTTTTTCTTTTGTTCTGTTTTTTTTTAAATAACCTATAATTAATAATAATTAATAAATTAATAAAAATTAATAAAAATAATAAAAATTAATAAAAAATAATTAATAATAATTAATAAAGCCATGATTGGGGTTTTCTTTCAAATCCAAACAGAAAAAAATGTATACTACCAAAAAATCTACACCGTAAAAGAAAGAACAATAAAAGATGAAAAGGCAGTTTCTCAGGAAAGAGAGATCATCTACTTGAGTGCTGTGTTTGGACAACAGTGCAGCTACAAATCCTTACGTATCCTACAGTCAACCAAGACTTAATTCAGAAATGCAAACATAAACTGTATGTTGGAATAAAATAGATTTGTTTGTTACATTACTGTGTGGCAAGAAACTGAATTCTAAACAATGACTTGTAAAACAAAGATGCTAATCAGATGCTGTTTTAATTACCAGCTACATCCATAGAAATTATTTTTATTTCTTCCTAAGTACAACAGGTAGTTTGTGTTCATAAAAAATATAATGAAATATGTTTGATTCTACTTTGTAGTTTCATTACTCCATTTAATTTAGACATTTGACTAAAAAGGAGATGAGAAGCAGAAGAGCCTGAATCTTCTACCCTGTATGATGTTTTCTCTAAAGGCTGTGGAAGAAGTAGTTATTCTCTTATATAAGACAGCTTAATTTCCACAGCAGCAGAACATGATCGATGCTGAGTTAAAGAGGAAATCCCTCAGAAAGGGCTCACCTCTCTTAGGTGTCTGCTCTACCAACCTGATTTATTGTTGCCATAGCCAGGCTCACACCAAATGCTGTGTAATTATCCAATAAACTTGCTAGGATATACCTGAAAAAGTGCTGAAAAGGATATTCTCCATGGCCCCTAACTCTGCCTGTGCCTGCAGTTACTGCTAAGGAGATTTCTAAAGAAAGAAACTTTTCTCTAGCTACATACTATATTGAAAAGAAAGATCACTGAGTTCTACCTCACTTCTGGCTGCTGAGAAATATGATGCTCTTCTCCTAATCTTAGTTACTGTTTTTGTACCTAATAGTTTATTTCTAAAAAGTCTATGAAAATGGAGAAGAAAAAAAAATTAAAAAGGGTGAATCAGTATTTTTAATATTGATGATTTTTAGCTACGTGCAGATTTGGAAAAGCTATATGTGAACTTCTTGAGATCAATTTTCAGCTTAATTTTATCTTATACTGGACTCCCCTCGCAAAGCACGCCATAATATGACATCACAACCACAGTTAGTTATGCTGAGCCAGCAACAGCAAGAGCAGAAAGGGTCACGCAAGGTAGAATAAGCACTGCTCAACTGACTCTGCAGAACAGCTGTTCCACAGATGAAACCTATGAACATTGATTACTGGAAGCTGCAAGATTGCAAATAGAGAACTAAAGTTCAATAAATTCTAAACAAACAGAAACAGTAATGCTACTTCTCTGGAACTACTGAACACAAATATAAAGAGGAAGAAGTCACAGTCAGAATGTGGCCTTTCTTGAACTTAGATTAAATCCATTAGATCTAAAAAGATACCTAATCCTTACAGAAGTTCCACTACCAAAAGAAACTTCAAGTTCCTTCAGTAAATATTTGATGTTTACTTGAATAGCAAATATTTCATACCTACAAATCTCACATATAGCATCTGCATGATTTGATCCTGTGTTAAAATTATTAGAACAGCCAGTGTATTCCAGTATGGCCTAGAACTCTTAGAAGACCATTACATTTCTGTCAATAAAATTTGAAAACAAGGAAGTTCTATCTCACTGTTCAAAAGTATTTACTTATGAACTAAAGAAAGAAAAAATGTAAACTTGCATTCTGGGGGAAGATTTGAACTGTGAGTGTGAATATGAAATTACAAAATAAACGTAATCAGAAGCAACCTCTGGAGGTCATTCAATTCTATTCCCTACTAAAGTTTGCCAATTTAGATCAGGTTATTCATGTTGTATCCTGTACAGTTCTGAATATTTCCACTGATGCACAAACATTCCAAGGAACTTGTTGCAGTACTATTTGAACATCCTCATGGTATTTTTTTTCCTTACATCTAATTCCCACCTTCCAAATTGTGTTTGCCATATTTTCTCCTGCTGCTGTACAGTTCCACTCGCTCCACTTGGTCTTGTTGCATCTGGTCTGCATTGTCCAATCTGGTAGTTGCAGACACCTTCCCTTTATCTTCTCACAGCTCAACAGATGCAACCTTCCCATCATCTCCTCATACATCATGTGTTCCCATCCTTTCTCCTGCAGAACTTCTTCCAATACAGTCAGTATGCACCCTGAACTGCTGAACAGAGCTGCTCCAGTCATAATACAAGACTTTATGTTCGCTTTTATTGAACTTCACAATGCACCTGTCAGTCCATTTCTCCAAGTAGTCCACATCACTCTGAATAGCAACCCCTACACTGTTCCCCCTCCCTCCTGCCTCTAAAGTTACATAACATCCATAAACTTGCTGAGCATACTCCATTCATTCATGCATAACATTAAAATATATATTTAGCTCCTTGGTGTTAATCCCCGACTAACAGTGCTAGTTACTGATTACCAGCTGGACTTCGCATCGTTGATCCCACTTCTTCAATACCAGTAGTCCAGATGGACAAAAATCCATCTTATTGTTCACCTATCTATTCCACATATTATATTTTTTTTTAATAAAGAGACCGTGGAAGATTGCAAAGGCATTGCTTGTGTTAAGATATATAACATCTAGTGTTCTGCCCTTGTCCACAGCATCAGTCATCTCATAGAAAGTAATGGAGTTAGTCAGGCATGATAAATCCTTAGTAAATCCATGCTAGCTACTTCCAATCACCTTCTTGTTCTTCATGCATAGGAGGATTTATTGTACAACCTTCCCAGGAACTGAGGTGAAACTTGGAGTTCTGTAGTATCATTGGTCCTTCCTGTTGTACCTATTGAAGACTAAAGGTTTGATGGTGTGATTTTTTGTTTTGTTTTGTTTTGTTTTTTTGTTTTATTTTTTGTTTTTTTGTTTCTTTTTTTTTTTTTAATTGCCTTTCTCCAGTCAACAGAAATCTTCTCCATTTGCCAGGAGCTTCCAGAAATGATAGAAGACAGTCCTACAGTGACATCAACCAGCTTCTTTAGCACTTCTAGATGCATCCCATCTGGTCCCATGGACTTTTATGTGTCCAGCTGGCCTAAAAAAATCCCTATTATCCAGATGTCAGTAAAAATACTAATATAAATAGGGCTTCCATATGTTTTACTATTACAAGAGAATAATATACAGTTCATACAGATGTTGTACAAATTATGTTGAAATATCTTTACAAACCTAATGTCTTTCATCTCGAACTTGCATTATACTGTGAAACGATCTTAAATGTGTTGCAAAGTACTTCATAGATGCTTCATTCAGTAAAAATCTCAAGATGTATAGCTCTAGAATCTCTAACGATCGCTAGCATTGAATATTCAAGCTGGGAAAGCTTTTAAGGTTCATGTTGCTCACCATAAGACATTAGTGACTCGTGTACTATTATTACACATTTTCCCTTTATATGATTCAGCACAAGGAAAGAAAAGTGTGATTGGCACTCGTAAGTTAAATTGATCCCAAAATAAATGATGGTCACTATGCAATTATTCTGATAGATGACTTCATTAAAATAGGCAAAAAATGGGAGTTATATCACAAATCACATCTACTGCTAAATTCTCCTTCCTCTCTGCTTTTGTTAGAAACAAAAATACACGAGAACTTGTATCAATCTATAGATCACAATTTACTTTCATTAAACTGGATTTTTTTCTAAGAGAAAAGAATTTGAAAAACGATCATCAGAATACTGCCCAGAAGTCAATAAAGATATTGATTGCTTCAGTAAAAAAAACAATTCACAACCTGCTAATCTGGAAGGAAAATATTCAATAAAATTACTACAACATTTTTACAAATGTACAGAACTGCAAAGTTGCACAATACAGAGCATTTCCACATACAACTCGCTCATGATTCTTCACTTTTCCTTCTTCTGTTCAAAACAAATGACAAAAGCCAAGTCTGATCAATGTACTGCCAAATTCAAATGACCCCCTACTGGGTGTACAACATTACCACGTGCTTAGAAAAGCAAGTTTTAGTTTGAAAAGTGTCACAGTGGGGAGCAGTGTTTTCTGCCAAATGCCAGTTTCTCAATATTGGTACAAGACAGAAGAGGGCATTGCTTATGTGAAGTGACCTCTGTATTAGCCTTCACTTCTTTTGTCTTACGAAAACAGAGCAATGCGTTGTCCCTAGTGTTTCCTTGTATGCATTAAAAGTCCTTGTGTCACCATTCAAATCTGGCTGCAAGGCAACTCTCTACAGCTTACTCACCGGGCTTGAAAGGATCAGAGGAGACAGGCACTACTGCTAGCACAACTTTTACAGATATTGGAATACTTCAGACAAATGATCATAAAAGAAACAAACTTGGTGTATAATCTAATCTCCCACGTGGCATTAGTCCTATCTACTTTCAAGCAACCTCCTCAATCCCTTTAGGCAGAATTTGCTGATATAAATTTCAACGTTATGGAGATTAAAGGCAGATTTAATTTCTGTTCAATGTGAACTTCCAAATTCCAGTGACACAATTCACACTTTTTCTGCCAAAGCTTCAGAAATAAATAAGATTTAATGTCTCCTTCAGATCTGTTGAAGAATAAACATCATAAGAGTTTTTTCTGAGGTCAACTAGTAATCAAGGCAAGATGAAACACAAGATCAGTAGACATAGATCTGTACACTCTGAAAGTAAGCAAAAATCTCCTCATGAAAGAACAGGACCTTTTTTTACTCAAGAAAGTCACCAGCAAGTCAGCTGTTTCAATGCTGACAAGAAAAAGATTTATTTATTTTTATTCATGTCTGAATTCTATTTGAACAAAATGAAATCTTCAGAACTATGGAAACATAAGCATAAATTTCCACTTCAGGATCCTGAGGAGTGGGAGGGACAGCTGACTTTTGATGGTAACAGGTAAAGAAAAAGTCATATTTTCTACAGCTAATCAGAGCGTTAATGGGGAAATACAACTTTTTTTTTGTTTTTTTTTTTTATGGTGACCATGATCTAAGAACAGTGCAGCTGAATTACATTCAGTACTTTGCAAGCTGTAGTGCTAGTGCATTATTCTTTAGCATGTAGGCTGTTCTGTGAACTGCCTTGCACTCAGTGTTAATGTACCGATATGAAGGGGAGGGCAGGGCATGGCAGGGCAGGGAAGAGATAAGAGAAATAAGCTACTGTATACTGTATCTTTCTACTAAATCACCTGAAGAAAAGCTGAGGGGGTTGAAATACGTACACAATATGACCTAAATCCATATGAAAAACAACAACAACAACAACAACAACAACAACAAAGAAACAAACAAAACAAACAAACAAACAAAAACCCTGCTAAAGTGTGACCAGGACCATAATACATATTGCATTAGCAAGGCTTTGTGGTTTATTACACTGTCAGAATTCCCTCTGTGTATAAAATGGGTACTTTGCTAATCCACATATTTATAACTCACAAAACACTATTAAAGTCTATGCATTTGTCAACACAGATTTAAGAGCCACGTTGTAGTGAGGTCTCAACTTGATTTCACTACATTTGCAAATTACACCATGCTACAGTTCTTTATAATACACTAGTAGATGCAACTTATTAAAAACCTAGGTTGATAGGACTCAGCAGCCAGCTGCAACATCAGAATTTAAAATTCACTTATAGCAAGAAAGATAAATTAATAGTTTTTCAACAAATCTTCACTTGAAAGTTGAACTGTGAAATCTAAACTTAATATACACATTACTTTTGTTCTGTGAAAGCTGGATCAAACTCATTTTACATTCACCTTCACAAAAATGGTTTGGTTTTATTACTGAAAGGGCACAGATATCTCATGGTAACTGGAATCTTCAACCATAGGTTAAGACACTTAAATATCCTATGAAGTGCATCAGAAAGATTAGCATTTTAAGTATGAGAAGAGGGTAACATACTAATCAGGAAGCTATGTAAGCTTGTGGACAGAAGTCTTGAGAAGAATTTCTGGGGAAAAAAAGGCTGGAAAGAATCTTTTCCCTCTACTAGGGACTGTCACTCACAAACCATGTCTAGGAACAGTTGGCTACATCAACCAGCTCCTCAGTGAACTTCTTCAAAAAACTGAAAACGCAGTGCATACTCAAACTCAGTGTGGCTAATCTACTCAGATAATAGGAAAAAAATAATTAAAAAAAAAATCTCCACCCTTATTACACGAAGCACTTGAATTTCCAAAAGAATTCCATAACTGTGTGCATTTAAAAGTGTCCCTATTCTATACTAGTCACTGTACTAGCATTCTATACTAGTCACTGTGAAAACCTTGAAACCAAATCTTCACACGTATGTCCTAATCCTGTTTGCCATACAGGCAGCTAGACACTCCCTTCTCTGTGAGGCAGGAAATACTCAAGCATGAAAACTAGAATGCATTCAGCAAGAAGAGCTTAGTCGTATATAAACTTGGTTTAAATCTGTGATGCATGATCTCAATTCCAATCCTCAATAAAAAATTTAGTAAGGAAGAGGTGTTAAACTGTATTCTATTGTCCAAGGAAATGTTTTAGTCAATGGGCTCAGAGCAGAAATAAACAGCCTCTCTTTATTCAAATCATGCTGTGCTGATTTCAGTAAGCATATCCAGGGCAAAACAGATTACACAAGGGATGGGGGACAAACACTCATTCATTGTAGAGCTCACGTGACAGGAACCTTCGTGTTATCATGATTCTGGTGGCTAAAAACACTTGCAAAAATGCACGCAGAACTTTGCAAGTCACAGCTCAGATAATTTAGATACCTCAATTTTTTGACAGAAATATATTTGGACTTCAGCAGACTTAGACTGGAAGTATGGTTCTGTCTAGAAATCAGTAGACAATAGCATGTTTACAGAGATGACCAAATAGGTCTTCTGAAAAACTGAATTTTTGCCACACTTTACGGCTACACTGTTTCTGAACTAGAGCTAGTTCACATTCGGTGAGCAAGGAGCACAGGCACAATGAGCTGCTTCTGTCCACACTTATCCACAGAAACACACCTGTAATCTCTCTGTACCACCCTCACTATTTCAGCTCAAAAGGATTGTTCAGAGAGCTTATCTGACTTCCGGTCCTCTGTATATTAACTACATATTTTTGTTCAGCGGAATGAAAACATTTGAAATGTTTCAGCTTTCTCAAGATTTGGCGTTGTTTGGCTCCACCCTGTCTTTATACCATCTATAAGAACTTACTGGGTTAAGAATAACAGCACAAAGTACCTCTGATAGGTCACTGTGGCAGCCGGATGACTTCACACAGCTTACAGAAGTGCTTGTATGATTCATATTTAATTTAATTTACTAGAGAATAGGAAAAAATGAATGGAAAATTAGACTGTGTCAGAGAATAGAGATACAAGCTGGTGAAATATGAAGAGAGAACATTTCTGATTATAATTTTCTTCAGAATATGTCAGTGTCTACTTTAAATTGCTGTTGCGATATAGTATTTAGCAGTAGAATCTCAGTAGAATACAATTCACACATTTCATCAGATCAGCATTAAGGACTATTATGTGCCTTCAAAAGAAGCTTATAGTAGTTATAGATTCCATTTATTCTTTGGTGGGAGTCACAGCCAAGATACAAACTCCCTGCATCAGATTCCATCAGCTAGCATTATAGTTGATAGATCTTCAAATGTACCAGATATGCAAATCTCAATGCAATGGGAGCATATTGTACCTGCTTAATAGCTCAGACTATGCAGCATTTCGTGCTAAACATTCATACATTTACCTTTCATTTCTAACATCCAGGTTTAGTAAATGAATTTATTAAAATTCTAAAAATAATTTAAAAAAAAAAAACAAAACATTTGTAACATATGATAGCTTAATAAAGAGAATAAGAACATTTTTATTAAAAAAGTAATGTTAATTCATATTTTAATTC
>JAOWBP010001760.1:72340340-72402268 GCA_028571105.1 Tragopan temminckii | reverse complement strand
TAATTGCCCGGATCTTCCTTCTTGCCCTTTTTGAAGACCGGAGTGACATTGGCTATCCTCCAGTCTTCAGGCACCTCCCCCGTTCTCCAAGACCTCTCAAAGATGACAGAGAGTGGTTCAGCAATCACCTCTGCCAGCTCCCTCAGCACCCGTGGATGCATCCCATCAGGTCCCATGGATTTATGATCATTGGTGTTGCCTAGGTGCTCTCGGACTGCCTCTTCCCTGACTAAAGGGAAGTGTTCCATTCCCTAGACCCTCTCACTAACCTCCAGAGCCTGGGATTCCTGAGGGAGAGCGTTTTCACTGAAGACAGAAGCAAAGAAGGCATTCAGTGCTCCACCTTGTCATTGGGTAATATTCATGTTGAACATTCACTTGGAAAAGCTGTTAGAAGTTAGCTATTTGGGACAAATTATAGTTAAAAAATGAATACAGCAAGGACATGGCTCAATGAATTAACAGTAAATGGGGTTACAGCAGGCTGGCAGCCAGCCACTAGTGGGGTCCTCAGGGCTCCATTTTAAGGCCAGTTCTCTTCAGTGTTTGTATAAATGATCTGGATGCAGAACTCAAGTCCATACTAAGTTTGCAAATGATGCTAACTTAAGAGGAGCTGCTGATTTCCTCAAGGGCAGAGTGGCCTTGCAGAGAAAACTTGACAAATTGGAGGATGACTGAGCAATCACCAACTGCATGAAGTGAAACAAGAGCAAGTGCCAGGCATGGTACAATTCTGGATACTAACTGGATAATACAAATAGCTAGTAATTCCGTAAGAAACTAACATTGATTTAATTATATTGAGTATTTCACTTGAATATTTTTACACAATCTGTTGCATGTTCTTTTAACCATCAGCAGTAATGGTATGATAGATATATTTTCTGGTAATTAATGCCATCAAAATAAAACGTTGTATCATTTATGAATAACCACTCTTCATTCTATCTTTTTATCAAATATCAACATCTAGTTTTGATTAAGTCTTTATTTCAATCCATTTTCAAGTCATTTTCATTGCATTCACTTCCTAAGGAGTGAGAGAAGTGACCTGAAGATTTATATTGAGAACATTTGTCAAACTTCATTATAATAGAATAAGAATGCCAGTGGGGAAAGACCAGTATGTGTCTTATTTTATTATCTGGTAGAGAAATCTATTAGAGTCACATTCAGCCACCGCACCTCTACAGGTGTATTCTTCTATGATTTTAATGAGAGGGTAACCAATTACACTGCAAATTATTTCCAGTGCCTTTATTTCTGTTCAGTTACAACAAGACAGATCACATATTAAAACTGAGTAGGCTGATGGAGAAAAATATTAATATTCCCTGTGCAATTTATTATTCATATTTGAACAGATATATGTGTTAAACTACTTTGCTTCAGGCTAGATTATTCAACATAAATAAAGTAACACCTTTCACCTTCAAACTAAAAAATTTGTTTGAGAATTAGGTGTTGTTTTTTTGGTTTTGTTTTATTTTTACATAAAATGGGTATCAAATAATTGAAAGTGTAAAATGAACACAGAAAAAAAATCTCATGTACTGCTTTCTTAGAAAGTATTCTAGCATTTTTAGAAAGTACTGTTAGTTTAATTTGATGGTCTGAAAACCTGGGTAATCCCAAAGTATGACTAGACATAACAGAATTAATTAAATTTTATATTCTGGGAATATTTTTGAGCTTTTATACATGTCCAAAAAAATGATTGCCTATAATACAACACTTAGTTTCTAGATCTGGGAAAATACTAAATTAATCTTACTACTGTAGCTAATGATAGAACAATGCCAATATAAGACAAGTGACTTGGAAATGTGTAAGAGAGGAAAAGGGTATCAAGACTGGAACATTTTTGAAGCCTTAACTGAAACAAAACATAGCTAAACTCTGGTAATATAACCTATCAGGTATCCACTTGAGGTGTGTCAAACTCAAAACACAGGAGACAGACTGTAGAGAAGTAAAATTGTCCTTTCTGAAGTGGGGGGACCAGACAAACATAGAACAGCAGAACTAGTTAGAGAAAAATCAATGTTTTATCCAAAGAAGATGAGTCACTATAGTTATCCTTAAAATCTTTAAAAATATGAAGGTGAGGAGTTTGTTACAGAAGAGAAAAAAATAAATGGGAAAATATGACTTTAAAGTCATAAAATTTAGGATATAAATTCAAGAGTAGAAGAATTGAACAAATTTCATTAAACTAAATATTTTGTTTTTCTTTCAGGAAGATGTATTTATGGTATAAATAAATTGAAGATGCCACGTTAATTAAGAGTGGTCTTGGTAAAATACAACCAAATCTATGATTTACACACTTACAAATATGATTGTTGTAATTGTAACTTCTAGAACTCTAGGACTGATGCTGTGGTGAGCTATCTGTTTTGTTTTAATTGTCTTTCAAATTGTGGCTCTTTATGTTCTGCAATCAAATATTTACAAATCTAAATTGGAAGTGAAATAGCTGCTCTAAAAATAAGAAATGTTTTTAAAAGTTATTTTCTTCCATGGGCATTTTCTGCCTTAATACATACCAGCACTGCTTTTGCAGATATTTGCAATGAATCATAACTTTTAAGACAATATCATGATGGCAGCATGCATTAGCAGTAGTGCACATTCAGTATTCACAATTCTTCATAGATTTAATGCCATTCTTTGGGTATCTGCTATTAAAAGCTAGATTAATAATGTCAGCATCAATTATGTGTAATTTCTACAGACACTGTGGCCCAGGCATCATCTTATCTGTTATTAAAGAGAATACTCTTTTTACTCACATGCATTCACATAAAAAAGCTGAAATCCATGTAAGTAAAAATATGAAGAACATTTATGCTGATGAAGCATCCAGAAAGGAAAACACAGAATCACAAAATGGCCAGGATTGGAAGGGACCTCAAGGATCATGAATCTCCAACCCCCCTGCCACAGGCAGGGCCACCAACCTCCCCAGTTAATACTAGACCAGGCTGCCCAGGGCCCCATCCAATCTGGTCTTGAACACCTCCAGGGACGGGGCATCCACAACCTCTCTGGGCAGCCTGTTCCAGCACCTCACCGCTCTCATAGTAAAGAACTTTTCCCTGACATCCAACCTAAATCTTCCCTTCCTCAACTTAAAACCATTGCACGAGGTCCTTTCAGCTTAGTTTGCTGCTTCTGGCCATTCGTTTCAGGCGTGATTTATCTGTTAGTTCAGGCTGACAAGCAGCTCAGAAGAAAGCTATGCTGCCAGCAAACACATTCCCAGCTCCACCTGCTGCTGGTGAGCAAAGACATCCAGAGGTGCTTTTAAGGTTTCGAAACTTGTTTTCAACGTTAACCAAGGCTTCTTCAACAATATTAACTGATGCAGTCCAACTATGTTACCAGTAGTACTTTTTGGAAAACATGTATACATATGCTGAAAAGTGATCTCAAAAATTTGACTGACAGTATAATATCTAGTCTAGTACTAGACATGGAGGTTGGTGGACCTGCATGCAGCAGGGGGGTTGGAGCTTGATGATCCTCCAGGTCCCTTCCAACCCAAGCCGTACTATGATTCTATGATACTATAACATCTGTTTAAAAATGCTACCTAAAGTCAGGACATTTATAGGTGTAGCAATTAAGGTCAGCAAACTATTTTAACTATTTTTATTTATGTACCTCTCAAAGCACTGCTCAGACAGCCATTCTATTTCAAAGTACAATTACAAAAAAAATAAAAAAATAAAAAAATAAAAAAATTGTCAGCACTTGATGAATCATTTGGCAACTAATACAGACTACTTCCCAAACCATACAATTAGCACCATAGAGCTCAGTCATTTCTTGCCTGCAGTTGCAGATCAAATTCAAGAAACTTGCTAACATAAGAGTCTGAAAACTACTTTTCCATGTTGAAGTAGTGATCTGAAGTAACTTGAAAGAAATGCTCTTGTTAATATAGCATCCAGATACAAAATTATCAATAAAAAATCATAAAATAAAATAAATAAAATAAATTAAAATAAATAAAATAGAAGGAATTGAGCTTATATATATACTCGACATTCATTTTCTGTTTTGTTTATTTATTAATAAAAATGGCATTTAATCATTATTCAAGATTTTATTCAATTTTGAGGTTTGCTTTACTGAAAATAATAAAATATGATCATCTGTTTTAATGTTTGATGGAATAGCGACCCAAAGTTGTTGTCACAAATGCATCTGTTTAAGTAAACTAGATCTGGCATATAAAGACTTTAATCTGATGACAATCATATGAGAACAGATAGAGCCTCAAAAATACTCTAGTTCTCTTTTAATAATACCCCTTAGCTGTTTCCCTTTTCCTGTGAAGAAGGTTATTTCTCTTTAATAAGCTCCCTGATTTTATGCCCTTTAAATTAGACCAAAATTATTTTAGGGTGGTGAGAGAAAATGAATAAACAATGATACTGAGAGAATAGTTGGTGAAATGGCATCCACAATCTGATTTTTGTTTTTCAAAACAAAAGACACACATGAAGAGAAAAAACTGAAAATTCCACTTAACTATTGAACCAATTGCAGTGGAGATGACATAGAATCATAGAAACACCAAGGTTAGAAAAGACCTACAAGATCATCCAGTCCAACCATCCACCTATCACCATTAGTTCTCACTAAACCATGTCCCTCAGTGCAACATCTAAACATTCCTTAACACCTCCAAGGTCAGTGATCCCACCAGCTCCCTGGGCAGACCATTCCAGTGCCTGACCACTCTTTCAGAAATATAGTATTTCCTAATGTCCAGCCTGAATCTCCCCTGGCACAACTTGAGGCCATTCCCTCTGGTCCTATCACTTGTCACACAAGAGAAGAGGTTGACCCCCAGCTCACTACAACCTCCCTTCAAGAAGTTACAAAGAGCAATAAGGTCTCCCCTGAGAGAGGTCTCCTCTTCTGCTGACTGAACAATCCCAGCTCCCTCAGCTGCTCCTCACAAAGCCTGTGTTCCAGACCCTTCAGCAGCTTTGTTGCCCTTCTCTGGACATGCTCCAGGGCCTCAATGTCTTCCTTGCAGTGAGGGGCCCAAAACTGAACACAGTACTCAAGGTGCAGCATACAACAACTTGAACCACTTATTCACCATATTTTGCAAAAGAAATAGAAAGTAAATGGTTTAAAGAAAGAAGGTATGAATAATATATATTATTATATATGTAACTCAAAAATAATGCATTTGACAAGGAATATATTATGTCTCTTACACAGCAGAGTATAAAAACCAACCAACTAACAAAATGAACTTTGAAGATGGAAATGGACTTGAGCTAGATCTAGCTCATATCTTCCTTCATAACCTTTGGGGTCATGCGGTCCCATGACAGTGAGCATACAGTGGAGAACAGTGAAGAGATTCATATTTACATAGTGATTCAGCTATTTTGTATTGCAATATTCTATGCTAAATGGACTTACATTGTGATTGAAGTGTGTTACTGCATCATTCTGCTAAATCAAAATCCTGTGTGATACCAAATAAGTAAATTTGGTGGTAACCATTAGACCTTCCATGTGTGGAATGTTTTAAAGAGCCTGGTCAGAGTGTATTGGACTCTCATACTAATGGAAGTTGTGGACAGGATATTCCTGAGGGTTATGTGGAATTTATCAAATATATTACTAATTATTTGGCAATAATGAGATTTCTGATTTAATGTTACAATCATGAGTAAGAGCCTACCGGAAGTGACGCCTGCTAACGGTAGGGACAAGATTGGCTATGGCCAGGACTGCTGCCAGTCAAAGGAAAGGATATAAATTATGGATTTAAAAGAAGGCTGGAAAATGCTGGCTAATAAATTTGAAAAAGAATGATGAAGAAATGTTAACTGTGATATATTCTTGTAGAAGAATACTCCATTAACCACAGTGATATTTGGGATTAATTTGCAAAATAGAAAAGTTATAACAAGTTGAAGAGCAGAAAAAGGGAAAAGCAGTATTTGCTGACTGCTAGGAAGTTGCTGAAAAGCAGTAGGGAGAAGATAGGAGACATGTAAGATTTACATGCCAGAATTAGAAAAAGAAACAGTTTTAATGGGCAATATGATGTATAAAACATGATGTGCATAGTTATAAAATCATATTAAGTTCTTGGAATTAGTCACAGGATTAAAGATGCAACCACTGTGTGAGCTGCCCACCACCATGTTGGGACAGTTAATGGACAGGACCAAGAAAACGGAGCAGGGGACAAATCTGTCCCCTACATACCACTGGTGGTTGGGAGGACAAGACACATTAAGCAAAGCCATTGAAATCTGAAATCACTGAAACCAGAAAATAGCTCATCCTTTGCTGTTATTTCAATAAGCTGTGAAGTGAATATGGTCTGTGACAAAAGTTCTGCCAAAACAAATAGTAGATTGATGCAGATCCTCAACATTAGGAATGGTTTCTTTACTGTGAGAGTGCTGGCACAAGCCTCCTAGAGAGGTGATTGATACTCTGTATGTATGTTCAGGAGGCAGTTGGACAATGCCCTCGATAACATGCTTTGACTTTTGATCAGCCCTGAAGCGGTCAGGCAGTTGGACTCACTCATCTTTGAAGGTTTCTTCGAACTGAACTATTCTAACTCTAAATCCATCTGTGGAATATTTAAGAACCTGCTAAGAGAACTCTGGACTCTAATATCATAGAATCATAGAATCATAGAATCACAGGGTTGGAAAGGACCTACAAGATCATCCAGTCCAACCGTCCTTGCATTACTATTGCTACCACAAGCTACCAAGCCATATATTGTAGCTCCTCATCCAGATGATATATGGCATGAAAGACAAAGATTATTTGTAATTAACTCTTACAGAATTGTACTTTCAGCTTCTACATAGTTTGGTATTAAGAAAAGCTTTACAAGGTGATGAAGTTTACCTTCATGACCTATTCTAGGCAATCTTTCAAAATGATGATGAAGTGTGAACAACATTATAGTAAATTCCAAGGTTTCAGAAAAGAGCATAGTTAGAAGATAAGATGTAAATCCTTCAAGTTTGTTTTACCTCATATCGGTGCCAAATTATAATGTTTTCTCAGATCTTTGATTATTCTTTAAAATGGAATGATGGTGAAATTGTCTTCATCTCATTACTCATACATCACAGAAGACCCAGACTCCTCTTACTTATCAGGCAAGAATTCTGTGTGGGCTTTACATTCCAACAGACTTTTTCAGTCTTTCCTTTTTAATAGACTTTCCTAATTCTTGAAGAAAATCATGTATAATATGCTAAATTTAGCTCTTATTATTATGAACAACTTGTTCAAAGGACAGCACATTGGAAGAATAATAAACGTTCTCAACCGTATGATCAGTGAAAACTAATAACTGTCTTGGAAGCATTTTAAATGTACTCTAAGACTGTATTTGTGGTGTTTTATGTCTGTTTGATGACTCAATTATATTTATCAATAAAACATGGAAGAAAACTTCATGTTAAATTCTCTCTGTATTACTATAAATAAATTTTGTTAGTAGCAACTGCCTTTCTGTTTCACCATGAAACTGTAGATGGTGTTTCATTCATCTTACTGGTTAGTGCTGCTAATGAAGCTGTCCTGTGTATGAAGTAATCAATTTAAAAGAAAAAGAGTGGATCTTTGCAAATCACTTTACAGAAACACATTCCTAGAAACATCCTTTAGTGTTTGTTGTCTTTAAGAAATATAAACACAGATTTTTGTAGGAGAATGGATGCATTAGGTCAGTGTCATAAACCTGCACTAAGGATGGAAATTGATGGTGTGGACAGCAGGGTTCCATAGCTGAAGGAGTGCTGTGAGAGTTCTAAAGCTTAGAGTTTTCTTAGAAGATTAAATGTAAAGATTTTATCATCTCTCTCACACAACCAATTGGGATTCCTATCCTCATCAAGCAATATGTGCATGAAAGATTTATTGAAATAGAGGAAAATGAAAGAATGAGGAAAAGTGGAGTAGTTATCAAGTTACTTAGTGGTACTGCTGAGAAGCAAGGACTTATTTTGATTAAACACCAACTTGCAAGAATTTCATCACTTATAAAGACTATAAGATTGAGAAATTTTAGCTATGTGAAAGATTAGGACAACCGCAGAATTTCCTGTTTAGAATTTCTTTTCCAAGCATATGTAAACAACATTATAAGCAGTTTTAATTACAATTAAAACACAAGTTCAGAGGGCAATATATTTTGTCAACCTAAAATTTTTAAATCCTCATAACTACTTAAGTTCACTCAGGAATCAACTTCAGTTTTATATGTTTCTGTCACTGTTTTACATGGATTTTCACAAACCAGGTGGCATACATCACATAACATAATCAATACCACAGGGGAAAGTTCATAGTCACATGTGAAACAAAAAGCACAAGAGAGTTTAAAAATGTATACTGTTTAGAAAATGAACATACTCATTCTGCCATCCATCTTCAAATCATAACAGATCTGTATCCATAAATCTCATTAGGATAGCAGGTGTTTCATTTTTGACATGAAAATGGCTATTACTGCTCTTCTAGAACTATCTTGGGAATGTTAAAAAGTTCAGGTGTTCTTAAGACATGGACTCTAAAGGCTTCTAAAAATAATGAAACTGAGAAAACACATGATAGAAAAAAAAAAATTATGGGAATCAAAATGTATGGCCTATTCATTATTATTACACATATGGCTAAAAATGTAAAGGTAAGAATTTCCCAGAGAGATTATATCAGCTTTTAAAGAAAGTTCAGATGTGTATTTTTGGTTCTTAGAAGCCTAAACTTTATTTCTCCCCCAAAATTTCCTCCATGTAATTAAATATAATTCTCATACTATTCAGTGATACCAGTGCAAGTTTTAACACTTTACAGAGCAGCTCACAAATGCTTTTAAATTGACAGTATAACTCTGAGTGATATTCATACATAATGAAGAGAAAAACCATTGTCAAATCAGTTTCAGTATGTATTTACTATAAAGCTGAGCTTATCACATAGGCTGTGCATGTCATGAGAAGAAGCTTAGAGATTTTTAAATCAATATCCTAAAAAATTATTATGATACATTACTCATAAAAGTTAAGCATTAACAATTTTTTATTATCTTTATCAAAGTTCTAAATAAGTTTTGGAATTCTCAGCTCTCATCATGAGCTTCATAAAGACAAGTGTCATGTCCTGCATTTCCATCACAAACAATTCTTGCATTGCTATAGGCTTGGAGCAGAGTGGCTAGAAAGCTGTACGGAGGAAAAGGATTCAGAGATATTAGTCGACAATCGGCTGAACATGAGCCAGCGGTGTGCACAGGTGGCCAAGAATGCCAGTGCCATCCTGGCTTCTACCAGAAACAATGCAGTCAGTAGGAGTAGGGAGGTGATCGTCCCACTGTAATTGGTGCTGGTGAGACCACACCTTGAGTACTGCTTTCAGTTTTGGGCCCCTCACTACAAGAAAGACTTTAAAGCCTAGCAGTGTGTCCAGAGAAGAACAACAAAGCTGGTGAAGGCTCTGAAGCACGAGTCATGTGAGGAGCAGCTGAGGGAACTAGGATTGTCTAACCTGAAGAAGAGGCTCAGGGGAGACCTCTCTTCGAATACCTGAAAGGAGGCTGTAGGAAGGTGGGAGTCAGACTCTTTTCCCAATTAACAGTGATAGGACTAGAAAAATGGCCTCAAGTTGCACAAGGGGAGGTTGAAGTTGAATCTTACGAAGAATTTCTTATCAGAAAGAGTGGCGAGGCATTGAACCAGGGTGGCCAGGGATGTGGTGTGTTCACCATTTTTGGAGGTTTTCAAAAACAGGGTAGGTGTGGCATCAAGGGGCATGGTTTAGAGCAGTTACATGCATGGATTGATGGTTGGACTAGATCTTATTGGCCTTTCCAACTGTAATGATTCTATGATTCTACAAAACACCACAGAACGAGAAGGATACGTATACTTTACAACAGGTAGAAATCATAACTCAAAACTGCCTTATTTTCAAATGTTGTCTTGGTTTTATCTGAAATAGAGTTATTTTTCTTCAGAGTATTTCATATCATTTTATGTTTTGGATTTGTGATTAAAACAGCATTGATGACATCAGTGTTTTAGCTGTTGCTGAGCAGGACTTATACAGAGCCAAGAACTTTTCAGCTTGTACTGTCCTGCCAGAAAGGAGGCTGAAGGTGCTCAAGGGGACACAGATAGAACTACATTCCACTCCCACATCCAGATCACTGGTACAAATGTTGAACAGGACTGGAACTAAAATTAAGCACTGAAGAACAAAGCTAGTGACCAGTTGCCAGACAGATGTAGCCTCATTCACTACAACCTATGAGCTCTACTATCAAGTCAGTTTATCACCAGTGTATCAAGAACCCATTTATTTTACAGTCAGACAATTTCTACAGTAGGTTGCTGTGAGGGATGGTATCGAAAGAATGAAAACCGGAATGATTATGTGCACCCTTAGCAAGTTCGCAGATGACACTAAGCTGTGTGGTTTGGTCAACACACCTGAGGGATGGGATGCAATTGAGAGAGACCTACAGAGGCTCAAGAAGTGGTCCCAGAAGAAAGTTACGTGGTTCAACAAATCTAATACAAAGTCCTGCACCTGGGTCATGGCAATTGCCACCATCAGTACAAGCAGAGAGATGTATGTATGGAGCACAGCCCTGCTGAAAAGGACCAAAGGGTACTGTTGAATGCTAAACTGGACGTGAAGGCAGTAATATGCCCTCACAGTCCAGAAACCCAACCGTATCCTGAGCTGTATCAAAAGAAGCATGGCCAGCAGGTCAAGGGAGGTGATCCTGCCCCTCTACTCTGAGCTGGTGAGACCTCATCTGGAGTCCTGAGTTCAGATATGGAGTCCTCAGTACAGGAGAAACATGGACTTGTTGGAGTGGGCCCTGAGCAGGGCCACAGAAATGATGCAAGGGATTGAATACTTCTTCTGTGAGGACAGGCTGAGAGACTGGGGATGTTCAGCTTGGAGAAGAAGAAGGCTCCACAGAGATCTGATAGCGGTCTTTTAGTATCTAATGAGAAGCTACAAGAAGGAACGGGACAGAGTCTTTCACAGGGTCTGTTGTGATAGGACAAGGGGAAATGGTTTCAAACTGAAAGAGAGGAGATTTAGGCTTGGCATAAGAAAGAAAGTTTTTTACAATAAGGGTAGTGAGGCACTTAAACAAGTTGCCCAGATAGATGGTGCATACCCCATCCATGGAGACGTTCAAAGTCAGGCTGGATGGGACTCTGAGCAACCTGAACTAACTAAAGATGTCCCTGATCATTGCAGAGGACCTTTAGTGGCCTCTTTCAACTCAAATGATTCTATGATCTAAGATTTCATGTTTGCTGCTTTACCTTCATGCACCAAGCAGGTAACTTTATCACAGATCAAGTTACTAAAGCATTTCTTTTCCTTGATAAACCCATGATGACTATGCCTGATAATAATTTTGCTCTCTGAGTGACTTTCAATATCCCCCAGGACAATCTTCTCCATAACTTTTACAGGGAGTGAGGTTAGAATAATAAGTCTGTAGTTTTCTGCCTCTCCTTTCATATCTTTTTTGTAGATGGGTGTAACATCGGCTTCAGGTCAGCAGGGACCTCCCTGTACTCCCATAGCCTTTGGTAAACGGTTGAGAGGGATAACATCTACTAATTTCTTCATTGCTTTGGGGTGAATTCTGTCTGGTCCCATGGACGTATGAATACTGAGCTGATACAACTGTTTCCTTGGAATTTTGGTGTCTGCAGATAGGCACTGCTCCTCCAGTAATGGTCCTCCAACTCTGAGGACAAAGGAGCCCAAGATCTATCTTTAATATTAAAAATTAAGGCAATGCCTCTGTCCTTTCCTCATTCTTCCTTGTTGCATCTGCTTCAAGTATCAGTCCAGTGTTTTCCAACAACCTCCTCCTGCTGAAAAAATCTTTGTTGTTGTCTGGCACCACAGTGTTCCCTCAAGTTGACTTTCCTTGGCTTTTTTCCCTGCAGATGTACACTCTTATTTAGAAACTTTGGCACATTGTTTTTAGTGTGTTCTTCTGATTGGTATAACCAATAACTAATAACTAATTCATGTGCTAAATACTCTGATATTAATTTCTGTAATACACTAAATCTCGTTCTCTGTATAAGGAAGCAGATTTCCAAACATACCTTCATGATTTGACACTTAAGATTTGAGTATGCTATGTTTATTCATCATAAAGTTTGATATCATATTATTTAATTTTCTGAGTAAGTCAGATTGAAATCTTAATGAAGTCAGAAAAATCTCTTCACTGTTATGAAAAGATCTGGTTTTGACTTGGGACATTTTTCAGCCCCTTACAGACAACAGTCAAATGCAGCTACTTACAGTAAACTACACTGCACTACAAGGTCTCTCCCAGACATCTCTTATTTTCCATTTCACATTTGTTATCTTCCAATCATTCTACTTTCCTTTCTGTCCAGTAAGAATAGAATTTTTACTACCATCTATTTCCTGCTGTTCTTTATTAGACTGCAGAATAATTCAGACTTTTGAAAGAGAATGGTTTTGTCCACAGTTATTCAGGCTTTCTTTAAATATGATTACTGATTACTGGGTCATACTGTAGGCTGAGTTTACTATCGTATTAAGCCAGAATTTGAAATGTGTTCTACAGTGTAAAATAAATGACCTTTCCATCAGAGATTAAAGCACCATCAAAAATGCTTACAAGCTGTTTATCAAGTTTCCCTATGCTTGTCTTCCCTAGTAATCACTTTTTTTCTTTTCCCTTGTCTCTTAAGCTATCTATTACCTTTAAATAAGCACACAGTTTAGTTGATGGGTTGTAACTATACTTGAAATATATTTGAACGGTTTTCAAACAGAATTCTCAAACAATCATTTGACAGAACTTTATACGTAAGCACTAATCTTTAAATGTACAATAGAGGTAGTAACAAAAGAGATTATTAACACATGAGAGATGAAGTAAATTATTAGTAAATTAATTATGCGAGGATAAGAAATATGTGTGATTTAAGTCACAGCCTGGAGCATATCCTACCCTAGAGTAGCATTCCCAGTTATTTTATCAGAAGTTAGTTTAACTCCTGGTAACCCAAATTCAAGTAACCAAGAAAGGCTCCTGTCTAAGATGCATTATATTTATTAATATTATTGTACTTTTGGCTCAAGAACAAACACATTACAAAAACTTTTTCTAGCTACAAATGCATTTCTAATATTTCAAGCTGTGCTTTCTTTACTGTTGTCTGTTGTACTTTCACTATCCATAGAGAAGCCAAGTTTCCATGTCAATAACTGAGTTTTTCAAAGTCTGCAATAAAATCAGCACAGTTTGTGTCCAGTAGGAGGAGAAAAGGACATTTAAATTACTTTGCTGTTCTAAATACATTTTAACTGCCTTCCTTTCAGTATAAGAAAAGTACACATCAAAGCTTCTGTGGCTAACTCAACAACAGAAATTGCCATTGTGAAAGAGCGTTAGATACCATTACAGCTTACAAACTTTGTAAATATACACCAGTAAACAAGACTAGGAGAGCTTACTTATTAAAGCATGATATTAACATTCTGACCATGGAAAGTAATTTCCTTAAGGAAGGTAAATAAAATGTGGCAACTTTGTGGGGGCTTGTTATATACATTCCTCTATGTGAAGTACAGAAAAATAGAGAATTCTCTAGGGACAGAAGACTTATCGTGGTCCTTAGCAACAGAAAAGATAAAACTCCCTTGTACTCCAGCAGGTTTATATTTTATTTATCAGTTATGGGAATGTCTTCTGTCAGTAGTGTTGGAGTACAGATAACATGTTAGCATCTGTGATTGCCCTAGGGTTGCAGTAACTTTATTTTTTCCATAGCCCAGTAAGAAGAAAGAGGCCAAGAACAGATTACCACATAACTGCTATACACAAAATACACTGCATTTTCCTTCCACAGTTTTTTTCTCATCCTGACATGCACATCTAGCATTCGCTAGTTAGTTCTCCGTTAGAAATGCAGCTTCCAAATGAAACAATTCTAATATCTTCCCTATAACACTGAAAGTAAAATGTAGGTGACTGGAGGAAGAGGAAACATTAAGTCATTAGTAAGTAAGTTAAGTGCATCTAAAAGAAATAGATCTGAATAAGCCATTTTATTTATTAGATGAGCCATCCCGTCACTTCCATGTGTATGCCCCTTATAATTGCTGCCCGTCCCTTTAACTCTTCCACAATTCTTAGTAGATTTACTTTAGAATAGACACTAAGCAGGTATACTTCCAGAAAGGAAAGGTTCTAAACATATTCCATGGTTTGTGTAACTTGCATGTAGTAGAAATCTACATGCAAAGCACGCTTCCCGTTGCTGAGGCATCACAGCAAAATGCACCCAGCTGCAGAAAGGAGACAAAGAGGCTGCAGCCTCCTTCCTAACTACACCAACGTTTCTTTTTCTGTTAACAAGTTCTGTTGAACCAAGACTGCACTCTATAAATGTATTCCAAAGATTAAGCCATTAATAGCTCCAACAGTCATTATAAATATTGAAGCAACTCTGGCTATGGTATCTGAAACAGTTATTAGGTGAAGTATTTGTTACCTAAAAGATAACCTCCCCAAACTGACTCAGAAAGCATCATACAATGTTTCTAACCTTTCTGAATACACTCTAGAAGACATGGATTTTTCCCAAGTCTCTTTTACCTTTTGGATTTCCTTATAAATAAATCAGGACCGCATAATAAACTAATTCTACCAATTATATTATATAATAGACCAATAACATTGCCTTTCATAAGGATTGTTGACTCTTACTATAAGATTCTGTTTTATAGTCATGCTGTCCACACAAGGTTAAAGCTTGCCAGACGTTATAAACATTTAATTTTTTGCAGCTCTATGTAAATAAATAGTCAGTTCCTGTACAAACGAAAAAGACTATTAGTCTATTAGAGAATGGCAACTTGCCACGTGATTAAGAAGAAAAAATTATACATTTACTTTAAGAAATAGTCTAGGGGAAGGAAAGAGAGGGATACTAGCTACGACAATGATGAGAATAGTCTGCACAATGCAAGAGTGAATTGCAGAAGATGACTAAGAAGCAAGAAAATATTAAATAGGGAAGTACTGCAAGAATTATGGTGAATGTAACAAAAGACTGAGCAAAGTCAAAGAATATAGCTGAGGCTGGTTACTTAGTACGGCAACACTGATTTCTGGAAATACATGGAAAGATCAAGACAACCTACAAAAGAATAAAATATTAACAGGGGAAAAAAGTAAGAAACGAGGTGAGAAGGCTATTAGAAACCAAGACATTTTGACTAAGAGGACAAATAATATTATGGGGAATGTAATGATGACAGTTTCCATACTATTTCTATCACTCCGTTGGTTGAATGAAATATCAGCAGTATTTGTGACAAGTTTCACAGCCTGTTGATGAGAAAGTCTACCATTAACCCTTCTTCAGAAGACAGAATGTCATTATTCTTTTTAAATTTTGAGAAAGCAATGTATTATAAAACTAAATGTGTAAAGTTTAAGGTGATCACCCTAAATTTTCTCTTTTGATGAGGAATGACTTGTCCATATTTATCCTGAGCGTTAGGTCCCAATTCTATTTTTTTCACAACATTCACAGCATTTCTCCTAAACTGAAAGCTGTACACATTATATGCAAAGCAGAAAAGCAAATGAGCTACAGTACACTGCAAATAAAGTAAGTGATGTTCCTAAAAGAATGGATGTGCCTCAAACACTCTTTCTCTCAGAAGAAAATATATTTTCTAAAAGAAAATTCTGCTAAAATATTTTCTAAATGAAAGAATTTCTGGGAACTAAACTGACCACTTAGAAACAACTTAAGATTGGCTTATTAAACAAAGATACTAAAATCACTAGACTATTCCATTAAAAATGAAATGATGTGAAGAGAAAAAAAATGATAGGAGTATCTCTAATATATTTTTTATGTTAATACAATAAGGCCCTAGAATTCATATGCACACCACATAGTTTGCTCCTACTCTGTTAACTGGTCTCTCTGGTGTTCCTGAAGGAAATTCATCTTGGAATTACACTAATCATTCACCTCCTCTGCTGGAACAGTTCACTCCTTCTGTTTCAGTGGCCATTAAAGAAGTCTGTCTTTCCCTTCAGAATATGTCGTCTGAGAAACAGTGAACAGCTCTGGTGAAATAGTTTCTTAGTTCATAATTTCAAAACTGGTAAAAATAAAAAAAAAATAAAAAATAAAAAAATCCAATTTTTATAAAATTTTGTTGTTCTTCTAATACTGTCTCATACCCTTCAGCTTTGACTGTAATAGACATGTATACTATTCTTAAGCACCTACATAAGATATGCTAGAAAAAAATGTAGTTCTGGCAGACTATGCAGAGAATCATTCAAGTATGGAATAGATGTGTTCAGACAATCAGTGAAGCAATATATCAAGTTCATTCCCAATACTACTTGGAAGTAAGTAAGTACTTCCAAAGAACTCAATTTCTTTATGGCCAGTATTTTGAATTAGTAACTCTTTGGATTTAACACTTCAATTTCTATATATTGTACTTTATTATTGCACTGTGTTCTGAGAGAGGCTACCACAAAGCTGATTCCCATTCCAGAATTAATCACAAATTTCTGGAAAAATTATGGATGAATCTTTTTTCTGTTCTGTGCGTTTCACTGATGCATACTATGAAAGCATTGAAAGGTTGCTTCTGAAGAAATTCTGTTATTAGAAGAGAGAGTGCAGTGTTTTCTTAACAGTTTATAACTGAAAAGGAGATTCTCAGAAGTATGCTTTTCACTTTAACTGTAACAAAATATTCTAGTGAGACTGGTCCAGAGGATTGTGGGGTGAAAACAACTCTGGTCTTTACATTCTTCAGCATGAGGAATTTGGGGGAGGTTCGACAGCATGAGAAATATTAGAAGTTGGCACCCATTGCTTAAGTAGTTTAGCATACATAGCAGTGCCCCTGCAAAGCACATGAAGTGCTGCCAAGTTCTATAACAGCATTATATGAGAGATCTGAGATTACTGACATCCTCCATAAAAGGCTAAAAGGCAGATTAAATGTTTGTGTAAGAATGATAACTGCATTAAAAAAAATTCTTAAAATTGTTTTTACAAAAGTCTCAGTAAGCAGACAGTAAGTAAAACAGACACAATACTTAAGATTTCACTTACTATGCATATGAATAAATATATCTGTAAATACTATGATTCTGTTAATAAAAATATATATCAGAAAACACATTCTTTGTGCTCCGAGACTATTCTAATTTATTTAGTTTGAAAAAAAATGAAGTGAAAGGGAGTATTTCAAAGTTATTAAATAGCTCCTTAGCATACACATCTGGAACAGAATGCTCACAAGCATAAGTAGTTTCAAATCTGTCATACACTACAAGACAGAGATATACTTTTAGCATAAAATCTACTGTAGCTTGGTGATTAGTAACTGTCAAATAATGTATCAATTATTCCCTGCTCTCAAGCAATTTTCTTTTAGGTTAGGTCCCACAGAAGAGAACAGAACTTCGCATATAATAAAATACATTGGTTTCCATATTTAAAGACTTGATGCTGCAGATTTCTGTCATGAATATCCTTATTCATTTTGGAACATGGTTAAGTTCAGTGAAATCATTTCCCAGAAACAGAGATAGACACATAAGCTCCTGTCAAATGCCTTGAAATAGCCTTACTATAGCAAAATGGTGACTGACATCCCCGTGAGAATTAAGGCAAAATTTCTGCGAGAGCCATTCTAATCATCTCAGCAAGCTAGTTCCCTTTTCTTGCAGTCTATCTACCTTAGTAAATTTTATTAAAAGGTGAAGTTGACAGATGGCCCTGCTTCACTTTCCCAAATAACAAATGTTGTTTTATTGACCTTCTTATGACCAAATGATTCAGGCTTGGCTGCCTCTAATACAGGAAACAAATGGGATGTACTCTACCGAAATTCTTCACTTTGCAGTTTCTGAACTTCTGAAAGTGTAATTTCATACAGAATGCCCTTAGGTTGCTTTTTTAAAAATTGTTGTCTGCAAATCGAATTTCCTAATAATCTGACTCTATCACAATCCTGTAGGAAATCCCTGAAATGAGAAATAAACGATAAAGTAGAAAAAAAAAAAAAGATCATGAGGCACAGAGAATATGACTATATCGTAGGTTTCTAGAGACATAAAAGAGAAAGACAGAAAAATAATCTTTTTTATAGTTTTCAGAGTTGACAAAGGAAAACGTTGAATGAACTCTCCTAGAACAAAGATGAAAAAATGAGCTCCTTAGCCTTTTTGCTTGAAATTTAACAGCTCTGATTATGGAAATAATCAGATACTCTATAGAGAAACATACTCTATATCCATCAAGCAAAAGCTCATTCCACAGCAGCAGAATTTATTTTCCTGAGATTGCCTGTAAATAATCTATTAACATTAATGAACATTAAATAATTACTGAGGAGTAAAACAGTCTCTAAAAAGAACATCGTCACAGGATAAGTCCAGTTTAGAAACAAATAATTTCCATATGTTTTAAAGTATTTTAAGGCAACTTCACCTCTACAGGCAAGCTATTCACCTCTATAGGCAAGTGTTATTCAGATAAGTGATGTTGATTTTGTTTTGAAACTTCATTTGTCATTCAAGAATTTCAGAACATAGTTGCAGCTACAAAGACAGGATTTATTAAGGACTTAGCCTGCTAGTTAAAAGCTGTTGAGGCTATATGTAATGGGCAACAGCAAGTAGCCATCTTCAAAAGAATTAAGTAATATACTTCCTGAAATAAAGCTGTTGTGTTTTGTGTGCTTGTGTTTTGTTTCGCTTTTAGAATGAATTAGTAAACATTCACAACATTTATCAAAAACATCCTTTTGGAATTTTGCATAGGTGCTATTATGGAAGGAAAGCCAAAGAGATGAAATAAGCATATGAGAACCCATTTTTCTGAGGATCCATGGACGTGATTTTGTTTACATACATATGCAGATAGCAGATAAAATATTTCATCTTGAAATCGATGCACAAACTTAAAACTTCTATATTTCCTGCTTTTGAGATTGTATTTTCCTTATTCTCTATTTCTGCTTTTGTCATATATATATAATAGGAAATATATATATATGCTTTGAGTTTAAATTTTTTCAAGTCTTCTCTGGTTCACCTAAAAGTTGGTATTCCTAGCATCTACTTCAGGTGAACCACAGAATCACCAAGGTTGGAAAAGACCTATGAGATCATCCAGTCCAACCATACATCACCAATCGCTCTAACTAGACCATATCCCTCAACACAAAATCCAAACGTTCCTTTAACACCTCCAGGGTTGGTGACTCTAACACCTCCCTGGGCAGTCCATTACAGTGCCTGACCACTCTTTCAGAAAAGTAGTATTTCCTAACATCCAGCCTGAATCTCCCCTGGTGCAGCTTGAAGCCATTCCCTCTAGTCCTATCACCAATTACACGAGAGAAGAGGCCAACACCCAGCTCACTACAACTTCCCTTCAGGTAGTTATAGAGAGCAACAAGGTCTCCCCTGAGCCTCCTCTTCTCCAGACTGAATGATCCCAGCTCCTTCAGTCGCTTCTCATAAGGCCTGTGCTCCAGACCCTGCACCAACTTTGTTGTCCTTCTTTGTACCTGCTCCAGGGCCTCAATGTCTTTCTTGCAGTGAGAGGCTCAAAACTGGACTCAGTACTCCAGGTGCAGCCTCACCAGTGCTGAGTACAAGCAGACAATCACTTCCCTGTTCTTGCTGGTAACACTGTTCCTGATGCAAGCCAGGATGCCATTGGCCTTCTTGGCCACCCGGGCACACTGCTGGCTCATGTTCAGCTGAGCATCAATCAATACCCTCAGGTCCATTTCCTCTACACAGTCTTCAAGCCACTCTGCCCCAAGCCTGTAGCGTTGCCTGGGGTTGTTGTGGCCAAAGTGCAGGACCTGGCATTCGGCCTTGAACCTCATCCCGTTAGCTTCAGCCCAGCTATCCAACCTGTTCAGATCCCTCTGTAGGGCCTTGCTACCCCCAGGCAGATTGACACTTCCAGCCAACTTCGTGTCATCTGCAAATTTACTGAGGGTGCGCTCAATGGCCTCATCTAGGTCGTCAATAAAGATACTGAAAAAGACAGGCCCCAGCACCGACTCCTGGGAAACACCACTCGTGACCGGTCACCAGCTGGATTTAACTCCATTCACTATCACTCTCTGAGCCTGGCCTTCCAGTCAGTTCCTTACCCAGCCAAGAGTGTACCTGTCCAAGCCACGGGCTGCCAGCTTCTGCAGGAGAATACTGTGGGAGACAGTGTCAAAGGCTTTGTTGAAGTCTAGGTAGACTACATCAACAGCCTTTCCCTCATTCACCAGACGGGGCACTACATTGTAGAAGGAGGAATGTCTGCAAGCAGAGTTTTTAACATTCTTTCTCTCTCCAAATGGATAAGTAGCAGTTGAACTTGCAAAATATCAATAGCATTCAAAAGCAAATTTAAAATGTCCTTTAAATTCATCTCACTTCTCAACTTTCAAGTTCAAATTTTCTATAGTCAAAATACTTAAATCCAAAGGGTGTATCTGTACTACAAATTGCACTCTCCTCCAAAAAACTCACCAGACACCTCAAGCTGTAACTAACAGCTCCTAAAAGGGACATAATAAACAAATATGAAGTGTTTTATGGAACTCACAGGAAAAGATGCAGAAAAAATAAGGACCAAGGAACACATTCCTGTTCCGAGAACACTTCCAGATAGGCACAGCTACCACGTAACCTCTGGCGCTGGAACTCACTCAATATAACACATAGCCATACGATCTCTGTTCTAAACCAATTTCTAACGCAAAGTCAATCAAAACTGGAATCAACTCTCCCTAAAAGAACAAAATGTTACAGTGATAGCATTAAAGATCTAAATAAGTTTAAGTGATGAGTTATGACGCTGTTTGGACAAAACCCATCAGTTTTGACCTGAGCAGCAGCCTCTGAACAATGCCTCCACACAGCTCAGGGGTTTACAGGAACATTCCTAGAAAATGCTCTGGAGATCCTGCTTTGGAGATATGAGAGTGCTTAGCATTCTGGAAGAAGTCACATTGCCAGTTTCAGAAACTCTCTTCAGGCACACAAACTAATATAGTGGCAACCACAGGTAATAAGAACTTTCAGTAATTATGAGACAACAAAGGAAGATGTTGGGTCCATTGCTTCCTCTTTGTGAGTCATCCTTAACTAAGCAATAATACAGATTTAATTAAAGCTTTGTTGATGTGCACTATCAAACTTTTAACACAGCTTTTAGTTACTTAAGATTTTAAAATCTGACTGGCCAGTTTCTTTTCTTTCAGTGTAAAGAGGAGAAAGAATTTGTAGTGAAATCATGCAGAAGAGATAGTTCTTTTTTGTAATCAGGATCAACTACATCTTGGATTTATACATCAAAACAGTCACCTTAAGCTTCTCTCAGAAATCAGCTGGAGCACAGAAAAGAGGAATAATGTGATTTCTATAAAACTTCTATTTAATTAGCAAATTCACTATACTTTTAAACACTTAAGAATTTTGTTTAAATGCAGCATCTCAGAAGACCAGCATACATTAAGCAAGGCTTGAAAGGCTTGAGGGATGTTAACTTATAGCTCCAAATATGTTTTGCAAATGCACTAAGCAGATCCTTCTTGATCTTCTCCATATGTTCACTGGGACAGGACCTGGACTCTCTGCTCTGTGGGAATTCTGCCTGTAAGATCTGACCTGTCAGCAAAATGGGAAATGACGACAGCAAACACAGTGCCCTTTTGGCAGGCAATGCTGAGGCATTTGATGACTGGGTACATGCCATAGTGCTGCTCAGTCAGGTCAGAGGATCCACACATGCAACCACAACAAGACAGCTTCCGCTTCCATTCCCTGAGCCCCTGGACTACGACTGGCAGCACAGCTTTCAGGAGAAGCAGCAAGCTTACAGGTACAGCTTCCCTAAAATCTAATCTCTTTTCCCATATACCTGATTCAAGAGGATTTTTACTACAATCAAGTTGCTTCAGAATTACAATGCATTGCACTGTTTCCCTTATATCTTAATGTATTGTACAGCTTAGTGTGATAATTCTGCGAGTTCCCAAAGTAAGGTGAGTTTAAAAGTGGAATTAACAGTACTGTTAATTCAACAAGACATACATGTGAAAATAAGCATTAAAATGTTTTTTTTTTCCACTTCTTAATTTATAATCAATACACTTTCATTTACCAAAGCACTGTAAAAGTGAATTACTGTTAGTATTCACCATAAATTGATTTCTCCACCAATGACATATATCCTACATAATAAAGAAAAGGCAATAAATGACAAGGCAAAAGTGCTCTAGGAACTGAATTGTTTGTTCCACAGAAAACGGGAATATCATGCACACAAAGATCTCCATAATTAACTATCTAATTGAAAGTCTTTGTCAAAAAAGAAATTCATTTTGTTCTGTTTGTAGGAAAGACAAACGGGTCCATATGAATCATTAAAGCACAATATGATGTAGTGCTGCTTAGTTCAAGTTGATATTCATCATAAATCAACAGCAGAAACCTTATTCATATACATTCAGTGCAGCTGAATCCAGTGAATACAATATTTCAGTGTAGGATACACAGGATATGTTATGCAAGTATTCTAAACGAAACAGATCTGTTTTCTTTGCATTCTGTTGAATCCCAGGGAAGATATATAACTATGATCAATAAAGTAAGATTAGCTCTACTCAGTACCAAGAAATTTTCAATACAACTGTCCAGAAGATTAATATCTGGAGATTATTCCAGCAGGATGACAAAACCTGAGTACCAGATGCCAAGTTATCAATGAGAACAGCAGTATGCTTTCTGAACTATTGCTTTCATTCTTATTGATTCTTGTGAATGAGAAACTTTCACAAATTCATTTAGTTTCATTACATGTGTGCACTTGGAACAGATTTATTAACATATCTATATCTGTTTGAATTGCTGAGTATATTTTTAGTCATCCACAATGCTTCACTTTGTAGTCTTCAAAACACGCCAGTCTCCTACTTTTTCTAACAAGCAATTCCACACATTCCGTGCATACAAAACCCGTGCTTACCTATCAACAGTACAAAGCAGACAGCAAACATACTTGCATGTTTTACACTGACTAAGTTGGCAGTTAAGTTGTTCCTAAATTAAAAAAAAAAAAAAAAAAAAAAAAAAAAAAAAAAAAAAAAAAAAAAAAAAAAAAAAAGCTTTGCCTCTTCCTGTGTTCCACATCAAGCAAAGAGTTTTTATTTAAAGAATAAAAAACTAAAAAAACTAAATAAACTGTATCCTTGGCCTTCATGGTATTACTTACTTGTTAAACTGAAATGGAATTTAATTATCAAAGCTTATGTTAAAAAAAAAAAGAAAAAAAGAAAAAAAGAAAGATAAAATGGGAATTAGTCACTTTCTCAATAAAATGCTTATCTGGTTTACAAGCCACTAAGCTATTTACACTTGAGATAATACTACAGTTCACATCAGTGCATTTGATTTCTGGCACTTAACCTATTTATGCACCAGAGATATTGCTTTTCATTTAAATTTTTAATATATTTTTCTTTTTGCTTCCTTAAAGAAAAAAAAAAAAAAAACACAAAAACACACACACACACACACACAAAAACTAAGTGTACTTATTCTTTTTATAGTAGTCTCTATGTATTTATATAGATATGGCATGCATTTTGAAAGTTGATTGCTTCAGTGTACTGTATTAATGCTCACTCTAGCAATCCTCAATCAGTAGTATTTGATTAGTAGTGAGTAAATAGTGTGTAAACAACTTTAGGGAAAGCCTCCTAGGCACCAAAAGGTTATTAAAAGAATTTACAACAAGACATTTAACAAGCAGAAACCACCAGTAGCAGCCCCAGGATTTGTTTTATATGGCCTTCAATACAATCTGTGTAAAAGCCAAGAAAATTTGATTCAAAAGAAATAAAAACAATAACTTAATTAAAAAAAAAAAAAAAAAAAAAAAAATTATTCTGCACTTACTGGCAAACATTACCCAAAGAAATTTTAAAATTACTCTTCACAAAAATATATATTTTATGAAAACTCCTTATTTACCTTACTTACTATTTTGAAAGTGTTTTGTGTGAAGCTTTTATGTAGCAAGAGATTATGTATCTCAGTAATGCATAATGGCATCTTCACATATCTAGTATACAAACTACCCCTTCTTCAGACTTTATCTATGTTTATATATTTTGATCATGTAAGAAAGTCCTATTGACAGGATTGTTTATAAGCACAGGAAGAAAAGAGCAAGATAAGAATTTTATTCAAGTATTAAGGAAGTAACATGGCATCTTAGAACTAAAAAGACCTATATTTCTTACTTATCCAGGCATCTACAGTCTGCCAGCGAGGGAAATGGAGTGGAGTAAGACAGAACAGAACTGCTTCACTTCTTCAGGGCTAACCAAAATTCAAAGAATATTACTGAGGCCATTATAGAAATGCACCTGGAACAACAACAAGCATGGGACAACAGTAACCTCTCCAGGAAGCCTGTTACAGTGATCAAACACTCTTACAGTGATCAAACACTCTTACAGTAAATAATTTTTTCCTAATGTCCATAGTCGGACACAGCTTTGTGCTGTTCCTTTGTGTCCCACCATCAGTACCCAAGAGCAGAGCCCATCACCTCCCTCTGCTTCCCCTCTTCTGGGAGCTGCAGAGAGTAGATATTGATATACTGACTGTCTTTTTGCTCCCTCTGTCAAAACTCTTAAGTTTTCTATCTCACTGCTGCACAAAGATATCTAGTCCCTTGACATGCGCAGAAAATAAATATATCAACACTTGGAAATAGTATGAATTTTATATCATAACTTGAATATATTGCTGCTAGCATGTATCAGCATTGTTCCGTTTAGACAATGGAAAATAATTTGAAATCTTACAGAGTATGAAGCTTAATGAAGTTGTTTTTTAATATGATCCAAAAGACTAAATCTACAAGCAGACAGATGGAAGGATATTTTTCATCCAAATATAATTTCTTTTCTTCCTATTATTCTAATGATTATACTGTTATCAAGTTACATTTCTAAAGTTTTTTTGAAGATTATTTACAAGAATTATTATCCCTCATCCCTCTGACTTACAGCAGATAGGCCATATTGCTAACTTTTATTAAGGGTTCAGTTCTCCTCCCAGAAAATTAAGAAATATGCAAGAATAACCAGACCTAATTTTTTAAAGCACAGATTTTAAGGTATGTAGTCTTATTGCTTCTGCTCAAGTTTCAGTAAAGCTTTAAATTACCCCTCTAATGCAAGCAGAACATAAACATAGATCTAAATGCCTTGACGATGAGAAAACTGTTCAGCTGTGGATAGTTGTCTCTCTTAAAGTCTTGATAATGATGCCTTCTTGTAAAGACACAATAATTACGATGCTTACTGAAAAAACAGTGTGTGGAATACTAGTTGCTCTGTATTATTACTGGTCTCTTGTAATAAGAAAATCTACTGCAGTGTGACACTACCCTTTCCTGTCTGCTTTCCTTACAAGACCAACATAATGATTTCTTTCAGTTGCTGCACCGCAATAACAGTTTCATTTTGAAGACAGAGGACTATTCCTTTTCTTTTAGTAAAAAGGAGGCTATGACAGCATCCACGCTTAAGTGTGAAGAGAGACAGCGGATGTGGACAGGCAGTTTTTCTGTCCATCTTCATTCCAGATGCAGGCTGCTGATGACAAGTGTCTAACTGGAAGAGGAAATTATAACTATTTTTCACTCAAGTTCTGCGCCAACTTCTACTCCATCCAATCTTTTTACCAAAAGGACCTAACATTTTCTGAAGATGAAATCAATGAAAATTACGCATCTACTTGGATATTTCTGGCGTATAAATAATCCAATAAATTATCATTAAAAAAAAAAAAAAAACAGAAAAATAAGACTAGAAAACATTGCATATGTCTGCTGCAGTCAGTACTCCACGCATTAGATAGTAGAACGGTATTTGAATGAGTAACATAGAATCATGGAACCACAGAATCACTCAGGTTGGAAAAGACCTTAAAAATCATCGAGTCTAACCATGATCTAACCATACTACTCTAACTCTAACAACCTTCTGCTAAATCACGACCCTGAGCATCATATCCAAACAGATTTTAAACACATCCAGGGATGGTGACTCAACCACCTCTCGGGGGAGCCTATTCCAGTGCTTAACAAACCTTTCTGTAAAGAAGTTTTTCCTGATATCCAACCTAAACTTACCCCAGTGCAACTTGACGCCATTTCCCCTCATCCTGTCACCTGTCACCAGTGAGAAGAGACCAACCCCGCTCTCGCTGTAACAGAAGCTGTTTAATGTTTTCCTGGAGAAAGAACATTTACTATGAGGACAGAAGTTTCAGGAAGGCACCAGTCACTGCTGCAGATACTGGGTACATGCAACATTAGCTACTAAAAAGCAAATCTACATAACCATTTATGAACCACAGAAATATACATCACTTATGGAGGTAGATAATAATAGTTCAGGGGCAGTTTAGGGTTGACCTTGTAAAATTCAAATCTAGAAAATTATGTTTATAGCACTGAGTTCTGGAAAAGAGTAAATATGTTGCTTAAGTGACAAATGTCATCATATGTTCTATTTGTTTTAAAATATTAAAAAAAAAAAACAACTATAAAGATTAAAAAAGAAAATTCAACAGATGAGCAGATTATTGAATCAGCTGAGCATCAAGATATTTTTCAAACTTTTTTGAAGGCAGATGATACTTCATTTGCTATTTTCATCTTAAACTTGTTGGAAATTTAAGTAAAAAAGAGTAAATATCACAAAGGTTACTTAAAATTCCAGCTATAAACTATGAAAAAGAATCTCCAAAACAAGAAAATGAAATGAGGATTTGTATTTATTTCACTTAATGTAGTGTTAATTACCGTATTTTTTAGCAACTAAGCATTTTTATTTCAGCATATGTAAGGAATGGTAGTTTTGTCATTGAGAAAATGAGAACTAATTAGATTCTTGCATATCAGTTTCATGCATGGAATGAAAGTTTTAAGAGCGATCTTAGATATTTTTTAACTTATAATCCAGCCATAAGATCTCGAGCACTATATCTACCATAGGAAGCAAAACATATTCTAATCACAGAGGAAATAATCACCCACTAGGTTCATATCATCAGAAAGAATGCTTTTACAATAATAGGTTGTAGTGAGCCAATTATATCACATAGCATACTTGGCTCAGTTTCATATATATTTTCATATTAAAATATGCACTAGTTGAAGTGTCTTGATGTATGCAGTCCCTTGGTACTTCTTCACTGTATATTCCACAGACTGTCAAGTACCACATCAGGCTTTTGATTTGCTCCAGGCACCGGCTCATAGCAAATGACCGCAAAAATAAAGAGAAAAACGTCAGCTACATTTTTATCTAAATCTGAAACAGGAAGGGTTATGAAATATATATTGTCACTGATGCAAACCAGGAGAATCTCTATGAACTTGATTTCCAAAGAGAAAAGAAAGTCGTATACAGCTTGTGAAATTGATGACTGGGAAGACAAAATCTATTTAAAATTCATGTCCCACACAGTCAATCAAGTCATTGCCCTCAAGAGAGGGCAATACCCTCTTTTTTTAAGCAGAAAAATGAATTTTAAGAGCATCACTGAACTGTGAATTTCATTTTTCCTTGTCTTAGGTATCCCAACAGGCTCCAGAATTGAACTATGCAGTACAAAACATATGCATGCATACATACATTCATCTGTCTTCTGTGTTACACATCTGAATCTTTTAGAGACTGAATAAATGGATTCTTTCTCAGCATCTCATTTTCCCTTCTAGGTTGACTTGTGTCACACACTGAATGTTCACTTATTGGTATAACAAAGAATTTGAAATGTTTTGAAAAAGATTTTGAAAGGATGACATGTATTTCTCTCAGACAAAATATATATATGTATATATCTTTTTAACAGGAATGTACAATTTCCATTACACCTGTCCAGAATGGTTCCATCTGCTGTTAGCTGGAAACTGGGTGGATTTCACCAATCTTTAAAAGATGCAGTTTATGATTCTAGCCATGAACCACATCACATGACTACTGAAGCTTCATCACTGTGTTTGTTTTTCTATTTGTGCTTATGTTTGTGAAGGCAAAAATGTATAACATTTATTAATTTAATTCCAAAAGCACCATCATTTGAAGCACAATGCTTGTATAAGTAAAGAAAAATATGTCCCTTTAAAAAACACCCACTTCTTGTAATACTTTTTCTACACTGTGTATTGAGTTTTGTATCCTTTAAAATACATTTATGTGTTCGTGCAAATACATAAATGTCTTCATACTTACAGTTTATAGCAAATAAAAAGATACTCAATTACAAATCCAGCCAGATTTGTTTAGTCTTTACTTAGAAGTCTCTTTCCATTCTGTGATTACAAGGAGAATGTAATCACTGCCTCAATGTCATTTGAGACATAATACAACATATAATGAAGACTTTCATAAAGAAAAATAAGAAAAACTCTGATATTCTGTCATTTAATATGATACTTTTTATAACATATACTGATGAAATCAGTATTTCAACTAGAGGACTACTTCTGATTGTAGTTAAAAGACTGTAACTTCACAGAAGTTAGAATAAAACCAGAGTTGAATGGAAGACAAACAGGCCACAATAAATTTGTCCTTCCATTTGGTTTTTGCAGCCAAAGTACAGCTTAAAAATTATCACTTTATTTCAATAATAATTTAGATAGAAGATGACATTTAAAAAAGAAAGCTAATAGATACTTAAAGGTAGGCTCTTTTGAAATATACAAGTGTCTAATTAAAGTGGAAAAAATAATAATATATGCAGCCTTAATGCTGAGTTATTGAAAGCTTCACCAGCTGATGTACTATTGCAGTATTAACAAATCAGTTTACAAAAAAAAAAAAAAAAAAAAGGTATAAATAGTATGGGCTTACGAAAGAAAATCAGTAACATACATTTTTCACTAAAAAATATCAGTGAATTACTAATCAGACTGCTTTACATGACAAAAAACAGCTGTCTGCTCTCATATATGGCAGGTCTGTCTGTGCAAGGCGGGGGCAAGAGGAAGGATCAAATCTTCTCCAGGGATCATGGTAAGAAGACTCTCCATAAACTTGAGAAAAGATTTGCAATACATTTTTATGACCATTATAGGCTTTTAGAGAGACTTCCTCCACATCTAATTTGGTTGACCAAATACATACGAACAACTGAAAAGAGATAGCGTCTGAAAATAGTTTGCATGCTTTAGGACTGCTTCGCAAGGTGAAAGATTGTGTACATCCATTATGATGTGAAAGTCACCTCAAAAATACATTCCTGACCTAAACCACAATGCTCACTTGCACCTGAAATCCCTTTCAGAAAACAAAGCAGCATTTAACTCTTAGCATAATGTAGGATAAAAAATATGTAGTTGAACTAACATGTTTTAAAAAATCTGATTTCTTCTTCTACCATTATCCTCCCAAGCCCAACAAAACTGTCATATGCATCTCACTAAAGAGAGGTATTTGATTTTCAATAGATATTCTAATCAATATTTGATTTTCCATAGAATTTCATATTTACCACCTTTACATTTTAATAAGGGCTAACAGAGGTTTTTGTACTATCTTTGTTCTAAATAATTATTCACAAGTCCTCTTGAAACTATATGCTTTGTGATCAACCACAATCAGATGCATTAAAAAACTAATTCTATACAAAATTTTTAAAGTATACAAATGTGTTTATAAATACTTTCAGACCTCTCAGTAAAGGAGAAAACATCCAAATTCCATCTGCTTTCTTGAGTTTTTTTATTTGTTTCTGATCATTCAGATTCAAACAATGCAAGCTTAAGAACAGTTCAAAAATATTCTAGCTCATCATATTATTCTAGAGTAATCAGCATATATTTTCATCTGCTGTTGGAAAGAAAAAGAATGTCAACTTTATTCTAAGAATGATAAATTAATGATTAGAACACTTTCTATTCTTCACCCATACCATTTTTCACACACTTTTACCCTTGTTCTTCATATGGGTGGGTAGAATCAGAGCTACTTAATCATAAGAATGAAAATCATTATAAAGAACCTAAAAGACTAATATTCCAAATTGTTCACCTTTAGAAAGATACATGTTTAATCCGTAATAAAAGTGAAAATGGAAAAATATGCCTTTTAAATTGTCATCCAGGAATTTTCTTATACTGAAAGAGTGGAGCAAGCCTACAATTTGGCTGCTTAATAGCAAAACCACAAAGCACATCCACAGTACCTCACACAGGCTTACTAGAGAGTAAGTCAACATCTCAGACTACTTTGGAGAGGAAGCTGAACTAGTCTGAGTTGTTGACTTTAGTTGACCCTACTGTTAATGCCTTCAGTCTTTCTGGAGTGGATAGGTCATGTCTATGCTGAACTTCATCTTGAAAGCCCCATATCATAATAGTTATCCTATGCTGCTTAACTTTCCCCAAACTACTAGCCCCTATAAAATTATTCCTTATCTTATCTGTGCGTGCTGTTATATTGGCAAGTAATCAGTCTTGTCTTCTCTCCACTGACTTCTATTCCTAGATCTCACTGCAGAAAAGGACTGGAAAATCTATTCTATCTCCCCAGCTGGCCTAGCCTGAAGTAGGATAAACCAGAAATTCCCCCATAATCCTCCACAGATCCCACACCAGTGTAGTTTCTTGACAGCAGGCCTGGCTGTTGCTAACCAAGCTTGCCTGAGCTTTCTTCAAGGGTCACATCAATGGGAGTGAAAACAGCAAATATACTCTCTTGCTATTATCTAGAGATGCTCAATACTCTCAACTCCTTGGGAAAATGCTCTTATCACAATGTCATACGGCTACTGTTTACATCAAGGACACAAGGGCACAACAGCCTTGTAAGTGAGCAATATCTTCTCAGTAGGCCACAGTCTGGGCTGCAGCTGGAAGGGTTCTAGAAATAATGAGCAAGGACAGTCAAAGGAAGAGGGCTAGTGGAGATGCTGCAAAACACACCTGGCACCTCCCTGACATGTCTTATTAGCTTATTTTGACCAAATAATCATCCCTTTTCCAACTGTGAAGATTTCCTGAAACCATTTTGGAAGCTGTAATTGCATTGCATTTAAAAAGCAATCCATATTGTTCACAGGCATAATGCTGCATTTAGAAAGATGTATCTACAGTGTTTGATATTTAGAACAGTAAATAAACAGAACTGTCTATGTGTTGTGAGTTCATAAGTACACCTCTTTCCCTCTTTCTTCTTTTTTTGTAAGTGAATACACAAGTCCTTCTCTCACTTTGGTTCTCATCAATCTAGATTTGTTCCAAGTTTGCTAAAGAAACTGTTCCAGCAATTTAATAAAAAAGAACAGAGCTATCATTTTAGTACAGGTACATGATTCAAGTACAGGTGCATAAATCAGCTAACACTGTTTTCACACATTTAAATTCTACAGCCACTTTCTAGCCAAGAAACACATGAGAAACGTTTTGTTTCAGTAACAGTTCTGTCCTATATTAACCCTGTCTGTATCACAGAAATCCTGCAAAAAGCTACCAAGTCATCTTGACGCTATTAGCTTGTTTTATATTAGTGTAAATGCAATAAGAACACAGTGGTATAAGTATGAAGTGAAAAATTACAATGAAATCCAGAGGACCTTAATAGTTTATGTGATCCTCTTCCAACAAGAGCCCTTTTCATTAAAAGAAGGACGCAAGAATAAACATAAGAGACTGTGAGCTTTTCACGGCATATCAGTTAAGAAGAGAAGCACTGAGGTGACTTCAAGTCTTTCATATTGACAGCATCTAATATCATTAGACTTTATTCACAGTGTTTATAGAGGATGACCTCATTTATGAGAACTAATAAAAAGATCTAAGAACTTAGAGCAATATTAATTGCAATATTAATTATTCTTTCTCTAGTTCAGCCATAACTACTGTAGTCTTTTCATACTAAAACCAGAATTGCACAATTAACTCCTGTGATATTCTCAGGGGGAAACATAGGAAAAAATACAAAATTCATCATGAAAATATAGCTCCATGTAATCAGTACTTCAGTGGTAAAATTAGCACACTAGTTACTGCTTGCTGATGTAACTAAACAGAAATATTAGTAAAGAGATCAAAAGCGATTTGAATATACAAGTAAAGGCAGCCCACAGAACCCAGGTAACTGTGGCAGTAAATAATGTTCAGAATGCTCCAACATGTAAAATAGCAAGGTGTCAAATCAGGTTTTTATTCAGGTGCTGTGATCAGCACTGATTTGTTTACTGAGCCATGAATCAGGAATTCCTCCCTAACAATCGTTAATCTGTGCTTCTTCATTACATCATGTAAGTGACACTGTTAATCTAAAAGCAATGAATTCAGCAAAGGAAATCCTCATACCCTTCTTCATGAATCCTTCATGAGGGGAAAATAAAAGATCATCATTGATCTAATTTTTGTTAGATGTTGAAAGGTAGCTAATCTTTTAGAAAAGTTCAGCTAATCTTAAAATGAGACTGGTCAATTATGTTCACACTGCGAAAGGTTAAGTGGTGCCACACACATACCTCTGTGTTCCTTCATGTTCTGACAGTGTCTTATGTTCAGGGTTTTTACTAAAATCCGGCATTGTTATTTTTTCTTAGGTAGTTTCCAATCACTAATATTCTTATTATTTTTAATTACAATACTAAGATACATATTTAAAAAACCTTCAGTTTATCATATTATTGTGCAGTCTTATTTCCAAGATAACTGTCATTCTGATTTTTTTGTTTTGTTTTTGTATTTTTGTTAATTTGCTTCTTGTTATTGCCTTTTTTTTTTATTTCACAGGATCATAAAAACACAAGGTTGGACAGAACCTACAAGATCACCTAGTCAAACTGTCCTCCTATCACCATTACTATCCATAAGCTACTAAACCATATCTCATAACTCCTCATCCAGATGCCTCTTGAACACTTCCAGGGATGGCGATTCCTCCCTGGGCAGGCCATTCCAGTGTCTGACCACTCCCTGAGAGAAAAAGTTCTTCCTTATGTCCAATCTAAACCTCCTCTGGTACAACTTGCGACCATTTTCTCAGGTCCTGTTTGTTGCCTGGGAGAAGAGGCCAAACCCCTTCTCATCACAACCTCCCTTTAGGAAGTGGCAGAGTGCAGTGAGGTCTCCCCTGAGCCTCCTCTTCTCCAGACTAAACAATCCCAGGTTCCTCAGCTGCTACTCATAAGACTTGTGCTCCAGACCCCTCACATTTACATCACATTAGGACCACATCTATTTTGGAAGACTTGGAGACTTGTTTCACTAAAATAGACATGCACTAATTGATTCCAAAAAATGAATTCTATAGCTATGCATTGTCAAGCAGGATAACTACTTCATTAACAATGGATTTCTAATTTCAAATGTATTCACAGTTGAAATGGTGAAGTATTAGAAATGAACACTGAGACTGCATGGTGTTAGCCTCTTGTAGTAAACAGACACACTAAAATATTTTTCTGTTTCATTAATTAGCACGCCAATCTATACAGAAATTACTTATGTTGTTACTCAATATATGCTGAAATATTTACAGTTAATTTCTAGAAAGCAAGATTATTAATAAATGGGCTTTGTGTCCTAATTTATATCTTTTCACCAACCAACATACTGGCTGCTACAACAATAATAAGAACATGCTCTTTGTAAGGACTGTTTCAGAACATGCCTGTTGGCCTTTTGAACCAAAACTGTCAGAAAAGAAAGTTAATAGCTTATAATGAAAACTAGAGCTGGGAGAAGAGAAAATGTTCAGAACGTAGGAGAAAGGAAGTGATATTTCCTCCCTCTTCCTCACTGCAGAATATTCCTATTTTAAATTATTTTGAACTCTTGTCTTCTGCTTAATAAATCTATCCTGAGGTAATGAACATAGAATTTAATTTGAGCTGTGTTGGACTTCTCCGAGTAGTAAATATGATTAATGGAAGAATAATATTTTTAAGAAAAATCAGATGGAAAAAAGTATCGACCTCTACATTAACTAGTCTTAGTAATGAAGTGACATCAGCACAATGAACTAAAAAAAAAAAAAAAAAAAAAAAAAAAAAAAAAGGATAAATTCAGCTCTAAGAATAATTATCTAATTTATTTCAGTATCTATTCACATTTATTTTCTGCACTTTTTCCTGAGTTTGCTGAAAGTATTGACTGCTGTAGAGATTTTGCACCTGTCCATTCTGAAGTGGTACCAAGACTTCAGACTTTTTCAGAGATTACTGAAAAGTCAATAGATATTAAGATATATAAGAATTTCTGACCTTGGCTACATTCTGCTCATCTAAACTCCCTGTATCTTCTTTTAAAAAGGTCCACTTTAATGTGAAATGAAAGTTGAGGTGAAAGGTTCTTTCTCACATTTCCAGTACCTGGAATGATCCATCCAGTCCTTCCTCTATTATTTCTTTTCTATCTTTTCTCCGCAAATTTGGCATTCATTAAAGTACAAGACTAGCAGTTCTGTCTGAGCTAAACAGAGTGCCCAGCTCCACATGTTTCTCGCTCCAACTCTACTGATTCACTTTTTTATCTTGACCTGCAAGCTACCTTGTTATTCCAGTCCTTGGCCTCTCCTGTGTAGAAGCTGCCAATCATATCACATTTGCAGTGTTTCTTATAAGCTGTGAAAAAAAAAATCAAGATGAAGATGAGACTACACAAGTAATTTTTACCACTCGATCTTCTGAGTAAAAGAGAATTTCTTTTTAATTGGCTCCACTCACTTGGGAAATGATAACAATTCCCTGTGACTTTCCTGTTCAAATTGCAGATTTCCTCTATACAACATTCTCCTAAAACTGAGCCAAATGAAACTCTTAATAGTATCTTTCAAAGAAAATATAGGCCTTTAGTGATACTTCCTTCTTTTACAGGGCCTTTTAGTCATCTAAATCATTCAATAGCAGTGAAAGAGCTATGTTTGATTCTCAGAGCTTTCAGGCAGTAGCATGCTGATAGCATGTTTATGCATATTTGCATACAAAATATTCCTTTTTTGGTATGTAAGAACAGGAGTGAATTTATCTAAAATGCCATAGAACAGAAACTTTTAAAAAAAATCTGCTATCCATTCTGCTATACCCAACCAGTTAAGTGCTGAGAGATACAGTTCTACTCTTGAAGCCACCCTATTGAATATTACCATGACAAGGGGTTAGTTTTCACCTCTTTTGACCCAGCTGCAGTGCTGGCAACTCTTGTTTCCACCTCAGAGCAGAGTCAAGGCATATCTTTGTCTCTTCCATTCACCATGCCATATTAAGGAAACCATGCAACCTAATCAAGAAAGCTTCTGTACAAAGCACAAGGCCAGATGGGTCCCTTACCACTTGATGAAATCTCATCTATTCAGCACTCCTACTCATATCAGAATCATATCCACCAACATGTGGTTACAGGTATGTCTGTTCCTTGAAACACTGGATCCAACTTTTTTAAGCATCTTCATTAATGACCCAGATGATGGGGCAGTGTGCACACTTAACAAGTCTACAGAGACACAGAACTGGGAGCAGTAGCTGATTCACCAGAGAATTGTGATGCTATTCACTGGGACCAGGATAGGCTGGAGAAATGGGCTGACAGTAACCTCATGAAGGTCAACAAGAGGAAGTTCTGTACATGGGAATGAGCAACCACACGCACCAGCACATGTTGAGTGTCAACTCGCTAACAAGCAGCTTTGTAGAAAATGATCCAGGAATACTGGTGGACACCATGTTGAAAGTAATGAACTAGAATTCTTTTAGATTAAATAATGTTGGAGGAATTTAAAAAAATGTTCACCAGATGCAATTCTGAGTCATTTCTTCATGTAGATTTGTACCTGTTGTGAAATACCTAAGAGGACTCTAATGGCTAAAATACAAAACATAATAGTACAGTAATTCATAACAATTCTTTGCATCACAGGGAAACATGTGGTTTGGGTAAAGAGCCCTTAAATAAGGGAGACAGGCAACCATTAGAAGCTTATCTCTGATTCATAAATCAGTTTCAGAAAGTCAGAAAAAAACCTCAAACTAAAGCTAGCATTAGCAAAAGTGATTCAACACAACAAAACAGTGGCATCTGGTATTTGAGTTGGAGATTTGTGTTTTTGAGTATTACATGCCTGCCAGTAACTGACTTCCCTAACAATTATACTGTAGTCAGGTCCCCTGTTGGTTTAGAACTGATTAGCTTTGAATTGTAGTGGCTTGAACTTACACATGGCCAGGACTTCTGAGGTTTGGCCATTACTATCTTAAATTACAAATGAGATGAATTCTTTGTGGCCACATGGTCTCATTACATCACTATCACACGGTACAGAAAAGCAACTGTCAATTCTTATGTTAAAAGGGTCACAGTAGGAACATAAACAAATACATTTCTGGTCAAGGATGAAGTGCATTGGCAGAGCTATTTAAGAAATGCTTTCAAGATTAGATGATGCAAATAAAGGTACTTTGCCATTACTAATGACTGTAACGCTTCAGGAAAATGTTGAGTACAGATTAAAATGTATTTGAAGCTAGTCAAATTTGGCACACTTTGTATTAGTACATATATTGCAAAGAAATTCTCTGAATAACCTGAAAATGAAGCAATTCCTTTTAGTCTTCTTAGATGTGTTTAAAATATCATGAGAATTTAATAGAAGAAGCAAGACAACACAATGAGCTCAATGTCTCTCGTCTCCCCCATTGACTTGCCTCCAAACAAAATCAAGTAACATCTGCCAAATGCCAGCCTGTTCAGCTTGCTAATGAGTTTAAAAATTCAGAGTATGACCGTTGCTCAGCAACTGATAAAGAATACCAGTCACATGGTGTTACAGTTAATATACATGAGACCTTTACTCCCCATTTTCTAAAATCCTATGAAAAAAAGGATTATTGAAAACACTATTTTTTTTTTTTTCAAGGGAATTCACTGGCTGCCTTTTTAGCATGGTACTGTAATTTGTTCTAAGGCTTGTGAACACCAGCATTCAGGTGACTGAAAGGGTGCTTAAATTTTTCAATCACATACCTTCTAGTTCATGAATTTGGATGGTGGTGGAATTGTATTCAATTCAGTTGTTTGCTGACCATTTCAATAGATAACAAGAGCCAAAAGCTGTAAGTGCTTTAAGCCTCAAGAACATGCCAGTGAATTTGGCTGACAGGCTGTTAAGCTAAAACTAAATTGAAAACTATAATCAGAAGTGGAAAAGGGGGATCAGAGGACTTAGAAACTGTGGTTTGTGCAGTAGAGATGTAATCAATCTCAGAGAGAAAAAGACAGGAGGGTATCAGCCACCCTGTCAAGACTGCTTCCTCATCTCATCTGGTCCATCGGAAAAATCACAAATTGACCATTAATCAATCCGTCAATCAATCATCCAGTAATCAGCAGTGACATGAGGTTATAATGGAAAAAATTAAAGAAAAGAGACACAAGAGAATGTTATTCCACCTGACACATGAAAGAAAGACTGTAGTTACAGAATTGCTCTGTGAGAGATGACTCCAGCATGCAACAATTGCATAATTAACCATACTGCTATTAGAGAATGGTGTTTATGCAGAAGTTACATTGTTGTTGTTACCAACATAAAGTGTAAATAGCTCCACTTTGATGTATTCAGATACAGTTATTATTAACATAGACCCAGGCCAAGGCAAAAAAATTTCATGGTTGCATTTAATTTCAGAAAGAGACAATGCCTAAAAAAGAGAAAGCTTGTCAAAAAGAAGCTGAAAGGGACAATCTGGAGAATTAAATCTTTACTGAGAGCATGAAGCCTCTATAAAGTAACTGCACTGGAAATACAGTGCCAAGGCACACTACCTCTGAAGAATAGATTGAAAAGGCACAAAAGAGCTGAAAACTTGGCTCAGTAGCAGGGTAAAGGAGGTTATTAGAAGCAGGAAGGAATTTCTAAAAAGCTTAATGAAGAAAAGAACTCTGCTAGATAAGGCAGATAGAAAAAATAAGTTTGAGAAGTAAAAGAGATTTAGAGATGGTAATACATACATACATACATACATATATATATATATATTTCCTGTTTTCTCCCAAACAAATCAATATCAGAAAGACCGCGGGTCTTCTTAAGGATCAAGGTATAAAGGGGACATTTAGGAAATACTTGCAATTGCACAGGGGTTAAAGGACTTCTTGGCAACAGAGTTTGCTTTGATAACTCTGGGGAGATTCCCAGCTCAATATCTCTGCTCATGGAGATTCATCAGAGGATCTATCTAAAGATAAAGCAGCTGTAGAAGAGATCATAGAATAAATTAAAGAAATTAGCAGTAGAAAATCACAAGGATTAAATAACATTTACCCCTTGGGTTCTAAAGGATGAAATAACTGAATAATCAGGTGTGGTAAACGTCAGTCCATTTTAAGAAAAGGGAACTGAGGAAGATCAAGGGAATTGCTAGACTGTAAGCCTGACACAGATATTACACAGAATAGTAGAAACTATATTAAATAATAGGGTTAATAGACATTTGCATAAATATTATGAAGAGTCACAAAGGAATTTATAAAAGAAAATCTCCCTTTTGAGAAATACTATTTTGGAGATCTGTTCATTAGTTTGTTGAGGAGGTCAACAGAATCTCACTAATGAACTGTGTTCCTTCTGGATCAGCAGGAGTTCCCTAAAAGCTAGAAGTACTGAACTTGTCAAGGAAAACAGTGTTTGAAACAGAAGTAATGTAGAAATACAGAGGATGGTTCCACAAGCCCTCAGCAAGATGCAGTACTTCATTTGCCCCACATGGCTGTAAGAAATCAAAGTTTAATAGTGTGACTTTGTTCTATTGTGCACAGTAATGTTGGTTTCAGTATGTTTATACTTTCTTACAGTTTCTCTAAGCACTGTGCAGCTAAAATCAGGATAACTGTGGCCAGGTAACCTGTGCAAAACAGGTCTTGCAGGTAGATTAAGGCTCATGCAAATTGCAAAGCAGATATATTGTAAGAAGTCTTTATTAAAGTCATGTATAATTTGAATGCTGCTTTTCATTGAATCTCAAACCTAATAACAAAAACTGAAATCTGAAATCCAAGACAGCATTATATTTTACCTCTCATATTAAATTCACACATATTTTACCCATAACCTTCTGGATATAAAGCTGAATATATTGAAACTTGAAAAGATCACCTGTCAAAAAATAATAATAATAATTCAAAATGGCCTAAAGAGAACTTAGGAGTATTACGAAGTATGACTTACAGTCCTGAAAAATCAGTTGCCATAATACATTTTGACAGGTCACTGGCAGAATTCTAGTAAAAATATTTCTTTTTCCTGAGGTGAAAGTGATAAAGTTCCATATCTATTGCATGTATTTAGAAGTTCTTAACTCTTTGCCTCTTGCACTGCACTGGCATCACAGTCATCAGGCTGAGATTTTGCCCAGAGACACTGACTGCCTCACACCTATTTTGCAGCTCAGTACCACCTGGCATCTTCCCTACTGCCCTCTGGTGCACTGAAGACAGAAGCTGCTAAAACGTCCCTAAGCCATAAATACCACTGCCAAAAGGAAACAGAAAAAGATCACATTATTTTTATCATTAATTTTATCACACATATACACATAACAGCTAGCAAAACAAAAACTAAATAAAGCTCTTTTACCTAAGAGGTATAGTAAAACTTCCATAGTATAGACATATTCAGTCATTTGGAAATATGATTAATCTTATGTAATTTAAGTCACGTATCAAATCTAAAATAGTAGGCTATTAGTCAATACAAGGAAATAAATACCTGTAGAAAATAGTCTTGCCTATTTCAGACATTTGGTTTCCCTTGCAGGAGTTCATGATGACTAGATTAGATTTAGCTGCCTTCAATTTTAGCTATGTTAAATTATACAAAAAAGTGATTTTGCAGGTACTTGAATCAACCCAGCTAGTTTTGGTTGTTGGTTTCATCAAACTTTAGTCTGAGCAAACAGCCTGCCTTTAACAAATTTAATGTTATATGTCATCTGTGTGCAGTATTTTTCATTCTCTAACTTAATTCTAAGTTGAAAAAGCAATTGGCTGATAATTAACAGGCTCTTTCCTTCATCTTGTGAGTGGCTGCTGTGGACTTGTATGAAATACCAGTACAGAAAATGGAAAGAACATGGCAAACATCATTTGCAGTGCATATTCAGGAAAAACAAAAGAACAATAACAAAATAAAACCGAGAGATACCACAGGAAGTCGTTCAACACTTATATTTCAGATTTTTTTTTTCTGTGGGAGACTTTCACATTTCTTTAAAACAGCTGCAAAAATGCAGGAAAATAAACAGCAGTGTGTTTCCTGTGAGTAAAAATTCTGCAGTGAATTGGCTTCAGAAAGGTTATCAGCACTCAGATATTTCAGGGAAACATATAATACTATCCTTCAGAAGCTGATATCAAATTAACAACCACAAAGAAACCTATGAAGATACATTATAAATATATGAAAAAATATATTTTTTCACCATCATTTTAGTATAACTTCTCAAGCTGGCATTTTTTACAGCTGTACTCCTATCAACTATTTATAAAAATACTGGCTACATGGAGCACTACATCTGCTACATATTATCTATTTTTAGAGGTTGTATCTATTTACTACTGAGAATTTCACAGTAATTCACACACTTCCAAGTATTTGTCCAAAAACTGTGTAAGCATCTTTGCAAACAGTATGCAGAAATTGCGGGAAACTTAAAATGAGTGCCCCGCACCCGAGGCTTGCGTGGAATACAATGCATTTTCTCTCTGAGGACTGACTCTCTTTCCCCACTCCTTTTCATAAGCACAAACCAGCAATACTTCAAGTGCAGCTTAAGGGACAGGGACCACTCTGTCAGGATTACTGAGGAAGCCAAATGTAATTCTGATTCAGTTCTGTAGCTTTCTGCTGGCCTGGCACTGGGAAAACCAAGAAGGCAGCAATATAACAATGTTGCTGTTCCAGCGACTTGAATAGGAGTTCAGTTCTTTGGATGCAAACCTCCCTGTGAGCGCTGGGAGAGCTGAGCAGCATCCAAAGTGGGAATCACAGTAACAGTGTGTCAGTAGTCCAGCAGGACCAGCCTCACGGGGGACCCCTCTTCTCATGGAATTTGTCACCTTGCAGGTTTTCAGTCAGGTTTTCTGTATGCTTTGTATACAGAAGGTGTTTTTCAACGTCTGTTTAAGAATAAAATTAATTCTCGGTATCATGCAGATGGAGGGTATATCTCAGCCATAATTTGTTTTAATGAAAATGCATACATTTCTTGATGTTAGTTTTGGCAATAGTTCTCATCTCAGTTCTGATCTTCATTTCCTGCTGTTAGAAATGATTTATGAGCTGAAGGCTCTGATTAGAACTGGTGTTTTTGTTGGTGGTGTTTTTGTTGTTGTTGTTTTTGGCTTTTCCACACCTAATACTGTTTCAGATTATTTGGATTATTTTAATCGACTAGTTAGAAATATTCAGGTTTGGGGGAGAGGTGTGAATTGGTTTTATTTTTAAATACAAGTATGCAAATGTTCCATTATAACACCCAACAGCCTGCTCTCCCCTATGCCTACTTTGCTGTCCCTGAACTCACAGCTGGATTCTGCATACATTATTCCATGCAAAGATTTGACTACTGGTTTGGGGGCCAAAGTTTCTTATACTGTGCAAAAGACTACAGGGGAATGAGTTGAAAACCTGAAGTCATTTAAACACCTCTGGGATCACGAGAGAGATAAGTATATTTTTCCAAATTATTTGGAAGAAGAAAAAAAAAAAAAAAAATGAAGAAACAAACAAAAAAAAAAAACCAAAAAAAACCACAACAATGTTCAGGCATAACAAGTGAACAAACGACCATCTTGGAGCCCAACTTTCACAAGAAATAGTGAGAAATGAAAAAAGGTTTCCAGGAACACAAGCAATGAAAGGTTTGATCTCTCATTATGACACAGTCCAAAAATCTTTCAAGAAATGCTCAGTCTTAAAATTAACATAAGAGTTTGAGGGTGATAGATAGGTAATTTGATTACTGTCACCTGAAGCATTTCTCTGAGCTTGCATACAGACTACACAAGACAGCATTAGTGATTAGGACATTTCTTCTCCATACCCATAACTCAATTTTTTACATTCATCTTCTATCTGGATTTAAAAGACACAAATCCTCTGTTTTCAAACTGTTACTTAAAATTGCATCAGGGATGTTGTAAAAGATCACTGAAATATCCTCTGACCAGGTGAATATATGGGAGAGAAGAAGAAAAAATTATAGTCTTGGAAAGAAACTACAGGGACAGCTAGACTACAGGCAGCCTGGAAATTGTGAGGGTAATCTGAAAAGATATACCCATCATCGTGTGTACTGCAGTCATAATGCAAGCTTCCAAAACATTGTTTCCAGCCAAAAGCAGAAGCTGTAAAGCCAAGAAACCCCACTCCTGCCAAGTAATTTCCAAGTTCTCATTGTAACTCACAGCATTATTATGATAGTATTTCCTCTTCAATTTTAATTTTCCGCTGTCCAACTTTTTTCCTGCTCCCTAAAGCATACACTTGGCTTCCAGACAGAAACAGGTAGTAGCTAGGATATGGAAAATATGAGACTGTATGGCAATATAAACTCTCACAGGAATAGCACTTACTCTCAACTAGACTATGAAGGTTCCTAACAGTTTAAAAACACCAACATTAAATTACACTTTATTAAGGATTTTAACAGTTATCATTTTCAACTCATGTGTACTCTATCACAAAACATCAGAATTGGACAACATACATATATGATTTTCTCCATTAACCTGAACTTAAAATCCAAAGGTGGGATAATTCTTGGCTTCAAAACACAAAGTTCCTAAATAAGTTCTCTTTCCATTCTTTATGGAGAAAACAACTGTTTACTGAATACTTCATGCCTTTTCCAACACAGTTGTTTCTTTTGGCCTTAAATCCCTCCCAATGAATATATTTGGTACATGCAACTGCTACCTTGCTTTCCTCTTTTGGTAAGACATTCAGGATGTGCTTTCTTAAGTTTGAAATCACTGCTGTTTGCTTTTTTGATCTTTGTTTTGAATGCCCTGCATTACTGCTACTCCTTTTTCTTTACCATGATGTTTTGGTGGTTTTTTTTGTTTGTTTGTTTTGTTTTGTTTTTGTTTTTGTTTTTTTTTAATATATGTTCACTTTGTTTGGAGTGCTTGTTAGCTCAATTTCATTAGTTTTCTTCTCTACTCATGTATAGATTTTTCATTTTTGTTGAGCTGTTTAGAGTATCTACATAAATACTTCATTATTACACTTTCAAGTAAGTAAATGTATGAAATATATTTTATTCATGTTTACTATCACTTACAGCAGACAACAACCCTACTTGAAATATTAATGGAGAATGTTTATCTAGCAGCATTCACCCCTATATATGTAGGCCATTCTATTATATTTAACTGAGATCCACATACCTGCTGAAATCTATGCAGTTATTTGATGCTTTACTGATGACAAAAAAAGTAGGTTAGTATATAAGTCTCTTGAGAACAGGACTGGATGACACTTGCTTTTGCTACTCAAGAATATCGTTGTCAACCCAAACCCATGCCAAGAAAACTTTGTGCTGTTCTCAGTAACGCTATTCTGATAAGGTACTGGCAGTCTCAGAATGAAGCATCCAATGGTTAATAAAGAAATGTATGTCTTTCTAACAGGCTGAAGTCCTTAAGTATTACTTGTAAGATGGCTTTGTAATCATACTGCCATTAGATAATTAGATATACAGATGTATTTCTAGATATCTTGTATAAAAAAATTAAGTGCCAGGTGCCAATAACTAAAATGGTCCACAACCACAAAACAGGCTTTATCAACCAGGAGAGAATTATTGATATTTGTGTCACACACATTAATCTTCTTATTACATAGCAGGGATGCTCTAGTTACCTCAGGTTTCTAACACATTTGACATTTAAATATCAAAGCTAGATATTTGAGTTATCCTACTTTACACTGAGATTTGAATTTTTATATTTTTCTTTCATTTTAATCAGTTCAAGTCTTTTTAAGTAAGCTTCACAAATACTGTCACAGGAGAAATTATTGTGCAACTGTGGAATAAATCTCTTCAGTTTCTAAACTAATGAAATTTGAATGGGTAGTTGCTAGTATCCTAATTATTATATCAAATATTCAAGAATTTTCACATTGCATATGAACATACATAATGTATACATATGCATGAGTTTAGAGCATATGCGCACTTGGCCATATAAATATGCATAAATGCACACAAGACAAAAACTGTGTAAAGATTCTGTCATTTATAATTATATTTAAATGCTTTTCTGATGAGATAGCTTTATTATTTCTGATATTAACATACATCAGAACTAACCGTTTGTTAAAATGAGTCAAATTTCTGTGATTAACAATAGTATTTTCAGTTCACACAATTTTAAATTAGATGAAGCAGATGAGTCAAAACTTCTGGAAAAGTGATCATTTACTTTGAAATAAGAGCAACCAATTATTTGATCATGTATTAAACATATCAGTGAATCATCAACACCAAGAATTCGATATTTCAGAATCTGCCTACAAGTGAGTAACGCAGCACAGTTATTCCATCCAATCAGAGGAATGTCAGACCTATTTAAAATTTCCTATCTCCAGGCTCTTTTCAGAAAAACAGATATGTAATCTTACATGAATAAAGGCTGAGCTTTAGTGTTTTTAAGTGTCTGCTTCACATTTAATTGAAAGATCTGAATGACATTTATATATAAATAAAGACTGCTTTTAAAGCAAGTGAAGGCTGTCTTAATGCTGTTTTGGCTAACGTGAATAATATTACTTTTATTTTCTTATATTTTCTTTTAAATATATCCATAAGGAATCTTTATTTGCAGGGAGGGAAAGTTAAAGAAAATAGTTAAGCACTTAACCTCGAGTAATCGGCTCCGTGTCTGAATAGCCACTAGATGGCAATGTTTCAGAAAATTATCTTCATAAATCTACAGGCAGCTATAGAATATACATTATTTAAAGGTTCATTGAGTCTTCTAAATGGATCTGTCAGTCAGTAAGAAGACCATTCGTTTGCATTTTGCGCAGTCTCTACAAGTTTCTGCAGAAATCACACTGTCAGAGGATCTGAGGAAACCGAGCATCTCCAGAAACCAAATGAAGAGCTGCAGGAGAGAGACGAGGTCAAACTGCCCATGCAAGGCAGGGCAGACCCAGACTGCTCCCAAAACTAAGATGCACCCTCAGGGATTTTGCAGCTGCTGGATGCTGCACAATTATGAAAATGATTCTCAGCTGTGAAGAACCGAGACCCACCCACTGCTGCAGGGGATAATTTTAACTAAATCAGGCTCTAAGTATCCATATTCACAGCCCTTTAATTTGCCGAGATGAGGAGTATGTTCTGAGAATCTGACATGTAAGATACTGTAGATGAATTTAAAAAGTCTTTTGTAAATTACGAAGTCGTTATAAAATATTTTGCTCCTACAGATACTAATTTTAGAAAAAAAAAAAAAAACATTGAGATAAAATATGTGTGGTGAATATTATCCCTGTTTCCCTGGCGTGAAATAAAAATGTGTATAAAAATACATAAAATAAGACTTAACACTCCTGAATACTGAGACAACCAGAATCATACTAGGTATATCCCTCCTATCCAGTTTGCAAAGTGTTTTCCATCTATTTGTACACAAGGAATTGGAATAAAAGAAATCAAAATCAAAGTTTACAACAGAAATGTTTTTCTTTACCACTTATGCTTCTTGTGTCACTGGGAACGTTCTTCACAGTGGGAAGCAAAGGAAGAAGATATCCTGACAGCTAGTTCTCTGAGGGCAGTGCAGGCAAAGCAGCCCTGACTGATGTTTCAAAATGGCACCGCAAGGTGACCCCCACCCAACATGGCCCCCTTAGGGCATGGGCTGTCCCCAATTGTACTTGTTCCACAGTTCGTGTTCCATGAAATCTTTTCAGAGCTCACAGCAAGGGAGACCTTCTCCAAACTGCACATTTCTTTGAGTCAACATACTTACAGAGAACACTTCAGTTATATATAGGAAACTCATTTAGAAGTATTTGGGAATGTTTTCAATTGTGATCAAGATAAGAGGGATTGATCCTCAGATATACACACACACAAACACATATACAAAATACATATACTGAGTGCATATACTGCATAGTATAAAGAGTATACTCTTGCATTTTGAGCGATTTGAGTATATTGCTCCTTTTTAAGAATCCTTCACTAGTTACTCAGCTAATATTAATGTACTTTCTCAATAAAACCATCATTGTATACATTACAAATACCATCTCAGTTACTAAAAATAATCCTTATGGAAACCCTAAAGAAAGTATACATATATTAGGTGTTTCTTCTTCATTAGGATTACCAGTTAATAAAAAGAACATTATCAGGAGTCCAGGCTGGTCATCTCTGTAGTGAATAAAAAGGCTACCACTGAATTTAACAGAAGAAAAAAATAAAATAAAATAAAATAAAATAAATAAATAAAAAAATCCCTTGCAGTAGCATTTGCAATGGATTTTGACATCAGGCATCCTGAAGTGTTCCCCCTCATGTTGAAGTCAGCATTCAAATAATCACTCCTGTCCATTCAGAACAAGATTAGTGGTCCCTCTCAGTGCTTCATATCTCCACGTCTGAGAGCAGAGGCTTGCTATATGATAGCTTCCTTGTCAGAATCATTTGACACAAGGGAAGTCCAAGGTCACCAAAAATTAATCCATGATCTGTTGTTTTTTGTTTTTTTTTTTTTTGTCTCTGTGCACCTTTGGACATTCTCAGGAACTATCCCTACTGAACAGCCTTTCTGTCCTCATCTGTCTGCCAGCACTCACTGCAGGGACTTCTGAAGTGATCCACATCCAGACATCACAAGTTACCAGACTGTTCTTGAGTGAAGTCAACCTTAAAAATTACACTGTGAGTTGCAAGAATTCAAGAGGTGACCAATGAATAGTTCACGCAATCATTAAGAGAAGACAGACCATGCTGGAGATAGTGTCTAGTCCATTGTCCCACTTCTCTCACATCTTTCATTCAGAATCCTATAACCAACATCAGCAAAAACGGAACATCTTTGTATCAGCATGAGGGTCAGCACCTTGTTCTCTGTCAAGTAACACTTACTCCATGATCTGAGCTCTAAATGCAGTCAGTTTGAGAGATCCAAAACCACAAGTTTCCCTGTAAAAAGTGCTTGAACATGAAGACACTGGGATGTTAAAGCAGTGCTACAAAATAGCATGAATGAGAATGCTCACCTCTATTTCATATTTTGCTGAACTCAATGTTATCAATGCATTAAATACAACATTGGCAACCTATGTGGAGGCTGTGCTTCTCCCTACAGTTTCTAAACTGGAGAGAGGTGGGAGGAACTGCCCCTTTCCTGGAGCAGAGCATCTGCACATGCAGGTTTAGATATTCAGTCTACAGAATCACAGAATGGTTGAACATATATTGAATTAACCAATTATTTTCACAGAATCACAGTTGATGTAAATGACCCAAAGTGCTATAAGAGTAGGCAATGCCTAAGGACATGCTTCTGAATTCCAGTCTATGTGCCTGCCTTGATCCCAATTCTGGCAGAGTATAGGCAGTTTGAATTTTAAAATTTTCATTGAGGCATTTTTATATAATTGTATAAAATGTACAAAGTTATGCAAAATATCACAGTACTTCATCAGATGGTGAAAATAATTATATTAAAGATCCTCAAACAATTTCCTATTTTGTAAACTGTACTGGTCATAGAACTTGTAAATAGCTTTACAAGCAGGAACACAATAATTTTCAAACATTTCAAACTGAAGATCAGTAATCTCATACTAAGTTATACATAATGAAAAAGCAAAGTATGCATTTAACAGTGGAGAACAGTCAAAGCAGACTTCATGCTGGAAACCACTGCTAACAGTAAAAAGCACCTCATTTGCTTTTTTTTTTTTTTTTTTTTTTTTCCACCTCTATATAATTGATTGTAATATCAAATTTTCAAAACTAACTGAGCTTATTAGAAGCAATTTTCATATTGCTTTTGTATTCCATACAATAAGTTATAGGCAACAGAAAGCCAACTCCTTAAAATAAACACTGTAGCAACTTAGTAGCACATGCAAGCAAACAGGTGAAAATCATTGTTAGTTGAAAACAAAAATATTTCAAGAGGTCAATAAAAAATAACTGTTGAAAAAGTCCCTCATAGTTTTGCTCAGAACAATCTCTGGGTTTTTAAACCTATATTTCTCATGTCTTGTTTAGGTGATATTACTGACATGTTTCATTTCAAGCAGTGTTTATGATATCGTTTTGGGAAATCCATTGCCATAGGTTGCTGTGAAAACAATTAACTTCTCGACTAGAAGCTGCTGTTGAAAATGCCATTTCTGACAGAACATTCGCTGTAAGAAATGCATGTAAAAAAGTAAGTCAACATGACCAATATTCAGAATGACCGATATTCAGAATGGCATGTAAGATGTAAACTTTGTAGGCTGAGAAATATTTACTTTTAATTTGGAGAATACCTTTACCCAGAACTGCAGACCACAGTGTTGTGTCTCTCTACCAATCAACCTATCTACCAGCCCACAGAACTGTGCTTACTTCTTGTTCTGAGCACACATATCCCTTGGTCGTCTGCCTGTGTGTCTCACAGAACTGTCAAGAACTGTGACCTACAAATATTTAATACTTTTACATGTCCTAGTAGCTTACGCTACCATGTCCCCTTAAAATGCAGCAGGCATTGATGTGGTGTGCAATTTTTTTTTTTACTTTTTTAAGGGGGAAAAATACACTTTTATCCCAATGCTTGGGATACCTATATTCTTATGAAATAGATAAGGTTACTAAAGGCTAATTCAAAATGTTATTTGCAACCTGCACATATCACTTTCAAGAAGTATCTCAGAATACCAGTCCTACAGCTCCTTTAGAGTCAGTAATGATGTTAAGTCAGCCATTGTATAAGCAAGTTTCAGAAGTGCCAACAGAAACAGATTTTCATCTCTAATCCATTCAGAAGTTACTAGTTCACCTAAAGTCACATTTTCACACATGGATGACCTGCACACCTCCACAGATCTGCAAGTCTTCTTGAAAGTAAAAACTGAACAGTGATCCTAGAGTCACAGAATCATTAAAGTTGGAAGAGACCTCCAAGATCATCTAGTTCAACCATACAACCACCACAAATATTACCCACTAAACCATGTCCCTACATCTATCCTTTCCTTAAACACTTCCAGGGACGGTGACTTCACCACTTCCCTGGGCAATCTGTTCCAATGTCTAACCACACTTTCTGAGGGTGTTGCATGGTTTATAAATGCAGACAGAACAAAAATTTTGCTCAGCTTTTTCACAAATTGTATCTCCTTCAACACACGTTGTCACATATAGCGATGCCAACTGCAAACGTAGAATCCTTCCCATTTGCAAAAACTAGCGTTTCACATCAAAATGCCACATAGGGAAAAGAAAATTTAACTGGGGCAGTCCCTAAATTCCAGCTGACATCCTCTGCATGAATTTGTGTTGCCAGTTTCAACAGCAGAAAATCATAGTGGGATACTGGGATATTTAAAGGCCTGCAATCAGACAGGAAAAATTCCTTCCAACATATTTCCATTTGTAATTGGAAAATATCTTAAGAAACAGACAAGAAATAAATTATGTCACTTAAGCACTTAAATAGACACATGAGCAGCAGGATGCAACACCAGAAACCTTCTATGCAGTCTTGCTCATCCAAGTAGCCATCCTCACTTTGGCTTCAATGCATGCATGCTGGGAGGCACAGAACAAGGCAGTCACAAAAGCAGCACACTCAGAATTAACCTGAGCAAAAAAAAAAAAGCCAGCATAATTTTTTCTTTTCTCTGAAACCCTCCCAACATTCATTATGTAAGGTGACGTGAAAAAAAGCTTCAAGTATCTAGTCTGTAAGTATATTTTGTAAGTATGTTAGCCTGCACAGGGAGGATCTGTGGCCTGCACTTTCCTGTCCCATTCCCACACTGGCACCAGCTATGGGGTCACTGAATGTGCTATGACTGAAGCAAACCACGTAAATGAGGCCCAGGGAAGAAAGTGAAGGTGCTTCATACTACATCAGCTGGCAGGGATGCTGAAAGGTGAGATCATCAGGTCTTGTTGCTAGGATTTGTTTGTTTGTTACAGGGAGGTTCATCAGAAACCATTACTGGGCAGTAAAGCTGCAGAAAAAAAAAAAAAAAAAACAACAACAACAACCCAGAAAGTATTGACAAAGCCCCTGAAAGGTCGCAATTAAGTGTTTGTTTTCCTTTGAGCTCAGCAGAAATGGAGAAGGAAGTAAAAAAGACCAAACATCTGAAGAATTCATGGTGTGTACTTTCCTTTTTTTTGTTTGTTTTTTGGTTTGTTTTTTTTTTTTTTTGAGCACCCAGGGAAAGTGAAGCGATAACAACTGATATTAATTTGTGTTTCTGCAAATTTAGAAGCCTGCTAAATTGTTAGCTGGTTTTAAAGTCAGTTAACTCCCCAGATTGATTTTTCCTTGAGTAAAAAGAAAAAACTGCACAGATGAATTATAGAAAAAGAAAAAAAAAAATCAGGACCATTTCTAAAAGCTGTCACCTCTAATGCAGAAAAATCTGTGTCCTTTTAATTTTTCATAGCATGTATATGATAAAAACTTGCTTTTGCTTCAGAAGATGAAATGCTTGTTTGGATGTTAACTTCTTATTTTTAAAGCCTTTCAGATCACAGCTTTAAAAATGAATCCTTTTATTTATACAAGGCACTTTCCCACATTTCGGGAAGCTGACACATGGGCTTGCTTGAATTCTGACTGCTTTTTTTAAACCAGAAATAAAAGCTACAAGTAGTTTATTCCCTGGACCAGTCAGAAAGGATATTATTCATTTACTATAGATTAATTCAACCATTAACTGGAGTTTACGACCACGACAGACAAAGCCATCTGCGAGTGCATTCATCATGTGCTGTAAACACAATGGCCCTGAATGTTCAGGAGATGCAGTTATAAGCAATCAATAGCTCCATACTTTATACTGGTGTTATTAATGGCAGGCTGAGGGAATTTTCTCATGAGTTTGATTTTTAAGTGTTTGAGAGATGTTACCAAAAGAACCACTGAAGGTGGGTGGGGGGAGTTCAAAGTACATTCATAGCACATATTAATAAATACAAATAAACTGACAATTTAGGAAGTATGGATGGACAAGACAGATAAATGTCTTTAAAACATCAGCAGGGAAATAAATGCGCTGTACTGTTAAAAGGCAATAACCTGCTTTCATTTCGGAAATTCCTGTTTGCCATTTTCAAGTCACTGAATTAAGCCCCCATTTCTGACATTTAATTCCATACCTAGATTTTCAGTAGAAACAGATAATAATTTATGAAGACTGATGGTGGGGTGCATCTGATAAAATATGTGTATTTAGATGCCATGCAGGCATTTCTAAACTAGTCAGTATTAAAAGAGGACTATGGGGAAATATTATTTTCTAAGGAGTTGTTTTTACTTTAAAGCAGATGAGTTAATTAGACCACATGAATGGCTCTCTGGAAGTGCCCATTTTTCTCCACTGCTTATAGAAGAAGCACAGAGAAACATCAGCTATAGTTTTCTGTACTGCAAATACCTTAAATGAAGTAAAATTAATTAAAATCTGACGATATAATTTTATTTTTGAAGGCCAATCATTGGTAACATAGTCTCTTACTCAACAAAACTCTCCTTTTTCACTATAAAGTTAGTGAAAGCAAGTTCAATGTAAAACTATCATGCAAATACTGAATTATAACTGGGATAGTCCTTTCCTACAAAACAATACATTAGAAAAAGTTATAAGCAATGTGTATTGCATGAGTACAGAGCATCTTTCTACCACTTATGATGGAGTGATATCCAGAGTTTCAGATATTCTTAGACTTTGTGGAGAAAAGAAGAAAATCTATTTTGTTTATATCTAGAGATGTCTATTGATTTTCTCAAGACAAATGAGCCTTCTTCCATATGTTTTCACTTGTGACTGATCCTCAGCTGTCTCCTACAGTTCAGAAGCCTGCCACCACCTTTTTTTTTGAAGGCAGCCTATGATATGCACCAGGGATTTAACATCTCTGGTCAACTTTGGATCCAATTGTATTTCTACAAGAATCTCCTACTGAAGGACAAAAGTAGCTCCCCTGGAGACAATCCTATCCATATCCTCTCTTCGAGAAAATTCTAAGTACTACCGCTGAATGAAATTATTTTGCCTGATCTATAAAGACACATTCTACTATGTTTTCTGAAAATGTATGCATATGTTTGCTCATAGGTATTTTTTACACCTAACAACATTCCAGACGTAAAGCAACATTGCATACAAAAACTTAGCACTGCTGTCATTTAAATTAGAAATAAAATTTTTATTAATATGTCCAGATTTAAACATTTATAGTTTATATTTCCAGATATAAGATAGTTTATGTTATTTCCCCACAGAAAGAAATATAGGCTTTTAGAATGCTTCTACAAAAGAAAACACATCTTAGTAGAGACTCGGTTCAACATTAAGACACCTAAGCTTAGCTAGATATCTTCTATAATCCATAAGGTTTCTTTCTATAATCAACAGAGAAACTCAATTCAGTCCTGAGAGTGTAAAGAATAATTTAACTGACAAGTCTGTAGATGTCTATTTTAGGGTAAGTTTAGTAATTATTCTCTTTGTCTAGCGTACTTTGTGTTGGTACAATTCAGAATTGAATTTGACTAATGTATCTTTCACAACAGAATTATATTTGGCTTTGGACTGCATGTGATCTAACTTTACAGCTCATCAAGATGATAAAGCTATGCTTGAGAAATACAGCAATGACAACTGTTGTAAATGCAGTTAGGTAATTGAACACGGTTTAGCATTGATATAAACAAATATATTTTTGTGAGAATATTCTTCTTATACCAAGACATTGCTGAACTATCTCAAAGACTGTTTGTCTGCTGATATGAAATGTGGTATCCTCTACATCATGTGGTAAACCATTGTCACTTCATGTTTGTGAGATAATGCATAAAACTCAGCACTGCACTACACTTTAAAACAGCAGTATCCAATCATCAATAAAAATACTCATATGTAGAAATATTCTCATTTAACATATATTTTAAGATATACATGATGAACAGTTTGTCATATAGTTGTCTTCCTTAAAATGGACATCCTACCATACATGAAATACAATTATAAATTATTTTTGGATTTAGGAATACAAGAATTATACCAACTATTTTTACTATAATACTGAAACAAATTAAGAAGCAATCCCTTCTGACTACACAAGGAGGTTCTTATACATGTAAATTTTAATAGGTGCAGATAATTATCTTAGCAAGCAGTAATTAATCTAATACAGATGAGAGAAGATTCGTATAACTTAACTATAACTATCCAGTACATAAAATCCATTTTCCAAATGACAGTATGAAGGTATGAAGACCATAGACCACAAGTTTAAATTTGATGCACAACTTTTTGGTAACCAAAATATTTTTCTCAGTGTAATTTTGTTTGAAGCCTCATTGTGGGAATTTAAATATAGCCAATGCCTAGGCTTACTCTTAAGCTTCAGCAGACAACGAACAAGCAAACAAGCCTCAGCAGATGTAGAACTAAACAAAAATATGTTTCTCACAACGTTGTCCTGGTTACAGTTCACAGAATCACAGACCGGTTGAGGTTGAAAGGGACCTCTGGGTCTTTCTGGCCCAACTCCTGCTCAAGCAGAGACACCCACAGCAGGGTGCCCAGGACCATGTCTAAACAGTTTTGGAAGATCTCCAAGGAAGAGACCCCACAACTGTTCTCTTGCTGAATATCACTATCATTTGGCCACATAGAACCACCAGCTGGCCCTAAGATATCAGCACATAATCACTATGGAGCAGACTTTTGATATAAATATATCAACTTCGATTTCAAAACTAAACATTCTTTTTCTCTTAGGAATGTATCTTCTAGAAATACATCTTCAGTTTACTTTGCAGGTTTAGGAGAAGTAAAACAGCCATGGACTTATATTATTAAAGCTTGCTTTTGACTACTAGTATGTCCAGTAAGTAGAAGATGAATCATTTAAAGATTTTATTTTATTTTATTTTTTTGCCTAGGGACTTTCATATCTAATACATATTAAAATGAACAACAACAACAACAAAAAAACAAATAAACAAAAAATAACACCACATTCTAATCATGACAAAGATGTAAGAAGTCAGACCTACAAATTCCTATTATTTGTCAGTTGTAAATGGGTATTTTGTACATAAGGGGTTAAAAACTGATTGATAAAATGATTAGTAACAAATTTGAGAATAAATTAGTGTACACTTTGCATCTGTAGTGAGACTAGGCCATGTATTTTGCTGAAATAAATACAGTCTGTCCAAATTTAATTATATTTAAAAGAAGAAAGCATCTCTGAGTTCAGAAAAGCTTAATAGTGACTGCCCACTCAATTCCATGCACATTATCTCAACAGTTCATAATAATTTATTTTTTCCAAATTTCAGCGTGTGTCATAGTCTTATACAAATCCACCTATCAATCAGTAGTACTTGTAACTGGTTACATACTCACAGGAAAGGTTAATGGGGCTACTAACATAATCTGCATCAAGATTAGAGGATATGATGCAAGCTCATGTGATGAAAACAAACAACATGTAGCATTTCTATTAAAAGCTTTAAGAATTCCTTTCCGATAAAACACAACATAGAAAATATCAATGACCAAAAGTGAACTAACTGAACATTGATTCAATTTACAGACCTGAGTCCAGCTTCCCCTCAGAGGGAAAAGGAAAGAGAAAAGAATAAGGGGAAAATTAAAACTGAACTGATGTTTTGTGAAGAAATAAGTGAGAGGATACACGCAGTTAATATTGAGAAGGGGAACTCCCAGTCTTGTAATTAAAGCAGCAAGAAATTCTCTTGGCATCCAAATATCTTTTCTCTTTCCTTTACTCTATTCCTCCCATACAACAATTTCTGGTTAAATTTGCTGTTAGTTTGACAACTCCAAGTTAACAACTGCATGTCTGTGGAATCAATGTGCCATTTTGCTGTTATTACAGTGTTCAGCGTGCCTGTCTGTTGTCAACCAACTATATGTCCAGCCTTTCTGAGTCTAAATTCTCACTCAAGCTTAAAGTTTAGCTCTTCTTGATTTGCCATTGCTATCTTAAAATATTTTTACAAATATTACCTTATTTGTACCTCAAGATTCAAGCGATCGCGTATTTGCTGAGCACATGTTAAAAACTGTCTTCTCCTCAAGTACAGCCTTTTTTGTTATTTCACAGAGAGTTTTGTAATTGCTGAAATGACTAGACCTGTATAGTCTGTCCTATGCCGTGGTGGCTTTAATGAATTGCAGTGCTCCAAGTCCTGCACAGGCTGGAGTGCTACTACAACTTCTTCAGAGAGACTTGAGAAATCCTTCACTGAATTCAGTAGTAAGTTATCTGAATGTCTAAAGAACCACAATAGCTTGAAAACATCTTGATGCAAGCAAAACATTTGCAAACCCAATGGGAACAAGATTGATAATGATATACTTTTGATTATAATAACTGCTTTAAATGGCAAAATAACACACATTTTCCTGCTCACTCTGATCACATCTCAAGTGTCTCTTATTTTTCTTTTTCTGTTGTGTTGCAATTCTTTGTTCATGTACTGGATGACTTTGGGAAGCTCTGATATTTCAAAACACAAGGCAGACATTAAAAGTATAATGTAGTAGGATAGGGAATTGAGGGTTATTTATATCCATTAAACATGTTGTCTTTAGCTCAAAGAAACACTATGCAGTTTTATTATCCAAATACATTTTCCTTGTCTTTATATAGAAAATATATGTTAAGTACCACTGTGTTTACGCTACTTCAGCACTGGACAAGGGCAGAAATCTAAGTAGCCTAATTTGCTGGGCCAAATTATTTATTGACTTCAAAGAAAGTTCTATATCCAGGTATGAAGGGCTGTTTTAAAGAGATGTTGTACTTATGTTCTGCAGAGAGCTCTTCTGTGACCCTAACTGAATCAGAAAGTACCTATGTATGTACCCTAGGGAAGCTTAATGAGCCAGATGAGTTCAGACCTTCAACAAACATGATACTACAGTTATCCTGGTGGATGTGGTACTGCCCATCCTGCATGGGTCAGATTCCTCACTCAGAGAGAAAACTTATCTACTGGCCCTTATCCACATCGGACATTTTAAGGCACATCTCTAGCATTTTCCACCTCTCTTTCTTTGTCTCCCTTTTGGAAAATAAACCAAGACAAGGAAACCAGAAAGAAAAAGCCAGAGGCAGAATATGGGGATTCTACTGCTCTCAGACTAAGAATGACTAAGTGCTTCTTTAGAAGTGCTCTAGACTTCAGACTATTACACCACTGGGAACTATCACTCCTACAGATTTGTCCTGAGCAGAGTGCAACCTGTGTAGATGGACACGTGCAGTACTTCTTATATTCTCCATAGGAGAGATAGACAAGAGAATTAACTGAAACGGTTTCTCAGACAAGTCTGCTATTTTTTACCCATAATGTCATTTTCTGTATCAGAACTATATGTGCCAACATTAAACAGGCACTCGAGGTTCTAAGAAGCTTGCTTTTTCTAGAAATCCTGTCTCACTTGCATGTTACTTTTGGCAACTTAGTTCTAAACACATTTAATTATCTTCCCATGAAAAACTTAAAAACAATTTCTTAATATGTAAAATACAGATAGCATACAGTCTTCATACAATTCTATTGGACTTCTTCTCTGAAATACTTCATCACATAAGAGATTGTGTCAAACTAACTCCCTTTTATTAAAAATATTTTCAACTCCTTTTTTCAAAGTTTATGTTTTCTTGACAATATATTCTTTCTTTTATTATTATTTGTATAGCCATTATTATTATTGGAGACACTTTATGGAGAGGCATTGCACCTGGATCATGTCCCTGGAGAAGTTTGTTGCCTGCTAGGTGCCCACATTTAGGACATCAAGAAGAAAATATCAGCTATCATAAAGCTGGACTACTACTATTCCCTCCTGGCCTTTCAAGCTGGGTCACATGAGGCTGGAACCAAGAAAGGTTTTATGTGCCTTGGGAAGATGTTGAAGACATTCGGAGCACAGGTAGCACTCTCTTCAGTCCTCCTTGTTGGCAACTGGGGTCCAGACAGAAGGAGGAGAACAGATCCATTGAATGACTGGCTGTGGGAGTGGTGACATACTGAAGGCTATGGGTTCTATGATCTGGGAGGTGCCTTTGACAAACTAGCAATGCTGACATGGAACAGGATGCAACTGACCAGGAGCGGCAAGAATATACTAGACAGCAAGCTCGCTGAGCTCACCATCAGGGCTTTAAACTAGAGCTGTGGGAGGAAAGGGGTGCACTGTTTCGTGACAGAGAGCCAGGGAACACTGTCACTTTAGGAAGTGGCAGGGGAAAACTTCAGATTTGTCCCAGAGGTTTGTGGAAGGGCTCCTCAAGGAAGGTAATGCATCCATAAGCCCAGCTAAAGTGCCTCTATACTAATGCATGCAGCATGAGAAATAAGCAGGAGCTGGAAACTGTGGTGCACTTGGAATACTATGATCTTATTGCTATCACGGAAACATGGTGGGATTATTTGCATAACTGGAATACTATTATTTATGGCTATAAGCTTTTCATAAGTGATAGGCAAGGTAGGAGGAGTGGGAGACTTGCTCTCTGTGTTAAAAAGTGGGTAAACTGTGAGGAACTCCCTTTGAGAAACAGTCAAGAACAGGTGGAGAGCCTGTGGGTTAAGACTGGGGATGGGACCAATAAAGGACAGTTGGTGGTTAGAGGCTACTATAGACTGCCTGATCGAAGGGAGCCTGTTGATGAGATCTTGCTTCAGCTGCAAGAAGTGTCACACTCACAGGCTCTCATCGTCATGAGAGATTTCAACCACCCAGACATCTGATAGGAAAACAACACAGCAAGCTGCAAGTAATACAAGAGACTCCTGGAGTCCACTGATGATAACTTCCTGGTTCAGATACTGGACAGATCAACCAGAGGGGAAGCGTTGTTGAACCTGGTGCTCACCAATGTGGAGACTGCTGAAGACATTAAGATCAGAGGCAGCCTGGGCTGCAATGACTGTACTCTGGTTGAGTTTGTGACCTCAAGGAACGTGGACATGGTAATGAGTGGAGCCAGGACCCCTCAACTTCAGGAGAGCTGAAGGAACTTCGGGCTATTTAAGGAATTGCTGGATGAGATCTGGGAAGCTGTCCTTAGAGACAAAGGAGTGGAGTAAAGCTGACTACTTTTTAAGGATGCCTTTCTGGGGGCATAGGAGCCCTCCATCCCTCAGAATAAGAAAGCAGGCAGAGCAGGCAGGAAATCAATATGGCTTGGCAAGAACCTACTGGTAAAACTGAGGGAAAAGAAGGGCATGAATAGGCAGTGGAAACACGGATGAGTCACCAGGGAAGAATACAGGAATGCTGTCTGGACTTGCAGAGATGGGATTAGGAAAGCTAAGGCACAGATGGAACTGAACTTGGCGAGGGATGTTAAAAACAACATGAAGGGGTTCTACAGGTACACTGGTCAGAAGTGACAGGTCAAAGACAGTGTACTTCCTCTGTAGAATCGCCTACAACAGATATGGAGGAGGCTGAGGAGGCTGAGGTACTCAATGAATTATTTGCCTCAGCCTTCACTGGCAGACAAGATTCTAATATTTCCAAGATCCATGAACCTCACATCCCTGAAACTCTTGGTGGGAACTGGGAGTGCAAAGAGAAACCTGATCTAGTACTTGATCTAGCACTTGGCAAGTCTGTGGGTTGGAATTTGATGATCCTTGAGGTCCCTTCCAACCCAAGCCATTCTATGATTCCATGATTATTAGAACGTTCTCACCTTCAGTGGAAATAACACATTGTCTACACAGATTTCTAAGTAGACAATGTGAGACAGTGCTTAATTTTGTAGCATATAGAATATCTCACCCACTCAAACACCTAATTTCCTGTTTACATCCACACTCCAAATCTTATAGACTTCTTGTTTCCTTCAATGCAAAGCCCAGAGGTCAGGAGAATGTGAGCTAATGTGGTGGAAAAGGAATGAGAAGATTGGACCAATACATGATGAAGAATGTGGCATAAAAAATATAGAAGGGTATGAAAACAAGAAAATAAACTCTAGTCTGCAGAATATTAATAAGTGAATATAAATGGCTGGTGTTTAAGCTGTTGAAAGAGGACAGATATAGAAAACATAATGAAACAAGACAACTTAGAATTAAAAAGCATATCCTAATTCAGACAATAAGATATCTTCAGGAAGAAAGATTACACAAAATAGGAAGCATTTGTTCAAAAATCACTTTTGAAAGGATGTATGAGAGACTAAAGGACACATAGGTGGGAATGACTGATTTGCAGGAGATTTCTAAGGTTTTGCATACAGTAAGATGGGAAAATTGAAATAAGGATATACTCGGGAAAAATTTAAGATGTTGGCAACACAGAGGAGATATCACATCTCCGTTGTCATGCTGAATTCTAAGGGGATTAAATTCCCATTTGAGCTTGGAAGAAGCTGCAGGACTAAGGACACAAACACAACTCTCCAAAAAGAAAGTAAATAAGTTGAAAGGCAGTAGAAGAGGCTGTAACTTGTAATGATTAACATGAATACAGACAATAATGAATGGAGACTCCGCTAAATGGATAGATTACTTTGTCTAGTGAGCAACATGTGGAATTTCTGACAGATAATATTAGATGCACTACTGTTGCTTAGTCCTGTATTCCACTGTGATGGAAAGGTTTGTACTGGAGACATCAGTGTCCTAACTACTTGAAGAATAAGGCTGCTGCATACATTATTAAAAGTATGTTGAATCGTAAAATAAAAAAATATACAGTAAACAGATAATAGTAGTAGTAAGTAGTGATAGTGTATAACTGATGTACTGACTTGTGCCTTACTCTTAACATGATGTTATACTCCATTTCACTAATCTGAAGAATTTTTGCTGAAAGTATTCATTAACATTTACCAAAATACAATTCAAATGATAGTACTTCTTCCATGAATGCTGATTTTATGCAGTATATTTGTCCTTCATTAAATTTTAGATTTCTCTATTGTCTTCTATTTTTAAATCATAATGCAACGTTGCATCTCACCCTTATTATTGGTGCTAATAAGCTAATTTTTTTCCTCTGAGTCATAAATGATAAATGAGTGTTGACTGCTTCTCAGTTTCGCAAAGCACTTACAGCTTACTTAGAAAAAAGTAAATAAATATATTATTAATATTTTTAATATACGCTGTGCATGTATTAAATATTTAAAATTTGACTTCTGAAGTATGGCTGGGATCACTGTCCACTGCAGTACCAAGTTACACATTATCTTCTGTGAGAGACAGACTACTAACTCATATTCACATACCAAGCAAAACTGAATATAGTCTGAGAACATGTTCCTGTTTAAGTACCAGTCTATCTACCATATCACACTGCTCAAATACATTCAATTCCATATAGACATCAGAAGTGTGTGGGAAACTCATCTTCTAACAATACCATATTTAGAGATTTCAAATAATTCCACAGTCTGCCTCAAGATGAAGTCGATTTTTTTTTTTAAATTTATTTTATTTTATTTTATTTGGTGTTCTGTAGAAAAATAAGAGGAAAACTCTGAGTAGCCCAATCTAGTGATGAGGGACGGAAATCTGACGTTATATCTGTGTAGCCCATCTGAGCTGTTGGAAAAAAACTCTTCTAAGCAAACACATTTTGGAGTTGACAAACCTTTTGTTTATAAAATTTTTCCATTTTTGTTATGACTTTTCTAGCACATTCCCCTCTGTTCTTCCCAATTGCTTTCTACCATCTCTACCAAGATTGCTGGTGTTAGAACAAGAATTTTCTAGAGTTTCGATGGAGAATCTAGCTCATTCTGTCTGTTTAAGTCTGCTGGCACTGAGAAGCCATTGATAGACACAGTTCCCTGTCACAGACAAGATTTTTAAGGGCCCTATCACAGAAAATCAATGTTTGCAAGAATTCTGCATTACCAACCTATTGTTGGTATTCCTTCACCTTCTTGTGAAGCATTTTAAATCCGGAAGTCAACAAAACTTTAATGATCAAACAAGTCTCTTTCTTTTCTTACAGTATTTAGACAACAGAGCTAATTTAACTAGTAACACTTAATTAGATTATATGAGACGTGACTCAAAGTACACAAGGTAAGAAAAATAAATTATATATGTATTCAATAAATAATGATTTAAAGAATGTGCAGCTAACACTCTGCAACTTTGGCTTGATATACCAGTTTTAAAACACAGTTTGATAAAACCAGAAATTGCCCTTCACACCACCCATTTTGACTAGCATAGCAGTCTGGCAACTGCTTTCTTGATCACTTGAGTTGAAGACACCACCTAATGCCAGTACACTCAACAATTCAGTATGGGAGAACTCTGTCCGAACTCATACACACTTGCCTTTTGAAGGAAACACATACCCATAGATGAGATTCTTCACAAATGAAATTCCGCCTTGAGAAGAGAAGACTGAGAGGAGACCTGATCCAGGTCTATAAATATCTAAGATGTGGGGGGCAGAGTGGCGAG
>JAOWBP010001760.1:72319692-72340240 GCA_028571105.1 Tragopan temminckii | reverse complement strand
TGAAAGGGTAGATAACAGCAGGACAAGGGGAAATGGTTTTAAGTTGAGGGAGGGAAGATTTAGGTTGGATGTCAGGGCAAACTCTTTACTATGAGAGTGATGCGCTGGAACAGGCTGCCCAGAAAGGTTGTGGATGCCCCATCCCTGGAGCTGTTCAAGGCCAGGTGGATGGGGCCCTGGGCAGCCTGGTCTAGTATCAGATACGGAGTCTGGTGGCCCTACATGCAGCAAAGGGGTTCATGCTTGATGACTCTTGAGGTCCCTTGCAATCTGGGCCATTCTATGATTCTATGATGGGTGGAGTGGATTTGATGAACAAGGAACTGCTTGCATTTTGGACTCAGAGAGCAGTAAAGAGTGGTGTTCCCCAGGGGTCAGTGTTTGGACCAATATTCTTTAATATCTTCATTGGTGACACTGACAATGGTGTTGAATGCACCCTCAGCAAGTCTGGGGATGACAAAAAGCTGTGGGGTGCAGTAACATGCCTGAGGAAGGGAATATGATTCAGAGAAATCTATACAGGCTCAAGCAGTTGGCCCGGGAAAAACTCATGAGATGTAACAAACCTAATGCAAGGTCTCTGCCCTTCTACTCTATTCTTATGAGACGCCACCTGGAAAACTGTGTCCAGCTCTGGGGGCCCCAACACAAGAAGAACATTAAGCCATTGAAGCAAGTCCAGAGGAGGGCCACAAAGATGATCAGAGAGCTGGAGCACCTGCCCTATGGGGACAGGCTGAGAGAGATGAGACTCTTCAGCCTGGAAAAGAGAAGGCTCTGGAGAGACATTATAGCAGATTACTAGGCTGAAGGGGGCCTACAGGAAAGCTGGGGAGAGGCTTTTTAGAATTACATATAATGACAGGACAAGGGGAAGTGGTTTTAAACTGGAAGAGGGTAGATTTAGACAAGATATTAAAAATAAATTCTTCACTGTGAGGGTGGTTAGACACTGGAACAGGTTGCCCGGAGAGCTTGCAGAAGCCCCCACCTTGGAGGTGTTCAAAACCCAACTGGATGGAACTTTGAGCAACCTGGTCTAGTGGGAGGTGTCCCTGCTATAGCAGGAGGATTGGAACTAGATAATCTTAGAGGTCCCTTTTAACCCAAACCACTCTCTGATTCTGATTGTTCAGTATGAAGAAGGGAAGGCTCCAGGAAATCCTGATAGGGGCCTTTCAGTATCTAAAGCAGGTTTATAACAGGGAAGTAAACAGACTCTTAATCAAGGGCTGTTGTGATAGGACAAGAGAAAATTGCTTGAAACTAAAAGAGGGCAGATTTAGATTGGATATAATAAAAAGGTTTTTTTTTATGGTAAAGGTAGTGAAGCACTGGAACAGGTTTCCCAGAGAAGTGATGAATGCCCCATCCCTGGAGACATTCAAGGCCGGGCTGGGCAGAGCTTCAAGCAACCTGAATCAGCTGTAAATGTGCCTGTTAATTGAAGGGGGGTTGAACTAGATGACCTTTAATGGTGCCTTTCATCTCAAATGAATCTATTTTTCTGATTTTATGACAACAGATCAATCTTTGAAGATTAAGTGATGAATTAAAGACGTTGTCTTTCTCAAAGATTCTTAGTGAACATTAGTTACAGCTAATGCTACTTCATTCTTGGATCAGGATCCAAATTCTTAAGTAATTATTGCTCTGGCAACTAGGAACAATTTGTCAGTTTGGCAACAATAGAAGTTTTGCCATTATCTTCAGAAGTGGCTGAATATCAACCTTGTTTTCAGATTCAACATTTAAGCACATAAGAAACCAAGTCAGAAATTCTAACAGCTTAGAAAACAAAATACCTTTCCCTGAAAGTAAGAAAAGCTTATGTTTGCTGTATTTGATCAGAGAAGTTTGCATTTTCATGTTGTACATTCCTATTGCTACTTGGTAAACATGTGACTAAACCAAATCACACCAAAAATGTATCAGAATCCATTTTCATTATTTGTTCACCAAATTGTATCAACTTAAAGACTAAAAACTGCAAGTGAACTGGAGCAATCATAAATTAGAAATGTTTACACAGTGTGATAGGTAATAAAATAATCAATTTTAAAAAGCACAAATGTAAATTACAAGTTCTGATTCTACGGTGAGTAAAAAGAAACCATTGTATGACAACAATCTTCACTAACATGATACTAACAAGTAAAGCACTACAAAAAGTTCATTCTCACATAAGTACTTACAAAGGAGCTTCGTGAACTATGAAAAGTTTTAAAAGTGTCTATATTTAATCCAATCTGTTTGAACTTCTAATTAACTCAGGAAAATAATTTCTTCACTCCACAGATCACAAAGGATCAGAAACACTAAAATGTTTCCTCTACCTGAGAAGGAACAAAGCAGCATATCGATAAACTAAGGGAGTTAATTGAAATGAATTACATGACAAGTTGGTTCTCAGCAAGATTTTCACTTCAAAGAATTGTCTATTTATGTGCATCCCAGCCAGTTAATTCTATCATAGTAGCTTCGAAAGTCTGTTTCTCTGCATGTTACTTTAATGATTTAGCTTTATGTTTCAGCCAAACTGCAATAAATACTGCAAACACACAGTAACTTTTAAATATTGACACTGAGAAATTGAGAAAATTATATTTCTATTATGCTTTACGCATAGGAATACGCTTTCTTGTAAAGTGTTGTGGTTTTCAGCCTTATAAAGTGTTTCAATAAAAACTGGACAAAATGATCTTAGAAGTGATCAGCAACCCTTCACTTTAGAATGTAAATATAGGAAGCAGTTGAATTTCTTATATAATATAAAAATATATACAATCCTATGTATCTTTTATATATAATCCTTAATTTAGCCTTCCTGTAGGCTACATTCCAGGCCAGGCAGCAGTTAAACTTGGGAGTTAGGAAAGGCAGGCGAAACCCAATGTAAACTTAAGAAGGTACTAAGAAAATTCTTGAGAAGAGATCTGACTGCAAATTAACTTGGATGTGTGAGAAAAGACAAGACAAAATGAGACTTCTTTGTAAAGGAACAGAGATAAATGCTCCTCAGATAAATACCTGATTCACCTCTTCCACTTGTTCTTCCATCAACAACAGTTTGGCAGTCCGCCAGTAGTGCTGTTTCTTTAAATCACATATTTGAATAAACATTTGGATATTACGTTCTGGCCAGTCATTTTGAAGTGCAATTCCAGAATAACATGCAAAGCATTGAAATCCATTTAGGACATAATTTGTTTACACTTTTTTAGTGATTGTCTGCCATATGATCCTATTTTGTGGCTCTGTCATTTCATCTTCATTTCTTCTCAAGTAAATTGCTTATTCTCATGCTGTAATCATAGCTTCTGCCTGAGATCAGAACTAACATTCAGCTGAAGCACATTTCCATTGAAGGATTTTTACTTCATTCTCTTACACTGCTTTAACATTTTTCTTCCTTGAATTTCTCTCTGTTAACCAATTCTCTCTTCTGCTTCTGTCAACAGCACAAGATTAGGACAATACACTTCCTTGCTCTTTATTCTCTCTGCAAAAGAGCTATTTCTTGGGTGATTCACAGAAGTGCTGTGAAGCAGCAGGAAGCTGTATTGCCCTGCTCCCACTTCTCTACAACAAGTCTTCCACTGCAGAGCAGAGCCTCATGCAGTCCTCTCTGCCAAAGATAATGGCACAAGAAGAATTCTGCAGCAGTTCCTTTCATAAAATCCTCTAAAATTTTATCCTATGAGAAAAGGTTTACAATGAGCTTTGGGAAAAAAATAAAATACTATACTGCAAGATATATCACACAATCACTCCATCTAAAAGTTCATTAATTTCATATTTTCCCCTTTTACTAAATGGCAAAACATACCAGCAGTTCTCACAAATCTCAGGAACTGGCATTTGCTGTAGTGCCAAATTTAAATAAAGAAACAAAAAAGAAAAGATGGGCAAATAATTGAGTCCAGAAAGATAATTACACTTTAGGATTATTTTAATCAAGAAATCAATGCCTGTTTAGTTCTGCAAATTATTTCCTGGCATATGTCTTATTTGGAAATTAACTCAGTCTACTACTATATCTTACGAACAAAGCAGGTTTTGTAAATCTGCTGCAAAATGTTTTGGTTATGATATATCCATATTTATGCTGAAGTAAATTTCCCATGTGTATCTCTTTCACTGAACACTGGAAAGTTGGTATGTGAAAGAAACAAAGAGCTTTAGGACTTCAGTCACTGAAATTAGAACAGCAAAGAAACTGTATGTATCCTAATGTGGTTATATAGCCATTTATAGTTGTCATGACAGCCCATGATTCTTTCATCATTTTTATTACTGCCGTGCTCAGTAAGGTAAATGGAATGTGGAAATTCAAATGTCAACATCACTTTTGAAAATATTATTTAGTCATCTGCAAATAAAGAACATTAACTAAAATATGAATGTCTAGTATAGGAGCACATGGAATCAGAGAAGCTAATATCCTAATTTTGACCCTGAAAACTTTCTACAGAGATGCTGCTTAACAAACAGCATCAAACCCTGCAGGAGGTTCAGCAGCTCAGGCCTTGGTAGTGCTGCACAACCTGGTAGTGCATCCATAAACTATTCTATATTCAACTACTAAGAAGCCTGAACCAAATGATAGCAGAGAGGTTGTTGTTATGCTCTCTCTCTGATATGCAGGAGCTAATGATGTGTGCACTCCACAGGATATGGAAAACACAACTTTATTCTATCCTCTGTGTGACAGAATTGAAACAATTTCCATAATATTCAACAGTGACCTCATAACTGAGCTGCAGGCAGTTTTTTCTCCATCCGTGGAAGATGGATCACTGCAGGAAAAATATAAGACTCATTCACAACCCTTGGACTTGTTTTGTTGTCTTTGGTCAGGTCATCATGTCATGCCCATTGATTCATGTTAGAAAGACAAGGCCATTGGCAGTTATAAAGTTTCTGTGCCTACAGACAGCACAGTAGTTGCTGGGTTTACATGCAGTTCATGCCTGAGTAAGTATTGTTAAAGAAATGTTTGCTAAATTAGTTCAGGGAATCACACAGCAATATTATCTAATTGCCATTTGTCAAAACTGTACTACCATCAGTGAATATTTTTAATTATATTAAGAAAAGGAAGATGTCAACTCACAATTTCATATGTCAGAGACTCCAAAGAAAGGATTTCATGATTTATCTCTTCAAACTATGCTTGTGGCAGCAAACATTGCTTGCTGCTGAAAATTACCATCAGATTAAAAAAAAAAAAAAGGGGGAGAGAGAGAGAAAGCATTTGTTGCTTTGAGTTATTGTTTATTATTTATTATTGGTTTAAATACAACAATTTGATCCAATATCTTTTTTCTCTCTCTGTTGAGCTGTACAAATAATATAGATAGATAGCTTTACTGAAGCTACACTGAAATTTTATAGTTCAATAAAACTGAGATGAATGGTATGAAGGCTAAGCATCATCAGCATCCACTTTTTCACCTCTGTTTTGAAAGAAAAATGCTGCAACCAAAATTTGTGTGTCCTGTGAACTCTTGAAAATCCCCATGGATCAAGTTGGGACCCTCAGGGATTTTGGCAGATAAATGCTCTCTCTGGATTATGGTCATGTAAATAGGAACTATAAGCAACAGGCTGAAAAAGATAATAAAGCACATAAAGCTCATGCATTCCAGAATATGCTGCTGACATTACATACATCTCCAAGCCACTTGTTCTGATTTCCAAATTTCTAATCAAATCATAGGTTTTTGAAAGGAAATGGTGCACTGATTGATAATTCCTATACAGCTGTGCATTGAGGTACTGCACGGTTTTTACTTCTTTTAACATCACACTCTACTGAAATTACACTATGCTCTAGTAAAATTTTCTGAAAACATCCTAGAACATGTTTCAAAGTTCGTGGTATTGGACACCATACCTAGAAGGTAATGTAAAATTATAACTAGTCAGGCCTGAGGTCCTGCAAATATAGGAACAGATCTGCAGCTCCATATTTAGAAATGACAACTGAAATCACATGTTAATTCTGGTCACCTTTTCATCACATGCTGCCAGTTGGTATCTTCTGCTGAATGCAGTAAAATTTTCTGGTGGGTACCGTGTGAACGCGTTAATTTCAGTTTACAAGCTGATGAAATTGCCTTCGGGATGCAAATGCTTCCCTCAAAAAATGACTTATAATTACCACCCAGCTAGAAAGATTATAATAATGGAGAAATTAAGCGAAGATACCGCTCTGTGAAGATCATACTGCTCTGGTGAGATACTCCATGTTAGAAACAGTTTCCACAGACATCATGGCTATCTCCTAGCACATGTATTGCAATATGCAGAGAAAAAAAGTTTGTACTGCACCCTTTCAACTTCTCTGTTGTAGAGTAGCTTGACTATCCAAGAGAACCTTGTACACTGTGTTTTCCAGAATAGCAGCACTGTATCTCCTGGCAGAGGAGATCATTTCTGACACCAGGATGGAATGAGCCTCACTGCAGACAGGGATCCACTTGGCTTTGGTTCTGACATGGCATGGTGTTTACTCACATACCCTGATCTAAAAGTGTGCACAGTCCTGCTGATGCTATGCTTCAGTATCTTGTTGGCACTGCTTTGCTTTGTCATTGTGCAGACATGTTGGTTGTCCTGGGAAATGTCTGGCCAGGTGCTGCTCGCAAAGGCTATCCTACATCCCCAGTCATGCACCTCCCTGTCTCATGTTTCTTTGGCTTAGAACAGAATCTGAGAAGAGGCAGAGAAATCCTTTCTCAATCAAGTCAAATAGTTTTGCACGACCAAAACTTCTCAGTAGATTTGCAGTTTATCCCATTTCCCCCCTGTTTCCATTAGAGCTCTCCAACATGCAGAAACAGAATCTGCTCAATCCTTTCATGTTTTATCATTCATCTACAGGCAGGGGTACACTTCTAATATAACTGTCAAGTTACAAGAGAGCCACCAAAGCTGTACCTTTACTCTCAATTGCAATTTTCAGACACTTGTTAAACACCATCCTTGATGTTTATTGACCACTGGATACCAATAATTTGGTTAAATGGTTCTCTGGAACACAGCAGGTTGTGAGTGTTTTTGTTTTTTCCAGCTTTCTAGAATAAATTATTTTATCTCAAGGCTGGGGAGAACGTAACATTTCACCATATAACTTCATGGGAAGAGATAGAGATGGTAACCAAATAATTTCTTTAATATATTATGCTTTTTGCCTTTTTTTTTTTTTTTTTTTTTTAAGAGAATGTGGCTTTCTAATTCATTATGTTTTGTTTTGCTATAAGTCCATTCATATTAACAATATTTACTTTTTTTTTTTTTTTTTTTTTTCATGGAGAGCACACAGAAGAATAAAGGAGAGAACACAGTCAAGAGTGACAACAAAATTAAATACAGGATGTATTTCACTACACTTCTCTATCCTACCCACTACTCTAGGATCAAAAACCAAAATCAGAATTCCTACTGAAAATGTTTCTCTTTCACTCAAGTCTACCATCTTGCTGTTCACAGACATTACTATGCCAGGTACCAGCTAACTTTTTAAGGAAAGCCTAATTGAAATGGTCTCAACAAGCAAAACTATCACTGACTGAAATTAAAGCAAGTTCTATTAAAAAGGCAACCTACTAGAGACAAAAATACAACCATGCCCTATGCAGACACAAAAATAAAGGAGTCAGTCTCCTCTTGTGTGCCCATATGAAAGCGAACTGTATTCCTTCTTGCATCCAAAACTGTGTCACAGTCTCTTTTGTCTTATGTTCAGTATCTACCTTCCCTGTCCTGCTTTTCTATTTTGCTTTATGCTCCCATATTTTCCTATACTCCTTCATAAGCCCTGGAGGCTGAATTTCTTTCACCTTCACTTGCCTTTTCGTTTGTCTTTAAGGTTGTCTCCTCCCTTTTTTTTTTCCTTCCCTCTTTCCACATGCCCCTCAGCGTAACCTTCCCCTCTCAGCAGCCCATATATGAACTTTGCTGCAAGTGAGCATGGCTGTATGAAATGATTTTTAGTGTTTCTAGCAACCAAGAGAGTATTGCTTTAATGATCTTTCAAGTGCGCCAGATTAAAAGCCTCAAGCACAGGGGATCCTGTAGTCCAGAACAAGCCTTATTACAGTCACCACACTCTACACCTCAGCTTCTCCATTGCATACACAGAGTGGTACATACAGATTACACACAAAGTGCTTCACTTTACACTAAATTTAAAGCTTGATATGTAATCCTTGAACATACCAAACTGATGCTCTTTAGGAGTTTGGTTTCATGGAGCTCAGTCAAGAGCTTGTCAACTTCTTTCAGAGAAAACAGTATTCCGACAGTCTTCCGTTCCCAAGGGCACATTCCCTGCTTACAGTTCCCAGTGGGCATGCCTAGCAATATAGGATTTTGCAACAGTAACAGAACCGGAAGTAACCATGCCACATTATTTATTTGCAAATGAGTGCATTAAAGTTTTCTCAGCTGATACATCAAAGGATTTACAAAGCAGAGAACAACATAACTCCAGTTGCAAGCATTCCCCTAAGGACTGAATCACCATGTGTTAGCAGATACGAGATATTTAAACAAATGTAAAAAAGGATAATGGTGCATAAAATCATAATAACTCAAGATAAGCAGCAAATTAACACAAATCTTTTATAAACTAGCAGCTCAGTGTCTGTTTCCCATTTCTGACGCTGAACAATGGCTTTATGATCCCAAGAGCATGCTGACTCTATCTGCGCTGTTCAGCAGGACACCCTGGCACCTCCAGCCCACTGGGGTTATGTCATTCATGGTCAGTCACACAGCAGAAACCCAAGCAAGAGAACTATTTTCAGCAGGTAAATATTTTGATGTGCACATACGTGGCTCCAATTGCCTTTTCCCTACAGCATTAATAATTCTTGATATTTGCTAAATTTGCAAGGAAAGCTGCCACAAAATAAAAGCTAAATTTAGCAATGGTCTCAGACAGTTAGATAATCATTTTATAAGGTAGAAAATTGCTTTCTTCCAATGATTTTCCTAATAGTGCTGTAGTTAATATCAAATGAGGAATGTGGTTGATTTTGATCCCACTTCCTTACACTTAATTGGATGGCTGAGGCTAAAAATATTCCCAATGGTCAGCACTGCCACAGAATAAGATTTCATTAAATATGCCAATCACTGGGTTCATGTAGAAGAGCAAAAAGAGCAATGGAGCTTAAGCAACATTCTGTTATTAATGCTAAACTATCACACCAGAATAGCAATATTCCATGAAATGCTTGAATTAAAATTGCTTGAAATAATAATGCATTTCCTAATATGAATACTTATTAATATGATTAGGAGGTGATGAAGTACAAAGTAATGCTCAAAGTGAATTCATGATCATATCCTGTTCTAAGCCCCAGTGAAAAATTAATGTTTATAAACTAATTAGACATCCTGCTCCAAAAACATTGCTTTCTTAATAAATTCCATGCAAACAAACATACACAAATAGCATGCAAACACCTATTTAAACATTTCTTACTCAATTTTGAAGATAGCTTGGTAAATACATCTACTAAACATTTGCTTTGTATCAGAGATTTAGGAAAACACATATATACAAAAGCTATTTCAAATCTCTGTACTGTTAACAGAGAAACGCATATCAAAGCAGTTAATTTTTCTAATAATATATATTCTTATAATGTCGTGGGAGTGGTTGACTAGAGGTCTGTGCTGACATCCAAAGGGCTGCCAGAAACCTCGTGGAGATCAACAAGGAGAAATGCAAAGTCCTGAAACCGAGGAGGAACAACCCCAGGCACCAGGACATTCTGGGAGCACCCAGCTGGAATGCAGCTCCGAAGGAAAGGACCTGGGGTTCTGGTGGACACCAAACTGATCATGAGCCAATAATTTACCCTTGCTGAGAACTAGATTAATGGTGTTCTGGGCTACATTAGGGAAATTATCACCAGCAGGTCAAGAGAGGTGGTCCTTCCCCTCTACTCTATGTTGGTGATGTTGCACTTGGAGTATTGTGTCAGACTCTGGATCCCCCAGTACAAGAGAGACATAGACATACTGGGAAAAGTCCAACCAAGATGATGAAGGGACTGGAGCACCCTCGTATGAGGAGAAGAGAGAGCTGGGGCTGTTCAGTCTGGAGAATAGAAGACTTGAGGAAATATAAATATATATATGTAAATAACTGAAGGAAAGGTGCAAAGAGGATTCTAAGAGATTATTCCTTTACATCAGTGTCTCAAAGCTTGCTGGGGACACAGATGAATAAGTCCAAGCAAGTGCTGGGCAAGGGTTGTGAAATCCTTTGTCTGAGGGACACAGATGGACAAGGCCAGGAGCAACGTGAGAGAGATAAGCTGCAGCTTAATGGCCGTGAAGCGGTCTTTTGTGTGGGCTTTTCTCAAGGAAGATGGCCATCTCAAGGGGGGCTACACATGACTCTTACCCAAGCGCCCAGGAATGCCACGATGGCAGAAGGATAAAAAAGGGAACCTATAACAATGAGGAGAGGTTTTTCTGGCAACAGATTCCTCATGAAGAAGAGCTTTCTGACATGAGAAGCCTCATGACCTGCCTCTCTCTCTCCTGGACTTGCTCTGCGCTCTACCACGATGCTGAAGAAGAACAAAGGAGTCTGCCATCAGATTCCTCACTACGGAATTCCTGCAGGCTGACGGACTCTCCTGGGCCTGCTACCTGAGTCCTGCTGCTTCCTTCCAGACTTCTTCCTGCTACCTGCTTGCTGCCCAAGGCCGGCCACACTGCTGCTCTCCCCCCCTGCTGCTTCTGCCTCAGACCTTCGAAACTGCGTGCAATGGGACCACTGCTGGATCCTGGTGGTGACTATCCCTGCTTTACGTGATTCTTGCTTCTTTCCTATCTTTTCTATCACCCTCCTTCCCTTCTCTGTCTCCCTGATTAGGATTTATAATAAACTGCCTGGACCAACATTTGAACCGTTATTTCTTAATCTCACACCGGGTATACAGATATTAAAAGAACCTCATTTCCCTCCTATAAACTGGAGTGAGACAAGGATGGAATCAGGCTCTGTCAGTGGTGTCCAGTGACACGACAAGAGGCAATGGGTACAAACTAAAACACAGGAGGTTCCCTCTGAACATTAGTGAACTTCTGTGCTATGCAATAATGGAGCACTAGCACAGGTTGCCCAGAGGCTGTGGAGTTTTCTCCTTGGACATCTTTGACACCCACCTGGATGTGGTCCTGGGCTCTGAGTGTCCCTGCTTGAGCAGAAGTTAGACCAGATGGACCCAGAGGTCCCTTCCAATCTCAACCAGTCTTATTCTATGAAGAGCATTCCACACATTAGTTTCATCTCTTAACATACTGGTAGTACTTACAGATAACATATAGAAGAAGTTGCTGTACTGCTGAAAACCACAATGTAGCTTCACTAGGAAACTTCAGAATGTACTGCAAACTTTCCTTTCAGCATTACTTCTTAGTACAGTGAAGACCCATTAATTGTAGCTTTTCTCTATTCAGAACAAAGTTACTCAGATTGTTAAAAAAATAAATATATAGAAGTGTGTTCTCCTCCTGAACATTTTAAGACACTCTATTGCATTTATCTGATTTATAACTAACTGTTTGACTTCAGTATGCAATCTGGAAGACAACTGCTAGGTCTGTGACTTTTCATCACAGACCAGCTTTAACATACACATAGTTGCCCAGGGTAGTAAAATCAGAATACAGAAGTATTTCAATCTGTGGGCTGAAAGACTGAACTAATACTTGTTTATCCAGAGCAGTAAATTCCTAAGGGTTCCTATTTTATGACTCTCATCTTCCTATTCATGATTTCATATTTACAATAAGTTACCTGTTTTGCATTAAACAAACAAACAAACAAACAAAACAAGAACAACAAAAAAAAACACCAGTAGTTCTGGCTATTATTCAGACTGAAACACGAATGTCAGTGTAGTGAGTCTGACTGGAGTTGAGTTTCTTTACAGCAGCTGCTATGGTGCTATTTTTTGGATCTGTAACCGGAAGAGTATTGATATATGATTACTTAGTTATTGTTGAGCAGTGCTTGTATAGCACCAAGACCTCCTCTGTCTCTCACACTGTCCAGCCAACAAATAGGCTGGCATGGGCAAGAGGATGGGAGGGGACACAGCAATGAACTGACCTCCTTTTTTTGCCTAAAGATGTATTGTGCTCAACACCAGATGTTATTTCTTTTTCTAATTCAATGAAGAAAACAGTGCATGGGCAGGTTGTCTCCAAGGAAAGAAAATAAACAGCAATAGGAGGTTCATGCTACTTTGAAACAACATAATTAAAAACCACAGGAAATATGTTAATTGTCAAAATTGATAAAATAAAACTGCGCTCTGCACACCTTTCCTCTGCTAAGTCACACCATGCTGAGAAGCACCAACTAGCTGATCATAACAAAGATCCCTGGAGTACTTTACAAATGAGCATGTCCCAGGAGGAAGCAATGGAATAAGAGTTCCAGATCATAAAGCTGGTAAAACTGTAAGCTACAGACCCTGATCTCAGCTGCATGTTCAGAGCATTTCTTGTTCCAACATCTTCATCAATGATCTTGATGAGGGGATAGTGTCCGCCCTCAGCAAGTTTGCTGATGATATGAAGCTGGGAGGAATGGCTGACACACCAGAAGGCTGCACTGCCATTCAGCAAGACCTGAACTGACTGGAGAGTTGGGAAGAGAGAAGCCAGATGAACAAAACCAAGTGTGGAGTCTTGCGCCTGGGGAGGAATAACTGCATGAACCTGTACAGGCTGGAGGATGACCTGCTGGAGAGGAGCTCCCCATAGAAGAACCTGAATGTCCTGATGGACAGCAGGTTGGCCATGAGCCAACAGTGTTGTCCTTGTGGCCAAGAAGGCCAATGGGATCTTGGGGTGTATTAAAAAGAGTGCAGCCTACCAGTCAAGGGGGGTGATCCTACCCTTCTACTCTGCCCTGGTCAGGCCTCGCCTGCGGTACTGCATCCAGTTCTGTGCTCCGCAGTTTGAAAAAGACAAGCATCTCCTAGAAGGAGTTCAGCAGAGGGCCATGAAGATGATAAAGGGCCTAGAGTATCTCTAATGAGGAAAGGCTGAGTGAGCTGGGTCTGTTCAGCCTTGAGAAAAGAAGGCTCAGAGGGGATCTGATCATTGTGTATAAATATCTAAGGTGCGTAAGGCAAAGTGATGAGGCCAGACTTTTTTTCAGCAGTGTGGGGCGATAGGACAAGGGGAACGGGCACAAACAGAAGTGTAGGAAGTTCTGCACACATGTGCGTAAGAACTTCTTCATGGTGAGGGTGATGGAGCACTGGAACAGGCTGCATAGAGGAGTCGTGGAGTTTCCTTCTCTGGAGATGTTCAAGACCCACCTGGACACCTACCTGTGCAACCTGGTCTAGGGAGCCTGCTTTGGCAGGGTAGTTGGACTAGATGATCTCTAGAGGACCCTTCCAGCCCCTGCAATTCTGTGATTCTGTAATCATCCTTCAATCACAGGTCAACCTGAACCCTTTCAGAACTCTAATAAGCAATAAAACATATGGTGAAGGATCACAACATAAGGTTCTTGCTTGACTTTCATACTTTCAATCTGTTTCTGGCCCACAGTTGAAATCCTTGAATTAATTATCTGACCTTTTAAAATGTTATATATTTAGCCATCAGGGTCTTCAGTGTTCTGCTCATTTAAATTGTGTTCAATTAGTTGACTGGGGAAATTGCTATTTGTCACTATTTTATTATAGAAGAATTTTGTGATAGAAGAAATATATAATAAAAATTTACTAATTTTATACCTAAAAAAATTTAAATTAAGTAAGAATAGTCAGTAATGATTAAAAGTCATACATATGTCTTATATGTACCACAGCATGTGCTTTTAATTTTACGTAAGGCAGTTTCTTTTTATTACATACTTTTTACAATGTTTATTTTTAATTGCATATATTCCATTTGAAATAATTTTAAAAGTTGCCTATCAAAACCTCTAAGCATCCTAACACACAATAACAATACTATGCGAGAGCTGCAGCACACAAATAATCTAATCTAACAAATAAAATTTCTTAGATTGTAAAGGCTTGTCTAAAAATGTCAAGTAAATCACCCTTCCTGATATATCTAATGTAACAAGACCTGCCTCCCCCTAAGTAGAGGTAACACTGAAATAAATTCTAGGTTAGAATGAAGTTGACTGCATTTTTACTGCAGCTCTTATCGGCACAGTATCTGGGCAACATTTGTCAAACCAGTCTGCCAAAACCAGCAAACTCTCATCATCCCTTCGCCATTACCTTAGTTAACACAAGACCAATCATGCTGGATCAGACCAAACATCCGCTATTTCAGTATGCTGTCTGAGACAGCAACTGATAATGGGTATCTAGGGAGAAGTTCAAGGATGGAGCAAGCATTCAGTGATAAAACTTCCTTCATACTCTTTTAGCTTCGAACAACTGCAGTTCAGGGACTCCCTAATTGATGCCTAGTTTCTGTAAATTTCGTAGCCATTGGGTTTCTTTGTGACGAGCTTGTTCTGAGGATTTAAAATCCTCTCTCATGAAGTTTCATGGACAAAGTGCATTTTTTATACAGATTATGACTTGCCAAGACACTGGAAAGTACTTGATGAGAGCCTTTTTTGTCAATTTTTAAATATGATGAATATGGATTGTAAGCTGTCTCTGGTTGCTATGTAATGTCTGGTAGTACGGAACTAATGATCACTGTCTGCTTCTTAAAGGTAGCCTGCATTGGGAGGTTTGTACAAAGTGCACTTATTTGAATTACAATTTGCTATCAATTGTATGATAAAACTCCTTTCAAGTACTGCTATTAGGGCATTAGCATCCCTGAAACATTTATTAGTAAAGCAAGAGAAGAAAAAGCACCTTCAAAGACTGGTTGAGGGAAAGTGAATTACCCAGCATGCAGAATCCAAAGGTAGGAGCTCTGAACTGCCTTATGCTTCCCTACACAGGTAAACAAGCTGAGCCACTTGCTTTCAGAGCAGTGTGAGTTTGGAGACTAAACAAGGTAGCATGAGCATCTCATCAGTGAGTTTAAATGGCTCTGGGCAAAGTTGTTTCCTTCTCTTTCAGAGTCTGAAATTGCACCATCCCACATTTACTGGATACTAACAGCACCATAAAACACATTCAGTACAATGTATGTTCACCCACTGCCTTGAATCATTATCTCCATACAAACAAGTTCTCCTTAGTAAATCTTCATCTACACAATTAAAAGCCGGTGTTTCATTTACCAGAGATGAGACTTAATTTACCTCCCATTTATTAAAGGACTGAAGAAAGTTATAGAGATAGTAAACAGCTGCTAACACTATGGATTTTTGCTATGGCCAAGTTACAATACCAACACTCCAGAGATATCAGTCAAACACCATTTGTAGAGATTCCAGCCATTCCTGAACCCTTTTTATTATAAAAATAACCTTCCAAGTGCAAAATTCTGAAAAAGTATTGAACTAATTGAACTAATTAGAAACATTAAAGCCTAAAAAGTCAAATGTGTAAATTCACCTATACTAGAAAGTTAACAGTTTTGTTAGACTGCAAGGAGAAGTGACAACAGAAGGGAGACAAAGACTAGAAAACATGGTGGCAAAATGATTTCTCAGAGCTAGCTATCATTCAAGAAAGGAACAGAAATACTTATAAGAGTAATAAACAACAGATCTTCTTGTGGATGTTTTTCTTTTGTTGATTTTTTTTAATTATTTTTATTTTTATTTTTTTGTGCTGATTGATCAGGCATTTTATATTTTGTTTCCATGGGCGAAGAATTTTATTTCCAGATTGAAGTCATAATCCTTTCAGACCTGCTGTCTCATTTTTAAGTCTTATCTCAAAGATGAACCTCATCTTTGCTTCTTTACCTCGCTGCGCTTGCTCTAGACATAGACTAGCTTCACATGTTAAGTGGAAAGAAAATAATGGCAAATGTTCCTGGATATTTTCCTACAGTTAATAAGATTATTCAATGTAGTTTTTCATATTCAATTCTTGTAAGATACTAGCCTACATTATATTTCTAATATTTGTTACATGTAAGGTTTTCTTTAATTTTTAAATCTATATCTTTGTTGCATCAAGAAAATAAAAAAGAAGCTTTTATAAAGCCATAACTCCTGGAACTGGATTTAAGAAATTCCTATATGCACAAAGTTAGAGAGAATTGACATATGTTCATAATTATTTTTACACTAATTGTTTTTAGCCACAGTTACTTCTTTTATAATGGCAGAGAGCCTTCAGCTCCTAGAATACAGTCTTTCTGTTTGTCACACAAACACAGAATGCTTTGATTTTAGTTTAATAGGAAGTTTCACAGGAGAGTGAAGTCACCTATTTGCATTCAGAAAATAAATATGAGTGAGTATACACGCAATTAAGGCATTCTTAATCTCTTATCAATATATTGAATTGGACAAGCTCTTTCTGCCTGAGTAATTTAGTTTTGATACCCATTTAATATTTCTGCCACTACTGAAACTCCAACAAATGTGTTAATTAGTGCCAATTGTGAAGTTGGTTTGTGTCATTCAGCCATCCGTCTTACGGAGACTGAATCAGTTAATTATTTTAAGGTGTAATTATAGATGTCTCAAACCATTTAATATCAATCATTAATTACTGAAAATACAACAGTGTTGCAGTTAGATTCTGAAGTGGTTTTTGTGTTGTTTTTTTTTTTTTTCTTCCTAGATAATACAGTTTAAATAAGACAGACTTCTAACAAAGTACATCCAGTATTCTAGCAACTTGACAGTAAAAGTCAGAGGTGATTAAAACCATATTTTTCAAAGAGTACAGACAAAATGTTAAATTTGGGGGAAAATAAATTCAGAGTACTTTTTTGTATATAATTTTAAAAATTCCTGAGATTGCTGAATCTTAACTTTATTGTGTGATTTCTTAATCTTAACTTCGTTTTTTGGATTTTATGTGCAATTATTCTGACTGTTGCCATTATTTCTATGTAGTAATGGCAGAGTATGTAATTATAACATGTTAATGACATGATATGATAATATAGGTGAATGGTGAAATATGGGTGAAAACTGTAAATGTAGAACTCAGTCCTTGTCCTAAATGTGTAGCATAAAACACATTTATTTTTACTTGTTTTTTGTCCGTCACTTTAAACCTTTCTCTGTCACCCTCAGCCCTCCTTCAGATCGTGGGTTCTGCTGCGGTGGAGTCAAACCACCCCTGCAGCCCAGAGCAATAGCAACCTCAAACTGGCTTCATCCCTTCGGGCACAGAAGTTACACCAAACACACGTTCCACATCCTTTAAATGGACAACTTTTACACTATAAATACCAATGTTTGGAATTTCTATCACATAGTAGTGGGAAATAAATAAATAAATAAATAAAATATACTCCTCAAGTACTGATTTTTTAAAAATTGAAATAGCCAATGTTGCTATTTAGTGAATGTGTGAACATTTACTCTATTTTGTTGTGTTCAAAGATATTTCAGAGATGTGAAGGACAGCTACTGCAGCTTTCTCCATGTAGTGATTTCTGATTTGTAAACAAAGCAATTAGGAAATGATTACATTACTTGAAAACATCAGAGACTAAAGGAAAAAAAAGGTGTTTATTCCACAGGGGTATGAAATAAGATGTGATTTACCAAATTCCTTTTTCTTATATCTGAAGACAAATGGCACCAAAGGGAGTTCCCATAACCTTTTAAAAATTAATTGAAAAGTAACATGTGTTACTGCTTTTAATTCTCGTTAAAGAAATAAAAAACCTCTGTAGCTGAATTTTTGAAAAGCCAAAGCCAATTAGAGATGATGCTATGGGACAAAATGATGATTATAGGATAAATTAATAAAAACTTCCTTTAAAAAAATAGTTAAAAAATTTTAAGCAATGAATAATTTCATATAGTCAACATAATAATAAGCCAATTTCTATGTAAATCAATTCATAATTATTAATATATTTTCACTCCTGAGTAAAATTTCGCAGAAAACATGTTTTCCAAAACATAGCGGAGGGGAAAAATGGAATTATTAATAAGTAGCTCTCCTAACCTCTTTTGTTAAATTAAATAAATCAAGGGAAATTAAAATATGTAATGGAATATCAAATCAGGAAAAAAAAAAGTAACAGTCTGATAAAGAAAGCAAGCAGTTTTGATACTGAATTAAAAGGACTCAGAGTAAGCATAGAGCACTATAATTGTCTTTTCTCCATGGTCAGAAAATTGACCATAAGGAAAATTGACCCTTCAGAGAGAATGCATCAGTAATGTTCCTTTGATAATTTTGTGACAGGTAGTATTTAAGCATTTTGGTGCTTTCCTCTGTTGCAATTATTGAATAATGCCCTGGCCTGCAATGCTTATTCTCTGGACTTCGTGCATGAGCTATTCTACTGGAGGCAATGGGATATTTTATAATGTAAAACATTAAACCCCATGTCACTGTATAAATTTATGCTTTATTATTTGCACAGTGTAAGTCTCTCTACTTATCCTGAAGCATACATAGGCTTTTATAGCTGAATACAACTCACAGCTGTCTGAAATATTTCATATTTCCAACAATATGAATTTGAAATATACATTCCACAATTTTTACTTGACTTCACTGACCAGCATCTATATATCTTGTCTTGGATAGCACCCAATCCCAAGGACCAAGAAAGTACTTCCTATGGGATATTTTGAATGGAAATAGAGATAGGACAAACCTGATGAAAGGCTGCTGAGTACACTGTAAATTAATCTAAATCTAAATGCCGTGGGTTTAAAGAGACACTTCCACGTAATAAGTTCTCTAAAATTGAGTCAAACAATTTAGAAAGAGTGGATGACCTTTTTTCCTACCCACAAAATATAAAGGGATTCTAAGATAATGGAGATGTCCTCACTGCAAATGTGTAAGCTAACATGATGTTAATTCTAACCGGGAGATTGGCAGGCCAATAAAAAAAAGTTTTTATCTGAGGTATAAAACTAGAATCAGGAATCTAGATCTTAGAAGGTTTGCTCAAGAGGAAATGGGCTGAATTCAACAGAATTGGGATCCAATAGTTTATGCAGCAATCTAAGGCAGCGCACCCAATTGCCAGGAGATAGTAATACAGAAATGCTAAGCATCAAGTTGCTGTGACTAACCTTTGGAATTTCTGGCCCTGAGAAACCTCCTAAAGGTCACCAGATGGCAAATAAAGAAGACAGTAGAACGATTCTCTTAAATTCCATCTTTATAACAAAACCAGGATTATTCATCTCTAAAAACTTTGGAGTAGAGAACCACATCAGTCATTAAATATCTTTCAAAGTATCATGAATCCTTGTATCATAATTTTAAACTGAAAAATGCATGAAGATTATATGGTTTTATGTTAAAATAATAATTACAATAATAAAAAGAGGAGCACGTGGTGCATATATAGCATATATAGCAAACTATATAACCATATTAGGAGGTGGGGGAGATGGGGTGTGAAAGAGGCAGGAATATAGTGAGAGAGGGAGGGAAGAAGGACAAAAGTAAGGAAGGAAAGAACACTATAATAAGTATTACATGCACAGTCATACTCAGTTTCTGTAATTTTTGTTCTAGACCAGTTAACCTTGGATGGCTCACATGCCAGAATAAAGAAATACAGCACAAAAGAGCTGACTGTGGCAGCAGACTCTGAAATCAGTCTATGTTATCACACAGCTCACTGCAAGAAAGAAAAACGTACCCAGCTTCTAAGTAGTGGGGCTTTTACATAAGTATTGCAAATTATGATACACATACCATAAATCTAATAGAAGAAAGATACTACTTTATTACTAATGAAGATATTAGCTTGGAAAATAACCTTGATAGAATGGTGATAAACCTGGATTTCTGGAAATGCTGGTTGTAATATGCTGGCATAAAAGTATTCATTGATAAAGATGTTGTGCTCTTTAACATCTTTATCAATGACATCGATGATGGAATCGAGTGCACCTTCAGCAAGTTTGCTGATGACACCAAGCTGAGTGGTGCGGTTGACATGGTAGAAGAAAGGGATGCCATTCAGAGGGACACAGGCTGGAAAGATGGGCCCGGGTGAACCTGATGAGGTTCAACACGGCAAAGTGCAGAGTTTTCCACTTGGGCCGGAGGAATCCCAGGCATCCATACAGACTGAAAGGAGCGGTCCTTGAGAGCAGCCCTGTGGAGAAGGACCTGGGGGTCTTGATAGATGAAAAACTTAACACAAGCCAGCAATGTGCCCTTGCAGCTCAGAAGGCAAATGGTATCCTCAGAATCCATCAGAAGAGGAGTGGCCAGCAGGGACAGGGAGGTGATTGTCCCCCTCTACTCTGCTCTTCTGAGGCCCCATCTGGAGTACTGCATCCAGGTCTGGAGCCCCCAATACAAGAAAGACAGGGAGCTGTTGGAGAGGGTCCAGAGGAGGGCCACGAAGACTGGAGCACCTCCCTTACAAGGACAGGCTGAAGGAGCTGGTCTTGTTCAGCCTGGAGAAAAGAAGGCTGTGGGGTAACCTCATTGCA
>JAOWBP010001760.1:72288173-72319592 GCA_028571105.1 Tragopan temminckii | reverse complement strand
CTTGTCCTGCTGTTATTTACCCTTCCAAAGAGTTTACTCCCCTCCTGTTTGTACGCTCCTTTAGGAACTGAAAGGCTGCAATGAGGTCACCCCGCACTCTTCTCCAGGCTGAACAAGCCAACAAGCCCAGTTCCCTCAGCTTGTCTTTGTAGGGGAGGTGTTCCAGCCCTCTGATCATCTCTGCAGCCCTACTCTTGACTTCTACTTGGCTCACAAAAATACAGTAACATATGAAACAAATGAAATGCCCAAGAAAATCTATACATAGGAAGCCATCCAAATTATAACACTTCAGTCACCTCACTGTAACATGGTGCAGTCATTACAATGCAGAGAGATCCCTCTGGAAAACTGCAGGCTCTCCATTGGACACGTGGCTTGGAATACTAGAAAACTGGTGGGCAGATACAATGTGTGTGAACAGCTTAGACCAAACAGACAACAAAAACAATGAAAATACAGTGCATTGCAAACAAACATCAGAATAAAAACAGACAACAGAATAAAGCCTGTTTTCTTCCTTTGCAAATCCAAAAACTTTGTTGCTCTGTAAACAGCACTGTGATTTTTATTATTTAAGGAAACAGTTTGCTACAACCACAGGCTCATTCTGGAGAAAATCATGAAGGATTTCAGCCTTACTGTAATCCTCATAGCTTCGATCTGAGCATATATTCATCTGCAATTTACTTAAGAAAAAGAAATAAATTATATTCAATATTATGGAAGTGTCAAAATAACAAGTAATAATTTTATCATTATTCTATAAGACTTAGTTACTGAGATAGGTCATTTAACTGTACTGTACATGTGGGTAAACACTCCACATGTCTAGCATTAAATCTTTCTCTGCGGATGTTTATTCATTGGTATCCCTACCTCCTGATATTTTAACAACTCCTTTCCTCTCAACAAACTTATCCCTGTACATTCTTATATATAGTTATATTTATAAACTTTTGGTTTCTGCCAACCTTTCATGTTTTATTCCTTAAAGGTACTGATTTTTCAAATCCTTGGTATTACTTCTTATTCCCTTATTCCCTTATATAACTTCTACCTCTATTATTTTCTGATTTTGCTTTAGCAGGAACTATATGTTCCCAATAAAATTACAAAATAGTAGTAAGATATGAATAAGCTGTGGCTCATTCTATACTTGGCTCACCCAAACATACAATTATTTTTTTTTAATCTTGTGGTGGTTTTGTAGGAATTATACCAACTATATTAATATATTAGTTTTAGTACAGAGAAAGACAAATTATTTTAATATACTACTACTATGGTTAGAAGGAAACAGTTCAATATTGCTAATTAAACTATTTGTCAGAACCTCTGTTTGAGTGTTATTATATACATGGGCATTTTGTTGTGTTGTTTTGTTGTGTGTTTTTTTTTTTCCCTCTGAACCATTAGGAATATCAAATCAACTCAGGTAATGCTCTGTTAGCACACTATTTACCCCCAGAGTACACTATTACAATTGCAGTTAGCTCAGCACAAAGTACTAAACCATTTTTTGAAAATGTAATTTAATCTAAAAGTGTTCACACGTAGCTTTTATTTGAGTATTACACTGAAGCAGAGTGTGGTTCCAGGTATATTAACTATACTCCAAAAGTAATGCCTCCTACTTATTTCTGTGGAAACTACAACAGATAAGAAGAGAACAAGAATACTGGTAGAGCTACAGACAACTATTTTTTTACATAGTCACCACCATTAACTATGCATTTTTGCCAGATAAACAGGAGGCTGCATATCATGCTCTTGTAAAAATCTGCACCAGCAGAGGAGGTTCAATCTCTACTGCCATAGCAAAAACACCCAGCTCTGATATCATGGGCAAATACAATAAAATAGGAGGCATTACTTTCAGAGCAGACCTCATATAAATCCCTTTAAAAAATTATATTTTCAGACCAGATTGGGAAAACAATCTCATCTACTTTATTTTATGAATCCTAGTTATAACTGTAGCTTCTGTTAGTTTTTATTTTGATGTTTGTTTGCTTGTTTTTTGTTGTTGTTGTTTTTAATAAAAAGAAAAGACTTAGAAAAAGAGTATCAACTTATAATTTTCAATAACAGTATTGGATGATAGTAGATAGAAAATAACTTCCTTTGAGTATGCAAACAAAATTTAACCAGTGCTCCTTTCCTCACAAAAATCTGCAAGTAAGCTATCAGTTTTCCATTCCTTATTAGTATCTACACTATAATTCCAGTCAAAACAAATAAATAAATACACAACTGTATTAAGGAAAAGTAGCAAAAGAACATTTTTTGCAAAATGAGCCCTAGTGATTTCAGTTAACTTTTTCAGGGATAAAAGTAGCTAAATATAGCAGTAGTTATCCAACTTTTATTAGTTTCAGTGATGTTGGCAATGCAGATTTCTTGCACATCATACGTACTTCTAATGGTCTATGTTATACTCATTTAAATCAGGAAATAAGTTAAAAAGCAGCTAATTAACACGCTTCAGGACAGTTTTCATGCTTTTCCACTTGCCTTTTTTTAATATTTAGAATATACTTCTATTACATTTATATTTTTATTTCTTTCCCAAACTATCCATAAATTTAAATGTTTTTCCAAGAGCTGTAGGAAACATAGCAGCTTTTTTAATGACACAAGATATTTGAGTATTCAGGTAAATTATTAAACAAAAGAAAAGGAAAATACATAGGATGCTTTGAAAGTAATGCCTCCTATTTATTTCCATAGAAACTACAACAGATATTAAATATCACTATTTGATAGAGCAAATTCTCAGCTACCAACACAGTCACTACCATCAGCTGATGTGCATGAATGAACTGATTGAGACACTTTTCATTTCATGGTGTGACAGAGGTGCTTTGTGATATTTTATATCACAGACTGACATAGTATAGAATCTATTGGTATTTTATTTCTATTTCAATTTTGAACATGCAAATCAATCTCGGTTTCTTTATAGTCATTTAATAGTAACAATCTTCCAAAAATTTAGCAAAGGTATATGTTAATGGTATTATGAACCCACAAACAATATCTTAATACAAGAAAAGCAGTTTCATAGATAAAGCCCTCAAAATATTCAGTTTAACCAATATGGTCTCAAATATTCTTTTTCCTAAAAATATAGTAGAAAAAAAAACTTCATATAGTGCACAGATTCACTCTGACATCTGCCTTTCTAATCTTGGATGCCAAAATGACAAATGCATCTTACTGCCCCTCTGTTATTCACAGCCTTAAGGATGTCTAGAAACCCAGGTACAAAATGAATTTCCAAGAGGTGATAATACTGATATCTGTCAATGGCATATCTTTAGCTATGCTCAAACTTTTTCTATCTTTTTGTGTTATAGCATGCACCAAACATTAAACAAGTGACTGGATTTACAGTGCCAGGGACACATTCAACAAAATAGCATGAATGTGTCCCAGTTGTGAGGGTATTCTTAGCTGCTGCTAAAAGGCAGCTTTAAGAACTTTATGGTTCCAATAATGAGGGCTGCTCCAAAAGTAATACCTCCTATTTTATTACGTTGGACCTACAACATCAGGGACAGATGTTGGTGGTATGATAGTATATACTGAACCTCCTTCCAGTATTCCATTACATTTACTGGTGTGTGTCAGATGGCAGCAGAGGGGCAGACTGACACAGTGGGATCTACAAAATGCCATACAAAGCAGAAATGTGTAATTGAATTCCTCCATGTGGAAAAAATTGCACCCACTGAAATTCATCAATGCTTACTTAATGTTTATGGAGACCAAACAGTGGATGTGAGCACAGTGAGGCAGTGGGTGGTGCCTTTCAGCAGCTGCAATGGCAATAGTTGGTCAATTTCTCTGCTACTGATTTTTAAGAGCAGGGCATGAAGACTCTTGCTCATTGCTAGCAAAAATGCATAGCTAATGGTGGAAACTACACTGACAAATAGTGCTTTTTAGCTGAGAATTTGCTATGTTAAATAGTGTTATTGTTCCCTTTGCTGTAACTTCCATGGAAATAAATAGGAGTCATTACTTTTGGAGCAACCTACACATTTATACTTTTATTTCCCTATTCCACTGATATAAGAAGCAGAGAAGCAAACGATTCTATTGTCTCCTGAAAGACAGAACAGGAACAGGAATAACATAGTTCAAATAAATTTGCTTAATTTATTCAAGTACCACCATCATTCTCTTTATTTTTCCTGTATTTCAGTTCATATAGGAAGAGTCCACAGGCTGAAGATTTCCAATAGCCACCACTATAAGCAAAAATAAAATGACTGTGAGCTGTTAACAAGGCAATATAATATTTACAGTCTTCATTTAAATAACTGGAAAATACAACAGTTTCTCTACTTTGGTAGGAAGCAATTTACACATCAGTGTGAGAGATTTGTTGCTTCATCCATAGAAGACTTTATTCCCTGTTTCCATATTATAACTCTAAATTATATACTATTCAGTTCCGTTTACATATGTTCTACTGTGGCTTTTCAGTGTATTTTTCCACTGAGGCATGTTCTATTTATTCAAGCTAATTTCCACAGTTAGTCCCAATGATTAATTTACATAACACCCACTGGAATTTTATTCATTTATTGTGAATATTATTAACCTCTTTATTAACCACCCCCATTTATTAGAATCTACTTTTGTTCTAACTCAGTTTCAATGATTTGAGCATGGATTAGTTTTCATGATATTTAATCACCTAATTAAGTTACGAGCTTAACTATAGTGAAGTATCCTTCCAAAATATCTAAAAGTACTTTGTGCAAAGATTGCTACCAAAAGTATTGATAAAGCACTAGGTAAATTTAACCTCTATTCTGAAATTATAAACTTGTAAGGTCTTCAATGTTTATTCCATTAAATATTATCACTTAATTTTCAATGCTATTTGTTTGATTGTATTCCATAAATATTGGCACCACCACAGAAACTGATTGCACCTGAATAGTTCTATCACTTCAGTATCAGTGATGAGATGTACAGTTCGCCCAGATACGTACACATTCTGCCTGTCAGACATCAAAGCAGATGTCTTACAAGCTGTAATTTGAGAATGGGGAACTTCCTAAACCAAGGTAACTTCTTTGTATTTAACAAAAGGCTACATTGTACACAAAATTAATAGTTGTCCAAGGATCCAAAAAAGCCTAAATTCTTGTTGTTTCTCCTTGATTATAGCAACTAATTATAATAATAGTTATAATAGTAGTGCTGGTCTCTCTCTGCATTTGCAATGGACAATTAATTTAATATGCAAAACGATTTCTTACAATTGAACTCTGGCAATAAATTTTACAGGACATGAAAATGAGTAATGTTCACCAGAAACAGAAAGAATAAGTCATATAATAGAAAGAAAATACCATATAGGACAGCCATTCCAGTTTCACCATATCAGATCTCCACAGTGGAATGTGTACAGGTACTATAATTCAAAAATTCAGCATTTCGTCTTAAAAGATGAAACTTTCCTTCAGAAATATCTTTTAACTACGTGAAGTCAAGCATTGTTTTATATTTAACATATGACTGAGAAAACAAGTCGTGGGAAAAAAAATGGAAAAGTGAGAAAAAACTGAAACAACTCAGAAAAATCTCAATTTAAAAATGAATCTCATTGCTACCTCATAAAACAGATCTGTATATTTTTACATTGATTCACACATGCATACTTGGCTGCCAAATATAGAAAATGCTGTGGAAAATTCAGGAAAGCAATATGCTTTGAGTGTTTAAGTTGTGCTAACTCTATAAAAAGCATTTGAAAAGATCATTTAAGAATATTTCCTTTGTTATGGAATAGTGAGAGAATCCAGTCAGTTAGTATACCACTCCAATACACAATTCAAAAAGTTCTGGTTCTGTAATAACTGACTTCAAATCTAACTAATGCCAAATAAAGAACGTACTTATGAAGGATGAATATAATGGACAGAATATAGAACAAATGAAAAATGTGTTTGTGAACATAAACATAATTTATACAGTATCCAAAAGATATACATAATCTACTACAAGACTCCAAATATTTCACCTGCATTTCAACAGGCAGTTCAATAAAATAACCTTACAATTTTAATACTGAGACACAGATAGTACAGATTTTAGAGTTTGACAGATAATATTTATTCCAATCTTAGGGCTTACTATATTTATAATGTTCAACAAGTAATTAGTTGTTACTGTAGACAATAGTGAGAAAGGTTCTGTATCCTAAGATTTACACAGTGTATTTTCATATACATTTATGTCACAATGAGATATAATTTGCCTTTGTGCTTAGGAAATTTGTTCTTAAATCAAACTGATATTTAGAACATTATTTTATATCTCAAAAGGTTTTTCTTTTACCTGCTTTCTGAATTAATCCTGAAACAAGAAGCTTATAGACTGAAATGAAACAACAACTTGTGAAGGAGGCTTCTTTGTGTTAGTTTTACATGCTACTGAGCAAGTAGGAGGTGAGGGAAGTTTCTAGAATTGTACTATTTCTGTTGTTTGAATGTTGTTATTTTCAAAAGATAGACAGTGAGCACATTTACAGGACTTAACAAAGAGTACCTCTTTGTCCCAGAAAAACACAAAATCATAGAGTAACAGCATCATTAAGACTGGAAAAGACCACTAAGATAATCTAGTCCAAGTGTCAACTCATCACCACCATATTCAATAACCATGTCTCTCAGTGCCACATTCACCCTTTTCGTGAACACCTCCAGGAATGGTGACTCCACTACCTCCCTGGGCAGCCCGTTCCAATGCCTCATCATTCTTTCTGAGAAGAAGCTTTTCCTTATATGCAACCTGAAGCTCTACTGGTGTAACCTAAAGCCATGACCTTTTGTCCTGTTGCTCTTACCTGAGAGAAGAGGCTGACCTCCATCTTATTCAAGCCCTTTTCAGGTAGTTGTAGACAGTAAATATACATACAAATACAGAGTTTAGTGAACAGCCTTATCCATAAATACCTCTGTAATTACTCTTACAGGTTACCTTTAGCTAGGGAAATTCCTATCTACTGCTAGAGAATAGGAAAGAACTTCTCATTAGATTGTCATATCACTATCTGTCAGCATACATAAATAAAAATACATAAAAAATTAGATCTAGAGAAGACGACCAAAAAGACTTACGGCATTACCACGAAGTGAGTTAAGATACTGTGAAAAAGAAACTGTGAAATGGCCACATCATACATGTTATAGATCCTATGTTGCATGAATTCCTTCCACTCTTGAATGAACTCCCTTTTAAAATGCAGCGTTTTTGTTGTTGTTGTTGTTGTTGTTTTGATTGTTTCTTTGTTTTTGCTATAAAAAGGTGTTAAGCAAGCTGTATTACATGATGTGTTAAAATAACTGTACGTCATCTTGGCCCATACTTGTCGTATTGGAAGTTTTCTGGTTCTGGATCTAATAAGATCAAGAAGAAACTTAGAGATATCATGCCTTCCTGTAATATCCAGCACTATAAAACAAATAACATAATCTGTAATCTTTATTTTACATACTTGAAACAGATGCCAAAGACATTGACATTTTCTGTTGGTATTTCTCACTAGCAACTAATCTTCAGACTGTCAGCAGGATCTTGATATGTAGTGTCTTACTGCTAAACATGCTGAAAGTGACAGATGTTAACCTTATTAAATCAGTCAATACATATAGTTACAGTTCTGATCATTGCAGCTTCATTATTACTCTGTCTATTGTCATTGAAAACTTAGGCTGACATTTTGTAAATTAAGGAAACAATTGCAGTAAAATTGCTACAACATGTAATTGGTTTTACTGATGCTTACTGTATAATCTCAAATAGAAAAGAAACAACAAATTGAAAATAATATATATTTTACTGTTGTGTTATTCTGATGCTTCACTGAAAGTGAGCTAGTTTTATGTGATGATCATTTCTGAAGATATTTTTTTATTTTTTCTTTGAAGAACAGAAAAAAGGGTCAACACTGATTTGTATTTTAAATACAGTGCTGCTGAATATATTTTGAAAACATTGATTCACTTAATTTCATTTAACTTTGCAAATGTTACTTAAACTTCATCAGTATTCCTAGGTCCTGAAATAAAACCCCAAAAACAAAACATACAAAGCAGGCAGAAGTATGTTAAATTTAAGTGTGCTAATTACTGAAGTCAAAACAAGCTATAAAATGCAAAGAGGGAACTGATCTTCAATGAATTGTTGAGCTATGGACAGATGAAATAAAAATAAAATTCCTAAGCTTTACTATAGTCAAGAAAAATCTGCTGCAACTATATTTACTTTTAAGTGGACTAATTAAACTCTTTTCAGAACACAGTGAACAGTGTCCTGAAAGGATAATAAACATCAGCTTTAGAATGGCAAAATTTAAAATATATAGTAAATACCTAAAGAATGAAAAATTATTAATTTTTCAGTTGGATTTTTAAGACACTATCGTTCTAAGTTTGTGAAACATTTTTACTGTTAATTTTACTGTTTTACTGATCATTAGGTTCACTATAGATACATCTTTGTATATTGAAATAGTTTTGTATTAACTTTTTGTAATCACATCACAAGCACAATCACACAGTTCATTCCTCCAAGTAAAACTGCAGATTTTATTACAAGATTTTAGTACTTCAATCTGCACTGAAATGTTAAAGAATGCAGAAAGGAGAGGAATACCATTCAAGAACAGAGGTTTTAGTAATTTCATTGAAGATTCTCATATATGAAAAACACTTTTTCAAAGTATAATTCCTGGAGGAATATTACACCTCTTTTTAATTGTAGCAGACAGTTTAATGGTTTTATATCTGAAGTGTTGTGTAATCAATAATTTTCTTCATGGAAGCTCAAATGTTTAACATTCACTACATTTTGTTAAAGTTGGTGATTTCTTCTTTTTAATGATTATAAATCTTCTAAACAATGATGAAAAAGCATAATCTATAACGTATTTACTTAAAGCAATAAGTAGGATATGTGGTAAAATTTTAAGACAATTTCAGTTAGGGATTCATGAGGCGCAACACATCCATTTTCTAATCAGCATTTTGCAAAACCCATCTTTTTTTTTTTTCTCTTATTTTCCAAATGCAAAAGATATCTTTGATATTCTCTCACTCGTGTCATTTGTCAAGAATTAATGTTAAGGCACAGCTTTCACCATCTTCCTTTTTATGGAAATAAGGCAGATGCTATTATTAAAAGTTACTCTGCAGATGGAGAAAAAAATAATAGGTATATTAATGCCACCTCCTCCTAATGAGAACTTTGATGCTTTTAGTCCCTAGTCATACTTTAAAGACTAGGAACAGAGAGAGAATTTTCAATTCAGTCACATGGGAACCACATTTGTCTGTCTGATCTCTTCTCCAGCTTCCAGGATAAGAAGTCTTTGCCTGAATTGACACAAGTCATTTGACACCATCTTCCATTCTCACCTGCTGTACACACAAAGCATACCTAATTAAAATCTGAGATGCCTTTAATGTCTTATACCACTGTAGAATGATGCAAGAAAAAAACATGAGTTAATCACACCTTCCTGAGGTTGGTGAGTAGCTACGAGAGTCATGAAACAAGCCTTGACTGTGAACCAACACATGGGGGTGCAGAAAAACACTGAAATTTATTAAAATATTCATGACTCTCACAGCTACTGTTTAAGATATATTCAACATCATGAAGTCTTTACGATCATCATGCTTCTGGTATGGAATAGGGGAATATGTGACATTCCTCCCTAATAACTTATGCTTACCTTTCCATCTATAGACTGCTCTTAACACACAAGTACAAAAGAGACAGTTGTATCACTTTCTCACAGCACTTCCCAGATAATTAGATAATAAGTAGAATAATTAAGTTAGAATTGTAAAAAGAAATACAAAGTAAAGAAGACTGAATATTTCAGTATTTGAAGTAGCAAGGGGCAAGTTGAAGAGGTAAAGGAAGGGAGGAGGACTATATGAGGCAGGATTAGAAACTAGACATGCATAAAACTAACTGTTAAACTGGGGTGTGGTAGACGGAGAGTAAACCAACCATATTGGTGCTCTCTGGGCCAAAGCTTGGTTTAATCCTGTTCTATTACAGAAGTCAGATAGACACAATTGTGCCTGGGACAAAGGCAGGATTGGTTACATTTGAGAAGTCACTGTCCCCATCCTTCAGTACTCCCAAGCAGGAGTAGCAGGGTCAGATCTTTACAGAGCTGCTTTTAATACTATATATTAACTTGATGCCATCCTTTTGCCTGATGCATTGCACCAGTCATGCTAGCTAAACACTAACTAGGATACTTTCAAGTATACTGATATTTTTAGAAGTCTCAGTTTTGAAAACTGGCTTGACATCAAATAATATGCCATGTTCTTGAATGGCTGGTGTAATTCAGAAAATAACTGTAAGATTTCCAGTCTTTTAAAATTAATTATATGAATTAAAACCTATGTATGAAAATAAATAAGACAATAGTCTCTCTGAAAATATAAACACATGACAGTGCCTGTCTTCACATAACTTCCCAAAGGAGAAACTAGTCATCAAAGCTACAAATACTTATGTTAAACCATATATAAGTATATATACATTTTTCTCCAGTAAAGAAAAAAATTGTTCTGTAGCGATGATTTAGTTCTAAGAAATTCTGTAAACGGTTAACATGTTTGGTTCCATTAGCCTTCACACAAAAGTTTTAAGCATAGGCAACAGAGACTATGACCCCTATAAAATTAATAATTAGGTAAACATACAATTGCTTCTTCTTTTCTCCCTTAACTGTTTCACTTTCTAATGTTTTCTATAACAGTGATTATCTTTGAATGATATCATTTAGTTTAAGTTCAGACTTCACTGTTTAAATGCACATTTGAAGTTTCAGTGTATCTGTGATACTGGCTATGCCTGGGAGCACATCCATGATTCCTGATTTCTTTAGTCTTGAATTCTCCTATTGAAAAAATCCTATTGAAAAAGAAAGTTTTCCAAATATATCAGAAAGATTATTATTATATCTTTTTTTTCCCCTTCTCTAGAACATGTTGAGTGTGTTTTAGAATCTCTGGTATTCTGCATTTTCTTTTCCTACTAATCTAATTAAAAAGATACATGGAAATACTGACAGAGACAAAATTAACAGGAACAGTTTTGTATTCATTAGAGCAGTACTGCTTGTATTTTTAATTAGAGGATAAGAATATATCACATGATGTCTTAATTTGTCTTTATTAGAAAATCACACATCTATTCACTGTTAACTACTGTAGTTGAATCACTGCCACTTACTGTAAAGTGCTGCCAAATTGGTGTTCCCCTTCTGCCCACTTAGTTTTCTTTTAATGAAAATATTTTTTATGCCTCAGTAAATGGAAAAATAGTAGGTTCGTGAAGGATCAACATGATAATGATCAAAGACAAGGAAAATGATACTAATTTTGATGAGCCTAATTTCATCACTGCACAAAACTAAACACCTGTGTCTGAGATAAAAATAAAACCAAAATTGAACCGCATACATTCTCTAGTTTTGCATAATGTTCTTCTGTTTTAATATAAGAGATTAAAAAATTAACTTGTGTACTTTGTCAGGGAAGAAAAGGAAGATAACAAATCCAGTCAGGTAGCTCACTTTTGAAATCATTCAAAAATTGAGTGTTAATTGAGTGCAGTGTTAAGCACACACATATATCAACAGTTTAACAGTTAAAAAAAAAACACATGCCTTCCACTGATGTGAGACAGGCCTAGTAAAGAATTTGTTTGCATATTAAGTTTGATTGTGTGATTATAGCCTTAAAAAAAAAAAAAAAAAAAAAAAAAAAAAAAAAAAAGGTAGAAAGTAAACTAACAAAATAATAAAAAAACCAAAGTTACTCTTGGGTAACTTTCAGATACTAAAAAACAAACAAACAAACAAACAAACAAAAAACAACAACAAAAAACCCTTGATATAAGAATTTCAAATTTCAACTAAAGTAGAGAATTTGAAAATATTGTGTTTAAAATGTAAAATGGGTGAGGTTAATGTGATTTTATATTTTATTTCTTTTTGCAACTGGTAGAGGAACACTGTGCTGTACTACCAAACCTAGCAGAACATTCTGAGGTGTTTTAAAGAACTTGTTTAAAAAAAAATGGTGATGATAGTGTAGTCCTTCATCTTAATGAATATAGAAATTATACAAAATATAATATGAATATAAAAAAAAATATAGAAATTAGAAGTAAAAATGGAAGTGTTTCTTTGGTTTATAGCTGTCAAAAACATATGCTTTCATTCTATTAAGGCATCCACAAACAGAAGTCAACACAGTTGTATTTGTTTCCAAATGCAATTAAAGTAATATAGTATTTGCTCTTTCTTAAAATGTTTCTCTCTGCCACGTTCTGCTGACATACTGAGTGCTTGCCTCTATTTGCATTGCTTCTCTCTCTCAACTATAACCACCTGAAAGAACAATTTCGTGTATTCATCTGAGACAGCTGTCTTATTAAACTCAGTAGAAGATCTTGTATTACTTTCACTTGAAGCCTCCCAAACCATATACTGCCATGCTTTAATATGCATGTTTTAAATTCATTATGCCATCTAAATTATATTCTGGTTGTCTCCATTATACCTTTCCTTTACATTTCACACAGATGCCAGCAGCAAAGTTAAAGCAAATTTTCTAAGCCCAAGCAGACTTGTCCATACTTCCTTGGAGTCTGCCTATAATTTGATTATTAGAAATAATGTTGAAAACTTGAGACTTTTCAAGTCCCAGAACTCCTGCACTGTCTTGCCACAGTCACACCAGAGTGTGTAGTTATCCCATATGGCTTAGTGAAGAAACACAGTTATTTCATGGTTGAGTGTGGACGCTTAGAGCTTGTCAAAGGAATGGACTATCTGTGGCTTATCAGCCTCTCTCAAATTATCTTTGAAACTAGAACAATATTAAGGTAGAATTACAAAGGCAATCCATTTTTTTTTTCTACAATGCAATGTTTCTTTAAAATGTTGTTGAGAGTCATAACTATGGTGAATAAGAAAGAAAATGTTTATAGACTTCACCATATATTGAAAATTGTCTCTATTTCATAATGTCAGTAAACTTTCATTTACACAGTTTATGTGCTAGGATTCATTTCTAGGGTGTCTTGTTTAGCCTAGGGTATTTCTTTCATTTTAGAGGATATATTTGAAGATAAGCCTGCCTTTGTGCACCCATTTGTCCTTGGGTGTTCCATTCATATTTAAATTTCAATTCAGAAACTCAATATTTACTATCAGTATTGAACACTGTCTCCAAAGAATTAATGACTGCCATAACCTTTCTTTAGAAATCCTAATATTCTTCTGGTGTGGATAAACATTTTCTTTTGCCTATCTAGTAAAGAATTCTGGAATAAATTATGTGAAACTTAGTATATAAAAAGTATTTTTCTATTGAAAATTAAATGCTCTGCAGGATTGCATGGAAGATTTGAAGCCTTAGAAGATAAACTCTACAAATTTAAGATTATATTTTAAATCAATGTACACTGGCAATTTTAAGCAAACTTGAAACCTGTTGATATTAGTGATATAAGAGATATAATGGCTTATTACTTACGTGAAGAACTAAAGAGGAAAATAAGCAGCTTTGAAGCAAGTATATATTTTCTTGAATGATCTTCAGGACTGTTTTTGGGAACACTGAATCCCAACATATACCTATGTATATTACATATACCTACTGGGGACTTGAAATGTAAGACTCAAAAAATGCTTATGTTACAGTGGTTTCCAGTAAGGGGGAGATAGCACTCTAAGTCTACCCTGTCAACATGTTTTCAGTCATAATCCCATAGATGGTAGCTTCACTCCAGCAGCTCCTCAACCAAGCATATACATCAAATGTCTGAACTTGTGGTTTGTCTCTTACTAAACAGGATTACTAGTGCAACAACACACCATCAGTAGGGTGAACCTAACCTATCACAACAGCCTAATCCCAGCTCAATTTCTCTATTAGTCAGTGGAAAATGAAACACTTGGTGAATTCTGCTTCACAGTGATATAAAAAACTGACAGAGAAGGATCAAAAAACATCATCACTATGAATGCTTGGCTGCCACAAGCCAATTATCCCTGATGTAACTTATATGACACCACCTGCTTAAAACTCAAGAAATAAGAAGGGTCATGAGACCTTGCTTTCAGGATTTGTATTTGTATTAAAAATCAAAATCAAACAAACATTTGCCCTCCTGCTACACGGGAGAGTTCTGGACAATGAATGTCCTTGCCTCACAGTTGAATGGAAAACAAACTTGTATCAAGTGTCTGCCAAAAAATCATATAATTGTTTTAAGCGTATGTTTGCTTTAACAAAGCAAGACTTCTTGAGTTTACCTTCATATTTTCTGAACTACAGTTGATTGCTTGCTGGAAGCTTCTGTTACAATAAAGACACATTCCTGCAAACATTGAAAGGTTCAGGTTTATAGTCACAAGGACGGGGAAAAAAAATCAATTACTAAAAACAATGACATAGTTTTACCTCAAAGTAGTACTCATTCAACAGGATTTTTATGTAAATGCCTGAATATATTAAATTTCACCAAATAAATGCCACACAGACATATTTAGGTTCATATAAAAGTTCTTTTCTGAAGTAAGGCAACTTGTATTTTCATTCACAGTGCATTTGCTTTGAGTATGAAGAATCATGCAAATAAGCTTTTAATATTTCTGAAAAAAATGAGAAAAGTTTTAGGCTAGCCAGCTGCATTTTCTTGTCTTTTAAAACACACCAAATTTATATAGGCACACAAACATGTTTGTTTCTGGCAATTAAGTTTCAAATAATTAATTTAAGTCATAGTACACATTTAAACTGAAATATTAATGATACATTTGAAGCTGTCTCAACTCACGGAAGAATTCAGCAAATAGCACTGGAAAACATAGGTGTATGCAAGGGACAGGTGGATGCAAAACTTCTAATTTGGAAGGAAATCACTCATTGACTTGCGTGCTCTTTTCCCTGATTAAAAACAGGTGTCAGTGAAAGAGCACATCTCATTCAATAATATAGTCTTCAAATACGTTCATAACTATCTTCTAGACAGATATCCAAATTAAGCGTTACTAGATATTTGCTTAAAATACTGTCTCACTAGAGATTTCATTTTTAAAGATTCAGAAAGCTACATTAAATTTTCCTACATTAGCTTCTACAGCATGCATAGTTTACAGTCAACAGGTAAAGAATAATATGATGGTGAAATTCAGCTGTGCAGTTGGCAATACATAATTTAGCATTTTATTTATTAATAATACACTTTAAAATGATATAAACAGACAGTCAGGTGGGAGCACTGGTATAGCTCTTTGTACTAGAAGTATTTCTGTGTTTTTAACAGCAATGCTTCAAAGACAAATATTCCAGTGTCTCCATTTATAGCTACAGTTGGTTAAAAGACAAAATTATACCAGGGATACTTCACATCATGTCATTATTTCACAAAAACAAAACAAAATATGCAGAGACTTATGCTTTATTTCATCACAGAATAAAAGCAGAAAGTTTAGTTTGAGGACTAGATTTCCATTTTTATTTCACACTTGAATTTCTATTTGACATTAAATATGTTTTTTTCCCTTCTTGGAAAAGAAAACAGTGGGATTTAACAAATATTCATTCACACTAGAAGATTTGAAATGCTGACAAACCACACAAAAGAATTCATGATTCACATAGATTATTTTTGTCAGTAGCACCGTATGTAGTGCTCGGCTGAGTAATTTTTGCCAATACCACAGAGAAAGACATTTTATGAAGTTCTACACGAAAGCACAAGAAAAGCCTAACAGAATTTTCTTCTTTAATCTCATTAGTGGGAAGATTCATAAGAAAGAATTCTATTCTGTACTGTAAATAGCATCCACATCCTAACATATGATTACTTTGTACTTGGTTACTGTGGTTATCTTCTACATAAGCACTTACTGAATGGTTAATGAGCTGAAGTACTGGAATTGCTATCACTAAACATTTATCAATTTTGAAATATTCTAGTTTTTATATTTTTATGCATTATTTGACAATTGGGTACAGCAGTTTTAAACATACACCCAATTTCCATTTCAGACTTTTGTTTTTCTGGTTTGTATGCAGCCAAGAGGAAGTCTGTGTAAGACATTTGACGTAATTTAAATGTGACTTTTGCTGCCTCATAGATAAATCCCAGACTGTACTGACCCAAAAACATCCATTATTGATAGAAATGCCCTGGTCATATCGCAAGCACTATGAAACTTCCAAGCAAATGTGTGAACCAATACCTTCAATTGCTTTTGCTTTATGGTTGAGTTCATGCTCTGGAGGGATATGAAACAGGCAAATAAAATGTCAGTCCATGTCTGGATGGAGATCAGTGATGAGTGGTATCCCACCGAGAACAGTGCTGGGACCAGTACTCTTTAATTTCTTGATCAATGACATTGATATTGGGGTTGAGTGTACCCTCAGCAGGTTTGATGGCCACACAGAGAGACCTATGCAGGCTTGAGCAGCGGGCCCAGGTGAACCTCATGAGGTTCAACAAATCCAAATGCAAGCTTTTTCACCCAGGTTAAGGCAACCTTCACTATCAGTACAAGCTAGGGGATGAAAGGATTGAACACAGCCCTGCCGAAAAAGACTCAGGGGTACTGGTGGATGACTAACTGGATGACCACTGTATCTGGGCTGCATGGATAGCAGGTCAAGGGAGGTGATCCTGCTCTCTACTCTTCACTGGTGAGGCCTCACCTGGAGTAGTGTCCAGATGGGGAGTCGTCAGTACAGGAGAGATGTGGACCTGTTGGAATGCATCCAGAGGAGGGTCACAAAAATGATCCAAGGAGTGGAACACTCCCTACAAAGAGTGATTTCTGTATAAGCTGTATCCAAGTTCCATGATTGACTCTCATTTCAGTGGTTGGGATTTTTTCATAGGCTCTCTTTAGAAACCTGAAAGACTAGATAAAGTGCTGTAGATCTTCCTACCTCAATGTAAATAAAATGAAATAAAATAAAATACAGCACTGGAGTCAGGAATGGGAGAACAGCACCAAGCTGAGGCATGCCTCCACCGCGGCATGAACTACTACATGAAAAGATGTTGGTCTCTGCATATATAAGATCATGTCACCTGCACAGCTGGATCTCTTTCCTGCAAATTGTACTGACCTGCAAAATTAAGATCATATTGAAAATAAAAGACTGCTTAACTTTTTCTGATTTATATAATTGTCTTCTTTTAAATGTCTTCATTTAAAAGTCATTTGATTCACGATTAAAGCTCATTATCATAGAATCATAGAATTCCTAGAGTTGGAAGGCATGTATAACGGTAATCTAGTCCAACTCCCCTGCAATCAAAAGGGACATCCACAGCTAGATCAGGTTGCTGAGAGCCTGGACCAGCCTGGCTTTGAAAGTCTCCAAGGATGGGACATCCACCACATATCTGGGCAACATGTTCCAGTGTTTCACCACCCTCACTGTAAAACACTTTTTTCTTATATCTAAAATAAGTTTATCTTCTTTCAGTTTGAAACCATTTCCCCTTCTTCTACACTACAGACCCTGCTAAAGGGTGTGCCCCCTTCTTTTCTGTATCTCCCCTTAAGATACTGAAAGGCCACTATCAGGTCATCTAAGCCTTCTGTTCTCCAGGTTGAACATCTCCAGCTCTTTCATCCTGTCCTCATAGGAAAGTTGTTCCATCCTTTGAATCATCTTTGTGGTCCTCCTCTGGACACATTTTAACAGGTCTATGTCTCTCCTGTGCTGAGGACTCCACCACTGGACGCAGTACTCCAGGTGAGGCCTCACCAGTAGAGAGCAGAAGGGCAGGCTCACCTCCCTCAACCTGCTGGCCACACTTCTTCTGATGTAGCCCAGGATATGGTTGGCTTTCTGGGCCACAAGAGCACATTGTTGGTTCATGTCCAGCTGGTCATCCACCAGTACCCCCAGGTTCTTTTTGGTAGGGTTGTGCTCAAATATTTCATCCCCCAGCTTCTATTGGTAATAGAGGTTGCATCAACCCAGGTCCAAAATCTTGCATTTGGATTTGTTACATCCAGGTCTTAGTCTATTAAACAGCCCACCCAATAATCCACATATTTCTAATTTGGAGAGAAGGATATTGTGGGGTACCGCATCAAAGGCCTTACAAAAGTCCAGATAGTGACATCAGTGGCTCTTCCCTTGTCCACTGATGCAGTGACACCATCACAGAAGGCCACTAGGTTGGTCAAACAGGATTTACCCTTGGTGATGCCATGCTGCTTGTCCCGTATCACTTTTCTGCCTTCCATGTGCCATAGCATAGCTTCCAGGAGGATCTGCTCTATGATCTTTTCTGGCAAAGGGGTAAGACTGACAGGTCAGTAGTTCCCAGGGTCATCCTTTTCACCCTTCTTAAAAATGGATACGATGTTGGCTTTTTTCCAGTCACCAGATACTTCACCTGATTGCCACAACTTTTCAAATGTCATCCAGAGTGGCTAGGTGACTACAGCAGCCAATTCCATCGGGACTCTGGGATGCATCTCATCAGGACCCATAAACTTATGGATGTTCACATTCCGTAGGTGGTCATGAACCTGATCTTTGCTTACAGTGAGAGAAATATTGTTTCCCCAACTTCCTCCTTCCACAACATTTGTTTGAGGGCTGTGTGATGGTCATTTGTAAGAGAAGGCCTTCTCCTTGTCTGTTGTTACCAGCTTGCCTGTGTCACTCACTGGGGGGTGGGGAGTGGGGGGCAGGGAAACCCTCCTCGACTTTCCTTTTCAGGTTGAGGTATCTGCAAAAGCCTTTCTTGTTATTCTTGGTACTCCTTGCCAAGTTTAGTTCAAGCTGGGCGATGGCTTCCCTAACTCCACACCTACCCAGACTACTAAACAGGGCTCATTTGTTACTTATTTTGAGGTATAAAATAACTAAAAACAAGCATTGAAATGAAATGGGTCTATGCAATTGTAGCATTATAAATGATTAAGATGGCTTTACAAAACACCTAAGAATAGAATATAAGACTATTACAATTTCATGTTTTATCTGATAAAAAGAATGTTCATGCAGAAGCATACTCTAATTAAATGTTAGAGAAAAAAATCAACAATCAAGATAGCAAAGATCTTTGAAGTATTCTTCATAAATAAATTAATCAGCAGTTAAAGTAAGGACAGCCAGCACTATTTTACTGTGGTGGAGCTAAAACTAATTATTAGATACAGTGATTAGAAAGCGAATGGGGATCTCACCATTATATGAAAAAAATAATTTGAAAGAGTACTGTTAAGGGAATACTTTCAAAGACAATAAATACTAGTTTGTAATAGTGAATGTGAACATTTAGTTCTGAATAAAAGTTGAAATGAGTTGTGTGATCACTTCATGGCAGTACTATAGGTTGGTGAGACTAGTGAATTCAAAAATAATAGAAATAAAGTAAGGGAGATTCGTGGTACATTTGTTTTTAAATAATTATCTTCAACTCAATTGAACAAAGAATTACTTATTTTCTCTCTGGATTTAGAATCTTAGAATCAAAAAAGTTGGAAAAGACCTCCACGATCATCCAGTCCAACAATCTACCTACACCGGTATTTGCCCACTAAACCATATCCCTTAGTACAACATTTAAACATTTCTTGAACAGCTCCACGGATGGTGACTCAATCACCTCCCTGGGCAGGCTATTCCAGCTCCTGACCACTCTTTTGAGAAGAAATTTTTCCTAATATCCAACCTGAACCTCCCCTACTACAATTTGAGGCCATTCCCTCTAGTCCTATTGCTTGTTACACGGGAGAAGAGGTTGACCCCCACCTCACCACAACCCCTTTTCAAGTAATTGTAGAGAGCTACAGGGTCTCCCCTGAGCCTCCTCTTCTTCAGACTAAACAATCCCAGTTCCCTCAGCCGCTCCTTACAAGATTTTAAGATAAAAAAAACCTTTACTGGACAAGCTTCTAAGACAAGATAATAACATAAGTGTCTACTCTGAAAACACTATACATACTTTCTATACTGAACTTTCATCATAGGAATACATAAAAAATTAAAATATGTAATTTATAAAATTTACACATTTTCAGCTTCCATTATTTTTGTAATAATGGAATTAAAAGTTCTTTCCACATTCTTTTATTTTCATGTATTTCACTTATTTACAAAGTATATTTCTGTCTATTTTTTTACTGTTCAAATTGTGATTTACATTCCCTTCATCTCCACAAGCATTCTCAAGAGGTTTTTTTGTGATGCAGCTTCTGGGTGGGACAGGTGTACTCTATTTCTTGTAATATAGTGGACATAAAAGATATTATTTCATCATTCATTTTTCATGTCCTATATTTCAAAATTCACTTTCTTCACAATTTCTGACCTTTTTGGATCTTGTACAGTTTGTCCAATAAATCAGACTGTATCTCATACAAACTTTCAGAATCAAAGAATCATCAAGTTGGATAAGACCTCTGAGATCATCTAGTAGTACTGCCCACTTAAGAATGTCCATTAAGTACCACATCCACACATTTATCAAAAACCTTACGAGGACAGTGACTCCACCACTTCCCTGGGCATTGTGTTCAAATGCCTCACCACTTTTTCTTAGAATAATTTTTTCCTAATATCCAATTTGAACCTCCCCTAGTGAAACTTGAGGCCATTACCTCTCATTCTATGAATAGTTACCTGTGAAATGAGGCCAACCCCCACCTTGCTACAATCTGCTTTCAGGTAATTGCGGAGAGCAAGAAGTTCAGCCCTCCTAGTGGTAACTAACTAGCTGTATTCTTTATATATTATATATATATATTATGTATAATAGAAAACAATGTGATGGACTATTTCATTCCTCTTATTTACAATTTAAGCTAGGTAAATGCATATTGATTATATATATAAAATGAAAAAGAATCCTTGTTTTACAGTGTTATGCACCAAAATTAGCAATTAAAATTTTCAAAAGAATTTTCTAGCTGCGGGTAACAAACTCCAGTATATGTAAGCACACCTATGGTATATATCATATGATTGTTTTTGTCAGGTTAAATATTCTTAAAGCAAGTGACATGTGAATACAAACAGTTACTGGCACTGTTCAGAGTATTCAATATAAAGAAGCACACATACCTTTTGCAACTGGTCAATAGCTATTTGTACAGATCTGGATGTCAGTATGTAACATAAATGTTTGAACTTATCTCTATAGTGTCAACACAATGAACCACTTGCTATACATAGGGCCATCGACCCCTAGCTTTGTGCAAGGAGTTGTGTTATTGCTGCTCTTCAACAGCTGAGTGTTTCCAAAGCAAAATACACTCCTTTGAACTCAGCAACTGCTGACAGAAATTAGCACTGATGTTTATATTCAAGCTACACGTAGAAGATCTGTCAGTTTTGGTCAGTCAGAGATTGGTCTGGAGCTGAGGCTGCTGGCATTCTATGCCAGTAATCTCATGTAGAAAGCTATAACCTAGAAAAAAACCCTCAGGGTGGAATACACACATTAAATGCAACATATAGAAAACTGCCTGCATGGTGGAACACAGAGAAGCTGGGACAGAAGCAGATCTGACATCTCTAGCAGCTGTCTCCCTGGGTCCAGAGGGCCAGGCTGAAGTGCACCAGTAGGGCTATGTCTCAATGGGTGTGAGAATGGGGAGTGTGTGTTTCTGTGTCATGGGAAAAACATCACTATCCTCTCACTTGTATAGATATGAATGTACATATAGGTTGCTACGAAAGTAATGCCTCCTATTTATTTCCATGGAAATTGCAAGAAAGAATACAGTAATACTATCTGACAGAACAAATTCTCAGCTACAAAACACTATTTTTCAGCATAGTCACCACCATTAGCTATGAATTTTTTGAACAGCCTGCATGCTGCATTCATAAAAATCTACACCAGCAGAGGTGACTCACTGTCACTGTTACCACTGCTGAAATGTACCACCCACCACCTTGCTGCCCTCACATCCACTGTTTCATCTCTATAACAGTTCAGCAAGTGTCAATGAATATTAATGAGTGCAATTTTTTTTCACATGAAAGAAATCAATTACAGACCTTTGCTTCACATGCTATTTTGTCAGACTGCCCCTCTGCTGACATCTGTCGCGCAGAAACAAAATTGAACATAATACTGGTTGGAAGGTTCAACCCCTACTACCATACCTCCAACATCTGCCTTTGAAATTGTGGGCCAGCATAATAAAATAAGTGGCATTACTTTCAGAACAGCACTCATATATACAGGATGTGCATTTATATCCCTATATATGTATGCATTTATGCCCATTGGCTCAGCCATCAACAGGCCTTTAAACACTCTGAAGAAGGCGTTAGTATTGCTTTAAAATGGAAAATAGGAAGGTGCATTATCTGGATTTTTATAGAGAAAAAAAGAAGAAAAAAGAAAAAGAAAAAAAACTTCTAAATTCAGCCCAGAAATGGAAAAAGAGGCATTTGCTTTTGATTCTCATTAAGTACCTTTCCAAAAGAGTTGTCTGCACAAGTGTATTCCAAGGTAGGGGTGTCCTTTGCCTCAGCTAATTGAAGCATCCTGTCACCTGTCTCAAAGAACTGAAGTTTTCACAGTATTCACTGGGTATAATTTCTCTCTCTCTCTCTTTTTTTTTTTTTAATTGCTCATAATGTCTGACTATGAGATGTAGTGGCACTCACTGACCTGATCTGGCAGTAGGGAAAATTAGCCAGTTGTTACTTGCTAAACATGCAGAAAGAGCAAAATCATACTATATCTGTGCTCAAGGTAACAAAGGAAAAGCACTTCTACAACTGTCATGTAGACAAATAAGTTGCATAATAAGAATTTGTGTGTTCCAATGGACAGCAAATAACAAGCAAATACTTGCTATTATTCCTTTCTATTGCACAAGTATAGTTTGCAATTGAAGAACATGCTGCAATTTGCAGAGAGCTTGAAGAAAATTCAAAATTTTAAATTGAAGATCATTTTGTGAAATACACAAAAAAATGATCCGTTTATATTAGTAAAGATAAAGTTGTGGGGCTATTTAATTAACAGCTCTTCAGTCTCATAGAGTTATGACTGATATGTGAAACTATCTGTATACGAGCTTAGAAATGTTTGATATTAAAAATAAGGACAATTAACCATTGGTGCATATTACAAAATATTGTGAAGATCTGTACATCAAGGATAGATGTTATATTTTGGGATGAAAATATGCCCAGACAGTGAAATTTTAAAGTTTACTCTATATGTGTCATAGTTGATTATTAGAATGGAGACTTTTTGTTTCTTATTTTGTTTCGTATCTATTGCCTGCATTTGGCAGATCAAGATATCCTGAAAAAAAAAAAAAAAAAAAAAAAAGGCTTACTAGTTCTGCATCAGAAACACAGAAAAACAGTAGGTTGTTTGGTTTGTTAATATTAGCAGTCATAAATCTAGAATAATGACAGGAGATAGCTTGTGCATGGTCTTATCAAAAGTTGTTATATTTCATATACATGGTTCTTAAGTAGAAAATCCCATGAAAAAAAGTAAAAAACGGCTGTATAAAGATTTTTAAATGATGGAAAAATACTACTATTTTATATACCTTCAAACAAATAGGAAACCATTCTAATTTCTAAAAAGCAAAAGTTTCTGAAATAATATCAAATTTTTGAGCAAACAAGAACTGCAAAATATTCAACACAGTTTAATATTAAAAAAAAAATCAGTCTTTTGAAATATATATTACTATAGTTATTTTATTCTTAAAGACTGATCCTCTTTTGCTACAGATGGTCTAGAACTAGACAATGACTTTAGATTTTCCGACTATGGAAGATCACAACTTACTTCTTTATTCCAAATCATTTTGGTGTCTCTTACAAACTTGATGGTACCATTTAAAACACGGTTAAATCTCAAGTATACGTAAAACTATTAATTCAGCTTTCAAATCCATGTAGACTTACAGAAGTTTATTGTTACTTTCTGTACACAGAAGAACTAACATTTTTAAGAGCTTCATCTGGTGCAGTGGGCTGTGGCGGATTGTTTTCAAACAATCAGCAGCTGAAATAAGTCCACTACTCATGTTGTCTACCATCATATTGCTATCCAGGGGCAATGTGATAAATCTAAACATTTACTGTGAAAACCATTACTGGTTTGTAAGAAATGAGGATTTCTCTTGATAGTTACCCTCTGAACAAGCTGAAATCCTTAAATTTAGAAATTATCCTAGTAAATAGTACCAAGTCATGGAATCCCAAAACTTCAGTGTCCTTAAATTTAGAAATTATCCTAGTAAATAGTACCAAGTCATGAAATCCCAAAACTTCAGTGGTAAATACTTACTGCTTCTAAATTTCTCTTGACAACAACAAAGATAGTAAAAGAATTGGTATAATAAAGTCTTCTTGTATATTTAGTCTTTAGATCTAGGTTCTATATCTTAAAATTAAAAATCCTGTTATCATCTCTGGGCTGTGCATAATAATTTACACCTGATTAAAGCACAAATCAAAGACACAGCCAATCTCAATTTGGAAGTCAGTCTCTTCTATTCACTTCATAGGCTGGCTTGAGATCTACAGAAGAAATTCTTTACTCTTCTTTCTATTTTCCTTTCTGTATATTTTTACAAGACCTTCTTAAGTATCGATCACAGCTGAACGAAAGAGCAATGAAAAGTAGGAATACTGTGAAAGATGGCAGTGGATAGCACATCCTAACATCTTTGAAGTTAAAATATCAAAACAACATTTTAACATCCTCTTATCAGGTCTAAAATATAGAATCATAGAATTTCTCAGGTTGGGAAAGACCTTCAAGATCATCAAGTCCAACTTCAAGTTAACCATACTACCCTAACTCTAACAACCCTCCACTAAATTATGTCCCTGAGCATCACATCCAAACAGTTTTTAAACCCATTCAAGGATTGTGACCCAATCATCCCTGGAAGCATATTCCAGTGCTTAACAATCCTTTCTATAAAGAAGGTTTTCCTGATATTTAACCTAAACCTCCCCTGGCACAACTTGAGGCCATATAGCAAGCATAGGCAATGTGGATCTCAGAAACAAAGCATGCTAATGGTGATTTTAATATTTTTATTTTTTTTCTGAAATTAAATATAAATTTTTGGAAGCTTCCATAGGAAAACTTCTGACAGTTATTTACTTTTCCTTTTAATTTATCAAAGTACTCAATTAGAAATGACAATTTTCTGAAGGTAGATAAAATAAGGATTATTTATTTTTCCTAGGCATGAAGATGTGCAAATAGGGATATTTCTGGTATAAAATGCTATATCCATAAAAGCATAGAACAGTTTGGGTTGGAAAGGACCTTAAGACCATCTAGTGTTAATCCCCTGCTATGGACAGGGATACTTCCCTCTGGACCAGGTTGCTGAAAGCCCCATCCAGCCTGGCCTTGAATGCTTCCAGAGAGGGGGCATTCACAACCTCATTGGGCAACCTGTTCCAGTGTCTCACCACCCTCACAATAAAGAACTACTTCACAGTATCCTAATATCTACTCTAAATCTATGCATTTTCAGTTTAGAGGCATTTTCCCTCATCCTGTTGCTACATGTCCGTATAAAAAGTCCCTCCCCAGATTTCCTGTAGGCCCCCTTCAAGCACTGGAAGGCCGCTAAAAGGTCTCCCCGGAGCCTTCTGTTCTCCAGGCTGAAGAGCCCCAGCTCTTCATGGTCCTTTCATCAGCTTTAATCAACTGACACTCCAAAATCCTTCTCAAGGGCTGCTCTCAAGTCATTCTTTTCTCAGTCTGAATTTCTGCTTGGGATTGCCCTGATCCATGATGAAGTTCTAGATAAATAGTTTACAGTCTGTGAAACTGAGATGCAGGCCTCAATCTCCTGGGGGAACTGCTAACTCTACGCAGTTCATAAGAGAAAAGGTCTTCAATGATTCCCATGATGCAACTACTAGAAAAATCTTTTACTGGGGTTTTAAGTAACAATTATTCAAATTGTGTCTTTTATTAAAAGAAATGATGAATTCATCAGGCTAGGCAAGACTAAAACTAAATTTTAAAATATCCATAAATAATTACTAAAGAAAAGGTATTAATTTCTCTGTCTTTTAAATGCGATCTCTTACAATACCTAAGATCCTCCAACAATCTTTTTGTTTATGCTTGCATTGGAAAATTTGGAAAATTTACTCTTCTGCTGCTACTAATACTACTACTATTACTTCTACAATTGTTATTTTTTCTCATATCAAAAGAAAGCAAAACTAGTATTAAAAACAGTACTAAATTAATGTTAATTTGACACAACTAATGTAAGTTCTTAACTGGTTGCATTTCTTTTCTGCCCTTTCCATATGGCACAGTGTAAGATGCAAAAATTAGAAGTCTAAATAAGTAGTTTATTTGCTTAGTAACTACATGTCATTCAATATAATAAAAATTTAATCTGCATTTTCAAGTTTTATATTTGATGTTCATTCTCTTTACTGTAAGTTAGCATAATTGGCTAAACTGTCTGACCAGGAAAAAAAGTGGGGTTTTTTTCCAGCAAATTCTCTGCACCACTGATTGTCCTCTCCATACTTAGCTAATAGGAAAAACATAAATGATATTTCCAAGATTGCTACATATCATATCTAAACTTCTTGTTCTTTAATTATTTCTGCAAAACATCTGAGATAAAATGCAGCACAGTGTTCTCTAGGCACAGTCCTTTGTGGAAAACACATTAAGTTCAAACACTGGCCTACTGTGCACACATTAAAAAAAAAGTGACCATCAATAAACACATTATTTAAATTCAATTTAGCATTCTCTTAGAGTGCAAGAAGTAATTGATGCATTCTGTGTGCTAAGTAAACAAAGATACAAGGGGCCAAGGTATTTTCTTAACATTACTGTAAGAATAGTTAATTGATCGGTTTACTCTGAACCAATGTATACAACAGCATTAGTTTTAGTAGAAGAGCCATGCAAGTAAGGGGTAACTGGACAGTTTATAGTAGAGAATCAGGTAGAGTTCTCTGGGGGAGTATGCCCACTTTGGAGAGTTTTGTTGGGGAAAAAAAATCCATGTTATTAAATGTTGTGCTGTTATGTTCTATATTTTTCAAGATATTCTTGTCCCAAATATGTATTCCCACAATTTTTATATTCTAAAATTCTATCATTACTTAACCAAAAAAAAAAAAAAAAAAAAAAAGCCAACAATGATTGATATGATTGTTAAACGCTGGAAAGTTGGAGTATGGGACAATTTTTCATCCTCACTGAAGGCCACTACTCATTCCAGTGTAACTTTGATATACCAGGACTGTTTGTCTTTGTGATTTGCCCAGAACTGAATTATATAACTTCTTCATATTTGTAACTTTTCTTCACATTTCTTCACATTTATATGCATACACACATTCACATCAAAATTTTCTTCATTAATCTCTTTCCTTATTACGTCTGTTAACGTATATGTCCATAGAATTATATTAGTCAAGCCCAGCTTCATCTTTAGAATTTTTTGTGGGCAAAGAAAAGTAGTATAATAATTTTTGAGAATCAATGTGACTGTAAGCAGATTTTGAATTTCGAGTAGGGCTGTATAGCAAAAATGGGAAAAAGACTTTAATCTCAATTTCGAGAAGATAATATATCTGTGGATTTTGTCTTACTAGGATGAGACACTTGAGTCTGACAGTAAAGGGGTAGGAACTGTGTAAAGGGAAGAAAAAAACTGAGTCATAAATATCTCTAAGAAAAGCTTCTAACACTTTCCGAATATACTGACATAAGCGGTTTCACTGTTAGAATATATTTTCCTGACTCTATTGTCAAGGACTTTGCAAAAAAACTAGGCCAAATACATACGTATTTTAGAACAATGCAATTGCACTACTAGAAAGAAATTTTAGGCTCATATTGAATCCCCAGAATTTGACAGCCTGTTTAGAAAGATAGTAATGTTAGTGCTATTTTGCAGGTAAGCAATCCAGGCTTTCTCTTAATGTATTTAAACTTTGTTCATATGCTTAATTTTAAAAATTTAGTGCTTTTCATGTTATCGTAAATGTGGTGGAAAATTATACTGTAGGTCACAGTGCTTCCTTAAGACAGTTTGTCACTCTAATGTTCCTGTCAGTTTGTGATGTGCTATGAATTAAGACTTTATACTTCTTCAGCACGGAAGGCTGTAAATTAATAGGTGCAAAGAAAGCAATAGTGTTCTGTGAATTAGGCATCAATTCACTGCTTTTGTAGTTCTCACTTTATACACTGTTCACAGGCTGACATCGTTAGCAGCTAAGTGGTCTCTGCTTCTATACAGATAACACAAGCAAGAGATATTAGTTTACAGTCATACTACTAGCATTAAATTAACTTACCACCCATTTTTTAGGGTAAAAGACTTTGCAAAAGTATCAAAATACTTTTATCCATAGTTATAAATGTGTATATTATTCAGGGTAAAAGGAGGTGATTGTCCCTCCCTGCTGTGATATTGTGTATTGTCAGGCCAGGGGCTCACAGCACAAGGGCATAGAGCTATCAGTGGGTCAGGAGGAGGACCACAAAGATGATCAGAGGGCTGCAGCACCCCTTTCACAAAGAAAGGTTGAGGGACCTGGGCTTGCTTAACCTGGAGAAGACAAGTCTCAGGGGAGACATCACTGCGGCCCTCCATTATTTAAAAAAAGCTTACCAGCAGGAGGGAGAATTTTTTCATAGTCCAGTAGCAATAGGACAAAGGGGAATGGTTTTAAACTAAAAGAGAACAGATTTATATTAGGCGTTAGGAGGAAATTCTTTACTGAGAGAGCAGTGAAGGCACTGGCATATGTTGCCAGAGAAGCTGTGGGTGCCCAATTCCTGGAGGTGTTCAAGGCCAGGCTGGATGAGGTTCTGGGCAGGCTAGTGGATGGCAACTCTGTCTGTGTCAGGGCGGAGGGCACTAGATGAACTCCCTTCCAGCCAACATTCTATAATTCTATGATTACAAGAGAGAAAATAATGCACTTAAGATTTCTTTTCTTTAAACACAAACATCAGACTTTTCTCAAGATTTCTATTATATATTACCTAATTGGGCCTTAACAAAAATTCTTTTAACATCTTTTTTTTTCTTTTTTTAAATCTGATTATTTCAATCAACCTGCATCTCCAAACACAAGATCAAAATATAATCCAAAGGAAAGATGTTGTCCAAAAGTAGGTTAGCATTTTCTTACATCACTACCCAAAGATTAGAAGATTTGGATATGTATTTCAGCACTTGCCATCACTGTGTGGGCCAGTACCTGTTGAAAAAAAACACACAGAATGCTAGTAAGGCTACCATATCTGTAACAAGAAAGAAGATGATCAGCCACGCTCCACTGCTGTCCTACACCGGAGATGAAAATGTACCAAGATAGTCCTGCTTTGAGGGAAAAGAAAATATGCCTATCATGCAAATATGGTAACATCGGTGATGGTGGCTTTCCTAAGAGTTTGAGATGTTTTAGTTCACTCTGTGCAGGTGGTAATGGTGACCTGAGTACATCTCCCAGGCACATTTGGAATGACACACTGTAAAATCTGGTCTGACTTACAGCTCAAAACTCTCACCATGGCTACTCTGAAGATCAAAATTCCCAGACAGAAACCAAAGACACTCTACCATCCAGAAGATATTTCCAAAACTTTACCAGCTCCTTAAAATCTGTCAAGCTATCCTCCAATTCACCCAAACAAAATGCTTCATATCTTAGATTCACTGTCTCCCCAGCTCAAAGCCCTGACTGCCTCCATGATCCAATTTCTTGCACTGCAGTGCCAGAAACTCAGAGATCACATACAAACTCAGACGAAACATTTCCGCTTATTTGTTAAACTATTTATCATATTCTTTGGCTTTGTCTTCATTATGTAATTAGAATCTGAATCTGCCTCACTATGACCAGCAAAGCTCATCTCCTCATAAGATATATGTAATACAACAGCAAGAGAACCATATACCAGGATCTCCAACTGTATATATATACATGTATATGACCAGGCAGAGTTTCAGCAAAGTTCCATGATGAAAAACAAGGATGACCGGTAGCATGTCTCTAAACAGGCAAAAAATAAATAAATTGTTATAAATAAATAATTTAATAGTTTTCTAAAGTGAAAAGGTTGGGATCTAATTGCTTCCATCTCATTGCATGGTCATGGCACTGTCTTTTGCATTTGATGGAAAAGGAAAATAAAATAAAAAGAGCTTTATATTGTCAAGGATATATAACAACTTTATGGAGAGTGCACACCTTTTCACAGTAAGCCAATAGATGGTGCTCTTCAGCTGTATAATCATGTAATTCTGAGATAATCAGTTCATATGTAGTTGTCTATTAAAAGGGTGATTTACACAACTCAATATTCTCATGCAAGAGGTAGGACTAAGATAGATTTCTAGAAACAAAAGAAATAAACAGATTTGAATGCTACTGATCAGAATAATATCTAAGAGCTTGTACTGGTATATGTAAGTACACAAATTTATCTAAGAAACACAAATTGCCGTTATGACTCAACTGCAATAAGAGTTAATTCATTAACACAGAACCAGAAAGAGGGTTTCAGATAACTACAGTTACTTATGTCAAAATGTATGCCAAGCATATAGCAATTCATTACTGTTGCGTCCAAAACACTCACATTCACATAAATTTCCATGGTCTTTCACTAGGGTATTGAGGTGATTTATAAGGAAGTCCAAATAATTCTAAAGATATTTTAAAATAGTATTAGGAAATTTATTTGAATAAAATTAAGTACGATTTGTTCCCTTCTATTGGCAAAAAATGAAAAAGAAAAAAAAGGATAATAATTTTAGATCTAAATGGAAGCAGTCGGATAATGTTAGTATTGTATACTAAAGTAGAAAATAATAAGAACAAGATACGTTCAATATTAAGATTTCAAGATAAAAAGTAGTAATAGCAGAATTATTCTTATCATTATAATCACCTCTTGTTCATATTGTAACGCTGTATATTTTTTTTTTTTCAAATGTGTTTTTAATTTTGCAGAAGTTATGGCAAGAACACATACTTGAAAGAAAAAGCCCAAATCTGACTTATCTACAGCCATGTGAATTGCTCACCTTTACCTTACCTGAAAATAGCTAAATAGTCCACATCAATATATATATATATTTGCATCTATAACAATATTGAGGGGTAGTCTTTGGGAAAACTCACAAAAAGATTTTTGAAATAATGGTTTCCCCAAAATATATATTACTGATTTTACATCAAAACATATCATGTTCATTCTGGACTTCTAGATGCTTCTTAATGCCATCTCTAGATCCAACCTTGCTTTAATTTTAAATACAACATAATTTTTGCTGAAATATAAAGAGAC
>JAOWBP010001760.1:72228498-72288073 GCA_028571105.1 Tragopan temminckii | reverse complement strand
CTTCTTAATGCCATCTCTAGATCCAACCTTGCTTTAATTTTAAATACAACATAATTTTTGCTGAAATATAAAGAGACATATCTGAAACCATTTAAAATGAGATTTAATGTAGAGAAATTATGTGAGTAAAAAAATTTATTTCACTTCTAATAATTCACCACACAGGAGTTCTTCTGAATCTTTAAAAATCCAGGCATTTGGTAGACTTTGAGATGGACTCCAGACAGAAGGTTTTCCGATAAGCTCCCAGAAGTACTGTTCTTGGTATTGGGAAAAAGAGTGTACCAACTCCAGACAAACATATCTTACATCTTAGGTTTCTCTATGTAATAACTGATTAACCAACTGATTCAAATTCAGAAAGGTTTCTGTGTAACTAATAATAATTTTACTTCCCTTACACACTAAAAAAGGCATTCTACCTGATCATATTCACTTTGCAAGCACAAGTATACATCTTTTTAAGCCCATTGACACTCATACTGATTCAAAGAAGAAATAAAAAAATACAGCTATATATGAACATCTATTCAAGATCTAGATCTACATAACTGCCCCTTACTTAGATAAAAAATATCAATAACTTTGGACACTCTAATTGTATTGTGGACATGAAATGAATATTGAGGTAATGTCACTTGAATCTTTTATAAACTAATATCATTACGATAGACTGCAAGCGTAGTTTTCAAATAATCCTTTGTAACTAAGAAAAAATAAAAAATCCCTTTCTCCTTTTCAATGCATTGAGAAACAAACCTACAAACAGCTAGATAAAATTAAAAGTGACTGAACATCTTAAAGAAGGTTTAGAAACATGTGAGGCACAGAAAAAATATAATAGAATGGACTGGACTGGAACAGAATATGATAGAATATCTCATATACAGATTTTATGTACACATAAGATTATTTTTCCTCAGCATGTAGTTTCTATTTGTTCTAGCATTTCCATCACTTTACTTAATTGTTTCTAAAAGGTTCATTCAGTTTTTCCTGTAATTGTCATGGAACTGTTTATAATCTTGTTGATATTTCTGGAGAGGGGAAGTTAATCTAGAGCTACTGCACCATACTCTAAAATCACTAGAGAATCACCATCTGAAATTATTTTCTTTATTCTTATTCTCTTTCTAAGTTTTCCAGTACTAACATATCTGTGTTTCTGAGCTTGTCAGTAGGAAAATATCTGGCTTATTCTACAGCAAATATTCTTTTAAGGGAAAGAACCATCATAATTACCACATCGCACTAATGGCATACATGTCTTCTAGCACAGAATTACTGCAGAAATCTGTTGACATGATGCCAGATACGATAAAAGGCAACAATTAAAAATAAAGTCACATTTTAGGGTGACACACCTCTAGACCATTAGTTTTAAGTATGGAATAATTTCACATCTGAGCACAGCTGATTTTAGTAGATTACAGCACGCACTACATTTAGCATGGCTCCAATGTCACTATGGTAACCGTTCTGGTTTAAATATAGCTGAATGTGTAGCATCATTACAATTTATCCAATAATCCTTTAAACATTTCTTATAAAACTTCCCATAGCTTCTTCAAACTTTTAGTAGTGACCACAGGAACATATCATAAATTCCACATTTTTCTTTTTGTAATAAGATTAAGCATGCTAATAAAAACATCTGCAAACAAAACAAAACAAAAGAAAACAAAAAAAAAAAAAAAAAAGTTCTGATTTTAAGCACTACTAATGATCATTACCATACAGGATCAATACAAAATATGTATCCTTTGCTTTATACATATTCTTCTACCTCACCTATTCTGAGAAATCTTCTGGGGAATGGATATGTATACGTAAATGTTATTGTCTGTAAACTACAGAACCATAGAAACATAGAATGTAAAACAATTCCTATATTTATACGTTAAAGTTCAGTAGCAAGTGAATTTCTTGGAATACAGCTGCAAATATATACTCATGTAGCTATTAGAGCCTATCACATAAAACCGAATGGACAGATTTTTATGTCCTGTAATAAGATTCCATTAGCTCTTCTCTTTCCAGATTTCAGCATCTGCTCCTCAGAACCGACAATAATAAAACATCAGAACTGATGAATGTTGTGCATGTTTCTGCCTGACAGTGAGGCAACTAGGGTATTTACACACTGTATTTCAGAAAATAAAATATGAGCACTTAATTTATACAAAGCTATTTCAGTGGCTGCTCTTACACAACTTGTGGTCACAAGGAAAAATGGGAGAGTAATTTTATGACAAAATCCAGTAGTATCCCCAGAGCGAAGCTTGCCAAGCATTCACATTTTCATTTGACAAGTTTTTTTAACACATCAGATGCTACCTAGAACTTCACAAAATATATTTCATTGCTTAGCACGTTATGCCATAAAAATAGAAGTGAGATTCATCAGATCTCCAGAAAGAGCATTCTGAAGATAATATCCACCAGCCACTTGTGAGCAGCAGGTCTGTGGTGGTTTTAGTTGTTTGTTGTTGGTTTTTTTTCACCAGGGCTACACTTTATAGCAATGGCATATACGCCAAACACAAGGCATTCTTCTCAAGGATGAAAACAATATAAAGCCTCTATATGTTGCTTGCAGAAAAATCCTAATACAAACTGTTCTGTAATTTAATCAATTAAAATAACTCATAAGAAGAACTATCATCTTTTACTTGATACAGAGAAAGAAGTTTGAGTATTACAATTGCTAATCCTGAATTAATTAAGCCCTAATATTTCCAAGCCCTAATATTCCTAAGCCAAAATTTTTAACAAGTCAACAAAAAATAAAAATATATGAAAACATGAGTACAGAAATAGAACTGATTTACAGCCTGTTTAGAATAAGATGACATCTATTTGCTCTCTATGCGTTTCTGATTTTCTATGAGGTTGAATTTTGCTGAAGAAGTACAATATCATGATAAGCCAACCATTCAAGATACAGCATCTGCTAACATGCTTGTACCAAGTTCAAATGTAGAACAGCAATGAATGCTCACTGCTAAGACACTTTACCGATATAACTCTTGAATATAGAGGAAAATGAAGATTTGGAAAGTACTAGAAACAGATTGCTTTATTGTTTTCAGTCCTAAAGAATGAAAAGAGACCAAAGGAAAATATCTAACAAGGTGGCTACTACCCACAGATTGAAAGCACAGCTGCCCTTAAATATCTTTTAAAAATACCAACAAAGGAAAACAGAAACATGGATCTTTACAAAAGCTCCCACTTACCATATTGAAGGTGCTTCTGTTCCACTGATCTCTAAGAAGTCATACCCTTCTTCCAACTGGAAGTCAGTAAAGATCAAAGCAATTGTATCTCCTGGTTCAGCCAATATGGTCCAGGTGCAATCAGCATTATTTTCATACTCTGAAGGGAAGTGAGGACTTGAAATAGTTCCACTTGTCCCACGTAGTGTCCCTCCACATGCTCCTTCAGCTGATGAACAGAATAGTGATTACTAATGCAACTGCATTTTAAATAAGTGAAGCATCATCCCCCCATTCTGACATACTGAACCAAGCCTTTCTCTGCTGTGCATACAGCACCCCCAAATATATACATACAGAGAAAAAAATTCCCTCTTTCTGAACAAAACAGAAAATTTTCTGGCATTACATCAACAGATTTTTGGTTTCTGTTCTTTTTTGTTTGATTTTTATTTATTTATTTATTTATTTATTTTTACTTCTTTGCTTTAGCTCCAGGACAAACAAGGATAAATTCAGCAGAGACATCTAGTACAAGCTGATTTGAAGAAACCACAGTTTGGTCCTATGAAAGTATCCACAGAAGTAACCTAAGAAGCACCTTAGCAGAGAATCACAAAAATTCAGTTTGGCTCCATGGTATGGATTTAAAAATAATTCTAATGTTCTATTTAATTTCTTGGAATTGTAAAGAACTGTAGAAAAAAAAAATATTCCTATAGATTGAAAATCTCTCCTAATCTAGGAAGCATTAATTAAATCACATGATTCATTCTACAGTTATTTGTTCTGAATTGGGATGTTTACAGATGGCAAATTTTGAATGCTTTGTTTCCAGATGGACTTTCTAAGGTTCACATATCATCAGCTAATAATACTTTTTCTATTTTATGGTTATTAGCTAAATTCTAAAAATACAGAGCATAATAATCTTTTGTTCAGTCTGGAGTGTTGTTCAATATGCTAACAAAACAGAGATTGAGTAGATTTTTTGTGCATTTGCTTTTCCCCTAAGATTTTATTGAAAGCTTTGAAAATATTCTGAGTGTTACTAACACTGAGCATTAAAACACAATTAAAAACAAATAGATAAAAAAAAAAAAAAAAATTACACGTAACCAGTGCAATTCATAGATATAATAAGTTAAAAATTCATCAAGTGGCTTTCAGTGTGTTACAATGTGGCTATGGAAGCTACAGCAACAGCAATTAAAATATTTCTGCATAGGTGAATGATCAGAAGATAAATGTTTCATTTTTACCCATTTTATCATCTCCACTTACTGCTATTATCATTAGGCATTATTTACATAATATAAGTGCATGTGGAGATTTAAAAACAAATAGCTTGACAAGGTGCATGACACAAGGAACTTACAGTCTAATTAGAATAATAACTGAATAGCTAATTAAGGTAACATAAGGATAGGAGTAGAACTGCTCCTTTCAATCACAGTTGAAAGACTGTCAGTGAAAATGAGTTATAAGGGAAGATTTGAAGGAAAAAGGATTCATTTGAATCAAAGGAAGAAGAAAACTGGCTGGACATTTTAAAAAGGAAACTACTGAAAAAGGGTAAATAGATAATAAAGGACTAAAATTAAAGGGAGGACTGGGAGCAAATTAGAAACAGAATATTTTATTTAATACTCTGCAAGCCAATGGTGTGACTAAAGAGGAGCAAAAGATGCTGAATAGATTCAAACAATCTTTTTTTTCCTTTTTTTTTTTTTTTTTTTTGCATTTATTTGGTATAAATCAGAGAATCAGAAAATCATGACATGGCTTGGGTTGGAAGGGACCTTAAAGACCATCTAGTTCCAACCCTTGCCATGTACAGGGCTACCACCCACGAGATCAGGCTGCCCAGAGCCCCATCTAACCTACCCTTGAACGTCTCCAGGTATGAGGCCTCCACAGCTCCTCTGTGCAGCCTGAGCCAGTGCCTCGCTACCTGATGAGTGAAAAATCTCTTCCTAAAATCTAAGCTAAATCTCCTTTCATTTAGTTTAAAACCATTCCTCCTTGTTCTATCACTGTCTACTCATGTAAAAAGTTGATCTTCCTCCTGCTGACAAGTTCCCTTAAGTACTGGAAAGCCACAATGAGATCTCCTCAGAGCCTTCTCTAAGCCCAGCTCCCTCAGCCTGTCCTCGTAAGAGAGGTGCTCCAGTCCTCTGATCATCTTTGTGGTGCTGGACCCGGTCCAGCAGCACTATGTGGCAGGAGCTCTAGACCTGGATGCAGTACTCCAGATGGGACCTCACAAGGACAAACTGGGGGGGGAAATACCTTCCCTTAACCTGATGACCACTCCCCTTTTGATGCTGTCTAGGATACAGTTGGCCTTCTGGGCTGCAAACACACAATATTGTTGGCTTGTGTCAAGATTTTCATTCATTTTTCATTTACTCAAACCCCAAAGTCCTTCTCAAAAGGGCTACTCTTAATGACTTCTTCTCCCAGTCTGTACACATATCTGGGACTGCCCCAATCTTGCACTTGGCCTTGTTGAATGTCATTAGATTCACAAAGGCCCATTTTTCAAGCCTGTCTAGATCCCTTCAGATGGCATGCTTCCTTCTGTTGTGTCAACTGCATGATTCAGCTTAGTGCCATCAGTAAACTTGCTGAGAGTGCACTCAATCCCACGGGCTAGGTCTTTGATAAATATGTTAATAATCACTGATCCCAGGGCTGATCTTTGGATAATACCACCCGTGACCAGCCTCCACATGGACACAGAGCCATTGACTAAAACCCTCTGGCTGCATACATCCAGCCAATTCTTTATCAACCCAGTAGTCCAGCCTTCAAATACGTATCTGTCTGATCTAGAGATGAGAATGTGGTGTGTAAATGTATAGATCCTTAGCTACCACAAACATTATAAAAACTTCATAATTTGTTGGAACACAGAGGAAGGCAGTTCTTTTCCATAAATGTAATGTCTTCTTGTCTGGGCCCTGTTATTTTTGTTCTTCTCACTCAGTTCCTGGCCTGCAATTCAGTGCATACTGAAAGAGCCATTGTGCCGCCGGTGGGAAAGGCAAGTGAGAAATTTAAAGAACTCATGGATAAAGTCAGGGATCAGAGTCAAATTCCTGATGCACAATACATTTAAAGATAAGAATTTTAAAATTATATAATATATAATAAAAAAGGAGAATCATGATTTGTTATCCAGTAATATCTAAAATGATGTTTTCTTCCATTTTTATTTTAAACTCTATAGTTTTCAAGCACTTCACATAAGATCATCAACAGAGCAAAGAACAAATTAACTTGATACATCTTCTGCCAATATTTCAGTACAAAAAGTAACAGCTAGTTATTGATTTCCAGTGTGGTCATCATCCGTATTAGAGTTTGAGTGAACCATTAAACAACAAAAACTGCTGATTTCCACCTCTGTTTTTCAAGTTTTACACTTGTTCATGTTTTGTCATAACTATGTATATTTATGTATTTAGTTAGCTAGTTATTTTAGGAATCAAAATAAAAGAATAATTAGGATAGGAGTTCCAGTTAATAAAAGCGTATAGGTTATATCTGTACCTTTGAAAGACAGAAAGGATTCTTTTCTCATCCATATACTTACTAGGTCATCCGAAATGCTTTAGTACTTGCTATTATGTTTTGCTATGACAACAGTTTCAGTGACATCATCTCCCATTATGATTAAACTGGCATTAAGTAACATATTACTGGGAATTTCAGTGCTACCCAGTATTTATGCTGCAGTGCACTTTACCAAGCTTTGAGCAGTAAAGCTTTGACTTTTACAGCTGACAAGGCTATGTAGCTAATTATTTCTGGTAATCACATACAGAAGTCTAAATTTATACACTGTATGCAATCAACAAAAAATGGGGGATCTCAGGCTACTCCACCTATCTGCCCTGGGGCGATGCATTGTTTTTTAATCAGTTCAAGAACAGCATTTCTACGAGACCTGCAAGAAACCAAATTAGCACAGAAGTGGAAAGCAGATTAGTCAGGTAGGAACACATAAATCTGTATTGCCACTGACATATGTTTTATGTTCCAAAAGCCTGTGGTTTCCAGGCTTCCTCACTCAGAGACAGCGTCCACTCTGAGGCAACCAAACTGTTGAATGCTGTAACACAATAAATCACATAAGAGTTAGCATAGGCAGGAAGGATGTGCCAACACTACTTTTGGATAGGGTTTGGCCTTGTGGGCGTAAGTTGTGTTTCACCAGCAGGCCTGAGAGCTAGTTGGCCTCTTGGATTGGTCACTCTCCTTGGCCACAATTTTCTCTATTTGATGCTTCTGAGAAACTAGGACATCTCATGGAAATCTTAATGTATCACTGTGCTTCAAGCAATTTTATAGGAGATATTGCCTCAGGCTTCAACAATTCAAACTCTTAAGTGATTAACAAATTGGTTGTTAAAACATACAAGTAATTAATTCTAAGCACTCATGGTTATTTTGAAGTTGTGAGCAACTGCACAAACTGCTGTTTCTATCAGTATAAATGACTACTTGAAGTGTAAAGCTACAAATATTTGGATCTCTTCGTAGTAAGATTTAAGTGCTCGAAACTAAGAAAACATGCGTATTAGATAAAGTATGCATGCAAACACATATGGCTTGCACCACTTGAAAAAAAAAAAAATACATACAGGAAATACAAGTAGTCTAGATAAAACAGTAACAAATATATCATAGAATCATCAAATCATGGAAAGGCTGGAAGTGACCTTAAAGATCACTTAGTACCAATCCCTCTGCTGTGTACAGGGCTGCAACCCACTAGATCAGGCTGCCCAGAGCCCCATCTAACCTACCCTTGAATGCCTCCTAGTACAGGGCCTCCACAGCTCCTCTGGGCAGCCTGTGCCAGCACCTCATTACCTGATGAGTGAAAAATCTCTTCATAACATGTAAGCTAAATATCCCCTCATTTAGTTTAAAACCACTCCTCCTTATCCTATCACTATCTACTCGTGTAAAAAGTTGGTCCTTCTCCTGTTGATAAGTTCCCTTAGGTACTGGAAGGCCACAATGAGATCTCCTCAGAGCCTTCTCTAAGCCCGACTCCCTCAGCCTGTCCTCATAAGAGAGGTGCTCCAGTCCTCTGATCATCTTTGTGGCCCTCCTCTGGATTCACTCTAACAGTTCTACATCTTTTTCTGGGCATCCCCAGCTGGGACACAATACTCCAGTTGGGACCTCACAACAGCAGTGCAGAGGGGGACAATCACCTCCTTTGACCTGCTGGCCATAATTCTTTTGATGATGCCCAAGATCCAGTTGGCATTCCAGGCTGCAAGTGCATACTCTTGGCTCATGAAGATGTATATACAAATGAAAAGAATCACTATGCAATCATTGCAGATAATGAAAAATATTACTTTTTTTCTGAAAATCATATATCCTATTTTTTTTATGTTGGTCCACAACATCAAAGGTGGCTGTTTGAGATATGGCAGCAGAGGCTGAACCTTCCCACCAACATTCTATTTATTTTTGTTGCCATGTAATAAACTGTAGAGGAGCAGTCTGACAAAATGGTGTCTGGCGTGAAAGTGCGTAGGAAGCAAGAGTGTGTAAGTGAATTCCTCATGTGGAAAAAATTGCACCCATTGAAATCTATTGATGCCTGGTGAAAGTTTAGGGAGACCAAACAGCGGATGTGAGCACAGTGAGGTAGTGGATAGTGTGTTTCAACAGTGGCAACAAGAATACGAAGGACAAGCCATGTTCTGGACAGAAATGCACAGCTGTCACACCATGAAATGCATCTCAATCAGTTAAGTCACACGAATCAGCAGATTATGATCGGGAACTCTGCAGAGAGTGAATATCAGCTTCAATATGTTGAAAATGATGACAGCAACACTATAATATTGCAAAGTTTGCACTAAGTGGAGCACACCAATGCTCACATGAACAGAAAGAACACCATATGCAAGTTTATCAGGTGCTACTAAACAAATACGAGGCTGAAGGTGATAGTTTCCTGGATCACGACATTACCAGTGACAAGCTATGGTGTCGCCACTGCAAGCTGGAGTCAAAATGGCAGTCCATAGAGTGGCAACATGTGAACGCCTCATTGAATAAAAAGTTCATGATGCAGCTCAGTGAGTAAAGTGATGTGCACCCTTTTGGGATAGGAAAGGGGTGATACTTCTAGATTTCCTGAAAACCTGGACAAACCTTCAACTCTGACAGCTACATCACAATACTAAGCTGAAGGCTGAAGGCTGGAACTTCCAGAGTCAGGCCAGAGAAGCAGTATGGTAACACCAGACTCCACACTAATGTCAAGACCCTGGAGAATACTGACAATCTTAGCTGGTCTGTCCCACTACACTCACCATGTAGTCCCAACTTTGCACCTTCTGACTTGCATTTGCTTGTGCCAATGAAAGATGGACTGTGTGGGCAACATCCTCATAGCAATGAGGTCATCATAGCAGCTGTGAAACAGTGGGTCACCACCACCAGTGCAGATTTTTACGAGCATGGCATACAGGCTCTTGTTCATTACTGGCATAAATGCAAAGCTAATGGTGATGACTGTGTTGAAAAATAGTGTTTTGTAGTTGGGAATTTGCTGTATCAAATGGTTGCAATAGCTGTTGTCGTCTCCGTGGAAATAAACAGGAGGCATCACTTTTGGAGCAATCTACATCTAAAAATCTGATAACTTTGACAACCTGTTCTGCATAAATTAGATTTTGCTACAAGTAAGTACTGCTAAGCAGATATCCAAGGATGGGCTAGGAACAGAAAATTACCTTAGCAAAGTTCCTTATTTAATTTGCTTAACTATTTTCTTTTTTTTTTTTGAACAATCATGTTTATTGAATTTTCCTTTCCTTCTGCCACAAACAACTTCAAGATTGCCACATACATGTATTCTACATGCTCTTTTTAACAAAACATAGTAGTACTAATTCAAGTGACAAATGTTAATCTGTTGCATAACATAATCTTTTAAAAGTAATTTGGAATGTGAATTGAAATAATCAGAATCGATTACTCAACTTCAGTTTATACTAAGAGATCTCTGTGTGAAAGATCATTTAATACATTACTGTTGTAACAGATCTGATAAAAACATAGTTCTGAATTAAAATACATAATCCATAGTAATAAAGGGTTGGTTTTTTTTGCTTGTTATGTCACTTGTAGTCATTTCCTTACCCTTTATCACATGCAACAGAATAGATGCAATTAAAACCTTAAGTGAGATTCTATAAATTCTCACTGAATGACATATTGTCATTTCAAGTCACATTTTGTGAGGCTTATCAATTAAAGAAAATTGCAGCTTTAGACAGTTCTAAATGAACCATGGGCACAAATAATTTAGTATAGCTTATTAAAAATATCACTGAAGCAGTTCTTTATACAATTCTTTATTTAATGACATTTTTCTATAGCTCATCTACGAAAAGTAGAAAACTGTAACTCAGTAAAATTCTTCAGTACAGAAAAGACAGCTATGAAATAATCATGATCAATTACTTTACAGATACATGATTGGATATTTGAAATACGGTTAATATAAGGGGTTAGTTAAATTAATTTTTGGAATAAGACTTTAAAATTACAATTTTAAAATGTCTTACTGATAAAAAATGAAAAACGAGCAATAGTACAGCAATGCCAAGTTTAAAAATAAATCTTAGCATGTTACTGGCAACTGTCAAGCTGCTGGACAGATTCATAAAGACCAAAATCATGGGTAACTGTTAAAATTGCTTAGCAATAAACATTCATCAAAAAACTCACTGATCTTATCTAAATTTAATCTAAGTCAGCCAACTATTTAACCATCAAAAGATACAGTTCCACTTGCTCATATTCTATCATGCTTTAGTCTTGTATAGACCTTATTTGATAATTATAGGACAAGGAAGAATGGTTTTAAACTTAAAAAGGGGAGATTTAGGCTAGATGTTAGGAAGAAACTCTTTATTCAAAGCATAGTGAAGCGCTGGAAAAGGCTGCCCAGGGGAGCAGTGGATGCCTCATCCCTTGAGGCATTCAAGGTCAGGTGGGATGAAGCTCTGGGCTGCCTGATCTAGTGGATGACAACCCTGCCCATGGAAGAGAGGAAGAGCAACTAGCTCTTTAAGGCCTCTTCCAACCCAAAACATTCTATGATTCCATTATTTATTTTGGATAGTTAAAAGCCAAACACTGTCCTTCTTTTCTGTGTTTTAAGAACTGGAAACATGTCAAAAAATTACTTTTTCTTTCCTATAATTACTTGGATCTAGATGTATTGTAGCACAGATGAGTGTCTATCAGATTGCCTCAGTTTCTCAGTTTCTTCATTTGCTGTTGATGATCTTCAAATCAATTAAATAATCCTTAACCTATGCATCTGAGATGAATTTTCTTTCTCTCTCTGGGCTTTTCAAAGGAAACTTCAAAATAATTCAGATTTCTTTTCAAGTATAGTGGGATTTTGTTAAAATTGCAGAAATTATCGTGGTTAGTTACTGTCATGGTTTTGTAATTTTTGCTATCGGTATTCCACACCATAACATCAAGCAAAGCATGGGTAATTAAAGAGTTAATACTCCAGATACTTGGTTCTCAAAAGAGAAGAACTGCATATCCCAGAGCACCTCACGGCAGGAGAGGAAGATACATCATGGAAGCCACGGGATCTTGCCCATCACTTTTTTTTGTTTGTTTTTTGCTCTTGCTCACTGCCTGACAGAGAGTGTGGGGGTGCTTCCAAGCCATGTGCTTTTCAGGTTTGCTCGGTTTCAGAAATTTCTCTCTCTCTCTCACTCCTATTTTATTTGATTTATTAGTCTCAATTTCAATTAAATTGTATTATATTGTGTTATCTTGCATTTCGATATCAATAGTTAGTAAAATGAGTTTACCTCCTTAGATCGTTGTCGCTGACCTGTTTTTTTTTTTTTTTATTGAGCCCAGCTCCCAGATCCCTACCCCTTTTCCTTTTCCCTTCCCATTTTTGGGGGCTGAGAGGCCCACGGACTTACTGCCCCCCTGTCACGGGCATAGATCAATCTAGTTAACTCCATGACAGTTACCAACTAACCTGGCAGAAAAGTCCAGTTAACGACAGTACATGCTTGAGCAAATAGAATCCAAAACCCAACTCTGCTACAATTATTTTGCAAAAAATGTGATTTTAAAAAAGGGTAACAAGCTTAAGACATTTGACAATTAATCATAAATTTGTAATCTCATCCATTGTCCTATAAAATGGACAATGAAATAAAAGATCAGTCTTCTGGATATCTTGTGAAGATTCTCTTCAATTAGACATCTTAAAGTCTTTTCTGGTGATATGATAATTCTTCACTTTTGTTTCTGTTATTGTTTTCCTTTTTTAACACTGAAGGGATTTCCAAAAATAACAATCTACATCAAATTAATAGTAGAGTCCTAATTTTGAAGCAAAAAGGGAGAATGTTGAATGCTTTAAGAATAAACTAATGAGTTTTGTATGTTTCGCTTGCATTTTTTATTCACTAGGAACTTTAATCCAGTTATTTCCAAAAGTTCACATGTAGTTATGCAATCGTTCATCATTATGACTGTTTCAGAGATTTCTGTTTCATTCTTACTAACTTGTATCTATCTGGACATAGTGGTGTATATCTGATCTCATAATGCAGGTTTCAAGTGGGTCTTCAACTCATATCACACCTAAGATTAATATTTTCCTACTTTTTTCCTGTTCTGAGAGTAGCACTCTGATTATTAAGCTAATAGCTTAAGACTAGCCTTTTTCTAGAGATGTTTGTGTGTTTTCTTTTGTTTTGTTCTCTGCTTGTTTTATCAGAATAAATTTATCTAATGGAGTTAACGAAAAAAAAAATAGTTGTAGAGGTAGGAAACTAGAATCACAAGCTAGATCCTCTAGAATCTGACCTACAGAGCAATCCTGAGAGTGAGAACCATACCATCAATATGTTTTATATACATTTGGAAACATAGATAATTGATTGGATCCTGTTTTTTTGTTGTTTTTTTTTTTTTTCTCCTCTTTAAACTTATAAAATCATATTGGCTTGATACTCTGTCAACAGTTTACGGGCTGGTCCGGCCCGGTTCCGTGACTAGTGAGGCGGAGGGATTTCGCAAAATCCACGCCTCCGGAAAAGGGAACAGGGGACCCCAAAATAATTAAAAATAGCGGCAATGATCTGAGGAGAAACAAACTGATTTACTAAATATAGTATCGGAATGCAAGATAACACACTACAATACAATATAATTAGAATTGAAGCTAATAAATCAAATATAATGTGAGAGAGAACGTGTCCGAAAGGTGGATAGGCCTCACCATAATGCTGAGGTGAGATGTGCAGTCCGGTTGAGCAGCAGGGAGATGAAGAAAAGGCGCATCAGTGACCTTGCTAGGAGTTATATCTGCTCTCTGTGACCGCAAAGTCCCCTGAGGAATGTAGTTCTTCTCTTCTGGACAGGTACCCGGAACTTGAGCATTAACACTTTAAGTCTCAGTGCACTACATGATGTTATGATGTGGAATACTGATAACCAAAAATCATAAAACCATGACATAATCAGAATCTGAATAGAAATTACAAGGACATAGGAGAATTACTTGCTATTTTATAAGTGTGAACAGTGTGATGAACTTCAATTTCAACTTGATAGGTGCTTAAAAATATCAGTTCTGAATCTCTGTATTCAATTTTCTAACTCTATCATTAATCATAAAATCTTCTCTTACTTTATCTAATCTAACACCCTCATTATATATTATTCATTATTCATTATATATTAATCATTTCTCCAATAATTGATTTAAATCTGAAACCTATTACTTGATGCTTGTGTACATTTCTGACATGCAGTTTACATTACTTGTTCATTTTATTCTTATAAAATATGTAGTGTAATATATTATGTGCTCCTCTTCTCGTAGCTATTTTCACTGTGTGAAAAAGCTTACAATTATGTCGCTAATCCAATTTGTATTCCAAATTTTAGCTTCATAAAAATCAAGTCTCATATAACTATAATCAATTAGAGATCCTCAGAATTATTGAGAATTGAGAACCTAATCATACAAAGTTCTTAGAAGTAGCCACATATCATAAAGCGGCTATTAGTGAAGTTACTGCCAAGAATGAAATTGATTTTCAAAATATTTCAGAATCTATAGCATAATACTGCAACCCCAAGACGAAAGAAGACACTGTGACACTGATACAGCAGCTAAGATAGAGACAACAAAGAGCTTTTCACTTTGCAGGGCAAAAAAGCAGAAGAATTTACATGGATCACTAAATGATACACCTTGTCGGTTTTTTTAAGACAACAATTTTTTTCCCATAAATAAAACCATTTTTTTCCCATAAATTCTTGGTTTTGAACCTTTTTTTTTTTTTTTTTTTTTTTTCCCCCCTATCTTTTTCAGTTTGGAAACTGCCATAATTTTACTCACAAAAATCATTGTTTATTGAGGGATATAATTAAATAAATAAATGAACAAACAAACAAATAAATATTTTAACACACAAATCATCAAAATGCTCTAAAAATGACACTGGCTAAATCATTCTGATCTCTGATCAGAATTCATTATAAGCCATCACAGTGCAGTTCTGTCTCACTACTCTCTGCAGGACTGTACTGAGTAGAAGCCAGAAAGCAATATTATGGATACAAGAATGAACGCTGTATCTATCTTCCTTAGAGCTAGTAATTCTCTATAATTTTTTTCTAGTAGAAACAGAAATTGCTCAGTTAGACAACGTATAAATTACTCAACACCGGCTTCTTAATGTTTCTTAAAATGTTAAGCAACAAAATTGCAGAAAATACTAACTAGTCAGCACCAGTTAAACACACAACAGAGAATAAGGATACTATTATTTTATACATATATATAAATAATGTAGCTTTATTTTTAATCTTCTATATTATCTTGCATGGGCACAGTGGAATGATTCTATGATTTTCATTAAAATGTGTTTTCATGAACATTTCTTGAAGAAAATGGTAGCATTCTTTTCCCGAAGGCATAGAGAATAGAAAGGACTATCCCCTTCTATGTCTGTATGTTCCAGAGTGATAAAATTAAATAAATAAGGAGTGTCCAACATCGACCATAAATTTCACACCCCACATGAATTGAAAAACAAATCCACTAAGCCAAAGTTTCAATGTACAGAAATCAATTATTAAGAAATTGTTTAACCATTGTGCTATGATTTGCATTTCTTGACAGAGACTATACATAAGTATTTGCTTTCATAGAAGTTCTGTATCAGCTGTAGATCCCCATTTGAGTTTTTATTAACAGGGTAAATTCACAAAATTACAAATCATGAGCAAAATTTCATTCCTGATAGAGAGCTTTGTATTTACAGGGTCATATTTCCTGTGCTTACATCAGTAAACACCACCAAATAGGGCATCATCTCGAGAAAGAGAACAGATGTTTAGTAGACACTGATGATACTATGAACTTACAACATTATTATTTTTTTTTCCTGAAACCTGCTCACTACATCTTACTAGAAGGATAAAGACACATTTAGGATCAGACAACCAAAAGGTTAGAAAAAATGTTTTCTTATAGCATTCAAAGCATTGATTAAAAAATTCTTTGCTGCATACTGACTGAAATTGAATGTAAGCAGCAGACATGACTCAAATCTCTGTTTCTTTCATGATTATCAACTCTTGTATTTTCTTTTTAGCACAAATGTTTATAAAATAGTTATTTTCTGTGAGGAACTGTATTATCAGCCAAATCAGTCGCAATCATAGAATCATAGAATGGGCTGGGTTGAAAAGGACCACAATGATCATCAAGTTTCAACCCCCCTGTTATTTTCAGGGTCGCCAACCACTAGACCAGGCTGTCCTGAGCCATATCCAGCCTGGCCTTGAATGCCTCCAGAGATGCAATAAATCTTTAAAAATTATTAGAGAAGACAAATGCTATCCTTTGTTAGTCAACCACATACCTACCCATAATATTGCTGAGGGAGAATTTGAGCAGTAAAGGTTGTTGACATGACTCTGGGATAAGGTTGATAGGCACAGAAGCTCACAGGAGTTCTTGATGCAAGGGGAAAAGCTCAGGCAAGAGTGTCATATTCCTTCAGAACACTTGAACAAGCAACTTGCTCAGCAACAGGGCTTTGAGCTATTTGACAACAGGCTCTTCTTCAAGGAATGAGGTCTGCAGGAGGGACATAAGCTCTGCTTGGCAAAATAATGAGGAGAGCTCCAAACTAAGTTTATCATGGATACAGGTCAAAACCTACAGGTGAATGGGAGAACAGGCCCAGAGAACACCACATGGGGCAGGGTAAAATTAGTCTATTTCTTTTCTCCTCGGACAGTAACATGACTGGAAGCTCAGCTCATGTGCCTGCGCACATAAATTTGTTACATGGGAAGGAAGCACACTGGACAAACTGGAAGTACACACAAAACTGTGGTATCATTGAGATTACAAAGAGTTAGTAGGAAAGCTCACCTGCCTGGAGTGCTGTGGTGGATGGACACAGGCTTTTAGGAAAAGTGGAAAGAAAAGGAGAATCTGTAACCCATGCAAAGTAGGACCTTGAACAGAGGTTTGCTGTACAGAGAGGGAGAAGCCAAAAGGGAAGCTATGTTGAATGTCTACTACAGACATTAAATGATAAGAAGATCAAGAAGAAATGATTAAAACTTTAAATTACTAAGCTTCTCAACCACATATTCGGGTTCTTACTGGAGACTTTAATCACCTCAACATCTCCATGGATGGCAGCACTGCAAATGGCCAGCAATCCACTAGATTTCTGAGTTCACTGGGAAGAATTTTCTTTTTAATGCAGGCATTGGACAAAGCAATTAGCTGTAGAAACAGAGAACAATTCAAAGAAGTGATACCCAATACCAGCTGCAGTTCTAATAACCACAAGTTGAAAATCCTGAGAGGTATGAGGGAGGCAAGTAATATTATAAGCTCCTTGGAGTTCAGCAGAACAGATTTTAACTTGCTTGTGAAGTGGTAGACAGGCTCTCATGGGATAATGCCTCGAAGAGATAGAGGGCCCAGGGGAGCTTGTTTGACTTCAAGGGCAGCTTCCTCAAAGCTCAAGAGTGATCCATCTCTTTCTGTACATAAATGAGTAGTCATAGAAGGAGGCTGCTTAGGGCAGAACAGGGAATTCCTGACTGAGGTACTTTATCTCAAATGCAAAACAGTAGCACACAAAAGGTGAAAGAAGGGACAAGCTACTCAACAGGAACATAGAGGTATTGCTGAGAAATACGGAGATAAAAGGAGAAAGGTCAAAACTTAGAAGGAATGAAACTTGTGAGGAATGTGAAGAGTAGGCATTCTAGAAACCATTCTACGTGCATTTCTACTTCAAAAGAAAAATGAAGGATGTGGCAGAGGCTGCACACAGACTTCTGAATTCACAATGCAACTGAGAAGTTTTGGGGAGAAAACTAGTAATCAAAACAGCAGGAACAATTTAGAGACTACACAAATAAATGGGATGTGTGCAATTTCATGCTACTTAACAGTATGCATCTAGGGGCTCTTGGTCTGTCACAGTGTAAAGCTGCTCTTTAACATTTTCCAAAGGCAGTGAAGATCAAGTGTGATTCACAATGACTGGAGAAAAGATACATTTTTATTTCTCGTTTTCAAAAAAGGTAAGAACAACTCTAGCAACTGCAGATCTCTCAAGCTCACATCAGATCACCAAAAGATTATGAAGAATGTCTTTATGAAAATCCTTCCCAAACACATGAAGCACAAGTAAGTGACTGGGAAAAGACAACTTTTGTCAATGCAAAACGTCAGGAGAATGAACTTCAGGGTAAGGAATTGTTGGACGAGTTCTGCTCAGAAGAAGTCCTTAGAGACAAAGGAGTGGAACAAGGCTAGCTACTCTTTAAGAATGCCTTTTTGAGAGCACAAGCTCTCCAACTCTCAGAATAAGAAAGCAGGCAGGGAAAGCAGGAAATCAGCATGGTTTGGCAAGAAGCTGTTGGTCAAACTGAGGGAAAAGACGGGAGAGTACAGGCAGTGGAAGTAAGGACATGTCATCAGGGAAAAACACAGGAATGCTGAATGAACATATAGAGATGGAGTTAGGACAGCCAAGGCACAGATGGAACTGAGCTTGGCAAGGGATGTTAAAAACAGCAAGAAGGGATTCTACAGGTGCATAGATCAGAAGAGACAGGCCAAAGAGAGCATGTCTCCTCTGATAAATGAGAAAGGAGAAGTGGCTACAGCTGATATGGAGAAGGCTGAGGTACTCCATGAGTTATTTGCCTCAGTCTTCACTGGCAGCCAGGATTCTCACATCCCTGATCTTGAACCTCTAGGTGGGAACTGGGGGAACAAACTCTTCCGTAGTGTAAGGGTAGAGCAAGTCTGAGACCGCGTCATGAGACTGAATGTGTACAAGTGTGACTGTGGGGTCGGACTACAAGCATGTCAGGGACCTAAAGGAGCTGGCTGATGTGGTTGCCAAGCCAGCCTCCATCATATTTGAAAAGTCATGACTGTCAGGCAAAGTCACTCGGGACTGGAAAAAATAGAAATATCATTCCAATTTAAAATAAATGGAGGAAGGAAGATCCAGGGGACTACAGGCTAGTGAATCTCACCTCTGTGCCTGGGAAGATCATGGAACAGATCATCCTGGAAGACATGTCAAGGCAAAAGAATCACAGAATGGCCAGGGTTGGAAGGGACCTCAAGGATCATGAATCTCCAACCCCCTTGCCACATGCAGGGCCACCAACCTCCCCATTTAATACTAGACCAGGCTGCCCAGGGTCCCATCTAATCTGGCCTTGAACACCTCTAGAGACGGGGCATCCACAACCTCTCTGGGCAGTCTGTTCCAGCACCTCACCACTCTCTCTGTAAAGAACTTAAGGCATATGAGGGATGAGCACGTGATCCAAGACAGACAGCACAGCTTCACCAAAAGGTCACATCTGATCAATCTGTTGGCCTTCTGTGATGGAATAACAGCATCGGTGGACAAAGGGAATGCAACTCTCATCTGCAGTTCTGCATCCAAGTCTGGGACCCCCAACACAGGAAAGATGCGGAGCTTTGGAAGAGGGACCAGAGGAGGGCCACAAAGATAACTGGAGGGATGGAACACCTCTGCTATGAAGATTGGCTGAAAGAAATGGGCTTCAGTTCAGTCTGAAAAGGAGAACTCTGTGTGGAGACCTTGCTGCAGACTTTCAGTATTTAAAGGGAGGGAAATCAACTTTTTACATGGGCAGATAGTGATGGATTAAGGAGGAATGGTTTTAAACTAAAGGAGAGGAGATTTACATTAGATGTTTTTTGTTTTTTACTGAGGAATTGGTGAGATGCTGGAACAGGTTGCCCAGAGTGATTGTGAATGACCCATCCCTGGAGATGTTTAAAGCCAGGCTTGTTGGGGCCGTGGCAATATGATCTAGTACTTGATCTAGCAATAGGCAACCCTATATATGGCAGGGGGGTGGGAACTTCATGATCTTTGAGGTCCCTTCCAGCCCAAGCCATTCTATGATTCTATGATTCTATGATTCTATGATCCAGCCTGATCACCTCTGAGGAAAGATTTTCACAACACTGTTCCCCACCGTATCTCTGTAGCCAAATTTAGAGCATATGGTTTGGATTTGCATGAAAAACTGACAAGACCATCAGGTCAGATGTCAGAGGCCAATTATTCAAACTCAAGCTAGTGGTCAGTTTATTGCAGCATTCCCCAGGTATTCCAATTGGGGACGAATTTATATAATATTTTCATCATGGATCTGGACTACAGAATTGAATGCATCCTGAAGAAGCTTGCAGATGGCATCCTGTAGGGCATGAGTGATATTTAGACAAACTTATACAAGATGGAAGAACGAGCAGAGAGGAATCTCATTAAATTCAAAAGAGAAATGCAAAGTTCTGCAGCGTGAACAGGATCGTGCCATTCAAAAATACTTGCTAGGCTGCAGCTCTGACAAAATTGTTTAGTGAAGCACAAGCTGAGTCAGTGGTACACTTCTGCAGCAATGAAAACTAGCCTCATATTGGGTTGCATGAGCAAGAACATAGCCAGCATCTGAAGATAAACTATTAGCTTATCTGTTTGACACTAGCGTGGCCCTGTCTAGAATACTGTGTCCAATATCCTACAATCCAAAAATGTATTAACAGACTAGAACTTATAGAAAGGCACTAAAATGGTTGAGAAGCTGAAGGATATAATGTATGAGGCTATAGAATTAGGGAAACAGACTTATCCAGCCTGGACAAAAGAGACTGTGAAAAGATCCAATTGCAACTTTTAGTATAGGAAAGATGAAGCCAGAAACTTCTCACAGGTCCACAACAGGGAAAGAGGAAATGGACATAATCTGTAAAAAGGTAGTTCCACTTATACTTGCACAGATAGCCAGTGGAAATAGATTTCCAGAGAGATGTTAAAATCTCTGTCCATGGAGATACTGAAATCTCAACTAGGGAAAGACCTAAGAAACCTGACCTACCTTTTCCCTACCTTGAGAGGAAATGGGACTAAGAATGACTGGACAGCCAGAGGTTCCCTCCAGCTTGTATTATTCAAAGATTCTTAGGCTGAAGATTTTAAAGTACTTCTTTCTATAAGGAAGTTTCCAAATGTAGAAGTTTACATAAGTATTTGCCAGATCCTGCTATTAAATTTCTATGAGTATCTCCCATGTAAATGAAAAGCAAAAAAGATTAGCAGACTTTAGAATTTGCTACCTCTGAATATAAACTCTGAACAACCATTGATTCTGAATTGTGATTAATTACAGTACGGTAGAAACTTTTAGAAAATATATTGGGTTGTGGTTTAACCTGGAAATCAGTTGAGCATCATACAGCCATTCACACACACTTCCACAGTGGGACTGGGGGGAGAAACAGAAAAAAATTTAAACTTAGGGATTGAGATAATGATGGTTAAATATGACAGAAAAGGAAGGGAAATAATAATAATAATAAAATAATATACAAAACAAGTGATGCACAATGAAACTACTCAACAACTGCTGAATGATGCCAGTCACATCCTGAGCAGAGAACCACCCCTCCCCACCCCCTATCCCCCCATACTCTAGTCTACTTCCTCAGTTAAACTGTTCAGCATGATGACATATGGTATGAGTCATCTCTCTGGCAAGTTTATGTCATTTGTTCTCATTCTATCCCCTCCCAGCTCTTCGTGATCCCCCAGCTCCTCACTGTCGAGTCAATATGAGAAGTTGAAACATCCTTGACTTTAGTGTAAGACTGATTTGAAACAACTAAAACATCATTGTGCTATAAATGTTATCCTCATCCTAAATCCAAAGCACAGCACCACACCAGCTACTAGGAAGAAAATTATCTCATGAAAAACCAGGATAGTTAAACAAGCAATCTATCTAAAAATAAATTTACTTCGTTTGCTGTTTAACAGATTTTTGATATTTTAAAGATATTTCATGTCTTATATTTTACCTCTGCAAAAAGGAACTGGAAAATCCCACGATGCACCATTTCCAGGACTCACAATACATGTCAACATGGCATGGCCTTCTAAGATGTAACCAGAGATACAGCTATATCGGATTTTATCTCCAATGTTGAATCTCGTTCCATGAAGTACTCCTTTAGGTATTTCTCCTGGGTTGCCACATGTATGACTAGGTAATACTGTAAAAAAAAAAAAAAAAAAAAAAAAAAAAGGAAAAAAGGAAAAAAGTTTTTGATAAAATTTGCAGAAAGAAATAATAAATACTAGTCAAACAATTGTCACTAAATTATTGCTTTAATTTTTGTTTTAAACTGTATTTTTTACACAAATAAAGTGAAACATATTGCACTTTTGAACAAAGAACAAACTCTCCTAAAAGATATTTAAAAAAAAGGAAGTTTCATTTACATCATTCTTTTATGAGACAAATCTCAAAATCTTCTATAAAAATTAACCACATAACAAAAGCCATATAACACTCTAATGAAAGATGAGATATAGATGAATATTCTACCAATGCAGCTGATTGAAATAATAAAGTTTCTATGCATTATAGGAACTACTTAGGGTTGAGTGGGTACCTACCAAAGCTAGAAACAAACAATATTATACTCAACTTCTTTTCTGTTGCTTCAACAGCCTTTAGAGAATAGGATATTTATTTGGATTATACTCAACCACACTGAAGAGAAAGCTGAAGTTCAACTCACGTACGTGAGAATGAATACATATAAAATTCCTTACACTAAAGGAAGGTGATTTTAAAACACGGAAATAATTGGAAGAATACTGAGAGTAACTTGCCTTCTTAAAAGTTGACACCAGTGATCCATTAGATTCTATAGCTATGCTTTATATCCCTAGATACTACTCTCTCTTTTCAATTTTTCTTCTTTAAGCTCTTCTAGTCATGGTAAGTTAATAGAGGTAATATTGCAAAACAAGTCAAATCAAAATTTTTTGCATGGTTTGGAAACAGGAGAGTGCCTGCGTTTGAAACAGGAGTCTCTTTTGCCTTTATATTCAAGTCAAAACACTTTTTAAAAACACTATTAAAAAAGGTAGTTTCGTCCTTATGAAGCAAAATTTACACAACATAGAGCTCAGCAGTTTTTATTATTATGGGTGATCGTGCTACCAAAAAAACAGTTTATTCAAAAATACAATGATTTCTGATAAAATACAATCCCAATGAAGGGCTATCAAGGCAGACCTGCATCGTTCTTACAGATGACAACTGGTAATGGCTAATCATTGAAACTGTATTGCAACAAGTTAGGCTTCTGTCTTTGCACAGGTAAGTTTTTTTCTTCCTTTTCTTACTACTACGTCGGTGAAGAGGCCCCAGAAAAAAATGGAATTTGGCATCCTGAAACTAGCATGTATTTTACCATAACCTCCTAAGAAACAGTAAGAGATGAGTGATCTGAGAATGACAGCCATGTTCAATAATACATGTAATAGTTCACAGGATTTCACCACTTGTCAAGATCAAGCATTTAACTACATTATTTATGTGCTTTTCTAAAATTTTCATTGAAGTATATTGAGGTAGCTCCAGTATTCCTTTTGCATACATTTAACTGTTTCTAGTCTGGACCTAAAATGAATTATCTTTTGAAGGTTTGTAACAAAAATAATTTTATCTTTGATTTATGACAGTACGAGCCAAGCAAAGCTATCATATGCAAAGGTTACATAAGTTCTTTATTGCCATGATTTTAGCAAAAGACTCCTATTTTTCTAGGGTTACTGGAGTTTACTTTTTTACTTGAGAATCTGCAGTCTCTTCCTTAAGAAAGCAAGGTGAATCACTAATGTTTGAACTGTGAAATCATCTGATGTTTATTGTATACTAAGAAGAATTGCAGATTATGCTGCATTAAAACACTGAGGATAGTGGCTGTTTTAGATTTACACAACTTGTTAGAATACTGTCACATAGAATGCTTTATCTTATTTTATTTTATTTTATTTTATTTTCCAATTTAGAAGAAAAAAATCAGGATTTTCAGAAAGAAATCCAGTTAGTCTGAATATTTTCAAAGAAAAGATATGTACAGTGGAATAGCCAAGCAGATCCAACTCTTAAGGATTTCTTCCTCATGAGTCTATCTTGACCAGTGAAGACAGATGTAAGAACATGTGTTGACTTCATTTCCCAGTATATATTAATCTGGAGCCCTGTGCAGTAAGATTTCTTCATGAAAGTAGTTCTAAAACATAGGTAACGTATTAGGAAGGACTCCATCTTTCTAGACAGTCAAAACCTTTTACTGTGACCATTGTCTGTATCTATGTAAAGAAAGAGCTTAAAATAGAACTATTTAACAAAGGCACATGATCAAAATCTCTAATGTAATCTATTAATTTGTTAACATATCATATTAAAATAACTATGTGCATGTTATATTTATCTTTTTTTAGAAGAGTGTTCAAAAATTGTAATTTATATAATAAGTATAACATTAATATTCATTAAACAAACATAGCAGAGAAATTGCACCATTTTCAATGATATACAAATAATCAGATAAAAATTGTTAAATAAATCTTATTGAATACAAGTATGGCATCTAACAGATTATTTATTTACATGGTCTTTTCAATATTTTTTTTGCAATACAGGCCCTTTGAGAGTATATTCATAGCATCTTAAACACAGCTATCCTTTGCTTTCACTGACAGAGTTTTCTTTAATGGATGTACTAGATTTCATCATCCATTCCTTTCCAATCACATACTCATTGTAACAGAGAAAGGCGGCCTAAAATTAGACAGCACTGATTGATAAAGAATATATATATATGGAACTGAATAAAATATTGAATGACTATTTTATTCCATCTAAGTTTTCTTAATGTGATTCTTATGGTCTTACTATGCTTATTAAACTCAAGTGTAAGAGTCGTAAATATAAGCAGTACCTATATATTTTTGCCATGTTTACTTCAAATCTGTCATGAGAACTGCCAACAGAATGATCTGTTTTGGTAAGATGTATTTTGGATTAAAAGGTCAAATTAAAAATGTATACAAAATCTAATATATTTTGAAGATTTTGAGGTCTCTGGCATGACAACTTTTGTAATTAGGCATTTAGATTTGATATCAGTTATAAAACCGTGAAAATTACATTCCTAATTATCGTTGAAAATAGTGGTTGGAAGCTCAGCTCAGCCTGGCAATGACTTCAGGAGAACAATAATTGTTTTCGAGTTCTTTTTTTTTTTTTTTTTTTTTTTTTTTTACAGATATCACAATCAACAGCTATATTGCGAAAACTGCCCAGAGGCCTTAATATCAAAAAGCTCAAACTACTATTCTCACTTAGAAGATATTGGTTTTATCCTTTTGTGAGTCAGTTGGTAAGCTTTTACAGCCAATAATACAAATGGTAGTCAGAACTTGAAAACAACTGAGAAAGTTTTTAATTCAAATTAGAAAAAAAATAAGAAAGGAAGGAACAAGGTTTTTTCCTTAACTTATTTCTATAGCTTTATAAGATTTTATATGTAATATGTTCTCTTTCCTGTTCTTCCTGAAAAGACTGAAAAAGTTTTCCAAAGTTGCACCTATGGTCAACAAAATATTATCACAAACATACTTAGTTTCTGTTGTTCCATAATCCCTCTATTACAATCTCCTATCCCCACTACAATCTTATACTGGGGGCCCAAAGGAAAAAACACACACAACGGAAAAAAGCTTAAGAAGGGGAAGAAAAAAAAACCCACAAACCTGTAAGGAACAAGCCAGAGACTCTTGAGAGAAGCTTTGGAATTGCAAAGTTGGTAGGAATTTTAGTAGTAGGGAGAAAATCAGATACATAGAAATATTCAAGACTGATGTCAGGTTGTTTCATTGATGTGACGAAGAATACATCCTGCCCACATGGCTAACTTACATACTGGACTCCATTTTTGTGCATAAATTTAACATAAATGTAGAACTATTCTTCCAAAGCCATAGAAAAAGAAAACAATTTGTAAGGAAAGCAATAACTGTACTCATTATGAAAAGAAAAATGCTAGCAAAGAGGAGAGGAAAATAATGCTAGATTTTCTTACACAAATGGAATTGAAACAAAAATCTATGTTTCAACTCAGAAAAGTAGCCTAATTTGAAAAGGAATGTACAGAAAAAAATAATAGCCTTTCAATCTACAAAACTAGAAGTGCTGTACTAAACAAAAGATGGATTCAAATGTGTTTTATGATTCGATATACATGTATATATATACACAACTACATGTATGCACTCCATTTAAACAAACAGTCTGTTCTGGAAATAATATAAATCACTTTTCCAAAGGATAGGTAGTTAAATTTACTTTGAAACATTAACTTTGAAGAATACTAGACAACCACACTTGCCATTTCTACCTAGGAAAAGACTACAAAGTCAATATATTGATTTTTATATATTTTTTTTTAACTTCTAATGCCTTACATTAAACTCCATTAAAGTACATTTTGACATTTCTTTTTTAAATAATTATAAATGTTGAATCAATTGAAAAGCATGTAATATTTCACTGTCCATTTATTAAACTTTTTCCTTTTTATTTCCAGAAGCAGTGTACAATGAACAGATAATTGATCTATCAGTTCTGACTTCCACATTGGTATGGAATACAGCAAATGGATACAGGTCATTTGTTACAGAATTATGTAGTAACAGAAATTGCACAGTCCTATCCTTTTCAAAATTCTCTCCAACCACTCCTTCAGTGAAGAGCCTTTTCCTAACACCCAATCTGACCCTCCCCTGATGCAGCTCCATGTCACAGCCTCAGATCCTGTCCACATCACCAAAGAGAAGAGCTCAGTGCTGCCTAAGCAGTACCGGGGAAGATTATGGAACAGATCTTCTTGAACAAGATCACATAGCATGTGTGGGACAACCAGGGGATCAGACCCAGCTAGTATGGGTTCATGAAAGGCAGGTCCTGCCTAACCAATCTCATTAGGTGGGTTGGATCATCAAGGAATCAACTAGTAACAAGTTGCCAGTTGAGCTTTTTATTGGTGGTCATAACACTCTGAACCTTGCAGTCCAGCCAATTTTTTCTCTGCCTCAAAATCCATTTACCCATTTCATGCTCCAGTGGCTCTTTTACTACAGTGCTACTGAGAGCTTTGTCAAAGGTTTTGTTGATATGGTAAACAATGTCTACTATCCTCTGTTAGTCCTCTGCCAGCCATTTCTTTCCAGAAGGCAGTCAGACTGGTCAGACATGATTCACAACTAATGATTCCATATTTGATGAGACACTAACGCATCAACGTCTGGTTTGACGAAAGTGGTTGCAATTCTGAGTGAGCTCTCACTATGCGTGACAGAGATTTTTGATAAAAATTTATTCTTTTTGGTCCGTTTAGTAAAGAGACATGATCAAATTTTTGAGTTGCATATCTGATAGCAGGTAAAGCATTTATATCCACAAAAAATGAATGAGCAAATATACCCCAAAATTGATATGCTTTTTTTTCAACCTTGAAAATGGAACCTATCAAAATTCAAAGTAAGACAGCATATTTTCCATTGTTCACAACACTGTGCTTAACTGTGTTTTAAGTTAGCACAGCACTGCATCCTCCCGTCTCCTAGTTTCTAGCTCTGACAGTGCCAAACACACACCGATGATTTGGTTGCTGTTCAGGGATGGGTACACGCATGGGGCCAGGTCAAGCTACTCAATGGGGAAGCGTTGTCTCTATGATGATGTGATGCAGGGGGCGGGTCACGTATGGCCCATGGGCCACAGGTTGGACATGCCTGGTAAAAGCTATTAATCTGACTCAGTTTCAACATTTTTGAGTGTCAGTAATCTGTAGGAAAAATATAGTGAATGGGAGGGAGGAAGTATATGGATTTTATCTCATGGCTTCTGTTAATAAACCTCAGTGTTCCAATCATGTCTTGTCGTATAAAGGTTTAGAACAGCTATAATCTTACTTAAGCACTATTAGAGGAAACACACATTTTTTCTGTTGAACTCAGATTCGTCATTGACAGTTCTGCTCTTTTGTTTCAAAATAATTTTGACATCTACATGTTTTCATAACCTTAAATTAAAATGTCATTGATTTTCACAGCATTGAAATTTTAATATTTATGTCAGGATGAAGGCTTTCCGAAAACCGCAAGCACGTCAAGAAAGATTTCTTTTCGTTCTGTTTTTCTTATATATGTAATAATAGTACAGAATCTCTATATCCATACAGCCTTCAGCATTTTATACAACAGAACAAACTGAGAGATGCTGGAGTAGTTTGACTTTGAAGCTCTACCCTTAAGTCTGGAAGAGTGAGTATTTCAGTAATGGCAACTAAGTCATAGTTGCCTGTTGCATGAATCTTTTAAGAGTTTTAAATACAATTCAGCTTACAAATTTAATGAATATTTAATAGTTTGACACAATTTAGCTCTATATATTTCTTGAAGTAGCCTTTCAACATACAGTATCAAAAAATCTGCTACTAAAATTGCAATGGCAAGCTTTTTACAATTGATACATGTGCATATACGTACTCACACAGACATAAAACTAGCTTGCAGAATGAAGTATTCAAAGCTATCTAACTTGGGATACTTATCCTCTTTAAAATTATTTTATCAAAATTAAATGGATATCATTTAGCTTACTCTAGAGGAAGAAAGAGTCCACTGTAGGAAGCAGAAAAAAAAAAAAAAAAAAAAAAAAGCAAATTGCAAATTCATTTAATACCTTGTAATAAAGCCTCAAATTAAAGGCCTCAAATATAGCTCTTGAAGAACCTACACGGATGGAAACTTACACAGTGAAGCATTAAACATGCTTGAGTAGTTATCTCCTGGCAACATTCCTGTTGAGACTAGTAGAGATATAAAAAATAACCTTATTGGCTTATAGAAATAAAGCTTGTTTGTTGTTTGCTTAGCATGTAGAATCCTGTATTTTTATACAATGAAAAGATAACAGGAAAACTATTGTCCTTTATATGTACGTTTCAGTGTTTGCGCACTTAAATCTCTGCAATATTTTCCAAATAAAATACTCGATATCACTTTTGAAATCTTCAGTTTTCTTGTCTTACAAGCATTTACCCCATTGTGTCTGTCAGTCTCTAAGGATGTGCAAAAGTGTACTGGATTGCACAGCTTTGAAAATCATTTGGGAGTATTCAGCAACTTTCAAACTCTAATACATCTTCCACACTGAGATTGATATTTTAATTTTCTTGTACAGGTAATAACAAAAGATTGATGGATTTTATTTTTAGTGTGTTTACTTTTATTATGAAGTATGTAATAAATGTTTTGCCGTTGGTTATAAGACCATAAAAGTCAATATTGTACAAACAATGCCAGAAAACTCTCAAGAAAAAAAAAAAAAAAAGCAATCTGAACCTAAAGCTAAAACTTTGTTTCCTTATACTTGTTTCTCCTCAGATGTCCCACTCACTTTCCTCCCTGAGCTGAGATTAGTGAACAATATTTCTTGAATACAGTTTTCTCTTCTTGAGCGAGGACAAGAAAGAACAATCTGAGTGTAACAGTCCAGGGAGAGCATTTGATACTGTACAAAATTAAGAAATGAAAACTTTGCCAGCCACCAGAGATCAAAAGTCATTACTCATTTTTTTTAAATACCAAAATTACGCTTTTCCACCCCCTTGAAAAAGTTCAGTTTTCTATGGTCTTCCAGTTCGTCAGAATGATAATTACAAGTGTGTGCAACATTTGCTTCCTGACTTTCTCATTATGTCATAGATTATTTTGACTTTTTGGCAACAAAGGAACTCCTGCTTTCCCAACTGTCCTTCCATAGAATTACTTCCAAACAATCAACAAAAATATAATCAGAAAATGACTTCTGGCTCACTACTTCACTGTCACACTAGCAAACGTTTTTGTTGTTGGTGGTTTTTTGTTGTTTGTTTGCTTGTTTTTTGTTTTTTTTTTTTTTTAATCAGACTTTTGTATTTCATTAGACAGTGGAGTTACAGTCATTAAAATACATAAATAAATCACATTCATCCTGTGCTTGAAATCACATATGATATTAAGGCAAAAACAGTCTCTCTATGTATTAAATGAGGTACTTATCAAATAAAGATAAGAATCTGCTAAGACACCATATGCAGTCCTGAATACAAATCTGATTAATCCTTGTTCAAATAAGAGCAATTCAATCAGAAAGAAATGTAGAGCAGAGCTACTGAAGGGATCAAAGGACTGAAGAGCATTTAAGACACTGGAAGACCTACTAATTTCATCTGAGAAAATAAAGGCTAAAATATGACTGCTATTAAAACTCTGAGAGGCAAACATCAGGTCACAAGAAATATTATAAGCTGATGGCAGGGCTGGGACAAAAATAAAAGGGTACGAACTAATCACAGTTACAAGCAGGTTGAAAACTATAAGCATTCTTAATGCATTTAAACAAAATTTATGGGGTAGTTTCTGTGCAGTTACAGGGAGGGGAGTTAGCAGGACTAGTTCAAAGCTGAGCCTAATCTATAATCCAATTTTAAGTAAAAGTGACTTCCTATTGTTTAAGGAGTTTGAGCAATGAATGCAGAAGCTTCCTCATTCGTCCCACCCAAGTAGAGACAAAAATTCCCAGACTCCCATTCAAACAGTTCCTAACTAGTCAGCATCCCAGCCCACAGAACTTCTTGAGTTTTTGAGATTTCTTTTCATTGAGGCACTTGAAGTTGATTTTGAAAGAATTAAAAAATGACTTCTTATTTTATGTGATAAAGTGTAATAATTTGAAGATGGAAGACAGGAATGTACCAATACACTATCTTGATGTAGTTACATGACTAAACAAAATATACTGCTCAATCAAGATTTTTATGTTCTTGTAACTATTAAAAAACAATTTTAAAAAGCAATGGAAAATTTAAGGATTCATATATATCTTACCTAACTATTCATAAATTTTATGCATCCTACAATTTGAAGCTTTTTTTTGTACTATGGTGGGTTTTTTTTTTTTTTTCTGAAAACCTCCGGAACAAGAGCCTATCTGGCCCATATTTAGAATTGTTACTGAGATAATGAGTTTTTTATTTAACAAGTGCAAACACAATGATACCAGAACACTTAGTAAAACTGGACATGTGAATTGTGAAACAGTTGAAGACAGACACCACAGATAGCAATAGAGGGATATCATTCTCTCTGCAACGATTAGTGCCAAATCATGCTGGATTTTTGAACTGTGAAGACCTGCCGTACTACGTAAAAATTGCAATTTTAACAGAATAAAGTAGGAAGTTGCTCTTTTTTCAGTTAAAAAGTTATAATCACATTGTATACAAATATCTTACATATACTAGAGATTATGTTTGATTAACTTGTCCTCCCTGGGCAATCTGATCTACTAGCTGATCTAGCAGCTGGCAACCCTGCCTGTGGCAGGGCAGTTGGAACTTGATGATACTTGAGGTCCCTTCAAACCCAGGCCATTCTATGATTCTATGATTAAACAGAAACAAAATGTTTTCTCTACCAGCAAAATACATTCAAGATTTTTTAGTAATGAACAGATAAAGCTTCACACTGAGTACTGAATGACATGTATAAATTGAAAATGTAGAACAGCTTTTTTGAACCTCTCTATTGTTTTCAAGACTAAGTATTTACAGGTCAAGGAGAATACTGCAAGACTGAAAAAGAGATAAGAAAAGTGAAAATGACAAATTAAATTTGAAAAATCAACTTATTGGAAATGCTGATGTTGATATAAAGAGATCAGGTCTCCATCGCATTTGCAACTCCTTACTACTAAACAAAACAATATTCCTTCAAAATACACTTTATTACTTTGCATTCCCTTTATTTTTTATAGCCTGATTTACTGTTTCCTGAAACCACAACAAAGACTGAAAAACTGATCAAGCACAAGGAGGGATGCTAGTCCAACTCAGGCACACCCCTGTTAATGCTGTGGGAACCTCACAAGCTTCCCTCAACTCTTCTTTTTCTCCCATTATTTTGGTAAGTGGCACTCCATTGCCAGCAGAAACTTCATTTTCTTTTTTTTGTTTAAAGCACCCACAAGGCAAATTTTTAATGAGAAATCAGTACGACATGTAGGCTTTCTGGTTATTCCTAGTATTGAAAATAGAAGGAATTGAGAATCAGGTCCTAAAGTTGAGTGGCACACACAAGTTGTATCATACAACTTTACCCTCTCATCTTGTCAAACATGGTTAGCTTACACATTTGATATCTAGAAAAAAAAAAGTCTCTGCGCTGCCTTACTCCATGACAAATATTTTTACTAGCTAGGATTTGTCTTGGACTTAGGCTAGAAACATACCAGGAGCACGTAATGTTAAACAGAATGGGAGATATTATTACAGTTCTCAAACCCCTGCAGTTCTTTTCCCTTCAGTCTCCAGCGGGAATAGGGGTGGGTTTTTTTTGTGTGTGTGTTTTTTTTGTTTTGTTTTGTTTTGTTTTTTTTCCCCAGCTAATTTAATACTTCACTTTGATTTGTTGTGGGAATTCCTTGAGATAACAGAAATGCAGCAGTACATTTTAAATCTTTTATCCATTTGTTCTTAAAAATGGCATCAGATTATTTGATTTATGAAGGCTTTTGTATGCCTACCATTCGCAATCTCTTGCTTCAACAGGTGTTAGATAACTTATTCCCTGCTTCAGTAATACAGAAAAACTGCAGTATAAAAGCAGGAGAATAATTTACTGTCTCCAATGCTTTTGCTATAGAAGAATAATTACATTTTTATATAGTTTGCTACCTGGGGAATTCCCAGGTAACACATAGTTCAATGTGCTGAGTTTCACATACTTAAATAAAGCAAAGAACCATCTGTGCTCTGCATGTATTGAGTCTGAGAAAATTAAAGTAGCAATGATGAAAATATCACTCTTAATATTTCTAGTGAGATCCGAGCTTATAATTTTTTGTGAGGCAGCTGACTTCGTAGTGAAGAAAGGATTCCTGAGTTAACTGTTTTCGTTTAGCAACAGGATGAAGGGAAAAGGCATTAACCTGGAAGAAGGTAGATTTAGACGAGATCTTAAGAAGAAATTCTTTATTGTGAGGGTGGGTGAGACACTGGAACAGGTTGCCCAGTGAGGTTGTGAATGCCTCCTCCCTGGAAGCATTCAAGGCCAGGCTGGATGGGGCTTTGAGCAACCTGGTCTAGAGGGAAGTATCCCTGCCTGTAGCAGGGGGGTTGAAACTAGATGATCTTAAAGGTCCCTTCCAACACAAACCATTCTATGATTCTATGATTCTGATGAAGAAGAGAAAGCTCTTTGGAAACCTAATAGGGGCCTTCCAGTTACAACAAACACATGGTAAAAGACTTGCAAAACTGAATGGAAGAAATGAAATAAGAAAGGTAAGAATAGAAAAACTCTGTGTGTGTCATTTGATGTAAAGTTGACTGTTATTTATGTCGTTCTAATTAGCCAGAGAAGAACTTTAGGTGCTAAAAAAACAGCTGATAATTACTTTTTCTTTTTTTTTCTAAAGTTATTTTCTCAGTAAAATTCAGTGCCTTTAGAGCACCTAGAATATCTTTCGTAAGTCCTTAAATTAGAACTTATTTTTAGCTGAAAAAATATGATATTTTTAGAGAAAAGTGTCTACAGCTCATTAAACAAACTCACACTTTAGTGTTTTATTTTCCTTGTTTCTTTTACTTATTAGTCAGTTTTGACATGAGAGCCTTAAAAGCTTAATCCTGAAACCAAAGGTTGAGTCATGCCAAACTGATGTCCTTGTAAGTTCATTAAGTGTGAGCATTTAAAAACTCCTGTTGCATTGATGAGGTAATGAGGAAGGGTTCTCGAAAGGGACAATTGTTTAAATCAATTGCAAACTCAAACTGACACAGTATTTCACATGTTAGAAATGCTTAGTGCTATACCCATATAGTAAAAGAAAGTGACATTTCATATTTTTTAGTCATATACAAAATTCAGAAGAAGGCAACAAATAGATTAATCCTCAAGTATCAAAGCTTCTGCAAATAAAAAGCCCTAGAATTATTCTGAGAGTAAGATTATTGTTTACACACAGCTATTATCATACAGAACTCACAGAAACCAAGCAAACATGTATGCACATGTGGAAGCAGTTACTTGAAAATATAGGTGACAGTCTTTTATTACACTAATACTGAGGCAGTGTAGAAATTATCTAGGCATACAAAAATGCTTTCAAAGCTGCATCAGGTTCCACCTGCATCGTACAATGGAGCAGTGTAAAGAAACTCACTTGTGCTTTTGAAAAATACAGTGAAGTATGGAGACAATAGGCAGAGTTGTGAAAGCCCCATAAAGAAGTTAGTACAGTTCTTCCTCCTAGCAGACAAGAGAATGTACAGCTAAACACAGGCAGAAGTTTTGTTCAATCTCATATTTTTACACAAATAAAGCTTAAAGGATAAGTAAAAAGAACAACTGAAGGCACATTGGTTCAATATTCTAATGAAGAACTGAGATAATGCTTAGAACAATAAGACTGATTATACTGAAATACATCAGCATTATTTGCAAACTAAAAAAGTTTTAAGAAACTTGAGGATCGCAGTGAGCAAGGGTGGACTGATTTCTAAAGATACTTCCTACGAAACATTTGATGTAAAATTCCCTTGAAATTTTTCAACCTTGAGAAAGGAAGACTCAAAAGAGATCTGATCAACGTCTATAAATATCTAAGGTGCAAGAGGCAAAGGGACGAGACCAGATTTTTCAGCATTCTGTGGGGAGATGAAAAGTAGAAGCTGGAGCATAGGAAGTTCTGCACAAATGTGCATAAGAACTTCTTCATGGTAAGGGTGACAGAGCAGTAGAACAGGCTGCCCAGAGAGGTTGAAGAGTCTCCTTCTCTGGAGACATTCAAGACCTGCCTGGATGCCTACCTGTGCAACCTGGTCTAGGGACCCTGCTTTGGCAGGGGGGTAGGACTAGATGACCTCTAGAGGACCCTTCTAGCCCCTATAATGCTGTGATTCTGTGATTCTAAAGCATTTTGGTCCTCAGCCTAGAATTTTACTTGGTCTACAAGAATTCTTAATGAGATAGTTCCTATGTTATAATACGCACCACAAGGTTCTTTCCTAAAACAGACTCTGAATATTTTTTTGCACAACTGACATTGCAGAGTCCTCCTGAGCAATATATCCCACCCCATACAGTTCTGTACTAACCCAATTTCTTGTTCCTGTGTTCCATAATGGTCTGACCAAAACTGAATCTGTACAGAACAAGCTCTCACGATCCTTCTGATGTGGAGATGATATTGGATCTTTTTTGTGAGATTGTAGACGTAAGTGACATTTGCAGCCAGGCACTTTTAAACAATTCCCATGTATTCTCCAACTTCATAATTCTTTCTAACAACACTGATGTGGTAAAAGATGAAAAAAACAGAAAATCCACTAATAGTTTCTAATGTTTTTACGTAATATGACATTCTGTCCACTTTGGATGCAGTTGTCTATTTTAACCTTAAGCTCAAAACAGCATATGGAACACCAGAAGGTATTTTTATCCTCCTCAGTTTTATCACAATCTTGACAGCCAAACTAGTATTGTGGCTATTTGAACAATGAAGCCATCTGTGAGGCTGATGCCCCATCAAAGGAAAAGTTTAGTGTAATATTTCTTCAATGTGCAACTAAAGTAGAATGTCTGCTACTATTTGTCCAAAAGATTATTTACTGGAAGTAAAAGAAGAGAGTTCAAAACTAAAATTGTCTCAAAATTCATTAATTCCATGATTGTTTCTGTACCACATTTGTACAAAATGGTAAAGGTGATCTTCAAATCTGCAAAAAAAGAAAAAAAAAAAAAAAAAAAAAAAAAAAAAAAGCCTCTTCTACTCAAAGCACCAGAAGACTGAGCTGTTTCCCTGGACACTGTGCTTAACTTCTAGACTCTACATCTCTGTGAGTCACCAGACCAGGATAAGGAGAAGTGCCGACTGCGCCGTGCACAAGAACTGAACAGCTCTGAGGCCAGCTGGCATGTTATTATTATACTTCCTGAGCCTGCAAAACAGGATGGCTGTATCCAGATTGCCTGTTCAGAACAATTACTAATTTCTGAATTATTCCCAAGAATCATTTGGAAAGTGCTGCTTGGCCCAAACAAAATGCATGCTGCAATTCATCAAACAACAGTATAGATGGCTGTTAGTGCCCTCAGCCCGTGTCCTGACACAATTTAATACACTTGATGAGCACACCAAGATGGTATTGATTTCTTATTCATCCTAGACAAGGAAGAGAAAGAGCAACAGTAGCTACTATGTTGGCTGAAACTTGGATGACTCCACGAATGCTGTCCCAAGCCTTTGCTGTCCCACAGAGAGCATTTGACACTATTACTGCTCTTATGCAATTCTATGGTACACCTCACAGTAAATAAACAATTAGTAGAAATCCCAGTATTTCAAGGATAATTTGAAAATCATTCCACTGCAGCAGTGCTAGATGCAAAAAAAAATGTGTTTTTTTTGTTTGTTTGTTTTTTTGTGGAGTAGGCAGAGTGAATTAAGGAGAAAAAGAAATGCTGAGAACAGCTTACCCTTTATAATTATATTTTTAGTGGAGACATCAGGCAGTTATCTCCACTGACACCTCTGACTAGGTGGAACAACGCTCTCATATACAACTAAGATAATTTTTTGGCTTTGTTTCCAACATCTCTAACCTTACCTGCTTGGATATACAAACAAAAGGCAACTAAAAACCATTTAAAATACAGCTCTGTCAGATATGAAAGAATGAAGCAAGGTTAAAATCTGCACTGTAGTGATAGCAAGGATCACACCTGTAAAGATTCAGAAGTCTTAAATAGATCATATGGCCTTTTTTTTTTTTTTTTTTTTTTTTGAGTTTCTGAAGTTTTAAATGCTCCAGTCCAGTGCTGCACTGTCACTCTAACGAGTAACTTAGAACTTCAATTTGCTTCACACAAAGCCTGTGGGAAAAGGGATTTTGTGCATCATCGTGATAATACAAACCAATTTTCTCACCATAAAAAAACCCAAAACCCATAAAGTTCTATAATCTGCCAGTTGTTAAATGACAGAGCTGAAAGCTTTATTTTCATTCAGTAATCACAGCAACTCCTTTTCACTAAATAGGTTTTCCATCTGTACAGAGCTTGTCAAGGTGAGGAGTAATATCAAGAGACAAACACGTTCTGCTTTCATTACTCACTCACACATTTAAAGTGGTTCTAAGGCTGGCTATGAGATATGTCCCACCTGTGTAATGTCTTTTTCCTCTTGTTCTTTATGAAATCAGTAGAATACTTCAAATTATTAAATACTATTTCAGTACATCCAACATGAGCTCTAAGTATAAAATTTACAGATATTAAAGATCGTCATGATTTCTCATGGTTTGAAAATTAAGTAGTTTGTTGGAACTTATTGTAGATGAGGAATGCTGACGCACTAGTGGTACAATAATGTTGAAAGAACTGCCATGTATTGAATCTCTCCCCAAAAAGATCACTATCAGAACTAAATATTTTCCACTAAGAGGTAAGAAAATAGCTTATTAAATGCCTTCCAAGCAAGATATTCCTATAAAACATAACCAGTGTGGCAGGTAGTTTAAAAAATATTTATCTGACACAAGTAGGTAGCACGTAATTATTATGTTCTTTGTGACACATCAAAATATGAAGGGAAATTACAGAGTTCCAAATACACCATGACCTTACTGGCAAAATTAAAAATTAGAATCATAGAATCGCAAGATTGGAAATGACCTGCAAGATCATCTAGTCCAACCGTCCTCCCATTGCCATTACCACCACAAGCACTAAACCATATCTCGCAGCTCCTCATTCAGGTGCCTCTTGAACACTGCCAGGGATGGCAACTCCACCACCTCCCTGGGCAGGCCATTCCAGTGCCTGACCACTCTCTGACAGAAAAAGTTCTTCCTTATGTCTAACCGAAACCTCCTCTGATACAACTTGCAGCCATTTCCTCAGGTCCTGTTTGTTGCCTGGGAGAAGAGGCCAAACTCTTCCTCATCACAACCTCCCTTCAGGAAGTTGTAGAGTGCAATGAGGTCTCCCCTGAGACTCCTCTTCTGCAGACTAAACAATCTCAGCTCCCTCAGCTGCTCCTCATAAGACTTGTGCTCCAGACGCCTCACCAGTTTTGTTGCCTTTCTCTGGACACGCTCCAGGGCCTCAATGTCTTTCTTGTAGTGAGGGGCCCAAAACTGAACACAATACCCAAGGTGTGGCCTCACCAGTGCTGAGTACAGGGGGATGATTACCTCCCTGCTCCTGCTGGCCACACTACTTCTAATGCAGGCTGGGATGCCATTGGCTTTCTTGGCCACCTGGGCACACTGTCGGCTCATGTTCATCAACCAACATCCCCAGGTCCCTTTCTTCTTCACAGTTATCCAGCCACTCATCCCCAAGCCTATAGCGCTGCATGGGGTTACTGTGGCCAAATTGCAGGACCCGGCACTTGGCCTTGTTGAGCCTCATCCCATTCACCTCAGCCCAGCAATCCAGCTTATCCAGATCCCTCTGAAGGGCCTCCCTACCCTCAGGCAGATCAACACTACTTCCCAACTTGGTGTCATCTGCAAACTTACTGAGGGTACACTCAATCCCTTCATCTAGGTCATCAATAAAGATATTAAACCAGATGGGCCCCAGTACCGACCCCTGGGGGACACCACTCGAAACAGGTCGCCAGCTGGACTTAGTTCCATTAACCACTACCTGCTGGACATGGCCCTCTAGCCACACAATCACAATCTTCCTTCTACCTACAGTTAAGTATTTTGGCAAACTGTTAACCTTCCATTTTAAATTCTTTCCAAATTCCATTTTTGATCATGAGCAGAGTAGACCACGAATGAGAAAACCAATGCACCAGTACTGCATTCCAGAACCGTTCATTTCTATCTCTACACTTTCTGCTTCAAAACATATTCACTTCCAGATTTATTCTCAGGGCTACAGTCATGCTTTCAAAAATCAGCACAGCATCTTGAGACTGCTGGCATCTGCAACTTCCAGCAGACTGTTTAGCAGACTAGTGGAATACTCAGTCAGAAAAGAAAGCCTTAGGTCATGAAAGATTTATATTTACCATGCTTTTTCTTAAAATGGTGATGTGTAACCCATGCATCTAATAGGATGAGATTAGGAAAAAATATTATTATAGTTTTGCTAATCTTTCTTCGAAGCATGTAGGTCACAATCTAGTACCATACTTCTATTCACGGTTATAGAACCATGAATAAAACAGGAATAGAATAGAAGTAGTTAGAAGGCACCACTGTTGAGTCTTACTGCCTGACCACTTCTTTTTAAAAAGTGCTGAGTCAAAGGATTTAGAGTTAGAAATTCAGATAAATGCTTTATATACGATTTAAGTTCAGGAAAAAAAAAAAAAAAAATTAGGGGAACAAAATTGTTTTGTTTGAAATCAAGGGGGCATTTTTCTTCACGCTATCTCAGATGGTCTTCAATTAGAACTGTACATCACAGGTCTCCTTGTGAAAGACCACTTTTAAGGACAGTATTTCTGATTCACCCGTGTAAATGAAATATGACTGGACAAAGAACCTGATCATAGAAGTTGCACTGGTATCAATGCACTTCAGGGTAGAGCAATGCAGTCGAAATATTTTCTTACAATTGACACCCCCACTCCTTTAAAAAGCTGATCTGACACTACAGAGATTAAAAAAAAAATTCCATTGTAATGGAATATGGACATTTGCAATAAAGAGTTTTATTCAATACTCCTTCTGAAACAGCTAAATTCAGCTATGTGCATGGGCTGGACAATGGCTGACACACAGGCCAATATCCCACACTGCTAGCCAGGATCTGGCCCCGGCTGCTCCCCTAGACCTACCCTCTTTCCTGAGCTGCCTCTTCCCATGCTATCGCATATACTACCTAGCTCCCCAGCCCCTTTCTCACATCCAGCCCTTGCTGCTACTTTATATTCGCAGTCAGCGTCTTAGGAATACATAATATCTCCTTCATTTAACTTCTAGATGTTGAAAATGTTACTTCTATTTCGAGACAGTGTAGGTTGCTTCTTCCAGCCAGGGTGATGGCTTACATGTAACACCAGGATAATGGCATCAGTTTAGTGTTTAACTTTCTTTCACACCTGAAAAACTCTGAAGATGCAAGTTGTATAATACAAAGCCAAAGAAAAAGCTGTGGTTTACAGAGCTTAAGTTCTTGCTGCACACAGTTTGCATGGATAAGGAGGATTGATGTTCTTGTGGGGGAGAAGAAAAGCAAAAGAAAACAAAACCCATACTTGCAGTCACTATTGCCAGCTTCCAGCAATTCTTATGTCATCCTTCAGATCATAATACAAGGTATTCAGTATTTTCCACATACTCAAGTGAGAAAAGCACCATTTTAGTATTAGAGAGGCAAGGCATACAGGAACATGTAACATTTAACTTGATCAGCTGGTATAAATGGAAAGCACAGAGCACATTTAACAAGATCCTAATGTGCAAAATGTCTTCATACTCAAACAAAAGTTATGCTGCTACTCCATTCTAATTTGACTTAATTCAGAAATCCTACTTCTGCCCATGAACACTACCTAGTTTATACTGTTAGAACACCACAACTACAGCTTCTGCTTGCACCACAACATATTTGGTATTGTCATTAGGAAACAAGCAATGACGGATGTATTTATCTACTTTCCCCTCCTCCCCACACTGGGAACATGAAACATAGAATCAAGTCAGTATGTTAAATAGAATGAGAAAAATTATTCCTAATGAAGTGATGAAAGCTTTGGTAAAACTGTCAAATGGAACCTGGAATGAGATATTATTGGAATATTTCAGTAAAACCCAAGTACTACAAATCAATCAAAATGCCATGGAGTAGGGTAATGACTGTACTTAAAAACTGTAGAAATAGCGAAAATTTTCATAAATGTTAAAATGGTTAATGAGTAAATAATATTTTGATCTGAAGTTTTCTTAACATTAAGAATAATTGGCTTCCCCCCAACTCTAATCTCACCATGCTTTTGAGATGCCTTTGTGCATGTCTGCCAGTTTGATAACAGCTGCAGAGGATGTAAGCAAACAGAAGATTTTACTTAACCACTGCAATGAATAATATATAATGGAACCAACTTCTTCTATCTCATAAGCTAAGATTCATTTTGTAAAAATAAAATATTTTTATAGTCAAACTTAAGACTACTCCTGTCAAAGAACAGCAGTGAATGGATAATAGAGAAAGTATCAGTCACCTGAGTAGCTGCCCTCAAAGCTCCATAACAGTCAGCCCTGCAGTGAACTCAGTGGCTCAGGATGCTTTCACAACTGTAAATCAGGACCTCTTTTTTTTTCCTTTTAAATCCAAATAACCAATACATTGATTCATTATGCATCAGTCCCATTACAAGCTGGGAGTATATATATAATGCCATAGTGATGAGAAAAGTGTTTTGCTTCCCTTTTCAAATGTAAGCTGCGTACAATCTTCTCAGGCTATCTTTTCCTGAAATAGAAATACTGGACATCACAGATACTCCTTATAAAACATAGAACTTAATTTAGCTCTGCCTCTCTTTCACATGGTATTAAGTAACCTAGGAAACTCAGGACTTCTTGTAGCACTACACAAAGCAACCTTACTGTCTTAAAAAATACCATAAAGTTTAAAATGCATTTGATGGCTTAAACATTCAGAGGAACTTCGTGTTGTAGATCACAGGAGGAAAGCTCATTTACCCATCAGCTTTACAGCTCCAAGCAAGGCAGCACTGCATAAAAGATACTTCGTCATTCCCTTGCCCTTCATACCAGGCTGATTCTCATGCTGTCAGGGGACAGAGACATACGAGCTTTCTCAGTGTACAAGGCCACAGACAGTTTTACATGGATTGAAGCCTGTGGATAGTTTCCTGTCCTATTTACTGAACACTGTTTATGGGTTTTTAATTACAGAATGTCACTTTGGTAATCACATCCAGTCTGTGATATATCTGCTTATCTAAAGTGTCAGTGACATTTTTTCATGTCTGCTTTTAAACTGACACACCTTCTTTCTTCTAAGACCTCTCACCTTTCAAGTAAAGAAATAATCATACAAACAAAAAGAAAAGCAATAAAAAAAAAAAAACAACCTCAAAAGAATTACGATAGTCCCTATAAAGGATGTTAGCACAAATCTAAAGATCTTTTAAAAGGTCCCTTTGAAAGATCTCTGCTGTAATTTAATAATGCTAAAGAATGATTATACATTACATTTTATTAGGATTAGGGTAGAATTAAGTATCTACGCCATAAGAGGTCTCAGCTGTGCCTCAGCCACGGCCACATGTTCCTGAAGGCATCATTAACTTCCTGACCCTGTTAGCTAGGGAGTAACAGCATGTTGCACACTATTCGTTTTTTTCCTGTCTACTGTGGGGTCAGCTATGTGCATGCTTATGATGCTAAGGAAGGAGTAAAGGGTGGGAGAAATATTCTCCCTTCCAGCTTAGTTAAAACCTTCAAATCACACTTACCTGCTGGTTTCATGGCTCCAAGCAACGCAGCACTGCTTATGAAATATTTTACAACTCCTCTGCTTTATCATCTGCCTTCCCTTTACCTTTCTCTTTATTTGGGCTGCTAATTGTGTCAATCCAGCATGACCATGACTTCTCACTTCAACTGTGTAAGCCCCCCTTGTATTATATGAACAAAGTATCATATCCCTTCTTGTGTGTAAAGTGGGTTTGGGTTAAAAATAGCAATATCACCTCTAATTTAATTGATCACTGTCTGCAGCAAGGTGGAAAAAAAAAAAAACAACAGTACTAAGGATACTGCACCAGTGGAGGCAAAACTTGATCTAACATCACTACAATTGATTCAAATCTACACATGTGAAAAAGGGAGAAGTCTAAGCAAAATTAGACGCATCTCGGCCAACTGTAAGACTACTAAATGAGCTTGAAACCTCGGTTCTGGCACTGCTATCAGTTAATAGCCAACAATAAACATGACAGATTGTTTCAATGTAGTCTTGTGTCAAGGAACTACATACTCCCCATGACACTATCAGAGTTTAGAACATACCCTGATTCTCCTCTGGGTTTGTTTAATATAATAATAACAATAATATATATATTTAAAAAAAAAAAAACAAAACACACACACACAAAAAAAACAAAACAGAAACAACTCTCACAACTCTTTTTAGTTGTGAAAATTACTAGCTCTTAAGAACCTGTAGATCTTGAACTTTATCAGGAAAACATGGGTTCAATTTACATAATGCTTACACAATTTTTAAACTCTTTTGAAAACAGGAAAAATGTAACCATAAAATTACAATAGAAAATAAGGAGACTTATATTTTTAGATTAACTGCAGCAGGTGATCTTAATATTTTCTATTTTGAACCCAACAGCTTGGATAGTAGAATATAACAGGCATGGAGAGACGTTATCAAGAAGCATAAAGCACTGTTGTTTCATCCAATTTTGTATCTGTATTTTTAGTTATATTTTTCAGCTACTTTCTTGTTCAGGTTCTGCTAGAAAAAAAAAAAATTGTACTCAGTTTTTTTCCCTTCTGTGAAGGTACTTGTATTTTCTAATCAAATCATTCCATCAGCTGCATCCACACTTGATGGAAAGGGATTGACAAATGATTTTCTGCAAGTTCAATGCAGTAATAAAATACCATTTCTCACTTTCAATTTTTGGTGTCATTCTCTTTCCTCCTTCCCATTCCTAGGTTTCATCTTCTTCAAAAAGAAATGAAAAAACAGAAAGGGAGGGAAAGCTTTAGTACTTTTTCTTTCATGGTTTATTCACATACTGTGCACGAAAATATACTCAAAATTGTTTACTTAATAAAGATATATTTTTACCTTAAATATACACAAACGTAAAAGGTAGAGGAAGATTGGAAGAAAATTGTCAGAATTCTTTCTTATAATTGCAAATTCATACTCAAATAAACACATCATTTTCTTTGATAATCTTGTAATTCATACGGGAAAAAAATACAAGTTGCACAACTGTAACCACAATTCAGAAAAAAATGACCCCTGCAATTTAGAGCTGGTAAATTTGTAGTAAAAAATCTTACATTGATTTTAAAAGGGATTAGTCATTGGTTTTCTTGGAATTCAGAAAGGAACACAACATAGACTACAATATAGTATTGCTAACAAAGAATTTGAAATAATTAAGTATGGATGGAATATACAATTCTCAAAAAAAGACAGTATAAGTGAACTGTAAGCTCATTGTTATTTGCAAGTAAAGATGCTGAAGGTGTTTTAAAGTCAGAAAAAAAAAGTCAATAAGGGATTCTGATACAGCTGACTAAAGTAATTTTAGAGATGTATTTGAACGGAAGAAGGATAGACATAATCCATGCCTGTTTTCTACATTCATCAAGGTTGGACCCAATAAGTTCAGTAGCAGTTATTTTACATTCTTCCTAAGTAAGTGGGGAACCAGTGTAAGGCATTAGTTCTGCTGCTTCTCACTGTTATAAGCACCAAAAACTCTGAGGTATACATTTGTAAATAATTAAATTCCTAGTTCCTAATACCTCTGGCATTTTGGAAAGAAGGCAATTTATCTGTCTCAGGAAAGAACACATTCTTTCAGACATCTGTTATAATGTTCCAACTACTTGTTATTGTTATTATTTAGAGTGTATGTTTAATGCTATTATTAAAGAAAAACTACTAAATATTTTCAGAATAGTTTTTAGAATGTTTCATTAAATCTAATCAAAATTGATAGTAAAAAAATAATTTTATAATCCTTTGTAATAGTGAATAAGTGTGGCATTACATTTGATATCAGAATAATCCTGCACACTGATTTTCTTTAAGTATCATGTCTTATAATTAAATATAGTATGCAAATTATTTTATATGTTATCCTACCATTTCCCTACATCAGCAGGAAGCGATTTGCCTTTACCAAACAGTACCAAGACAGACACACTGAAGCAAAGTTCAGCAAAAACACAGGAAAGTTTACATGAGATAGTGGGAGCAAGAAATACATATCAGCAAGGACTCCCTTCCTTACACTTACCATTTTGCATGTAAGGTTGGAGCTACTGTACTGTCCTTCAAAACTTGACAATGATTCTTAAATATTTTGCTGTTGGTAAATACATACATGAGTAAAATCTTAATAGAAAAGCAAATGACTCTGACTTGAATGGGGAGGATTTAATTCAGGGTACTTCACTCTGCAATAGCATTATCTGACAGTTCTACCATCTACAGAGAAGTTCCCTATGCATCCTTGCACATAAAAGCCAATTAAGCTGTGAAGAACAAGAAGTTCCAGAGTATTTCTTGTCACCTTAAAAAGTTGATTAAAGAACTTCTAAGGCATACAGAGATACAAATTAGCAGAACAAAAGAAAGGTTAAAGTTATACAGATATAGTGAAAGATACGTACTTCTCGAAGATTTGCTCCAACTTCTAAACAGATTATAATTATGGTTAAAAAAAAAATAATCATACACATTGATGAAATACTGTAAACTTTAGAGTAACACAAAAACCTAATGTAGGAAGAAAAAATTAATTAAAGAGCCACTCCGCATACGTAGTTCCACTTCTAAATCATTGCAAAATAAGAGAACTACAGATACAGCTAGGAAAAAAGTAAATAGTTGTGAACTATTTTTCCTCAAGCTAATGAACAGATAACATAATGAACTGAAAATTTGGATGTAACGTACAAAGTTCAATTTGGAGTTTGCAATGACTACTTATTCACTAAACCAAAAGAGTCGGAGTTGGCCCAACTCAGATACCTTTCCCTGTGCACACTCTGAAAATTACCCATAACAAAATAAAACAAAATTAATTTCTTGTAATGACATTTCTAATTAGCACACAGCATTCCATTGTTTTTGATCCCTCAAAGCCTCCCTAACTTCACTGCATCACAATTAACCCAGGAATAAACAGGCAAATTCAAAAGATATCTCTCACCAAGGAAGCATTAAAAAACAGAAGCCAGGCTTGGAGTAATTGCATGAAAGGAGCAGACTATATTCAAAATTAAAGAGAAGTCTAAGTGGAATTACACACATTTTTAGAATGGAAAGAAAATCAGATTCTAAGTCGCATCCAATTGCATCCAACTATATTGATTTCTTTAGGGATTACTAGAGGGTTAGCTACAACAACAGTTTCTCTTTATGAATATAGTCATAGTTACAATTAAACAATTTTAATAAAGAAATAAGAGCCTTTCACAGTCCTACACAAGTATTTTAAATGCCTGCTGAATTTGAGTGATGTCATTTTTATTGCTTTACTTACCCATTTATTTTTTACTTTTTTAGTTTGTTTTTAAATTAATCTTTAGTGTCAGCTGAAGTTTTCCACTTAGACACAGCAGGGATCAATACCAGCTGATTGTGAAAAAATAAACAGAAGAGTTTCAGACCTATTCAGCAAGAAATGAAGATTATTTTTTTTTTTTAAATAGCAATAAAGAACATAGATGAAACCACTTCCATTTGAAACAAAAACAGAAACTGTCAATTGCATCTTAGAAAGAAATTTTTTTTCAGTTCAGAGATGATTTTGCCTATCAGCTGATTTCCAGTGTCTTACCCATCTTTAAGGGTGAGGTTTTAGATACGAGATATTTTCTCAGAGCTTTCCAGGGGCCTATTTTAGCCATATACACAGATAGCATGTAGCTTAAATCTCATAGTGACATGTTCAATTTTCATTTGCTGCATGTGGAGTCTAGGATCCAAAAGTTTCCCACAACACAATCCGAAACTCAATTTGCACACACAACTAATAAAATGTAACTGCAGGCTCAAAAGCAAACTCATCTTAGGCGCATGTTTTAGAGAACCCTTACACTATTGCCACAGATAAATGTGCTGCCTTTTAAGCTCAAGGCATCTTCTTTAGGCATCTGCTTACCGGCTCTACTATTGACTTAAACTATTTCAAGATTTAGTACTGTTTTCCTATACATATCTCACCAAAAACATCCTTCCTTAAGAATTTACTCTGGTTTGTTTGGTGTTAATTCCCACTAGGTACTTTATACCCTTTCTTTTTAAGGAACAATTAATGATGTACAAGATATGATCATAGAATCACCAAGTTTGGAAAAGACCTCCACAATCATCCAGTCCAACAGCTCACCTAACACCAGTGTTTCCCCACTAAGCCACGTCACTTACTACAGCATTTAAATGTTTTTTGAACACCTCCAGGAACTGTGACTCAACCACCTCCTTGAGAGCACCTGACCACTCTTTAGCAGAAATTTTTCCCAATATCCAACCTGAACCTCCTCTGGTACAACTTGAGGCCATTGCTGCTCGTCCTATCACTAGTGATGTCGGAGAAAAGGCTGACCCCGATCTCGCCACAAACTCCTTTCAGGTAGTTGTAGAGAGCTATAAGTTCTCGCCTGATCATCCTCTTTTCCAGACTAAGCAATCGCAGTTACTCAGTTGCTCCTCGTAAGTCTTGTGCTCCAGGCCCCTCACAGCTTCACTGCTCTTCTCCAGACATGTTCCAGAAATTTCTCTCACTAAGCAAAGGACCCACATCTTTTAGTATTGCTACTTATACTTTGAGATCCAAATCTTCGCCCCTTCATCTTAGATTCACAAACTTCTATTTATTTATCACAAAAAGAAGAGCAGTAGCAAAGACATGTTTTCTTGATTTCCTCCCTCAATATGGGGCTCAAACAAGATCATTATGCTTTCTTCTGTACCCACTGTTGAGACGTGACATTGGTAATTTAATGTGCTAACCCTGCTGAAGCAGGCTCAGATTGTTTCTGTCACAGCACATTTAAAGAGTTCCTTGGTCAGTCCTGAGCTGATATGAAAACTGTCACTCACCAAAGTGGGATTCTCTGCCCAACAGATGACTGACACTGAAAAGTTAAACTGCTGAAAGCATCAGCTCATCAGGAAACTACAGTGCAATCTTGGCCAGCATACAGATTATTTTAATGCTTACATTTTTATCATCCCGCTTTTTTCTTTTTTTTTTTTTTAACAGATAATGTAACACCAAAGTGATTAAGTATTTGGTCCTTGTTTTAGAAGAAGAAAAGAAAACACAAAACTTGTAAAAGTCTGCAGTATTTTCAGTACTTTTCAGTGCTCTAAAGAACAAGATTAAACATTTAAATTCAAAAGTTTAATTTCATTATTGTAATAAATAATAAAGGTTTTTAATAATTCCAAAATTGAAATCTATTGCCTGGTACCAACTTGGATTCTATGGCTTACATCAAAGTAGTAAATAGAAACATGTACTTTCTAACCTTCCAATTCTCAAACAGATATTTTACTAGAATGAACCTGAATATTTTTTGTTCTTTTTTCTTCCTACTTTTAGCAGTAAATAACATGTGCAGTGTTAAGGGATGCTACAGTCTGCCACATCCCCCAGAAGCTCCTGGAGCTTCCTCCAGCCCAGTGCAGACATGGTCTCCATTCCACAGCAAAGGACATGGTTGTCCCTTTCTGCTTGCAAGTCTGGCCTAGCCAAGAGCATGTCCCAAGTCACATGCAGAGGATGCCAGCAGGACCTGCCACTCACTGTCACTGCCACTATGCTGCCAGGACTCACACCAGACACAACTAACTTCCCTTCACTATCAGTGGTTGGTGGCTAAAGATCCTGCAAGCTCCGGCTACTGGCATCCCAGGCCAGGGCACCCACAGCACAGCCTGACTTCAGGAGCTGGCACCCAGCCTGTGCATGCTGTTCCTCCACTATCTGGTGCTTAGTACCTGCAGCACTCCCACAAAAATGAGATGGAGTGCAAAGTTATACAGAGAGTGAAGGAAGGATTTAGTTAGAAAACAGGACAGAGACAGGACAAAGTGTGGTGATCAGGCACTGGACTCAAGTCAGACACCTGTGCTAACAGACCTCATTTCACACATTAGCAGCCCTTTCAGTCTTTCCCACTATGTTCCTCTTGAATTTCTATGTATTAAGGTAATACCTAGAGCATATTTTCTTTTGTGAAGATCTGAAAACACTTTAATCCGTACAGTGTCATAATGAAAAACACTCATTTCTTAAAAACTGTTACACCTCCAAAGACAGATTACCGATGATCTGCATTTCATATTTATAATTCCATCATATAGTTTAGACATTATTTTCAATTCTTTATTCTCTTATAGCTTCATTAGGGTATCAGTTAGAAAGCACAGGAGAATATTAAGTTAAGAACTAAGTGCTTTCCAATAGTATTAGGACTATACATACAAGTAAATTATCTACGGCAAAGCTTATTTTTTGGTGTCCCATAAGCTAAGTAGCGCAATACAAAAGATGATAGCCTCCAAACTGCCCCTGAAGGGCTCATTTGAAATGTGCCAGGTATTGTTTGACTGGAGACAGAAAACACACAAAAGACCATTGCATCACTCTAACTGCACAGCCATGTCTCAGCACTGGGGTTCTTGCACCATTGCACTACTTCATTTACTGGTGCAGAAATAAACCCTAGGTCTCCATCTCCCAGTAAGTATCTTCTTTATACTTACATATTCAACAGAGGTTCTGGCTCTGGACAATTATCCTGCTGCACATATTTCATCCATACTTTATCCTGCTGTGCATACTCTAAATAATTATCAATATTTATATTTAAATTATTTAACTAGGCCAGAAGTTAATTTACTCCTTGAAATTTCTTTTATTGCTATATTTAATCACAGCCAAAGACAGGAAAAAAGAGACAAGTTCTTCATAATTTTCCCCAAATATCTTCTATTACTTGAAGTCTAAGTCACTCTAATACTTGAATAGCTGAAAAATTTCTTCATGACTCAGAACAGATATAATCAGAATATGGTTCAAGGAAGTGCAACCATTTCTGACCTCTCCCCACACCTAGGGTACACCACCTCCTGCCATGTGATGCAATTACGTTAGTACACCTTCTATATTTAAAGCAACAATATATTCATAATACCAAATACCTAGATCAAAACTGTGAAACAACTTCAATGCATAATGTCCTTCTATAAAGAGTATTTCCACAAATCACAAATTTTGCTTACCTGAAGCCAGTTATTGAACTGTCCGCCTATAGCTTCAATCAGCCATGCAAAAGCTTTTCAGCTTTAATGTAGGCGTTGATAAGTCATTCACTTAAAAAACATACAAACTTCAGTAATAGAAATGAGTATTATAGCAATAATACACTGTTTTCAAAAGACCTCTGCCAGTGCCTACTAATACATTGTGACCAATCATCACACAGTACTTCACTGTTGTTAATCATTTTCTGCTGTCACAGCCTAAAAGCCTTATCACCGCTAGGAAGTTCAGAATAAGTCCACTGTGATCACATGCAACCTTTTTGAATCCTCACCTCCTTGTCTATAAAGGCATCAAATCATCTTCTGTAAAGAAAAAGAGGTAGGAGCTCAGGACCGTTCTCATTGCCATACTGAACACATAACATCAAATTAGAATGCCTCTTTCCCATTCATTGTGTCATCACTTATGTAAATTCAAAATTTTTTTCTCCTCCTGACTCAGTTATGTCTGAGAAGAAACAGGGGCCAGGGCAGACTGCAGGGAGGTCGTACTCCTGTAACAACTATTTCTAATCATCTAACATCTATGTTCTGAGGCATAGCACAGATTGGTGACTGTTTTCACAACTTTTACTCAGACAAAGATACTTTTAGTAGTTACTTATACTCAAAACACAGGTAGAAATATAGTAGAAATAGATCAGCTGGCAGATAATGCTCTGTTTAAGCTTCATTTCTATTTTTTTAAAGTAAGAATTTACAGTACTAGATTCACGAGATAGTCATTACAAGTTATTACATTAGCCATCCTAGAATGAATAAGTTATAAGGTAATCAATATTGATAGTTTTAGAACCAAGATAGAACCAGCTGAATTATAATCATGGACAGAGATCTTCAGTGAGTTGGTATAAGGAATGTACAATTTAGTAGCGTATATAATGAACAAATATTGAAAGCTTATTTGAAGCAGTAATCCATCATTTGTGTCAAATATGATGGTGCAGTCATGCAGTAAATGCACCTTGTCTCAGATGCTACTGATTAAACAGACATGACTGCTGCTGAATCATGCAACTGTGTTCCTCAGCATCCCATCTGCTATTAATAACAGATGCAAATGTGTAAGAATAGAAGTGAATGAAGAACTGCAGTAAATACAAGAATAGATGAGTAAGCATACAAAAATAAAGTGTCAGCATCAATGTCAGCATGAAAAGAAGATAAGACTAAGAAAAAATGATATTTTTGTAATGTGGACTAAGCCACATTATCAGGAAAAAAAAAATAGCATAGAAATTTGCACTGTAAACTCATTTCTATCACTTTTCCTCCTACTAGCTCAACTGATGTTTCTGGTTCACATTACATTAAAATACTGGCATGATATAACGTTTTAAAATCAGATCTGTTCATTAAAATACAATTTAAGGCTCATATCTGGCTAACAAAGCACATAAGCAAAGATTTCAGTGCCAACACACTCCAAAAAATACAGCAAGTTTCAGTGAATCCAACTTGTGCAAAGGTTGCTAAAACAGCTTACAGTACTCTGAATCCTTGCTGAAATTGGCAACTGTTTCTAAAATACAGTCTACATCTGAGGGAAAAAGTGACCTTTAGCTACATGTTCTCAGCCCTATAAGTGTCCTTTTTCAGCTGATGAGAAGGAAGAGGCTAGATACTGCAGTCCTAAGCCTCTCAACTTATTCTCACAGCACAGATTTATAGCCAGTCTCCATTCTGTCCTATACAAAGAGAACAAGCTATTCTTTAGATCATACTTCTTGCTTTAAATAGAACTACCCAAATTACACATTGGGCTTGAACGCTAGGAGTAACATTAGCTTCTCTGTTTAGTTTCATTTTTGGGAAAAGTATAAAGCAGACCAAGAAAGCATCAGAGAAATCCCTGAGAAAGCCTGTTGTTTGCCAAAACCCAACTTACAGAGAGCACAGGAATAAAAGCAAAAACAAACGTATTTCATAGTGCTTCTGGATGCCACCATAATGCTGGGTGCTGCTTGATGTTATCAGATTACATTTTCAAACTATAATCAAAACCCTTAATTTTAAATGTTGTTTTTCTAGACAAGGCTGATATTTCTGATGCCATGGTGTTAACAGAAATAATTTACACTGGTTTGTGGTCTCACATCTTTTTTCATATGTCTGTACTATGAAATATATATATATATAATATACGTCTGTACTACGAAAGAATATAGGTTGCCTAGTGTTCACTAAACTTTCCCTGTGATCTACTAAAAGATCATTGACTTTGCGATAACTGTTTCTGGAATGTTCTGTATCCTTTGATGGGCAGTAAGACAACAGTTAAAAGTGGTCATTTCAAATCTGTCTGTGCCAATATGGCATAGATGGGAATAGCTGTCCATGGTGCCACATGCTGATACAGCCAAGGAAATAAATTAGAGTTACACAATAACAAAACAAAAAAGTAGAATATGATTAATTCATAAAACTGAATGGTTCATACATCTGGCATTTATTATATATAGAAGAAAAAAACACAAACAAATGCTGTTTTTAATAGAAGACAATATTTGTTTGTAACATCAGTTATCACTCTTACTCAAGATAAAGACAGCAATGTTTAGAAAATCTTAGCTAGCATGTGACAGCACTACAGGTGAATGTTTTTGAAACAGAGGGTATTGTAGTCCATCTGTACAGAATTGTCACTTTTATGGAAATAGCCTCAAAATTACCAGACATTGTGACAATGTATTGCATCACCTTTGAAAATTGCACAGTTGATGTACAATTTGGAACCGATTAGACGGAAAATGTAGTTTTCAATCTGAGGAATTTTCATCTAAGAAATCTTGTTGCACAGTAGTAGCATATATAGCGGTACTGACCTAGCAAATAAATAAAATGTTCCAGATCTAAGATAGCAACTTTACACTGGAATTTAATTTCTATGTGAACCACTCAATAAAATCAAATTGTCATATCTCAGGCAAATTGTGGAAATGATTTGTGATAATGATTCAATTTCAGTTCATCACTAAGAGCTTGAAGCTGCTCAGCAAAGATAAATTCAGCCCCAGAGAACTGTCGCTTTGGACTGTTTGTTTGAATCAAGAACTTTCTAAAAAGCCCCTTGAGGAATATTTCAGATGTTCTTTGTCCTTCCATAGAGATTTGTGAGGCCCGGTATTCCCCATTATCAAACTAAAGTAGTCTAATCTAATTTAGTCTGGTATTAGTTTAGTACTAGATCTGGAGGTTGATGGCCTGGCCACGGCAGGAGGATTGGAACTTGATGATCCTTGGGGTCCCTTCCAACCCAAGCCATTCCATGATTCTAAAGCAATCTGTGAAACTTAAGTAAAAAAAAAAAACAAACAAACAAAAAAAAACTGCAACCCAACACATACATAAACTGAAAACCAAATACAGAATAAGAATGAACTTCAAGAAATTTTAAAGGTTTCTTCAATTGCTTGGAATAGTATAGTGGCCATTTAGTCTGGAACAGTACACAAAACAGTTCCTGTAACAAAGCTGAAATCTGATATATAAAACAACTGCAGTGATAAATAGATGTAGTATGCCACAGAGAGAGAGAGCAGAGAATATCAGCTATTTTGCTAATATCCTTAAGGCATATGTTTAGGCAAATTTCTCATGATGCTAGGAAAGCAATTCTATCATGTTACAGGAAAGGATAAATAATTTTAGTGTTATCAGTTCCTGCCTATCCCCCTCCAGCATTAGCTGTACTTCCCTGAGCACAAAACAAGCTAGCTGTGCTCTTGATGGGCTTTGCAACTGCACAAGAAGCACCAAACATCCAATTTTCAGCTCTCAATAGTCTACAGGGCTTCAAGTAGAGAAGATAAGAGAAAAACAACAACAAAAAAGATTAGGAAAAAGATTATGTCACAAAAGGAAAGTGTTCTGGTGTCAGCAGGTGAGGAGAAAAAGCCCTGGAGTAATTTCAGTACATTCTGGTAGCAAACTGCAACATCAATGTTTAGGCAAGACTTCTCCACTTTTAAAAAAATGCCATTGCACTAAAAACTTCAATTTATCAACATCAGCATTGTGCTGATCTTGTCACAACAAACTGGATTTACAACTTTACTGCTCCAGATAGTATCTTTGCCTTTAATTGCTGATCCTTTCGTAGGATAACCCAGGTATCTCCTAAAGAGTGTTCTCCCCTCTATCCATAATCAGAACAATCTCAGCTCTTCCAGTTTGTCATTCCAGAGGCTCTTTCCAGGAGTTAATTTTTGCATATTACTCTGTATTTCCCTTTCCTTTCTGCTCTTCATTGCCAAGTATTCAATGTGCAAAAAAAAAAAAAACACATTTTCCCTCCAATTACACTCACATCTTCACCCTAGTTAAAATAACTCAGTTAATAAATATGGTCTACATAGCACATAGATTAGCACAATTTCTTTAGGAGAATAAATACACGTCCTACTACATGAGGGATAATTCTGGAATACTTAAACAGTCATGTCAAGGACAGTCATCAAAAACAGAAGAGATAAACAACCTTATACTGGTTCTCCTTTTCAGAAAAGAAATTCCTTCAGAATTTCCCCTCAGAACTAGCAGGAAGATAAAGTATTTCAGAATCAAATATTACTCTCCCCAAACCCTCTATCCTGTACTTGAAGCTGTTCAGCTTATTTATATGTTTGGTACTGCTAAGAGCTCTAGTATGTCTTAAATCAATAAATTCCAAATCCTTCAGGATTTAGGATTTTCCCTTGCTCAGCTTCATAGATTAAAACCCTTCTTTTCAGTCTTTGAAAAGCAGGCAGGGATCTTGCCTGCTAAATCTACAGATTAGGAGACTGAACACAAATCCAGGGTGTTTTTCGTGTATCCAACTGTGCAAAAAACTCAGACAGCAGGGTTTCAAAATTCTCTATATGAGCTTCAGGAAATGTATTTGTTTTCTCTATATTAACCATATTAGAAAACAAATTTCATCCAAGGTCATCAAAGGAATCTATGTTAGACTTCTCTTATATCTGGTATTGAAAGTTGTAATCTTTCACTCCCAAACATCATATTAGTTAATCCCAGCAGCACAGAAATATTCTATTTTCTGTTGGTGCTCTCAGCTTCAAGTTTCCTCTTTGAAACAGAAATGGGGGTCAAGGAGGAGAGGGGTATATATTTAGGTCATGACACAGACATTATATAATAAGTCCTGGCATATGACAAAAATTAATGCTTAAATTGATACAGACTTAGGGCGTGTTGTGAGAAATGGAAGACATCTACTGTTCTCAAAGTTTCTTTTCCCATTTTTAGCCACTCTAAATAGTGAGTTCCAATCCTTTCACAAGCTGTTCTTTGTAAACTTCTCTCCATTTACTCCAGCCCCACCACCACAACATATTTTAAAGTGACTATAAACTAAAAAAGGTTTTCTGATGGCTGTGTCTTTACCAACAAGAAAATAAATGAAAGCAGAAGCAACATTCTGTAATGTCAGTATTATGATAGTTTTAATAAATGATGCACTTGGAACAGTATAAATCATTTTCACCTGAATGGTTCTCATGGCAACCCATTACAATAGTCACTGATTGTGGCAACTAATAGCAGCCTTAGCACGTAGCTATTTGTACAATGGGCTAGCATGATTTCATACTTTCTGCTTGTATAATGGTTATCAAATGATCAGTGGTCACATTTGGTGACTTCAGTTGTGAATTATGAATAATTTAAGTGGGATTTGTGGTGAGAACTGAGTGAGAACAAATGGAAAGCAGCAATCCTGAGAGGCAAAATGCCATAGCTGTCCATTAAGCATTATTAATAAATCACTCCCTCAAAAAGACAGCCCATGCACTACTAAGCACCAGGCACGGCACTAACAGTCCCTGAGGACAAACCCCTGTCCAGTTACAGCAGAGTGGCAGCCGAGCTCAGAGTTCCACAGTGGTTCCCTGACAACAAGCTTTACCAATCTTAAGAGTTTTCTCTAACCAGCTTATTAACTCCAACATGAGATTACAAAGAGGTTCAGGCAGTCATGAAGATATTTTTTTCATTAAGTAGTCCTAATAACACTCTTATGTCACCAATCATTAATGCAGAGTAGTCTTTGGTTCCACTGGGAGTGAAAGCATATTATTTCTAAAACTACAACAAAGTAAAATGCTTCTTAATATATTTTGCTTCTGCAATGATATTTTTCCACATTGCTGTCAATAGTTACATTGTAAATATGCAAATGCATATGAGTAAGAAATTAATTTACAGGGTGTTTCCTTATATATAGCTACACACACAAAAGAAATGTAATGATTCCAATACTTAAAGTACTACTTCAACAAGGCTTTATGTACTTTTTCTTTTTTTTTTTAAATCATCTTTATTGTGTAAAATTTATTTTTACACTTTATTATACATCTTCCAAAGATAGAAGTAAATTTTTAATGATTTCCATATGGAAAAAAAAAAAATCTATAATTCCCATCTTATCATTTAGGTTTATTTGTCTCACTGTGCCTTATGGCTTAACTTCAAAATTTTAGGAAGAATGTTAAAACAACAGTAATATGTATGTTTCCCACAGATTTGAAGAAAGAAAACCAGAGTAAGTTTCATTTGTTGCTGAACTGAAAGGTGACAAAAATGGTTGTGAACTACACAATAAAGTATTTTCTAAAAGTTCAGCATTAAAAGATAAAGAAACTAATGGCCAGAATAAGTCACTGTAATTAATATAAGAGTACTTTCCTACTCACCATTTTTATTAAACATTTCTTAAAAATAACTGAAATGCTTTCATCCTCCACCAAGTTTATTTTATCTTAATGTTCTGTGAGAGGAACAAGTGTTCTCCTTCACTAAAACACTTACGTGAAAGACAATGTTACAATCAGAAAGGTCAATGCGGCAGAAGGGCAACACAGAAGCTTAGTAGCAGAGGAACTAGCGTGATGGAACAGTGTTACAACAGAAAAGTGCTCATCTATCTCCAAAGACCTAGGCTTGCAGGGAAAAATCCACAAGGGAGGCAACTTCAACCAGAAATCTTTCCCCAGTGGCAGTCAGTCCACAAATAGGGTCTAAGAGAGGTGCAGCCAGGCTCCACCTCTTCTGGTCCCACAGCTGAATTGCATTCACCTGTGCTCCTAGGGCTGACTGGGTCCTCACCCCAGGTGCTCAGCCAGCAGTTCAGGCTAGGACTCAACAGTTACCATACAGATGGTGATATTTTGGAATTTCTAAAAATCATATAAATCACAGAAAAGCTTTGTCTCACATCTAGTGGCCATAAAGAAGGACAATGCATTCTGAGTCTATGCACTGTATCAAGTAAATCTGGAACACTATTATAATTACAACTTTCATGTTATAATTTCTGGCCATACCAGCCACGTGCAACATTTTGGAAAACAATCCTTAATTTTATACCCTTCTTCTCAGTTCTGTTTTCACAATTCTATAAGATGTTTTCAGTATCTATTGATTAAGACAGATGAGTACAGTGTTACAGACAACGTAAAAGATCTTTCTTAGTTCTCATCACACCAATGAGGTTCTTTTAATATGTTGGCCTGGAGCATCAAGCTACTTAGTATTCAAGTTTAAACAAAATACTACCTTAACAATTTAAAAGAAAGTTCTTCTTTAACATTAGTGGCCATCCTCAATGCAAAAACTTAGTCCATTTGTACACCAAAATGTGTATCAAATAATAAATGCACATTATATATATATACAACATGAAAATGTTTAATTATTGCCTCCCCAGTTGTATGCATTAAGATTCATTTTGAATTTGCTTATAAATGCTTAACAGCATTTAAGAAGACAATTGGTATCTCAAGCCTAAACCTGAATAGGGCATAAAACTTACTCTGTCCTCATTTACTCTCCTACATGGACAAAGGTTCTATTACATTATGTTTAAGCGAGATATGCAGACTTGAACAAGCATAACCAGGAATAAGAAAATGCACAGGCAGTGGAAACAGGAACAATTATGGGAGGAGTATAGGGATGCTGTTAGTCTCTGTAGCAATGGGGTCAGGAAGGCCAAGGTCTAACTGGAACTGTACTTGGCAAGAGGTGAAAAAAACAAGAAAGGGCTGCACAGGAAAATCAAACAGTAAAGGAAAGTCTAAGAAAGTGTACACGCCCTAGTAGGCAAGACTGGCAGGCTGGTAACAATGGACAAGGAGAAGGCTGTGGTACTCAACAAATGTTTGCCTCAGGCTTCACTGGCAACTGTTCTTCATGCACCCTCTGAGTGGATGAGTTGGAAGGTGGAGACTGAGGGAGCAATGTCACTCCTGTTGTAAGTGGAAGTCAGGTTCATGACAACATGAGGAACCTGAATGTCAATAAATCTGTGGGTCTTGATGAGATGCACACTAGAGTCCTGAGGGAATTGGCTGATGTAGCTGCCAAGCCACTCTCAAAGATATTTCAAAAGTAAGGACAATCAGGTGAAGTCTCTGATGACAGAAAAAAAGGGCAATGTCATGACCATTCTTACGAAAAGTAAAAAGGATGACACATGGAACTACTGATCTGTTAGCCTCACCTTAGTGCCAAGGGAAATCACGGGGGCAAATCCTCATGGAAGAGTTCTTTGGAGGAAGCTGTGTTAAGACAAATGGAGGACTGGGAGGTGATATGGGACAACCAGCATGGCTACACCAGGGGTAATCCTGACTGATAAACCTAGTGGCCTTCTATGATGGCATAACTGCATCATAGTGGACAAGGGAGAGCCACTGAGGTAATCTATCTGGGCATCAGTAAGACCTTTGACATGGTCCCCCAGAACAACCTTCTCTCCAAATTGGAAAGGCAGGTATTCCTGGATGACATGCTAGATCACATGAGGAATGAGCGTGTGATCTGAGACAGCCAGCAGGGCTTCATCAGGGAAAAGTCATGCCTAACCAACCTGGTGGCTGACTGATGTCATTTACCCAGACTTGTGCAAAGCCTTTGGCATGGTCTCCCACCATATCCTTATCTCCAAATTGCAGAGATGTGGATTTGACGAGTGGATCACCTGGTGGATAAGGAATTGGTTGAAAGACCGCAGACAAAGGGTGGTCATCAATGTCCAGGTGGAGGCCAGTAATGAGCAGTGTCCCCTAGGGGACTGTCTTGGGATCGGTGCTCTTTAAAATCTTTATCAATGACATTGATGATCAAATTGAGTGCACCCTAAGCAAGTTTGCTGATGGCACCAAGCTGAGTGGTGCAGCTGACACAGTGGAAGGAAAGGATGCCATTCAGAGGGACCTTGGCAGGCTGGAAAGGTGGGCCTGGGTGAATCTAATGAGGTTCAACACAGCTAAATGCAAGGTTTTGCATTGGGCTGGACAAATCCCAGGCATTTATACAGACTGGGAGGAGCAGTCCTTGAGAGTTAGCCCTGCAGAGAAGAACCTGGTTGTCCTGGTGGATGAAAAGCTTAACATGAGCCAGCAGTGTGCTCTTGCAGCTCAGAAAGCAGGGACAGGGAGGTGATTGTCCCCTTCTACTCTGCCCTTGTGAGGCCTCATCTGGAGTACTGCATCCAGATCTGGACCCCCAGTACAAGAAAGACAGAGAGCTGTTGGAGAAGGTCCAGAGGAGGGACACAAAGATGATTAGAGAGCTGGAGCACCTTCCCTACAAAGACAGGCTGAGGGAACAGGGCTTTTTCAGCCTGGAGAAAAGAAGGCTGTGGGGTGACCTCATTGCAGCCTTTCAGTACCTAAAGGGAGCCTACAAACAGGA
>JAOWBP010001760.1:72200149-72224396 GCA_028571105.1 Tragopan temminckii | reverse complement strand
AGGGTCAGGAGTACATTGCGAGGATGACGTACAGCCTTCATCCCCACAACCACTGGAATGACCACCAGGAGGCACTACACATGTGTAGAAGCACTAATTAGGGGTGTAGTTCAGGGTATAGAATGAGCACAGAATATTGTAATGAATTCCCAGAAGTAGTTGTAATAACAACTCCTTGTCTTAGAAAGACTATGAATATGTAGGTATTCCTTCTATAAGTAAGGATGTTTATCTGCTTTTGGCATGCAGGCTAGGAAGGGGCTACCCCCCCTATACCCAGCGTGCACGCAGTGCTGAATAACATACCTGCTTTATAACTACTTTGTGGTTATAGAGTTTGATTCCGCAATTCAATCCTGTATTCTGGAGTTATATTCCATGTATTATATGAACCTAATTATTTATCTGGAAGTAGAAAAGGTAAGAAAAACATGGCTTAAATTAAAATTTTATTAAAAAATAAGTCTCAAATTAATTCACTGTTTGAGTTGCCTGTCCAGCTATATGCTTAGTGTAGATTAAGTAGGCATAACGTGCTCTTTTTGATTGCTCTTATTATTCTATGGCTCCAGTCAACTCTGTTGAATTTCAGTCTTCATGGTAGAGTTTATTTTCACATACTAGATGTTGACTAGTATAGATAACCTAAAAATAACTTTCTGTTGCAAATATATACTGTCACTGCAAGTTATATACATAGCTCACTAGCCTACTGTAACACAATGTGTCTTCATATCAGCAGATCATTATTAACCACAAGCTTTTCATTGGCCTTTCTTCTACCATTGTTTTTGTTTTTTAAATGCAAGCCATAAGATCAGCATCCATAAAATTCATACACACAAGCAGAACCATTTTATCCACACTGTCAAGAAAAACTCCTTACAAAAGGAACATTAGAGTCAGTATTCCAGAGGGTGAGCATACATGTTATTTGGAAGTCATGCACCTCCTGTATGTGGTCTGACAATGTTTGGAATTTATGTAATCATGAACAGTTATGTTGCGTTTGGCCTGATGGAGTGTCCATTGATGCTTAGATTCATCTTCTGTGGGAAGATCCAAGGAGACCTACAAAAGTCTGTAGAGAGAAGCCTTCCAAGATCCTCTTTCCAAAGATTTATGCAAACCCTTTGTTGGGATACAAGACCTAAAGATGGAAAGTAGCTTAGGAATCACTGGGGATGCAAACCAAACATATATGGTTCTGACACAGTGCTACAGGGCTTCTAGGAATTTTTTAAAAGGAAAAATTACTGCATATTAATGCTTATAACTTACTCTTGTAGTGAAGAAAGTCTACACTTTTCACTTTGGGGTTGGAGAGGAAGAGGGGCAGATTTTCTTTTCAAGAAGAAAATACTGCAGAATCATGTTTTTAATAAATATTTGAATTTAAAATCACCTACTGAATAAAATCAGTGAAATAAATGGTTGAAAATTTTAATTATATCAAAGTAAAAATAAATTATTCAAACCATGATTTTAAAAAGCTTTTGTCAGAAGACATACCAATTTATTTGGTAAAATGACAAAAAAAAAAAATCTAAAGCAGACAATCATTTAGTACATGCCTATTTAAAGGAGAGAATTATACAAAATAGAGCAAAACATAGATGAAGTGACTTACATTGCTGTACTGATGCAGACTTATAAAGTGTAGTTAGAAGTGTAATAAAAATAATACATAGCCATCTAATCCTATCAGTTTTGTACTACCAGAAACCAAGGCAAAATTTTTAATAATTTATATTGCTTCTAATACTGAATTTAGCTTCTAAAATCAAACAGGAAATGAAGAAAAACTATATAAATTAAGGATTCCATTGGATATCTATCAAAGGCATTATGCTAATTTTCCAAAGAAGACAGACAGAAGATTGTGCCAGACTGAAATCATCAGTTCAAATAAATGACTGTACTGACACAAAAATCTTAAGGCAAAACCATGCATTAATGACTAAGGAAGGATGGTTAAGGAGTAATGATACTCATAAGATTTAGAAAGCCCTAGGTGAACTTTCTGTTCTGAAAGATTGCATTAGTAGGACAGCTACATAAATTTCAAGCTCGACTTAAAACAAAACAGAAAAAAAGTACCAGGAGTTCGACTTCAGCAGCATTTACATATTCACTGCAGAAACTGCAATATTGAAATTGTCATGCAAATGAATGATGACCACGGAAGTACTAAATCTCTTACTTCAGCCGTTTTTTTTTTAATAATTATTTTACTATTCACATGACAGTCTGCTTCTGCCCTCAGAGCTGAAAACCAATTAAGAATTTGGCATTCAGACCATTCAGAATGCACTGAGGATTCAAGAGCGAGTTTTTCCTATCACTTAGGCCTCACTTGCACAGAAACTAGTTACAGCCATAGCTTTATTTCAAATCATGTGTAGAGGAAGACATGGCCGTTTTAACGCAACAACACTGATGTAGCAAACGTGAATAAATTCCATTATGCCTGAAGGAAACCTATATTTCTAGGGTATTTTAACTGTTTTGATATTGGGATACTTCCAACCTTTCCCATTGAATGTTTATGACCCCGTACAAAACAATTCAAATTTTATTTAATTAAAAATAGATACAGATCAAGACCTAGTATAGTCAGAATTGGGATTGGTTTCTGTTTTGCCTCCCCGTAGCCTGTTTAGTCATTCTGCAAGAGACAATCATTGAAATACATTTGAAGGTCTGAAAACAGAGTCTAGAAATCTCTTCAGTAACTGTGAACCATTTCTTTTAGGTTCAAGATAAGTATCAGAACAAAGCTAGCCTACACTGTAGGTAAAACGAGATTTTCTAGAAAGAAGTCTATTAAGAAGCTTTTCTGAATAGCCTACTTGGTCAATATGATTAATGATATGAGTGGGAAAAGTAAATGGAAGAGTAATTTGTCTACGGTAATGAACAGTGGCCACTGGAATAAAAAAAACAAACAGTAAATTCTTTAAAATAAAGAATAATATATACTTAAAAATATCTGACTATAATGAAATGGATTTATTAAGATTTTGACTGCCTTGGTAGATTTTAACAATTCAAAACAAAAAGCTTGTGTTTTCTTGTTTATATATATATATACACACATGTACATATATATGTATACAAATGTAAACATAACAAATATTTATACACACAGTTCTTGAACTCTAATCCAACTGCATGAGAAACATAAGTTGAAATTTACCTCATAAAGATATACCAATACTGAAATCTGAATCTAATCAGAATAACAAGCATCCTTAGAGAACCCCTTAACCAAGATACTTCTTCCCATGTCTTCAACAATACCCAAAGCAGAAAAAAAAAAAATATTTCAACAGCTATAAAGAAATCTAATTTTCTGTAGATAACTGCTTTGCACATATTCATCACCACTTTTATAAGATAAACAGCATATCCGTCTTTGGGGTCATCCTCCCATAAAGCTCTGAATGAGTAAATATTGCTTACATTCCTTCAACCCTTATAGCATCGTCACATACTTTCCTGTGTTCTTGCTTGTTTCTATGTGCATCCTCACACATAGTACTAAACAAATAAAGAAAGTGGCGGAACTAAACATGGCTGACTAGCAGGAATTATATGAAAACAGTGAAAACCTATTAGAACAGCTTTATTTTTAATCAAGGTAGCTAAAAAGGAACCTATTCATATCTCAGGTAGAGCAAAAGATTAAGCATGAAATTCTTTTTCTGTGATAGAAGTACAATGGAAATGATATTTCATTAAGTTTCCATTACTTTCCTGCCATAGCATTTCCTCCATTACTCTCAGAAGATGTTCAACTGCTTCGATTTCAAGGCCTACATTGGTACTGAGCTTAAGCTTCTGAAAAAGCTGCAAAGTTGTGAGAAAGACCTAGGTTACAGCATACAGACCACAACCATAGAAGAAAAGAGATAATGTTGCAGATGGGAGATAAGCTTGTTGAGATAGGGAGAGCTGGCAAGCCCAGAATTTATGACAAGTAACAAGTTTAAATCTCTTGTTAAAAACAAAACAAAAACAAAAACAAAAACAAAAACAAAAAAAACAAGGAACCAAAATACAGAAACAGAGCAACAGTAAAGATCACGTCCTTCCTCTATGTTTTTGTAGACCTCAAAGGCAAAACAAAATCCCAAGATACTGAGGGACAAAAACTAGATTTCAAAGATCTGTTGTGAAGAATTTCTTGACAAAATGAAATAACCTGTTTTTGTCTTTACAGTAACCTTACATGTATTGTACAATTGCGTCAATTTGCATGTTAAAGAAAAAGGAACAATCTGCAAGCATATTTCAAATTTACATGATGGGGATTTACATGCCTAGTACACATCCACAACAGAAGTACATAGAACATGGCAGTAAATTACAGCAACAGATGAGAAACACTAACATCTCATGAGCTTGGATTTCCACATATTATTTCCTTTGACTTATTTGTAGAAAGCTAAAAACAAACAAACAACAACAACAAAAAAAGCAAACAAAAATACATCTGGATAGCTATGAAAATAAATCGCTTGTTTAACATTTCACACATCACTTAGATATGTTGAATGTCAGATTAACTTTATAAAATAAAGTTAAAGTATAAAATAAAAAAAAAAAAAGATCCTATTTGGAATTCTAGAGATAACCTTAATCAAAAAGAATAATTACAAATAGATATGTAAAGTTGTTTTTAGTGCTTCTATTCCTAGACAGAAACCTTACTTAAATTTTCTTCCTCATAGATGAGCCAAAGATCATTTACTCTGTATATATTAAGAACTATCCAATAGTCTGCTACAGACAGCCTACTTATCCTGTAGTTAAAGCCATTTCAACATGTCCTTTTCTTCAATTGCAATGTAACCAATAATTTAAAAATTACATATTAAGCCAATATTTAAATTAATAAAAGGTAATGCCAAGATGCATATAATAAAACTGAAGCCAGAATAAGTATTAGTAAATTGTCATTACGCTGTTCAGTGTAATTGAACTTTAATACTATTCATTCTTTTTCTCTACCTTTATATCTATATAATTTAAAAAACACCAGAAACTTTTGAACTACATTTGAAGCATCACGTTTTTTCCTGACCATAAGCATCTTAAAGATAAATTTCTGCCAAAATTAGTTAATTCTACTTCTTCCATATAAAAGAAAACAAAGAATCGGCCTGGATATTCCCACACAACTGTTTTAGGAAAATCAACTCTCCTTTAATTTGGGAAATATGTAACTAAATGTAGTTATCTCCATGCACATGGTCTATGAAAATCTTATTTAAATTTAAAGAAGATCTACAGTTCATTTCAGTTTCCTAAGTAGGTTTAAACATGTAGTGTCATTTTAGATATTCTGATCTCTCCAAAACATCCACACACTCAGAAGACACAGGAATCACGAAAGCCCCTATGGCTTACTGGGGTGTAGCCTTCCTCCAGCTATGTGTTGGAACCTAAATCAAGCCATTAGGGCTGTTTGCAGTAGTCTGAGGTATCCCTGACAGCCAGCAGCAGCAGCTCCAGAAAGCTGGATGCTCTTCCATAAGCCTTAGCAATATACATACACAGCAAATAAAATTCCAGTAGATGGCATTATATCCCAAGATCTTATATAGCACTTTGTATTAATAAACATGAAAGTCAAGCATTCAGTGAACCACTTCGTTACTGAAAGTATGATCTGAATGGAATTTTAGTTGCTTATATTCAGGAGAATGATTCAAGAAACTTTAAGCTGAGATACTGTCATCACTGGTAAAATGCAATTAAGAAAAACAAAAACAACACAGTTCCGGATACAGTACCGGATACGCTTTGTATTGTTTTCAGCTTCTTGACTTCCTAGTCACCTACTTCACAGTTCAGCCTGTCCTGAATTCAGAAAACCAACATCCAACACAGAAACTGTTTTGATCAACATTATGAGATCATCCTGTATCCACCAGACATGTACATCTTCGGTTATGTGCTTCAGTTTCACATAAGTGACTGGCATAGAGGGAGACAGAATAAAGCCATAAATTTAGGCTAGAGATTATCCTGTTCCTTAATTTTTCCTATTCAAGGATTTTGATGTGTAGAGTTCAGCACTGGTCTGAGTTCAATTTAATGTCAAAATTTCCTACTAATTTTTTCTAAGTACCTGAAGTACGCCTTACAAATCTCACTCCAGAAGCTCAGTGCTTAAATACAGAAATCTGCAATACCAAATACTACTGAAGATGACTGTTCGATCCTGTCTGTAATAGGAAATCATTAATTCCAAAAATTAGAGCATAGTTCTGAGCTTGACACGACTGATAAATTTGCCACTAATAAACACAGCTCACAGTGTATGACCTTGTCTATACAGAACTTCCTTGGAAGCTGTTAACTCCAATCCCAGTGGATATGCTGTCCTTTCACATAACATGTACAGAAAATGCTTTTAATAATAAAAATAAGTGAAAAAGAAAAGCTCACTAGCTGGGAACTGGAAAAATACTTGAAATTGTATATTCTATGTATTGAAATTTTAACTATTTCTTGAGAAATATTTCCAAGTGATTTACTACATATACCATAAAAATCATTAATACTAAATGTATGGGGAAAAAAAGCATAAAAAGTGAGACAATCTAAGCTAACCAAACAGCCTGTACTTGAGGGGAGCTTATAAACAAGAGGGAGACAGACTTTTAAGATGATCTCACACTTATATGACAAGGGAGAATGGCTTTAAACTAAAGAGGGGAGCTTCAGGTTAGTTACTGGGACAAAATATTTTCCTCAGAGGGTAGTGAGGCCCTGGCACAGGCTGCCCAGACAAACCATGGATGTTTCATCCCTGGAGGCATTCAAGGCCAGGTTGGATGGGGTCCTGGGCAGCCTGATCTAGTGAGTGGCAACCCTGTCTGCAGCAGAAGGATTGGAGTCAAACAGTCTTTAATGTCCCTTTCAATCCATTCTGTTCTACAATTCTGTGATAACAAAACATAACACACACACAAAAATGGAGCTTGTTGTCCATGCTGGTAAAAATCTAAATAAATTGATTTGTTAAAAATAATGTGTATGTTAATAGATAACTCTAAATACACTGTAATAAATACAAATAAATCCAATTGACTTCAGTAGCTTACTGTCATTACAGTACAGTTCATTTTTTAGATGTACTTAGATATTCAGTGTTCATTTATAAAGATGTACTTTTTTTAGCATGTATGGGTACTGGTATAATTCAATAAATAATCAGGAAAATGCCTAAAGATGAAAGCAGACTACCTCAAAATGTTATTTCTAACAGTGTGTGTTTTCCAATTAAACTATTTCTACTAAAATGTTATTTTTTTATATAGACAGATTTATTATATTTTTAAATATAGGTAAGATACATAAAAGATTCTGCCAAAATAGTACATCCCCCAGCTTTCGAAACAGAAACACATTCAAAGTTAAGATCTTGCAATAAAACTGTTTTGTTTCATGTACTTCAAATATGCCTTTGGTAAACTACTGGGAGCATCTCAGAGCTCACATTCCTGGTCATGCTGGAGAGGGCAACAGGATCACCAGGGCACCTGCATGTGACCAAATGCACCCAAAAAACAGGGAGAGTCATAGAGAAGAGAGGAAGTAAGAAAGGCATCACACGTGCACTGTTGCACATTGTTGGCTTAAATCCCTTGTGAGTCTACAGTGTGCAAGTAGTTGTAAGACAATTTGTTCTCAACATCAGGCTTCACTGGGAATTGAAAGTGTTTGGCGTCTTGCAGATGTGGACACTGAGGCTGGTTTTATTGAAACACACAGAACATATAGAATGAAGAGTGACAAACTACCCACAGTATTTTATCATAAAATACACACAAAATCAAAACTGATTTCATTCATACTGGGGCTGGCCTTAACTAAATCACATATAATACATACACAAAGTATATGGGTGTCAAAAGTGCCAGCATTTTGTTACTGCCAGACATTAATAGATCAATTGGGTTTGTGACTTCCTGACAAAAGACTATAGAATTATTTTAGTTAGAAACTATCGTTGTAGCATGATATCGTGAAACTAATAGAGAATGAAGCTGTAACACTTTCTACAGCTAGCCAAAGGTAAACAACAGAACAGCAAGTCAACGCAAAAGACTGCAACACAGAAAATAAAAACCAATACATAACTATAAAAAAAATAGATTATTTTGTTATATCAGGAATTTAATTTTATCTCTATGAAGGAAAAAGAAATTATAAACTTGACAATATTCAGAGATGCATAAGTTAATGCTCAGAACTGTTTGTGTTTACTCATTTATTTTGAAAATAGTGAGAAGGCTTGAGATATTTCAGTTGCAAATCATGCCTTGGACTCATAAGCATAAATTATAACTGAACCTTTCATTTTTTCATTAATATTACAAAGAAAGAATTCTGCAAAAACAGGGTTATTGGAAGCAACAGGAAAAGGGAAGGTTATGACTTGGCTGCGGTGGGAGCGGGGAGCAAGAATTGCACACCCTCCTCCTGTGTCATGGTGGCAGACCCCTCAGCATGGGCTGCAGCCACCTCCAGTGGACGCCTCTGCCAGCTCAGTCCCACGTGTAGCCAGTTCCCTTCCAGAAGGGAGGAAACATTTTTGGCAGAGCTCCCCTATGTACTCTTCACCAAGAGAAACTGGGACTGAACAGTGATACCTTAATATAGGGATTTCCTGGTTAATGCTGCTCATTAAAAATCACCCACAAATTCTGTTAAAGACTCTTCCCTAGCACAGGGAACATTGTTATAGCATATTAAAATGCAAGTTTTTAGTTCCTTGTTCTGGAAATGTGCAACCTTTCAGTAAACTCTGCACAGTACCTCTCACACTACCTTGATGTCCTAAACACAGTTTTATCTAAAGCCAGTAAACTTTAAGGATACATACACTTAGTTAATATAAAATCAATCAGAGATGTTTTGTTATGCCAAATGTAATTTAAGTTTATTCATCCTGATGACACCACATAGGAAAACAAAAGGAAAAGCAAATGGATTGTCAGATTCTTGGTATATAGAAGACAAGCATTTTAAGTTATCTATGCGATAAAGATATACAAACTTGAACTTTGTAAGAGAAGAAATGCATTTTTATATATGGTAATTTTAATCATCTACTGATTGAAAATGGTAGTAACACAATTTTGTCTAGTTTAACTGGTATTTCTTCAAAACAAAACAGTAAATAAGGTATAAAGCTGCTTATAACAATTATGCAAATAAGAAAATGTTCTCAGCTGTACTCTTTAGACCCCTCTTACCAAGAAATAGCATATATAATAGCATTAATTAGGAAATGTCAGAATATTTTAATGCTAACAAAGATGAAATCATATAATGGAATCATACTGTACTATAAATAATATCACTACAGCGTTTTCATTTTTGTTTGTATTGTTTTTCTGATAGAACTGCTAGGAGGGCAAATATCTGATGTCTTTTCTATAGACTTGTCTTTCAGGACTGGACAACCATGGATATTTTACAAATTAGTAAGTATAAATAAGCAAAAATTTACCAAAATGGTTCACTGAAAAGTAAAGTCGTTTCTACTTGAATTTAAGATGTCTGTGTTACCATTTTTTCCAATATCAGAGGGAAAGAGACATTTCCCTTACCTTCATATCTAATAAATACATGTACAAGATAAGTAAGCTCAGTCCATGAAGATGAATACGTATTTCTTCAATTCTTAATAGAAGTTTTCATTATTTCATGCATAGCCTTTAAAAATATATATGCTGTAGCAAACAAAGGAAATTATTAACTATTACAGCATGTTATACATTCCTAACTCTTTGAAATGATAATGTAGTATATTGTTCAGACATGAACTTGACTTTCTCCTTGCCCTACTTCAATAAACGATATCAAGACCACAGAAGAAAAAAAAAATAAAAATCAGTCACTGTTTGATTCCTATATGAGAAGTTATTTAAAGAGATGGATATATGGGATCTGGAAAACAATCCATCCCATGTGTATAATAAGAAATTATAAGACTAGACTGCCTATTTATAGTATAGGAAGCAGTATTTTTACATAGAGAAGTAGTAAACAAATCACTGCCAGCTCTTGAACATACTAGGAAGCTCTGGTGGAGAATGAGAAAGTAGATTTCAGTGCTTTTAATCCGCAACAGTTCGTCACCAAATATCATTACCAATATTGTTAGGACTATGATACACTGAGGTTGTAAATCTAGATCGAGATAAATACATTCAAAATACACCATCCTTTGTGCCAGAGTATTTACAGCTGGAAACACTTCTTTTTCCCCTTCAAAAAACAATGAATTTGTAACTACAAGTTACGAACAACTGACCTGCATTTAACGATGCTGTGTCAAGTAGTTTGACAACCTGAAACTGGGGAAAATAGGAATGAAATGGAAGAGGAATTCAAAAAGGAGACAGGTAATTATTCCTTAACTCCTGAAGAATGACAGATAAGAGATAAAAACTACCTGCTAAAATCTGAGATCAGATCTCACTGGAAATGTACACAAAATGTAATTATTAGTTACATTAAAAATTGTAGTGTAAGCAAGCTTTCATGCGCTATCTCAATTTAGTACTGCTTATTCAGATGTTAAGCTATACACAGAAAAGTCAAATTTATACTTGTCCGCTTATTAAAACACACATTTAAACACATAGACATAAACTATAAATATAAATGAATACTGCACAAATTCACTAAATGCCCCACATGGCCATTCAGCTGTCTGATCATTGTATCATTCTAATCTGTCACTTTACTGTGGAATTCATAATGATTCTGGCATTTGTAATCAAAATGAAAGCACTTAACACCTGTACAATTGGCCTGCGGAAATCTAGGGGGCAGGGAAAAAATAAATTACTTGTCCATATGGACTGTCAGAGAGAATTTAATTTACTGAACATTGATCTGCAAAATTATTCTGTTAAATTAGAAATTTTATACCTATTTACACATTTCATTATTAGATTGTTCAAATTATTAAATTTATAAATGTATGTTAATTGCTTAATTCACCATTTTGATTTTGAAATACATCTGCCTTGTACACCAAAAACATCACAGAAATGTCACTTAGAATTAGTTTTGTTCATAAACACTGAACAAAACAATTTCAGTGCTTTCAAAAGAAAGCAGTCCAAAGACACCTTTCTATGCAGTGTTTATAATATTAATATATTAATTCTTCTGCTAGCTATAATACACTGTAAAACAGTTTGAAAAGATATGAAATTGTAAAGAAAAAAAACCATAAATTCAAAATTCCTTCATCCTGTATAAGCTGTTCAATGAAAGGCTGCAAATGAGACTTGGATACAATGCAGTTATTTTTAAGAAATTAGTTCATGATTTAAAACAACAACAACAACAACAACAACAACTGCAACATGGAAACATAGCAGAAAACAGTACGAGAAAACTTGTAGACATGGATATCTCAAACTAGCAGAAACTAACATCAGTACTTTAATATTGATACAGTTGTAAGAACAGTCAATACAAAAAAATAGTTGCAGAATGGTTCCATCTACTGAAAAAAAACATCTCTACCTCAAAAGGAATTGTTAAAATCTCACAGCAGTGTTTAATTTAGTGGAAGAAATTCCATACCCACTCCTGCTCCTATAATTATTGTCACCTTTTTCTAAGTTGATCAAATGATATTCAGAAATTAGCCAGCTTCTCTTTTTTCTTTCCATCAAACTTAAACATCATCTCTTCCACCTTTTCTATTCTATCATATAGGAATGGAACAGAAGATCAGTCAGCCTAATAGAACTACAACTGAGTTTGACTTTCTGGTTTAATTTCATGTTTTTCTATAAAAATTCTCAGTGGAAACGGTTGAAATAAAGATGCAGCTATTTTCTGTTTTAGGAGTAGATTTTTTTTTTAGGTGTCACAAAATCAGCTCAAGAAGATGATAAATATGTTAATAAAATGTTTGACAGGTTACGGCTTCATTTAGTTTATCCTTTTCTGGACTCCTGTTTTCTTCTACAGAGTTGTAGTGGCAGGCAGGACTGAGCCAGGAAAGACAGTATATGGCCAATGTTAGAAGTGAAAAAAGTGAAATAAGTTTTCTTAATTGCAGTGCAAATACTGTCTATTGTATGTTCTACTAAATAGTTTGCTGGGTGAAAAAGGCAGAATAGAAAGTTACAAATTCATCGTGTATGAATACACTGGCACACATGCAGACGAGTAAGCTTTCTGAAGGGAAACTAAGAGCATCTGGTTTGGCTAATGTAGGCTGCATAGAACTACAGAGGTTTTGGCAAAAGTAGCACAGTCACCTGTCACAGGGAGAAGACCCATGGCCAGACTTCAAGGGCAATGAAAAGATTTTCTTTTCTGTAAATGAATCCAAGCAATCACTGAACAATGCTAGAAAGAAGTACTGTAAGTATAGAAGTCTTCATAAGAACAGAGGGAGTAGACATGTTCTCTTTCGCACCCAGAAGTTTCAGGTTTTCTCCGTTCACAGCATAATCTTTTCTATTTTAAAATTTTTCATTTAAAAAAAAAAATAGAAATAGTAAATAGTGTCGTTTGATATGTTAATTTGGAAAGAAAGGGAAGAGTACAGCTAATCTCAATGTTCTTTCTGATGTGAAATATTTTCATGCTCAGTTTCTAGTTTTCTAGGGTTGCGTGGTTAGCTCAAGAGGAATTCAGTACTGTTTCAGTTCAATTTCACAATATTTACTGAACATTTCATCATATTTCCTTGCTAGAAGAAATAAAAACTAATTGATATTTCCTCTATTAGACTTTCAAAGTTCCCTACTCATGAATCGGGAAAACAATCATTAAAAATAAAGGAACCACAGGAGGAAGGGGTGTTTGTTATAATATATTTAAAATGTTTACAATGGGTTTATACTTATATAGTGCATAGAGATAGAAAATTATTTTTGTTGCTAAAGACTGTATTTTTCAGCAGTTCATAACAGGCATCTGACACACCAGAAGAAAGGCCACTGCACATGATTGCACTGACACCCATTGAACATCTACTCTATAGGATTTCCTGTCAGCTTCGGACCTAAGCACTTCATATTCAAATGTAGCAAGAGAATACATTTTCAAGAAAAGTTTCAGAAAATTCCTGACAAAACGAAGTATAATCATGTGTGACTCATAATACTCTTTGCCTTCTCCAGGCATGTGAGTTATATAATTGCTATCACAACCACCAGTTTCAACTACAACACTGTTAAAAAAAAAGTCCAGGCCTCTGCTCAGTACATTACCTAGAATTCTCAGAATATTTTGGAAAAACACACACACTTCAAATTTTCTGCAACATCTAAATCAAAAGATTCTAAAATAATTACTCAGCCATTTTATATGTATTTTAAATATGGTACTGTTCTTTAAACCAGACTAACATTTTAGCATACTAAGCTTTCTTTAAAGCAAATGAATCACAGAATTGCAGAATTGCAGGGGCTGGAAGGGACCTCAAGAGATCAACAAGTCTAACCCCATTCTAAAGCAGGTACCCTACAGTAGATCACACAGGTAGGTGTAAAGATGAGTCTTGAATATCTCCATAGAAGAAGACTCCACAACCTCTCTGGGCAACCTCTTCCAGTACTCAGTCATCCTTACCATAAAGAAGTTCTTCCACATGATTGTATGGAACTTCCTATGTTCAAGTTCTAGGCCATTACTCCTTATTCTCTTGCTACACACCACTGGAAAGAGCCTGGCCTCATCAATTTGTATCTCACCTCCCTTTAGATAAACATGTATCAGATCGCCTCCACAGTCTTCTTTTCTCCAGCTGAACAGACATAGGTTACTCAGTCCTTTTCCATACGGGAGAACCTTAATCATCTTTGAGGCCCTCCACTGGACTTTTTCTAGGAGATTCCTGTCTTTATTAAACTGGACAGCCCAGAACTGGACTCAGTATTCTAAATGTGGTCTCACTAGTACAGACTAGAGGGGGAGGATCACCTCTCTTGACCCGCTGGCCATGTTCTTTATAATGCACCCCAGGATGCCATTGCCCTTCTTGGCCACAAGGGCATGCTGCTGGCTCATGGTCAACCCGTTGTCCATCAGGACATGCAGGTTCTTCTCTGGGGAACTCCTCTTCAACAGGTCATTCCCTTACCTGTACTAATGCATGAGGTTATTTCTTCCCAGGAGCAAGACTCTACACTTTGTTTCGTTAAACCTCATCTGGTTCCTCTCTGCACAACTCTCCAGCCTGTCCAGGTGCTGTTGAGTGGTTGCACAGCCTTCAGGTGAGTCTGCCAATCCTCCCTGTTTTATATTATCAGCAAACTTGCCGACAGTGGACTCTATTCCTTCATCCAGGTCATTAATGAAGATGTTGAACAAGAGTGGACCCAGAATTGATCCCTGAGGAGCATTGCTATTTACAGGCCTCCAACCAGACTCTGCATATCTGATGGCAACCCTCTGGGCTCTACCATTCAGCCAATTCTCAATCCACCTCACCATCCACTCATCTATCCCACATTTTCTGTGTTTCATAACAAGGACATTATGGGAAATGGTGTCAAATGCCTTGCTGAAGTCCAGGTACACAACATTCACTGCCCTCCCCGCATCTGGGTGCCACTGGGTAGAGCCAGTGGTGACATCATAAAAGGCTATTGAGTTGGTCAGGCATTATGTCCCCTTGGTGAATCCACGTTGACTACTCCTGATGACCTTCTTCTCTTCCAATTGCTTGGAGATAGCAGCCAGAACAAGTTGTTCCATCAACTTTCCAGGGACAGAGATGAGGCTGACTGGCCTGTAATTTCCCAGATCCTCTTTCTTCTCCTTTTTGAAGACTGGCATGATATTGGCTATCCTCCGGTCTTCAGTTGCCTCTCCCATTTGCCAAAGATGATAAAAATGTGGTTGATGATGGAGAGTGGTTCAGCAATCACCTCTGCTAGTTCTGTCAGCACACAATCCACACAGTCCATCAGGCTCCATGGATTTGTGTGCACTGATTTTAGCTAGATCCTCTCTGACCAGATCCTCCTCAACCAGAAAGTCTTCCTTTCCCCAGGCTCCTTATCTTATCTCCAGCATCCGGGACTCCTGAGAACAAGTCTTAGCATTAAAGACTAAAGCAAACAAGGCATTCTGTCTTCGGGATCTCTGTCTTCTCAGTGTTCCATTATCAGGAATAGAATGATGCATTCACTTTGTTACATTCAAACTTAATGCAAATTCATGCATTCAAAATTCATCAGTTTTTGACTTTTAAAAGCTGGACATTTTACTAATAGAACTTTTCTAATCATAATTCTTATGTTTGTAACTAACTTGAACAAAGAAAGATTCCATCAAGCTCAGCTCCTCTAGAATTGCATTAAAATTCTGTGGTTTCAAGGTCAATACAAGTGCTGGTAAGAAACAGTTCAGGGACATCTTTTTCGTGTTTATTTGTATGCACTAGCAATTTAGCAGCACCAGGCATCATTTTTTTTTTTTTTTTTTTTTTTTTGTCAGAGACTTTTCATCCAAAAGATATTTTTATGGAGTAAAATTGTCCATTAAAATCAATATAATGGATGTGTTATTATTTTCCATGAACACATGGATTGCCATTTAGAAATGTTTTGGAGAACAACATTGTAGTCACAAGGACAAAATGGTAATTGATAATCTTACGTTTAACTAAGGGAAATTTAATAGTGAGTAGGAAATTAAATCTAGACAGAACAAAGATAATAGTTGGCCTTTTGAATACTAATTTTTACATTGCTGTTATCACACTGTGTGTATGTGATTAATATTCTTTGATAATTTTGTCTTTCAAGCAGTAATGCACAGTTTTGTAATTCAAGCAAGAATGTTAAGAAACACTTCACAAATTTTGTATTGTGATACAATGTTAGCTGAATTAAAATGTATATGAAAGGTGACTATCCACACAAACCATTTCAACAGAAATAGAAAATAATTTGTCATTTCAAGACATACATATACTTCTCAAAAAACAAATTCTTTTCTTTTCTATCTCCTGTGAAGAAAGTGAGTTCCTATGCTAGGGTATTTTATAATGCAGTGTAAAAATGAACAGATTTTAGAGAAAAAAGACAATAGGAAAATTGAGGCAAGTACTAGAAAGTATAAACAAACTATAGGACATTATTCTTTGGTACTGAAGAGCAATACTTAGCCTCATGAAAGGTTATTACTTCTGCGTTGACCTAGGTACCACAATGAGGTTCTCAGAAAAAGTGTTTTTACACATTATATCTCAAAATTGCCTAGAGGAAAAGAGCAATAGTAACTGTCAGCAGGTTGTTGTAGTCTAGATGATTAGATTTAAAAATGAGTTTTGCCACTGAGCAGGTCATCATTCAGGTGTTGTGAACAGGGCTGATTCAGGCAGATTGGCAGGGTAGTAACAAACAGTGTTTGCTCCACAAGTAATAGGCAAAAGCTGATTTAATCTGTTCATTTTTCTTTTCCACCTGACTGCATCTGGAGCTGAAGAGTACAAGATTTCACTTGGATTTTTCTTCATTTTTTTTACATCCAGATTTTAGTACAGTTTCATTATTAAATGGTATCTTTTACAAAGTAATCGGTACAAGAACAGAGATTTCCAGCTATTACAGTAACAGCTTCTGAAATAGCCTTGATCGCTTGTTTTTGCAGGATTTTTCTTTTTGCCTTTCACAAAACATTGTTGGGGTGTAAATGTAGAAATAACTGATTACACTGAACTCTGGCATCTATATAGGCTTTTAACCCTGACAGACAAGAACAGAAAAATAAAAAGTTCATAATTATACTGCACATCTACTAAACACTGCTATTTAAATGCATACACTGAATTAACTGAAGTACAAATAAGAATGAAATTACTAAATTATGATGTCTCAAACTTGAATGTGTATTCAGCACACTATAATTCCATAATGCTACTAGGAAAGCAAGATAACCGTTTTCAGCCACCCTAATGGATTTCATCTTAAAGCCTCAGCTGAACTACTCTTATCTTAAGAGAACAAGAGACCTTTGTTTGTTCTATAATGAAATGCAAATGTTTGTTTTGTTTTTCAATCAAAATATTTTTATCATTAGATAAGAAAAACATAAGCTAATTTTACTGAGAAACAGAATTAATAATGCCATTTCAGTTCTTGACGCTTGGACCCTTCTAGAGACAATTTTAATTTGTAGGCTTAATCAAACAGAAAAAATGTTTACTGAGCCCCTCAGGTAGAACAGAACCTGAGACTGAGAAAATCCTTGTTCAACATAGTTTTTTTTTAATGCCTGTTTCTTGGCTTCTTCCATTTTCCAAGTTTTCTTAAAGGTGATTTCTAACTTGCAGTAACAGTTCAAAAATTGATGTGTGTAAGATAACAAAGAAAAGCTGATACGAGATTCTCAGTCTCCAAACAAAGGAAAGCGTAAGAAAAATGGGAAGAAAAAAGGAACACTCCATTCCTCTGAACATGTCTTATTTCATTCATTTCTCCCCTACTGTAGAGGTATGAAAAATGCATACTTCAATACATTCCAGATTGAAAGCTTCCATTCTCCAGCAGTGTTAAAAATTTGGCTACTTTCAAAGCAAGCTACACTAATCAACTTCTAAACGCACTTCATATTTCAAGGTGTTGTGTTTTTGTTTTTGTTTTTTTTTTTTTAATTTACATTTTAACATATAATTTAAAATTGAATGCTTACCAGATCTTTAAAATTGCTATCAACTTACTTGCTTGGATAAGAAAAAGGAGGATATAAGTGTGCTACAGTTGATGCAATAGCTGTGCATTCTACATGCATGTCTACAATCATCTTTAAACAAAATTTAATCACAGTTGTATTTCTATTTCCTCTAGCTGTTATCACATGAGGATGTACAATAAAAGCCAGAAGGCTGAAAAGGCTTTCCATGGAAAATCATACTCCATAGGATCACAATAAACTTATTTACTCAAATTACAAGAAGCTCCAAAATTGACTGTACTATATGTTTTCTTTCAATGTTACCATTTCCATTCTACTTCAAAAGTAGCAACTGGAAAGCAACAATTTTCCTTCCCATTTAAGAACTTGATTATTTCAGCAGTTTCCAGTGATGTACATATGCCACCTCACACCTGACACTGATTCAGATCCTGAGTACTGGGTGAGCACACGCAACTCCTAGTAATGGAGCATATGCCATTACTCATAGTAATGTGGCATGATGGAATCCAACCTTCATTGTATAGCTGCAGTCCAGATCATAAAAGAATGCTTTAAACACCAAATCTACTGTCCATCTGATTGAAATTGTCTAGACTATAATCTGGCCAAATGTGGTTTTAAAATGTTATGTTTAGAGTATTAAAAAGCAAGACAATTCTTATTTGCAATCTTCCAAAGAAGAAATCATATAAAAGTCATACTCAAATATATGATAATCAAATATAAAAACTAAACTATTGCTTTGTCCATAAGTGTTTAAAACTTGCTGCAAAAAAACTTTGCAATTCAATTAAAATAATTTCTCCTGGTATGACGAATTTACAAGATTAATCTATCCCAACACTATAAAAGAACAAAGGGCAGAAACAGAACTAACCAGTCCTTTCATGGTAAGTGCTTTTATGCTTGAAACATTTCATTTAGTTCTTTTTTTTTTTTTTTTTAAGATAAGATTTTAAAGCATCATGCTGATTTATTATTATTATTATTATTTATTTTCTCCATATTTTTATTTCTCTCATGTTTTAAAGAATTTCTGCATGTGAATGCTGTCATTGAGAAGAATGAAATAAACTATTTACAAGAGAAGGACAAAAGTTATCATCCCTTTTTTTCAGTAAGGGGTAAGCAACACACTCATGCATGAATACTTCATGGTGCTGCGACTTAATTCAATTTTAAATATACGCTATCAAAATAGATTGAAAATGAAGCTGGTTATAATATTAAAACAACAACAAAAACAAGCCAGAAACATGAGCATAATTTTGTCAACACTTCTACATTTTTGGGGATTTTTTTTCACAATTTCAATAAAAAAGAAAATTACCTTGAAAAATCCTCATGAGCAGTTTGGTATTTTCTTTTGCAACTGAAATTTTGTAAATGGCTATTAGAAATTCAACAGTTCTCAGGGTGAAACAAAATCCTATATATTTAAGCCAGTATAGTAAAATATTTAGTCTGTTCTTGTAGGTTTGTATTGTTTTTTTAACTGAGAATAATCAACAACCTGCAAAAATAAGTACCTATCATTTAGTCTCCTGAAGTGATGAATCTTCATTATATATTCATAAGTTAAATTTAATAAAAATTACTAGGTGAATATAGGCAGTCTATTTGTTTTGGTCTAGTCAATTCTATGATTCCATGATTCTAATCTCCTTATAAATAGTCCAAAAGAAATAGATTTCAGAAAAGAAGAAGAAAAAAAAAAAGTTAGTTTTGGAAATGTGTTAAGGTTGGTGGCTTAGTTTCTAATAAAAGTTTAGGTTTCCAGTGTAGTTATAAACTAAGAGCTATTTTCATACACTCTTTAAAAGCTCACCTGGGACAGGGAAGAAACCCTCACATAGCAGGGGGGTTGAAACTAGATGATCATTAAGGTCGTTTTCAACCAAGGCCATTCTATGATTCTATGAAAAGACAGGAGCATTATGTGTTTGCTGGTTTTAGGCATTTTATATCTCTAATACATACATGCATTTGTAATAAGGATGATATATATAATACATGTAACTTACACATTTAATGTGCCTAAATACCCATTTATTCCTTTCTGATCAAATGAACAACATTAAAAAAATGTAGATTTAAAATTGAAGAGTCAAAATGATATTTCTACTTTAAACACAAACACCATACCAGTAAAAATTGTGCAAGAACTAACATGAAATCAGGAGGAGAGGATTAATTTATGTCGAAAACAATTTAGAGAGGGTTGATTGGATATGTCACTTTCAGCATCTATTTTGTTAGCTTAGCATTTTTCTATATGTTTCCAGCTCTTAATGCCTTTTTAAATACAATGATCTTGTGTAATAATAATTTTAAATCTGGAAAGCAATCGCTTTTACATATATTAATATATATATTAAAAAGGGAGGGAAATGTGTAAAAAAATATGCATAGATTGCAGAACCCTGAAGCCCAGAAGGCTGTTTATTTTCAAGTGTTCATACAAAACCTTGAAAAGCCATTAGCATCAGACAGGTATTTGAGTTATAGAATCAATCTGACCTTTTCAGGGATTTGCCAGTATTTATTGGCACTCCAAGTGACGTTTATATTGCTAAATGAAAAGCTAAATGCCTGAAGCTGCCAATGGAGTAGTTATGAGGACAACACCTGAACACAGAATACAATAAATTACTTAGTCATAGCTAAAACTGCAGAATTCAAGATTTCATGATGATCACACTAAAAACCTATTCCATTCCTTCAGTCAATCCTCTTCACAGAAAATATTTTTATGCAACTAATTATATAATTAATTTGTTTAACATTATCAAACCTTAATGACACTCAGTGAAATTCTGATAAAAGTACTAGTGTTCTCAAGTGAATATCTGATTCACCTATTTTCCAACTCATAGCATTTGAGATTGAGAATGTTTAGAGGTCAGAGTAACAGAATTGTATAACTAGACAAAAATGTAGCCAAACACTGGCAGTCAAATCCAGTTAAAAAAACGGCCCTGAATAGCATGTCCTTTTTTTCCCCCAGTTTAAGAGCTAGTGCAGTAAAAGTTCTCTCTCCTTAAATAAAGCAAACTCAGATGAGATGATTCTGTGTTTTAAGCAACAGAAGCCATCCTGTCTAAATTACTGAATAAACCCTTGATCAATCAAATAAGGCAGACTTCTACCCACATTTTTTTTCTGTTTTTCCCAAATGCCAGCATAATAAGATGATATACAGTACTTGTTCTGTTAGAGTTTCACTTGGAAAAAAATTATTTATGCTTTACTTTGTCCAAGCAGATGAAAAAGAAATATAGCTGATGATAGAAGCAGTAAGAATGAACAATGATTGCTGATGCAAACCTTTCTTATCAGCTAACTGATTTCATCAAGGAATAATACTGAAAATAAAGAAGGGAAAGTTCATTATCAAAGTAATAATGAAAAACATGTCTGTAAAGGCAATCTCATGTATTAGTGATAGGATAAACTTCCTTCACATAATAGTCTTGTCACATAACTGAATTAGAACAATCTTTTTGTTTTTAAAAAAGGCACATCCAATCACTAACTGATAATGTTCAGACCAGTAATGCTGATTTTGTTTTGCATTTTTCTGGAACTACCCATAATTGATATGGGAAAAGCAAAGCAACACCCATGTGATTACATTCCGGCTGATTAAATAATATCCCATGATTACAAATTGCTCAGATTTCTACATAACTCAGAAAGAAACTACAGGCAAAGCTGTTTACACATACTTTTTCCTAGGGATCCTAAGCAAAAACTCCTACAACAGGAACAACAGATACAACAAAGTGTAACATCAGTTGTGACAGACAATTTCCTAAGTGCTGCATTTACAAAATCATAGAATGTCTGGAATTGGAAGGGTCCTTGAAAGATCATCTAGTCCAATCCCCCTGCCGGAGCAGGAAATTAGATTAGCTCATCCAGGAACACGTCCAGGTGGGTTTTGAATGTCTCCAGAGAAGGAGACTCCATAAACTCTCTGGGCAGCCTGTTCCAGTGTTCTGTTACCCTTACCATGAAGAAGTTTTTCTCGTATTTATGCAGAACCTCCTATGTTCCAGTTTGCACCCATTGCCCCTTGTCCTATCATTGGATGTCACTGAGAAGAGCCTGGATCCACCCTCATAACACTCACCCTTTACATATTTATAAACGCTAATGATGTCATCCCTCAGTCTCCTCTTCTCCAAGCTGAAAGAGACCCAGCTCCCTCAGCCTTTCCTCGTAAGGGAGATGCTCCACTCCTTTAATCATTTTTGTGGCCCTGTGCTGGTCTCTCAAGCAGTTCTCTGTCCTTCTTGAACTGAGGAGCCCAGAACTGGACACAATATTCCAGATGCAGTCTCACGAGGGCAGAGTAGAGGGGGAGGAGAACTTCTGTTGACCTACTAACCACATGCCTTCTAATACACACCAGGATGCCATTGATCTTCTTGGCCACAAGGGCACAGTGCTAGTTCATGGTGACCCTGCTGTCCATCAGGACCCCCAGGTCCCTATCCCCTACGCTGCTCTCCAACAGGTCAGTCCTCAACCTATACAGGTACCTGGGGTTGTTCTTGTCCAGATGCAAGGTTCTACACTTGCCCTTGTTATATTTCACTAAATTCCTACCCATTCAACTCTTGCTGGATGGCAGCACAGCCTTCCAGCCTGTCAGACACTCCTCCCAATTTTGTGTCATCAGCAAACTTTCTGAAAGTGCACTCTATTTCCTCATCCAAGTTGCTGATGAATATATTGAATAGTACTGGGCCCAGTACTGACCCTTGAGGGACTGCACTAGATACAGGCCTCCAAATAGACTCTGTCCCATTGATCACAACTCCCCGGCTTCTTTCCTTCAGCCAGTTCACAGTCCACCTCACTACCCAGTCATCCAGACCACACTTCCTTAGTCTAGCTGCAAGGATGTACCATGGGAGATGGTGTCAAATGCTTTACTAAAATCAGGATAAACCACATCCATTGCTTTACCATCATCTATCGACATGGTTCTTTCTTCATAACAGCTATCAGGTTGGTTCAGCATGATTTCCCCTTGGTAAAGCCATATTGACTGCCCCTAATCCCCCTCTTATTCTTGATATGCCTTGAGACAGCACCAAGGATAAGTTGATCTATCACCTTTCCAGGGATGGAGATGAGGCTGACTGGTCTGTAGTTACCCGGGTCCTCCTTCTTGCCCTCTCTGAAGACTGGAGTGACATTTGCTTTCTTCCAGTCCTCAGGCACCTTCCCCTTTTTCCACGACTTACCAAAGATAATGGAGAGTGTCCTAGCAATGATTTCTGCCTGCTCCCACAGCACCCACAGGTGCATCCCATGAGGGCCCATGTACTCATGGATATCCAGACTGCTTAAGATTTAACACAAACATGAAATATAAGCATAAGCAATTTACTTAAAAAAAAAATAAAAAAAAAAAGAAAAAAAAAAAAAAAGCAAACATGAAGCATGTTAAAAAATTAAAGATTTCTTCCCATCAACTCAATTTAGTGAGTCATTGGGTTAATAGGCCATGTTCTGCCAACAAGTTCTATGCCCCACTCAGCAGCAGGCCCACATTTTTGTAGTCTTCCTTTTGCTGCTGTAGCTGTAGAATAATGTCTTTACTGCCTTTATTATTTCTTTCCAGGTTAAAATCCAGATGGTCCTCCTTAACCTGATCCCTGCATGCTCAGATAATACGTCCTCAGTCCTTTACCCACTAAGGGTTGCATCTTGAAATTTTTCTTCAGTGGGGAATTCACGTCATCACTTCATGGACAGCCATTATGACTTTGGCTCATAGTGGGAACATGATGTCTCATCACTACTGGTGATGAGATCCAGAAAACTGTCATCTTCATCCTCATATTAGTTGAGTAGGTCCTGACAAATTTGCACACACTGTACTTTCTGTTGCTGTGTGAGCATTTGTGAGACCCATCTGCTGCAAACTTTGCAATACTCCGACGTTGCCATCAATGTTTCCAATGATATGAAGCTTTTATTCACATAACACATTTCTCCTGTTGTGAACTACCAATTTACATGGATGAGCTGATCAAGACCATCTTCATTTCATGTTGTGACAGCTGTGCATGGCCACCCAGGACCTGCCTTGTCTTTCACGTAATTATCGCCAATGCTGAAATTTACTAATCATTGCCTCACTGTGCTCACATTCACTGTTTGGATCTCCTTCAGTATTCAGCAAGCATCAATTAATGTCAACGGGTACAAAGCTTTCCACATGGAGGAATTCAATGACACACCTTTGCTTTGTATGCATTTCCACATCAGACTGCCCCTCTGCTGCCATCTGTCACATGGCAACAAAATTAACAGGATATTGGCAGGAAGGTTCAACTTCTACTTTCATACCACCAATATTTGCCTGCTATTTCATGAGCCAATAAAATAAAATTGGAGGTACTACTTAAAGAGCAACCTTAGTATATTTGAAAAAGAGGAAAATAGAGACAATTATGTTGTTGTGTTACCACTAGCCCAATTCAGAAAAGGAATACACTTTGTTTGACGATGTATT
>JAOWBP010001760.1:72187922-72200049 GCA_028571105.1 Tragopan temminckii | reverse complement strand
GGAGAAGCTGGGGACACCTGGGCACTTGGGTTGTCTAGTTTGGAGATGAAAAGGCTGAGAGATGACCTCAGTGCTCTTTGCAGCTTCCTGAGAAGGGGAAGTGGAGAGGGATTTGCTGGTCTCTTCTCCCTGGTAGTCAATGATAGAATTCCAGGAAACAGCACACAGCTACATCAGAAGAAGTTCAGATTGAACATTAGGAAAGACTTTTTTTTTCCAAGGTGGTCAAATATTGGAACAGGTTTCCTAAATGCATCTAATTGTTCAAAAGGAATGTGGACAACACCCTTATTAATGCGGTTTAACTTTTGGTTAGTTTTCAAGTGTAAGGCAGCTGAAGTAGGTGATTTTTTAATGTCCCTTCCAACTGAACTATTGTACTCTATTCCATTTCATTCCATTCCATTGTCTCTTTATACAGAGTTAAACTCTATGAAGTTAAAAGGACAGGCTCTTTAATGTCAACTGACATCACATCTGGAAGGCCTAAAAAGATTAAAGCCTATATGATTTTGCTATATAAATAGAGAAAGATGATAAAAAAAAAAAAAAAAAAAAAAAAAAGATCTGAAGAGTTATAATTCTGGAGAGGACAAAAGAGGAAGGATTCTATCTCATGAAATTAACCACTTTCACAGAAATTGAGAGAACAGCATTTTTAGCAAATTGTATCGTATATTGGAGATAGCACAATTTATGTGATTCAATTTTTAAAATCATATTTTTCCTCCCTGAGTTTTTGTATATTACAATTAATGGTTTTGCTTGTATTTTACAATCAATGGTTTTGCTTGTATTTTAATTTATTAATTCTATTTTCATGCCATCAAGCAGATAATTATGAGTAGATACAGAAGGTTTAACTTACAAAGGGGACAACAGTTGATGTATTAAAATTTTGTTTCTATTTGTAATGGAAGGAAACTCATTTTATAGCAGTCATTTCAGCCTCAGTAGATTTTTCTTTCCTAACAGTATTTCTCAATATAGATTTCTCATCTGATCAAAGTCATTAATTAATTAATTAATTAAATATACTCCTAAATAGAGATAAGATTTAAAACCAAACAACAAACCAAAACAAGAACGAACAACAATAAATACTCAACAAGTAAATTGTATTGGATTTTTGGTAGACATCACTCTAACACCTGATACATTTGATATAAAAGCAAGGTCAAACACTCATAAAGTTCATGGAAGTAAAGTAAAAGGGCTTAACTGAAAAACATCCACCTTGAAATTACACTTCCTTCATGTATAAGAAGTATATGAAACACTGACAGTTTTTATTTCTACATCCTGTATTCTCCCATTTTTTCACATGTATGTTGCTGTGTATATTTTGTCTCTCAGGTTGTTGAGAGAACAGTTAAGGATCTCTGTGTTATATATATGTACATATCCCAGGACAGTGGACATCTAGCCTGTAATCTGAACACCAGCATACTACTGCAATACAATAGAGAAAACAACTGTATAATGCACTGCTTAACAGAACGTTTTTATATATAAAAGTGATTTCAAAATAATTTGATAGAAATACTGCAGGATGTACACTACTTTGTGTCTTCAGGATGCTACAGTAAATAGTGATACAGGTAATACCAAAATAAGATGACAGATTTGAAACTCCGTTATGCTGTAACAATGTTTGAACGTATGCTTGATTATATGCACAGTAAATGGTGTTGAAAATATCGTTTTCAGGAAGAACTCTGCTCAGAAATATAACCATTCACTGTTCTGTGTGGTACCTGTATTATTTAACAAATTTTTTGAAAAATATTTAACATTTTACTGAGAACATAAGAATACTTCTGAGTTTTAATAACCGCAGGGTTATGAAGTCTCACTATATCAACTACTCAGATGCCGGAAAATACTTATAATAGCGAGGAGGGCCAATAGACAGCTTTATTGAGGTATTCTCTGCAGCTGACCTGTGGTAATGAGAGTGCCAAATAAGGAAAAAGTCTATTAATGGAACAACAAAGAAATCATTTTTAGATATTCTACTACTAGAATTTCTGTGCATGGACTTCCTTATTATCTTATTATTAGTGTCTTCAATAGAAATTTTTGAGGAGGGAAATTCTTGAAAGTATAATGAAAACCTGCTGAAAGTATCAAAACCTATCTTCTGGCTCTGTAGTCAGACAGAAGATTTATGAAGCTATTAACAAGAGTCCGTCTTCTAAATAGCAGTCTAATTTCGCATTAAACTCCTTTTACTTTTGTGTTCGCAAGCCCCGTACTAAAATGTTCAGAGCAGAACTAGAGCCTTCAGAAATTGATATCACATAAAGGGTTCTATATTTTTAATCAGATACTATACTTCATGAAGCAATAAATCAAGAAGTCTTTGTAAAACACAAGCATCTTAGTTCAAGCTTGATCCAAAGTTTTCTTTATCCTTTTTTGAATATGGAGATTCCTATGCAAAAGTTAGATGGGGACTTTTTTGTCACCTAATTCCTAAAAATAAAAATAAAACAGATCACAGACATAATTCCCATGATCTACGACAACTAGTTAGTACGACCAAACCTGGGAGATAAATTTTAGCCCTTGATATTCATTCAGCACGTTGCACAAAAATTAAAACTAATTTTATCTCAATCTGAGTAAATTAAATCATCATCATAAATGAATAGGTGAGGAGAAAATGAAATAATTTACCCAATAAAAATTCAATTTATTTCTCCATTACGCTTGCTTGATAAGAATACTGTTCAGTGTATCAAAATAAACCATGAAATCTCATTGGCGTTCTCTGTGATTTGATCTCAGTAGAGCATCTCCTTTTTTCTCAGAAATATAATACCTTTCTCTCATAAGAGATACAAATTCTAGCATATTGTAGGCCCAGTGAAATGGGCCTACAATGAAATGATAAATGCTGAACCTTTCAATCATATTTTGTTGCTCCAAAATTGATAGAATCAGGGAAAGCAGATACGTTTACATTGTTTTGTGTTACTTTGAAATTGCACGTCATCTGTTTATGGTACAGTAAGTCTGACTACTAACACTAGAAAGCCTTTATCTCCATCTGTACAATGGGAATAATATTTGCCCTTTTTTGTTGGGTACTTTCAGAAGTGGTGATAACAAATATTGTATAAGACCAAGAATTATTCATCGTCTTCATTTCTACCTGAGCGGTTCTATCCTTACATGAGTTTCTTTTTACACCTAATTCTCTCTTTCCCAGATATTCTCAGTAGTGTTGTTTTGCATGTTTGATTGAATACTATTCCTGTAGCACTGTTATCAATCTTTTAAAGGCATAAAACAACAGTTGTTTGTATTATATAGTGTTACTGTACTGAGGGACTCAGAATCAGCACAGAGGCCTGCTTGAGCTGGAACATTTCAACAGATTTCCAGAGCAAAATGAAATGAGGAAGTCAGTTATTTTTGTTCCAGAACATGAGGACCTCTGAAAAGCTAAGCAGTAAATGGATTCATCATAGAGCTCCTACAAAGAATATTTTTCTTTAAAGGTACTGAAAGCTCTTCTTCCTGACTTGTAGTAGATTGTTCGCTGTATGGAACTGGATGGATTAGAAAATAAAGAATGGTCAGTACACTCCAGGGAGCCCCTATTTCCACAGGATATGCTTTACCCTGTACTTTCTAGCAATTGCTCTTATCAGAGTTGTTTAATAGAGTTTGTTATTTACTAAATCAAGAATAAAGAAAAATGTTGAAGTGCTTTTGACAATTACATCAATTTTACTCTCAAACATGAACAGCTTTTCTGATTATAAATAATTATTCTAATTCTTTTTTAATTGCTTCTAGAATTAATGAGCTTTTTCCAACACGTCTTCAAGAATAGCCTATAGAAAATAATTCACATCCACAAGTGTTACAGTTCTGGGTTTCAGGACATAAATTTCAGAGGCCACCTGTATGCTTTCATGCTTTCACATATAAGTGACCTCAAGCAATTTAACCATAGCTAATTGCATTCCAAGGCATAAAAAAAAAAAAAAAAAAAAAAAAAAAAGAGCAGCAACAAAACAGAACAACCATTACATGAAAGATACAGGGTGGAAGTAGCAGACAGGGATCCTGAGAACCCTGAGGGATCCTGAGAGATATACACTATTTTTTTCAGTTCCAACAAATTAATTGATATTTAATTAATCACTTATCAAAATGTGTTCCAAACATCCTATTTTCACAATTCAGTTATACATCCTTCATTTACATCTCTTTTTTTTTCCTTCAAGTATTAGTCTAACACACAAGATCCAAATAAGCTCTCTTCTCTAGAAATATTTTTCCTAATGACATAGAAAAAAATCATTCTCATTGTATTTGTCTTTATAGGATTTACAATCCTAAGTATCTATTAGCATCTGTGACAAAAGTTAAAAGCTAGAGTCAGAACAAGAATGAAAATCAGTTGGTACTGTATCCCATTCAGAGGTCCCTTCCAATCTTAACTATTCTATGATTCTGTGAAAATTACATATTTGTGGGCCTACTTGTTCCCATAGGACCTCTTTGCAATTATTGTTGGCCTTAAAGGGTTAGTTTCAGAACGTATCTTTCATTCCAGTGAGACACATCACTTTCAGCATTACATGAATTCAGTCAATAATCACCTAAGATAAGTTGTAATACTCAGATATCAATTTTATATTCAAAATTCATCAGCATTTACTTAGTTGGGATATTCAGTTACTTTATACAGAACCCAAACATGATTTTGATGATGGGGGGGGGAGGGGGGGAAATGCTGTTTTCAGTCTCCCTCTGGTGCTTATAGAGATGATGGAATCAGACTCTTAGAGGTATGCAGTGAAAAGGCTAGTTGAATCATAAGGTAAAGTCTGGCTATCAATTTTGCTTCGGTCAAGAGGTTGGACCAAGTGACTTTCAGAGAGCTTTCCCAACCTAAAATACTCATGAGCCTATCATTCTATAGCTATCATTATCACACTACAACCAATATTGTTTTTAAAAGAAGTAGCTGTGATATTATCATGTTCTTTTTCCTATTAGGCTTATAGAAGGTTTCACAACATAGTTTCACAAAGGGTAAATCATGCCTAACTGACTTAGTGGCAATAGGGTGACAGCAGTGAGTAGCATCCCTCAAAGATTCATACTGGGGCCAGTACTGTTTAATACATTAATTGGTGACATGGGCAGAGTGATTGGGTGCACCCTCAGAAAGTTTATGGACAACATCAAGCTGTGTGATGGAGTTTACACAACAGAAAAAAATGGATGTCATCGGGAAAGACCCCAATGACCTTAAGAGAGGAGGGTGACGAATGGCATTAGTGGTACCATGCAAAGAACTTAAGGCAACTAATTGGTGGATGAAAGGCTCAACATGAATTGGGAGTGTGTGCTTGAAGCCAGAAAGTTGATGGTATCCTGGGCTACATCAAAAGAAGCATGACCAGCAGGTCAAGAGATATGATTGTCCTCCTCTATTTTGCTCTTGTGAAATGATGATCTAGATAATCTGTGAGGTCCCTTCCAACTCAAACCAATCTATGCTCCTCTTAATTAAAGTCCAGCCCTGAAATTCATGGAACACTGACTTTAACAGGTTATCTATTCCAAATCCTTACTCCTTTGCAAAAATATTATTTGTTCCATATTTCTGATAATTTTGATTGTGAGTTTAAAGACTTCCAAAGACAAAGATGTGAGGAAATGTATCCTTTGTTTCACTACAGATACTATTAGAAAATTTATCTAATGTTTAATCTTAATTTTCTTTTCTTAAATTTAATCCTATTATCTATCAATCTATTCATCCTGATTATGAAAATCTAAATAACCTATTCTTTTCAGGAGCTTTTCTCAGTAAATTGTTAAAAAACAATTTTGCCTTTTCTTTCCTTGTAAATCACACTTTTCTCATTTCTGATCATTTACCTTGCTTTGCCTTCTTGGATGCTGCTTATATAAGCTAATACAAATTAATGGCCTTGCATAGTAGTTAGTATAACAGATAGATATTGTAGCCCATGTTCCTGTTTATAAATTAAATTTATATTTTCATAAAGTAGAATATTTGTAAGGTCTGTAATGTGACACGTATATGCCTTCTGTAAAAATGCTATACGTCCATTTTTTTTCTCATTCAGTTTATTGCAATTCAGTATTGTGTATAAATTTCAGTTTATGTAGTATACCAACATGGAAGTCAGCAATACCAAACTTATAATAGATTGCTTAGTACTGCATAGGACACTTTTTTTTTCTTTTTTTTTTTTTTCAGAAAAAAATTGTTCCATTTTTCATCGCTTTTTAGATGTCATGTATAACTGTATCAAAAACCTTAATTAAACATAATATGTCTCCTTTTTTTCCACTGTCTTTAAGGTCTGCAATCATGTTATAGAAGGAAAGCAGACTGGTTTGGTTCTTCTTGGCAAATCCCCATTGGTTATTGCTTAAACCTTTTTTTATCATTTAGCTGCTTTCAAATAATTTAAAATAAAATGTCATGTCTATAATAACCCTCTCTTTTCACAGTTGTAAAATGAAATTGCCCTTTTTCAGATTTCAGTTACCATTAGCTGCCTACTATGAGCTCTCAAAATAGTAACTAACGGTCTAAACTTTCCTCCGTAATTCCCAATAGAAGGAACAGTGAGTTCATAGTCAGTGAAATGCAGTGTAAGTTCCAGAGAGCATTCCCTCCCTAAAAATACTTCAGAATCACATTAATATTATGAAAATGATTTATTTGTTATATACATATGAAACTCTGTAAAGACACAGTTTCATATCTATAGCAACAATCTCCATGTCTCCCAGCTTAAGACACGTGATTAAGTAAACCTAAACAATGACATGTTCTCTGAGGAATGAGTGACTCTACTGAAAAGAATAATGAATTTCCTAGGTAATTTTAGAAAAAAAGGTCTTAAACGTCTTAGAGAACTGTCTTTCCCAGACACAATAATTGTTTTGTATATTTCTCATAGATATTCACAAAGCTACACCTTTATAAAGTAATGCACAATAAGAAACAAGATTATCAGAGAAAAATACATTTTCCCTCCCTAAATCTAGCCAGTTTGATTAGAATGAGGTAACTTACCACTAAGATAAAATGAGTGTTACTAATACAATCATATAGATACAAATGTTTAGTGTCAATAACACTAGGATATTACCGTTATGTGGTTGAAGACCAACTGTGCTAAACACAAAAACCTCATGAGGGGCAGAAGTAAAATATCTGAGGAGACTGAGTAAAATAGTCAGTACAAGTCACCCTCAACAAACCTGCTGTACTTAGAGCAATCAAGAAGAGGGATTGAACCACTGGCCGTGGTGTGAAACTGCCAATACAGAGCTTGCAAACACAGCCAGATAGAAGAAATTCTTCCTGTAAAACCATGAAAATGACAGGGGATATCTCCTCTGAGGTCTGTAAGTTGTATGGGAAAGAACATTTGTGGATTGTTTTAAAGGAAGTGTAGAAGCATGTCAGATTTTTTTATGAAATGTTTACAGGAAGGACCAAAACAATGAAAGAAAGGGATGAGGGTGGACTTGGGAAGAAGAAGATCTGGGGGAAAAAAAAGGCACAAGCAAAAAATCAGTTAATCAGTAGGAGACCCTACATCACACTCCTCAAAAGTGCAGTATTAAAGCTGAGCTTGATGTGAAGCCAGGTACACAGCCACAAGAGGATCAGCAGGGTTTGAACTGTGTTGTTTTGTTATTTTTTTGCTAATTTGCTACAACATGCATAACTTATCAGTATATACCAATGACCATTAGACCTTTCTCTGATGAACCATGGAATAATTGAATAATTGGATGGTCAGATGTCCAGGTAGAAGTGAAGATAAAGCAACTACACAACTTTCAATAATGCATGCAGCTAATGATCTCATACAGATGATATGTTCCTCATGGTGTTTCTCATTTCATATGCATAATAGGATCAGCCACATTTTGTGTCTGCTATTTCTGAAAAATTAGAGCTTTTTACAGAGATTGTCTGTGTTGTTCTCAGTGATATATTCTGCAAATTGTTAAATTCTGTGTAAGGTCAGTATACTCATGTTACCTGGGATACTCCTAGAAGAATTTTGCATAAGAAAAATACGATATTGGACTGAATGGAGCATGTGATGGATTCTGTTATGGAGCATTTAATCTCCTTTTGTTATGGAGAAAAAAAAAAAAAAAAAAAGTCTTTGCATTTTAATTTAGCTGAAGAAATCTCATTTCTAACATTTATGTTGTGAATACATCAAGGGAAAACAATATTTATTTCTGATATATCCTGAATACCTTGTTGGTTTTATTTAAATTGTCTTCTATCAAAAAGGTCACAATTATTTATCTTTCTTTTTTTGTTTTCAGATGAGTGCAAATATGAGAAATGAGGGTGCTGCCATATTTCTTTGTAGCCCTGTGAATGTAAGAGAGATGAAGGATTCTTTCATGCATTAATATGAAACCAGCTCCACACATACTAAATTAGTGATAGAAATGTCTCAGTCTCTAACAAATGGAGTGCTCCTATTGAAGTATCTGGAGTTCAGGATGGGATGCCTAATTTACTCTGACAGAATTGTTGATTTATCTGAAAATGAATTTTATCAAAACTGAAGACTTCTCTTCTTAATTACATTTTAGCAAATAAGCACAAGATCCCATGAATACTAAGAGTTTTTAAGACATTCAACAAAGAGATTCTCAAAATGACAATAAATTGTTTTCCCTAAACATAAGGAGGTGAAAGTATCTAGAATAAAAATATATATATAAAACAAAGTAATCACTTTTTTTTTGCTAAATTGATTGAGAACAAGTGATGTAAAAAGGCAATCCAGTACACCAATATTAAAATATAGCCTCAGTAAGAATATTCACATGCTAAAGACGTGTTTGACCATATAAACTGAAATTTGTGATAGTAAATTTTAAGCAAATATCCCTCTCAAGAAAAATCTTATTGTTCACACAATAACAGAATTACAGAATCACAGAATGGCCAGGGTTGGAAGGGACCACAAGGATCATAAATCTCCAACCCCCCCTGCCACGTGCAGGGCCACCAGCCTCGCCATTTAATCCTAGGCTAGTTAATACTAGACCAGGCTGCCAGGGCCCCATCCAATCTGGCCTTGAAAATATACAATAACAATTTAAAGATCTGAAAAAACACATTAACAACCCCATTATCAAGTTTAATTATTTTTCAAATATCATGAAAACGCAATCACAATGTACATTTGTCTATTTTCACTGTAAAATTTCTATAGAATGTTTATCATTATCAGTTTCATACGTGTTTGTTCTGATCTACTAATGTGAATCAAAGTAAAACAATATAGTCAACTTATTTTAATAATTTGCTGATAGTAAAAATTGTTTATGTACGTAGTTTGCTCTGAAAGTAATGCCTCCTACATATTTTCATGAAAACCACAACGGATACAAAGAGCACTATTTAATAGAGCAAATTCTCAGCTACAAAATACTGTTTTTCAACATAGCTACCAGCATTAACTAAGCATTTTTGCCAGCAAGAAAGAGGAGCCTGCATTTCATGCCCATAAAAATCTGCATGGCAATCCAGAGTGTGGCTTGTCTTTCACAAGGATGTCTCCACTGCTGAAACACACCACCCACAGCCTCACTGTGCTAATGTCCACTGTTCGGCATCCATAAATATTCAGAACTCACTGATTAATGTCAATGAGTGCATTTTTTTCCTCATGGAGGAATCCAGTTCCACACCTTTGCTTCATACACACTTCCATGTCAGATGCCAATTTGTCAGACTGCCACTCTGCTGCCACCTAACGCACAGCATCAAAATTTAACAGAATACTGGAGGGAAGGTTCAGCTTCTACTGTCATATCACCAACATTCACTTCTAGTACTGTGGGCAAACATAATGAAATAAGGGGTGTTCCTTTTGGAGCAGGCCTTATAATCTTCTAAAAAAATTTCTAATAGTTCACAAAAGTTCTGTTTTATTATGTAATTTGATAAGTACATATAAAATAGTTGTCTTGAAAACATTTACCCGACCCATAAAACCTTTACCAGCATACCAGCACACTTGTTTCTCCTAGGACATTATTTTGACTTGTAATATCTCCATGACATTAGATTACCCCAAAGTACTGTCATTTTTTAGAAAGATTTCTACTAGATCAAAAAGATAAAAGTGAAATTACATCAATGAAATGAACTATTCACGTGGAAGTAATCTTTGTAGCAAAATCTTGATAAATAAAACCTTTCTTTGAAAAAAGTGTTTTTTTTTTTTTTTTTTTTAATTTATAAAGATCTATACTGTCAGTAGATTTAGTCTCCTCCGGCAAATTACGATAAATGCAAAAATGACTAATTAAACTTTCATACATACTATATGCGTATAAGACCTTAAATTCTTTCCAGTAATTATTTCTACTACCTAGCTGTGTAGATAATTGAAAAAGTTACATTCCCGTGTGGGCTCAGTAAAAAAAAAAAAAAAGTAATGCTGCCATAGCTCTTCAAGATAAACTTCCAGGTTTTTGCCTTCATTTTGAAAGCAAGGTGCTATTATCTTTATTCACAATGTGTGTGTTTTTTTTTAACATCTCATAGCAAGATATGATAATTTTGGGTGGAATAGAGTAAATCTTCTTTGCAAAATCTCAGATGATGCCAAGTTTTGAATTGTTGATGAAGAGAGGGGACAGAACCAGGACAGCATACCCTGACCAAAGGAAGGTCCCATATTGTATACTGTCATGCTGAACAATGAAAGCTGGGATAAAGAATGAAAAAGGGGGATATCTGAGTTTGCATTTGTCTTCCCATGAAACCGTAACACATGATGAGCCCTGCTTTTCTAGGAGTGGCTGAACAGCTGCCTGCCAGTAGAGAAGCATTAAACGAATTCCTTGGTTTGCTCTACTTGCACATGCAGCTTTTGCTTTTCCTAGCAAACTGTCTTTATCTCAATCCATGAGTTCTCACACTTTTACCTTTCTGATCCTCTCCCCTAAGCCACCTGGGGAGACTGAGTCAGCAACTGGGTGGTGCTGAGCATCCTTAGGGTGTTAAACTAGAATACAACATAGTAACTTTTAATGCTCCTCATGATGCATTTTTCACCGAAGTAAATAGGAAAACCTGACATTTTAATTTCACTGAAAAGGCCTGGTTATATGTCCATATTGCAGCACTCCAATACATTTAGCTGTCAGTCATTTCACATTTTAACTGTACACTGATTTTGAGATTATGCTCCAACAGTGCTGATACCATTTGCTAACAAAGGCTTATTTGCTTTTATTAAAATTAAAATTACCTCTAACCACTTTAGTCTTACATTAGATATGCAACAAAAGCTACTGCTAGTCTTGCTGATTAAATTTTTTATGTTTTTTACAAAGAACAGTATTTTACATAATTCATATTGGAAAAACAATCCTAATGTTTCTATTGAAAGCTCAATATTTCAAACTGTGGCAAGCTCAAACTTGGAATACAAGCTGTTAGCTCAGTCAGGAACTAACAGTTGTTCTGACTATATTTTCTCCATTAAAGTTACTAAGATTTAGAAACATTAACATCTAAAAACATTTTTGGATTATATGGACAGCTGCATAGGGTTCAAAAGCAAGGTCTAAACGAATTATTATGAAAATTGTCTGCTATTGGAGATAGCACCAAAGACTCTGCTGAAGTCTAGGTAGACTACATCAATGGCCTTTTGCTCATCCACCAGGTGGATCACTTGATCATAGACAGAAATGAGGTTGGTTAAGCAGGACCTGCCTTTCATGAACCCATGTTGACTGGGCCCAATTCCCCTGTTGTCCTCCACATGCTGTGTGATCTCACTTAAGATAATCTGCTCTATAACCTTTCCCGGCACCGAGGTCAGGCTGATGTCTTGTAGTTTCCCTTAAGACTTTCTTGTAAACAGGAGTCACATTGGCAAGCCTCTAATTCTCCTCTGGGACTTCTCCTGTTGACCAAGAATGCCAATAGATGATGAAAAGTGGCTTGGCAATTACCTCCTCAAGCTCCTTCAGTATCCTCAGGTGGGTCCCATCCAGCCCTATGCACCTGTGACAGTCCAGGTGGAATAGTAGGTCTCTGTTTCCACCT
>JAOWBP010001760.1:72151786-72163828 GCA_028571105.1 Tragopan temminckii | reverse complement strand
CTCCACAACCTCCCTGGGCAGCCTGTTCCAGTGCTCCATCACCCTCACCGTAAAGAAGTTCTTGTGCACATTTGTGCGGAACTTCCTATGCTCAAGTTTTTGGCTGTTACCCCTTGTCCTATCTCCACATACCGCTGAAAAAGTCCAGCCTCTTTTCCTTTCTTTTCCTTATGCCCTCACGAAAAGTAGCTTGTAGACAGCAATGAGTTTTTTCAGATTCTGTGAGAGTGAGCAAAACCAGCTCTGTGAGCCACCTGTTGTATCATGTGCTCAGGTTTCCTCACCCTCCTGACCTGCTGAAATCATTCCTGTGTCTATAGTTAATGGAGTGGGAATTAACCTTCAGTGCAAATTAATTTTGCATTAAACACTTAGACTAGGGGGTTACATCTTTATCTTTGCTTTTTTTCTCTTCACTTGTAACAGTGATCCTATATGCTGATTTCTATTCTTTCAACTAAGTTCTTTATTTAGAATATATCAGAAGAATTGTAAAATTGTAAATTGAATTGTAATTGAAAACGTGCACTTTATGTATTGAGGAGAGCACTGAAACAAATGAGACAAAGTTACATATACCTAGTACAGATACTAAAGCAAAATATTCTCCAAAATAACTATATACACAAGTTCTGCTCAGCTGAATATGCACAAACATTACAACACATCTTGAGAGAGGGTTGCATTTTAGTATCTCATTTATACCTAGTCATTTACCAACTGATGTTTCCCTCATCATTGCACCACATATTAGTTAATATGAAGGTAAAACTTACATATGTTTTAGTAAAACAGTGGACATTTGGAGAGGAAATGAATACTATATCTTTTTAGCATACAGTTTCCTTTGCAGCAACTGTATATGCCAATCTGAATCATAATATACAGAACAGTTATATAGTAAATATTTTTCTGGACAGCTTATTTTTCTGAAGCATATTTATTGAAAAGCTTATATCAGTTCATTATTTGTTAAAAATAATTTAGCCAGGGTCAATTTGGTAGTGAAATTATGACTGCATATAACTGATTCTCTCAGTATTCTAGTTGTTCATGATCTCTCAATTTAATTTGAGGGTAAACAGAGAAAAATCTAGGAAAGGGTAGTCAGAAATACATTTTAAAATTATTCTTCAGCTTTCCATTATGCTATTTCTTTGAAGAGCAATATGTCTGATTGACTTTGTTTTCTGCAGTTACAAAGACCTTTGCAAAATTCTAATTCCTATAAAGTTTTCCTTTCCATTCCTTCGGAGTGATTTATAAATCTGTACAAGAGCTGAAGGTTCAATTGCCTTGCTTGAGGGTTAAAATCTTTTTGTCTTTCCCCCCCCAAAAAAATGAAAGAAAAACCTTCCTCCTCCCCCTACAGTAGTCCATTTGACTTCAACTTTTTTTGTTTTTAAATGAATGTAACAACAAAAAAGACAAAAAAAAGTATTGGACACAACATTTGCGATGTTTCTCAAGACTTCCAACATCTTTAAATAGCAGGGAAACAAACAGTTCTCTCACCACACTCTTTTATGCTGTGACGAGAGTTCTGTCTTTTCATATATAGAAAAGAATATCAGGATCCAAAATTTATTATTATTAAAAAAAAAAAAAAAAAGTGAAAACAATCAAGACCTGCAATGGACTGGGATTATTCTGACAAAGACTCAATACATTAAAAAATTGGGAAACTATGCGTATCTCTGGTTGCATATTCTGTAGCTATGAATACCTTCCTCTAGGTCATATATAAAACTAAATGTGCCTACCTGAAGTCAGAGCCCACTCTTTTCCCATTTTCAGGAATTCCAGGATCAGGACATGTATCAGATGCAACTGCATCCCCACCCTGCGTCACTGAAAAGTGAAAAAAAAAATAAATTATTCATGTAGATCAAAAGATGACTCTTCACTTTTCCCATATTTTAACTTCTATGGCCATATGCATATTCCTATTTTATTTCCTGGAACAATATCAATTTTGACTGAAAGAAGCCCCATAGAACTGATTTATTGGGTGTACTGTTTATTTTATTTGATTATGATAAAAACAAACAAACAAAAAAAACTCAAACAAACAACAACAAAAAACACCACCACCAAACAAGTTTTACTTCTGAGGAATAATAAATGATTGATTTTCTGTAGTCAGTCATCTTTTTATGCATACCCTAACATCCATGGCATTTCTCAGAGAGGAAAAAACAACATTTGTGAAGTAATGTTCTGAAATACTTGCAACGTACCACTGTGTGACTGCAGTCCAAAAAAATTAAGCAAGACAAGAAATATACAAAAGCTAAGGTCCAAACTGTAACAAACATATTTTGAAGATGATATTATGTAATGTAACACAACACTGAATATATAGAATATATAGAAAACCTGAATATGCTTGTTTTCATATGTGTCCATGCACACATACATATATGTGTTTATACATTGCTACACACTCATCTTTCTGTTTTCCCCACAGAAGAAAAGCGCTAGTAGAAATCTGAGGACTACATTTCCATCTTAAAAGATTTTTGAGAAAGTTTAAGGACAGGGCAAAATGTTCTTCCTAAATAAAATTAGCAAACAAACAAACAAAAAACAGTTGGAATATTTTAGTTTCATAAAATAAACTGTACAAACTTGAATGGATCACAGATGAAAGGCGATGAGAGATTAGACATAAAATGTGTCTCGTTCTCTTACACAGTGACATAGTTTCAAATTGACTACAACGGCAGAAAGAATAGTCACAAGCATGGTATGTACTATTAAATGGTAATTAAATCTTCAGGAACCATTAACTTATATGAAATCCAAAGTTTCCCAAGAGATTAAAATAAAAAAAAAAAGATGTGTTGTGGTTCTACAAAAATATAACCACAGCCAAAGCTGTTATAATTACCAAAATGCTTGACTTGACCTTCTATTTAAAGAAAATGCATCAGTTAATGTTTTAACATTTATTTATGTTTTTTTGTTTGTTTGTTTGTTTTGGCACATAAAGTGTTCTAAAAGCTGAGAAAAGGAATCATCTATTTGTCCACATTTTTTTAACAGTGATTGTATTGTATATAGTCCCAGAAATCTTTCTTTATGCTAGGTGATGAAAGATTATGATAATCGGAAAATTAATTTTCAGACAAAATTAGAAACTTATTTTACATGAAAAAAAATGTTTCCTGATAAGCAGTAAGTTTTAAAAATGCATGAAAAAAAATACAGTTCAGCTGAAAACAAAACAAAAGAAAACCTCTTTAAATTTGCCATCTTGAAAGCACCCAAACTGAGAGCCTAATCTTGGTAGTTTCCCTAATATAAATTGGATTAATAGATTTTTTTGTGTGTGTGTTAATAGAGTTGTCAAAACAAATTTCTACTAGCTAGTAAACATGCATTTTAATCTGAGAACTTAATTTTGTAGTTTTTCAAGAAGTGTCAACATTGAAATGCTGCTACAGTCAAAAAACAATCTTGCTAAATAAGCAGCCTATTTGAACATTTATGTACTTTAAAATATCACACTAGCAATTCTTCAGTTTTCCAGGAAAATAAACAAACAGCAACAAAAAAAAAAACAAGTATTTACAACTTTTTGGCACAGAAATGTAGCTGTGTTAGTAAAAGTGCAGTTCAATTTTGAGTACGAAATCACCAAAAAATGAAAATAAGCCATTTGATAGTTATTGAACATATCAACACCACTAAACTTAAGCCTTATAATAACAGCTGTAATACGAGGTAGAGAACACTGCATTTTCTATAATGTTTTAAATACAAAAGCATTGTAGTGCAATGCAGATATATATGCAAATTGCATAAATATTTTGCTTTGGACACCATGTTGACTAAAACCTTATTCATAGCACAGTGTTTCTGATTCCCCCAGATGGAAATTCATCGTTGCGAAATTTTTTCTCAGCTACTATTTTCCCCTGTCAATACATTCACACATCACTATCACACTACCATTTGAACAGAGAAATACTTCTTGAAACAGAGCAGGTGTCATATGTCTGGAACTCAGCACATCTTTCAAGATGTCTGTAGTCCTCGCTAAACATGGCCTAAGTTTTACCTTCTGCTTTCCACAGTGAACTGTCAAGTGTTTTTTAACAGATGGTGATTGCATGACATGCTGTCATAACAAAATAAATCAAATTCCCTGTAAAACAAGCCTGTCTGTTTTTGTCTTTCCACGTGGCGAAAAAAAAAAAAAAAAGAATAAATTTCACAAATTAATGAAATCATTAACTAATTTCAGAGCGTTAACTGGTGTTCAGAAACACCAGGATCTTTAGTGCATATATGGGGTTATTTGTTATTATACTTAAAACCCTTATCTGTCAGTATTTTTTATTTTTTTTTTATATTTATCATTCAAACATAAAAAAGATGAAAAGATGCTGAAGCAAATCCCAGTCAATGTCAAAGATCTTTTTCTTCCTGTTTTTTAGTCCTGTCTGATTTCCCCTTTTCCACAGCTTCTGACCATTATCCATTGCTACTGAGGTGTAGAAGAAAGTACCATTTCTCATTTGAACATCTCCGTTCCAGAATATATTTCATCATTCAGTCTTTCTCAGAAATCCTCTCTAAAAAATCTTCAAATTCATTCCATCACATGCCCAATCTTTTGTAGAATCATAGAATCATTAAGGTTGGAAAAGCCCTCCAAGATCATCTAGTCCAACCATCAACCCATCAGCACACTGCTCGCTAAACCACATCCCTCAGTGCAACATCTACCCTTTTCCTGAAAACCTCCAGGCTCCACCACTTCCCTGGACAGCCTGTTTCAATGCCTGACTACTCTTTCAGAGAACGCGTTTTTCCTAATATCACAACTTGAGGCCATTCCCTCTAGTCCTATTACTAGTTATGCTAGAGAAGAGGCTGACCCCCACCTCACCCCAACCTCCTTTTGGGTTGTAGTAGAGAGTGATAAGGTCTCCCCTGCGCCTATTCTTCTTCAGTCTAAACAATTCCAGTTCCCTCAGTCACTTTCCATAACACTTGTGCTCCAGACCCCTCACCAGGCTCGTTGCCCTTCTCTGGACACACGCCAGGGCGTCAGTGTCTTTCTTGTAGTGAGGGGCCCAACAGTGAACGCAGTACTTGAGGTGTGGCCTCACCAGTGCCTAGTACAGAGAATGATCACCTCCCTAGTTCTGCTGACTACACTGCTTCATTTAAAGAAAAATGCTTCTTTCTGCTGTTGTTTGTACTCTCTCAAAAGTATACTGTTGGATTTACACAGGGTTTTATAGTGTTTCGTATTTTTTGCATATTTCTTCTGATTTCACAGAATCACAGGCTGAGGTTGGAAAGGACCTCTGGATCCACCTAGTCCAATCCTTGCTCAAGCAGGGATGCCCAAAGCAGGTACCCAGGACTACATCCAGGTTGCTTTTGAAGATCTCCAAGGAAAGGACTCTACAACCTCTGGGCAACCTGTGTAAGCGCTCTGTCACCCACACAGCACAGAAGTGTAGCCAGTAAAGGTGTGTGTTGAGACAAAACCTCCTGTTTTCTAATTTGTGCCCACTGCCTCTTGTCCTGGCACTGGACACCACAGAAAAGACCATGACTGATTCTTTTTTTTTTTTCTGTGAAATCATAAGAAAGGTACAATTAATGACACAGAAATTTAGGGCACTGAATAGTTCTTAACCACACACCAAAGTGTATTTTCTAACTCTCAGTACCAGCCTGTCACAATACAGTCTTCATATACTTTTGGTATAGCCTTTCTGTTGTAAAAACTAAGTTCAGATGTGTATAATACTGTCAAATATGAAAATATGATATTGCTTTACATGGATAATTCTTCACGCTATTCTGCACAGTTATTCAAGGAATCATCAGCAACAGAATATGGTGCATGTTCCATGAGACTAACGTCAGAAAAAGTATTTGAAGTGACAAATTTTAAATATTACATGTTTTGGCAGTCTTTTTGGTCAATTACACATTCTTCTAAAGATATCAGCAACCCATAGAAATATTCTGGGTTTAAACACATAAAACAGATACAAACTCAGGTACACACATTCCTTCAACAGTTTTGAATACTCTTCAAATTAAACCAAAAATTACCAGAATCACCTACAAGATGGTCTTGTCAAATAGCGTCTGAAGGTTAGAGAAAAGACCCCAAAATGCACTGTAGAAAGATATAATAAGAAATGGCAGTTTTTCTAGCAGAGACTGACAAGCCGATAAACTGAACAAGACTTTACAAAGAATGGGTACTTTATCTTTCTATTATGATGCAAATAAAAGCTGACATGTAAATAGCAGCCTCTTGCCAGCCGAGAAATCACCCATAAGTGCAATGACTCTGGGTCAATGAAACAGGATAAGAGCTGCACTAATTGAGACAAATCTTTATTATTCATAAGCTCTGCAGATTTACATTTATTTACATTTTAATTTTTGAAAAGCGTGATTCATATCTAAAAAAAATAAATTAAACAATTCTAGATGTGATTTTGGTCATTAAAAAACTATGCTTCAAGAGTGAACACAAAACATTTCAATTATTCTTTATCAAATGCCCTTGAAATTATTTGTGCATAACATTGAAAAAATTGCTGGAAAAGACAAATGTATATACTTTATATATATACTTATGTCCTGGCATAAGAATACATGGAGAAAAGGTATATATGATTATAATTGTATAAAATGGCTGAATACACTGGATGTTTTATTATTATCTAGACATTTAGAATTAATAGATGAACACTAAGAACTTAGGATACAAAAATTCATTTTTCAAGTACAGTCACAGAGAGAATTAATTGAATGAAAGTTTTCACAATAAGTTATGCTATGCATGTTTGAAATTTTCAATTATCCCTCTCTTGAGGACAATTTCAAGCTTTCAATTTTATTACTTATGCAGATTGAAACGAATGATTTTTTTTTTTTCCAAATAAATTTACTAGGAGACTTCCAATGTGTTCCATTTATAAGCAGCACATAAGCATTACCTACTTCAATATAGTGTCTTAATGCAAATAATAGAGCAGCAAGTAAAAGTCATGAGTAAATTTACTTATAGACAATGTTTTTACATGCACCAAAATAATCTCTATTTCATTTTATTTATTCTTTTTATTAAAAGAAGAGATACAGTCATATAAGGGGAAACAGTTTTATATGAAAAAATCATAAACATTCATGTTACTAATTTTGGTCTACATAATTTTGACTACTTCACAAAGTTTTTGTTTTGCCTCTTGAACACTTCAGTGAATGAGGACACAAAATGGATTTGACTCTTTTTTTTCTTCTTATGTCTTTTGCAGAAAAAAATACATGAAAATTACTAAGTACGTACCCTAATTTATATGGTTATATCATAGAATCATAGAATGGCCTGGGTTGAAAAGGACCACAATGATCATCTACTTTCAACCCCCCCGTTATGTGCAGGGTCACCAACCACCAGACCAGGCTGCCCAGAGCCACATCCAGCCTGGCCTTGAATGCCTCCAGGGATGGGGCATCCACAGCCTCCTTGGGATACCTGTTCCAGTGCATCACCACCATCTGTGTGAAAAACTTCCTCCTAATTTCTAACCTAAACCTCACCTGTCTTAGTTTAAAACCATTCCCCATAAAGGAAATCAGTCCATAAAGGACATAAAGGCTTATTAATAGATACCTCCTTATAATTAAATAAAATCACATATATTGTAGAAAGTACAGATTTGAGTAAAAATAATACCTGAAACCAAAATACCATGGTAAAAAAGATATACATTTAAATTGTACAAAGAAATATAAAGGGAGCTACATAATTTTATTTATTTGGTACAAATTCATCCAATCTTCTAGAAGAGAGGATAATTATTGTTAGCAGTAACTGATGGTGCAACATACTTAAAGCCAATTCTCATATGCTTTAAGTAAAGCTTTTAGGAGAAACAGAATAACACCAATCTGTCTGAGACAGAAGCACTTCCATGAAACTAATTCTAATGAAAAACTGGCAGATCAATGAAACCCAGAAGAGAAGAAAAAGACAAGCAAGAAAGGACAGGCAATGAAAGTTTTGTAGTTCAACAGCTTAACTACTTTCAAGAAGTCACTTCAAACTCTTTCTGTAATTTACCTATGAATTGATTACAATGTTCTGAGCAACCTGATCTAGCTGTACACATCCGCGTTCACTGAGGGGAGGTGGACTAGCTGACCTTTAAAGGTTCTTTCCAACTCCACACAATTCTGTGATTTTTTGATTCTATGATTTACAATACTTGTGAACAGAAAACATACAATATTCGTGAACATTATGTTGACACTAGCTGACCTAGCTTCATCAGGTCAATCTGGGCTGTTAAACCAGGAGAAAAGAGCTACCCAAAAGTGAATCTGGGCCCAGAACACACATTCAGATGCTGTTATTTCTTCAAAATGGTTAAAAAGTCTTTGAAAGTATTGTTTTATTCGCTATTCAATCCACAGACATATACTAGATTTCATTTTAAACTGCACTTCTCCATTGTTCTCACCTGTAAGAGTATTTTAGCTTGAAGAATTTGCCAGGAAAGTTTAACAATTCCTCTTGTTTTAAAAGTCAGATCAGACACATGCATTTATGCAGTAGAAAATAGAAAAAAGAAATCATTTTCACACACTAAAGATAATTCTTCTAGCTGTTTTGAATAAGTTCTAGCACCTCAGACACACATATCATCATTCCAGTAGACTGCTGCTGTCAACACATGCTTAAAATAAAGAATCTAGATAATTTACATATATTCATGCACTCTGTTCTCCAGCTGCTACCTGTAATCATATATAGGCTGTAACTAAAACAGCTGGTGAGTCCTACTTACCCATTATTCCTGAGTGAACATAAGGTCTGAGAATAAATTGCCCTTACATAAATCCAATAGTGGTTTTGTCCATAAATATGCAAATTAAAATCTTACTTTGTTTTGTTCTGTTTTGATATACTAAGAGAATTGGACTAATTCTCCCTTGAATGAATCCTACTCTCTTTTCTGAAGCTGAAGTCAGGATTTATTCCAGTTTAATAAGCAACTTAAGGCTGGCCAGGTGCACAGCTCTCAGTCTGTGCACTTATTAGTACAGCTTTTCTTGAAATCATGCCTTTTCACTCATTAAAAAAAAAAACAAAAAACCTTTATTTTATTTTTATCCCTGGATCAATGAGAGAATCTAAACAAATGTATTTTCACATAGCTAAGAAATTCCATATTTGGGAGCTGTGGAGGGAAAAAAATCAAATTTACTTTTTTAACATAATTAAATATCTGTATTTTAGTCTAATTAAAATATTATTTGAAGCGATGAAGTGATTTTAGTTTTAGCAATAATTTGTAAGTGAACTAAATTTTACCTATGAAATAGAACATACAGAGAACTGCAATTATATTTTATTTTCCACATTGTCATGGCAAAATTGCTATACGTCACAGACAATAGCAGGACAAAGGAAAATGGTTTTTAAGTTGAAGGAGGGAAGATTTAAATTGGATATCAGGGGGAAATTCTTTACTATGAGAGTGGTGAGGTGCTGGAACAGGCTGCCCAGAGAGGTTGTGGATGCCCCATCCCTGGAGGTGTTCAAGGCCAGGTTGGATGGGGCCCTGGGCAGTCTGGTCTAGTATTGAATGTGGAGGCTGGTGGCCCTGCCTGTGGCAGGAGAGTTGGAGCTTTCTGATTCCTGAGGTCCCCTCCAACCCAAACCATTCTATGATTCTATGAAAATTAATAGTTCAGAACCAAGTGTGTCCACCATATCTACCTTGGGAGCTGAGGCAGGGGTGGATGGTGTACAACTTTCACAGCATGCAAGCAGTTACTGAGATATTGTTTGACTCATTTATTCTGAAACACAGAATCCTTTGCTAGTTGCATACTCCAGATTTTCACACACTGAATTCATCAGAGCCAAGGAACAAACAACCAAGCTCACTAAAACCAGGCCAACTAGGTGCATGGTGTGCATCCAGCTTCCTTCAACTGATAGGCCACATGCAGTAAGCTATTATTGTCAACAAGTACTGCTAACTCAAGGTCAGTAAATCTCTGTTGGCTCTAAATTGCTGAAATTTTCAGATGAGGAAAATTTTATTCTGTAGTCATTCAATGTAGTTATACCATATCTAACATACAAGTTAACATTTCGTTTGCTTTCAGTTAAGGAATTCACATCAAAACCCACAGTAAGAGTAACAAGACTGCAAAATCTATCACTTATTTAGGCTTCCTAACTGAAGTAATCCATGCCTGAGAGCATCCAAACTCATTTTTATCTTTTAGTTTATGATTTATGGAAGATAACAATTTCAAAATATTGTCCCTTAATTAATCCTGATGGTTAAGTAATGATCTAAGTCGCATCTTTATGTTGCTCAAAGCCAAGACAGTAAGCCCAGCAGAATGCTTTCCCAGATCGCTGCATTACAACTACACTGTGTTGAATTTGTGGCTTACTTGGAGTAAAACTATTCCAGTCTTACCTATAGTCATCAAGCCTAACAAGGTCTTACAGCATTCAAGACTTTCACATAAAGACATTACAAATTCTTCTTTGATTTACTCCACACCATACTTCAGAATAAAGTATTTTTTATGCCTTGCTGCAGGTGATTAAATTCCTGCACCATTTTCAAAATGTGTATTTGGTTGAAAAATACTTCTCTGCTATCAAAGAGAAAATACTTTATTTTATCAGTTATATAGCACTCAAAACATAAGAAAATGGAAAACTGTAACCTCAGTGAAGTCACTAGATAAAATGTCAGTAATAACGAGAAGACAGGATTTTATCTGAGAGGCAAAGTATACAAATATTTTTATTTAAAAATAAACATACTAACATTTTGTATGCTGCTAACATTTGTGTGCTGCATAACATAAAAGAGAAGCATAAACTTGACATGAAAATGAAATTACCATTATACCCTTTTCCTTTGCAAACCACACATCCTGCTGTAAGGCTCAAAACACATCTAAGATTAGAGTTGCTTTTCCAGCGCCACTTTATTCAGAAATGTAAAAAATTTGGTAATTTACTTTGAAACAACAAAGCTGATGGCGAGTCAGTAGTAAAGAGCAATTTTACAGAATATCCAGAAGCATTCTTCTCAAAAGAAATAAACACAGCCTGCTGTTCTGACTTCAGTGTCTTAGAATTTGGAAAAATTCCATTTCTCACCAGCGTTAGGTTATAAAGTCACCTCATAAAGCTATTTACTTGTATATATACTGCCACTTTATAACATACTTTATTGATTCACATGACAGCCTTTCTCTTTTTCTTTAAAAATAGCTATGCAGCATCTTAGTGAATGCTGTCATTTCATCAGTAATCCTGAAAGTGACTATAAATTATAATTTTAGATATCAATCAGGCTTAAGGTGATGGCGTTTAAGAAATTCCTAGTTTTTGTTTGACTAGTATGCAAAACAGCTATATATTTAATAACGCGTACATACATATACATACAAATATTTATAGACATTGATCAGATCCCCCAAGTCTTCTTTTCTCAAGCCTGAACAGACCCAAGTCACTCACCCCTTCCTGAGAAGAGAGGTGCTCCAGACCCTTTATCATCTTTGTGGCACTCTGCTGGACTCTCTCCAGGAGATCCCTGTCTCTCTCATACTGGGGAGTCCAGAACTAGGTGCAATACTCCAGGTGAAGCCTGACAGTGCACAGTAGGCGGGGGAGGATCACCTCCCTTGACCTACTGGCTATGCTCTTTTTAATGTGCTTCAGGATCCCATTGGCCTTTTTGGCCACCAGGGCGCACTGCTGGCTCATGGCCAACCTGTCATCCACCAGGACACCCAGGACCCTCTCCACAGAGCTCCTCTCCAGCAGGTCATGTCCCAACCTGTACTGGCACATATTCCTCCCCAGGTGCAAGACTCTACACTTGCTCTTGCTAAATCTCATCTGGAACCTCATCTGGTTCCTTTCTGCCCCAACTTTCTGGTCTGTCCAGGTCTCGCTGAATTGCAGCACACCCTTCTGGTGTGTCAGCCATTCCTCCCAGCTTT